>CM075979.1:73247465-73729037 GCA_038087875.1 Malacoraja senta | reverse complement strand
TGCGCAGTTCTGGTCGCCTCATTATAGGAAGAATGTAGGGGCTTTGTAGAGGGTACAGAAGAGGTTTGCCTCAAGATTGCTTCAAGAATGTTGACTGGATTAGGGGGTATTAGGAATAAAAAGAGATTTGAATTGTTTCAACAATTGTTTCAACAAACTTGGTTTGTTTACTCTGGAGTGTCGGAGATCAAGGGGAGACCTAATAGAAGTTTATAAAATTATGAGAGTGATTGATAGGGTAGACAGGAAGAACCTTTCTCCCAGGATGGAAATGTCATAGACTAGCGGGCACAGCTTTAAGATGAGATTGGCAAAATTTAAAGGAAATGGGCAGGTGGGGTGATGAATGCCTGGGAATAGAGGGATATTGATCACATGCAGGGAAAGGTTGTTAGAGTAACTTTACATCATGTTCAGCGCGGACATTGTGGGCCAAAGACCCTGTTCCTGTGCTGTACTATTCTATGTTCTATGATGTTGCCTGGTTGGTGTGTTTCAGTATGAGAGATTGGATAGACTGGGTTTGTTTTCGTTGGAGTAGAGGGGGTAGAGAAGGGACTTGATAGAGGTGTATTAAATTCTACGGGTCATAGATACTGCAAGGTAAAGAGCAAGTCACTTTTTCCCGTAGCAACGGTTGTTCTGTAGTGCAGCTAGTAGAGCTGCTGCCTCACAGCTCCTACCTGACCTCTGGTGCTGTTTGTGTGGAGTTTGCACCTTCTCCCACATCCTAAAGACAGGCTGGCTGATAGGTTAATTGAATGCTGTATATTGCCCCCATAGTGACTTGACGGGAATGTGGGAAGAATAAAGTGGGATTAGTGAAGAATTAGTGTAAATGGGTGGTTGTTGTCGATGCGGACTCAGTGCCAAAGAGCTTGTTTCTGCTAATTGGGCAGAAGATACAAAAGCTTAAAAGCATGTATCACCAGATTCAGAAACAGCTTCTTTCTTGCTACTATAAGAATACTGGCGAGTGGGCCTGAACATCGGGCCGCCGTAGCGGCGACTGCGGAGGGCTCAAAAGGCCCCGACCACGGGTGAACAACAAAGAGGAAGATGACTGAACTTTATTGCCATCCCTCACAGTGGGAAACGTTGATGTTTATGTGTGGGGATGTTTATGTGTCGTGTGTTGTGTTCTTTTTATTCGCATGGCTGCATGTAAGTATGTTACAATACTTACCTTCAGCGGCGCTGCAATTCTGCCACTGGCCGTGTGCGCGATTTTGTCGCCTTTGAGGGTGGGGGCGGGGTTAAAACGCGGGTTTCTCCTACCTTGTCCTGGGTTATATTTCGTTGGAGTGCAAGCTTTTGCTGAAGAATCGTTCCTACGGGCGTTTTGTGTATTTTTTTAAATTATTCGCCCGACAAGTTCAGCGCCGGAGTTATTTTAAAATCAGCTTCTAAAGCCGTCAACGCCGACAACGGGGACGGATTTCACGCACGGGACAGGTAAAGGAAAGCAGTTTATTTTAAGTATAAAAGTGCTCCTTAAGAGGCCTTTAATTCACATTTTAAGTTGCGAAACGGTGATTTTTTTCCCCGAACGAACCGGCAGTATTTTTCATGCCGATACGGGTTTAAATTCACCGCAAATCAACGTTCCAAATGATCGCGTTCCAGAAAATCCCGCTCGCAAGATGATTTAAAAGGCCATTAATTTACAGGTATTAAACATTAAATTCCTTCCATTTGGCCTATAAATCCATGACAATGAGATTTAAAAATAATGTTATATTGTGAATTATTGTGTGAATGTTATTTGGACACTTAGGCTATTTAAAAATGTTAATCTATTCTTATGAAATTGATAGATGTTTAGATCTAGTAATTGAATTTTGTAATTAGCTACAATTAGGTAAATAACTAATTATATGCTTTAATTTCAGGTCATCCAAGTAAGATTGTTTCATCGGCCCGAAACGTTGCCTATTTCCTTCGCTCCATAGATGCTGCTGCACCCGCTGAGTTTCTCCAGCATTTTTGTGTACCTAAGATTGTTTCATATTTGTTTCAGAATGCTTCAATCTATAATAACTGAACATTTCTTTCAGTTCTCTTAATTTTTAAGAAAGTTATGGGCTTTTGACTGTCCTCGATCACAGCTTTTATGTTAAGTCAATGGAAAAGCAATAGGGAACAAGATGCTAATTTCCGAGTATGAAAATGGCCATAACTCTTTTAATACTGAAGATATGAAAATGAATTAGGTGTCAAATTAAACGTCTTTTTATGCTTTATCTGATGGGATAAATTACAGACTTGATTTTTTAAATCTCAAAATTTTGTAACATTGCTACTGTGTGATAACTCAAATTTCACTGTACCAATTGGTGCAGTGACAATAAATGTAAACATGAAACTTGAACTTGAATACTGAATGGTCCTCTCATATGCTAGGGATGAATTTCCGATCTTCCAAGCTGCCTTGTCTCAGCTCTTACACGTTATTTTTCTCTGCACTTTCTCTGTAGGTATAACACTAAATTTTCTCTTTTGCACTACCTGATGTACCCGTGCATGGTATGTTCTGCCTGTTTTCACTGTATCTCTGTACACGTGACAATAATAAACCATTACAAATACACTTACTTTCCAAGTGGTTATGAAGGATGACCCCCGGTGGATTGTGTGAGGTGTTCCCTGGCTGCAGAAACGGTGGGTACCAAACAGGCGATCCCCGCTGTTTCAGGATGTGATGTAATAATTCATAGAGGACATCTCCTGAGATGACAAGAAGCAACCAATCATGAAAACAATGGCAAACGTGAGGCAGAGGCAAAAGGGTAAGAAGAGAAGGGAAGGGTCGGTGGGGGCAGGGTCCGGGAAAGGGTCCAGAAGGAGGAAAAACATGACCTAAGGGGGGTGGGGGCTGAGGCAAGAACATCGCTGGCATTCACATGGGTCAGAACAAGGTAACAATGGAGGACAATGGGTGGAACGGTCATGGGGTAAGGGACAGTTGGTCACTGGAGGGTCAGGGGTGGCACCTAATCAAAGGGGCCAAAGGGAGAAACTTGCAGGAAGTGTGCGGAAAAATAATAACTGCAGTGGGATGGAATAAGAAACAAGGAGGAGAACAGCAAGCAAGGTGAGGAGGCAAGGTTGGATCAAGTATGGAGGGAAGGACAGAGATCAGGGCAAAGATGGGTTGGGCAAATCCAGAAGCTGGTGGTCAAGTAACAAAGAAGGGGGGACATAATTTGAGATCACGAGGAGCAAAAAATCTACAGATGGAGGCAAAAAGAGCCAGAGAAGTAAATGACCCTGGATGGGGCCAAGGGGGGCAGAGGCAAGAGCTGGGGCAATGGGGAGCAAAGGGGCATGGATTGTAAGCAGAAGGTACAGGAGGAGGCTGAGGATTGCGGAAGAGGCAGAATAGGAAGGGGAATGAAGGTGTGGACCTGCTGGAGAGGAGAAGAGTGGGTCCAAGGATGGGAACCGCTGGACTGAGGATGGGAGGGGAGAGACAACCGGGCCAGGGGGAGGAAGGTGAAGAGGGAGGTATCAGACAGGGACAGTGTGGGGTGCAGGGAAATGGAGATGATGCTGTTGAGGCAGTGGAGAGAAAGTTTAGTTTGACCATCCACCAATTAACATTCGATGGCATTTCCATCACCAACTTCCTCGGCATAAATATCACCACCAATTTGTCTTCTGGACCAACCACATTGAAGCTATGGACAAAAACGTGCACAAATGCCTCTACTTCCTCAGGAGACTAAGGAGGTTCGGCATGTTTCCAACGACTCTTGCCAATTCCACAGATGCAACGTAGAAAGCCTCTTACCAGGAAGCATCGCAGCTCAGTTGGGCCCAAGACCATACGAAATTGGAGAGAGTTCTGACCAGACTCATCACTATCACCACTATCTACTCCATCTGTACCTCACGTTGCCTCCGGACAACAACCAACATAATCACGGACGTTTTTCACTCTCGTCATTCCCTCTTCTCCCCTCTCCTGTCGGGAAGCTTCTTCAAAAGCAAGGATCCATGTGGCACCAAATTTAGGACCAGCTTCGTTGTCGCAGTTATCAGACCACTGAACAGTCCTCCCATTAGCTAGGGTGTAGCCCAGATCTTCCACCTACCTCATTGCGGATCTTGAACTTCTTTCCTGTAGCTATAACACTATAATGCTATAACACTATATTCTGCATTCTGGTATTTTTCTCTTTGCAATTGTGTCTGGTTTGATTGTATACAAGCACCTCTCATTTTACGCAGGGGATATGTGTTTGAACTGCAGCGTGTAATTCAAAGACGCATAAATTAAACATATACACGACAATGCTGTCAGCAGTAAAGTTGAATGTATTATTCCAAAAGAACTAACACGTAAATCAAGCTTTGGTATTAAAGGAACAAGCGCGTAATTTCAAAAACCAATAAATCAAACGCACATTTTGATTTGATTGAATAGCATGCAGACAAAAGCTTTTCACTGTAGCTTGGTACACTGGACAATATAAACTAATTCCAATACCAAGTGCCCTAATGGCAATGTCCTAAACCAGCCACAAATCACCGTGACTATAGCAGCAGATCAGAGGTCAGGCATCCTGCGGCAAACAACTCCCCTCCTGATCACAAGCCAGCAGTGCGATTAGTAAGTGTATGTCCATTAATACTCAGGAAGCTCAACACCATTCTGGACCTCCCCTACCGGCACATACTGGCTGCAGTGTGCACCCTCGACAGAGTGCACATTCACTTAGGCTACGCCGGCAGCACCTCCCAAACCAAAGAGCCCTACCACCAAGGACAAGGGCAGCGGGTGCAGGGGAACACCAACACCTGTGGGTTCAGCCACCATGCCGACATGGAAATATAATCGCTGGGTCTTCATTCCCTCTGGGAGTAAATCCTCACCGACAACACTGTGAGCGCTCCTTCACCAGAAGAACTGCAGTGGATCAAGGCAGCTCACCCCTACCTTCCCAAAGGCAACGGGGATGGGCAATAAATGTTGACTCAACCTGTGAAGCTCAGATTTGAAAAACGTGAATAATTGAGGAAGCAATTGAGGAAGTAGGGCACATGAAGGAAAGTGTGGGGGGGGGGGGGGGGGGCGATGCAGCTGTACAAAGGAGAGAGACACAGGTTAACATGATGCAGCTGAGCAAAGGGGTGGATAGCAGTTGAAAATGCGACATAAAGTGATGTACAGGGAGTGAGGAGCGATCCTGTGGCCCCAGCCCGATGCTCTGCTCACCTCTCACATGCCTCTAATAACCCCAGCGGCCCCAAACTCCAACCCAGCCCAGACCGATTAGACAGAGGGTCCTGCACAAAGCTACCGTGTATTTCAACAGTGTCCCACCCTGGTGAAGTCCTGTTGAAGGGAGGTGTTTTACCTGAGTGTGGGCACCGGTACCTGAAGTCCTCTTTGGTCAGCAGGCAGAGAGCTTTGCCGTTCATCTCAAACATGTCGCAGTCCATCGGGCGCAGAGAGTATTCCTGCTCTGCCCACTTCAGCCACTGACCGACATCCAGCCTGCTCCAGAACACTGGCTGCAACCCTGTGGAGCGAAAATGGAACACTGATCCACAGCCCCACCTGCCTGACAAAGCCCTGACAAAGAGGAGTCCACCCCCTCAGCACACGACCACCCCACTCCCCAAATACATGCTGCAGTTTCATACAACGTGGGTTAGGCCACACCTGGAGCACCATGTGCAGTTCTGGGCCCTAGACTGGACAGTCTTTCCCATGTGACCAATTTAAACTTACTCCATCCCAAGCCACTTAAATTCCTACCTCACTTTCTCCGCCCAATCCCCTTCCTCCGACCTTTGGCCACAGTAACCCCAATACCTGCTGCATTGTAATGTTAATCCTCCCACCCAGTACACACAAGTACACACATAAACACACACATAAAAACACAACCCCAAAATAGCATGAACACAGCCCCCAAGTGAGCAGTGTTGAAGTACATACTGGATACTAAAGGAATAGTTGCTGGTGTGTGTTGGACTGTCACAACAAAGCAATAGGTGAGGCCTGTAATTCTGTGGATGGTCTTCAGACACAGAGTGCAAGGTAGAAGGGATGAAGAGGTGAAACTAGTTCCAACACTTCCAAAAAGAGATTGATAAGGCGTTACACACAAGTATTACATTAAGTAAAGTTGTGTGGGATTTTGGGTGACATTAGTACAGAGACGACTGGCTAAAGGAGGGGAAGCATTTGGAGTAACTGCAGGTTGGCACAGTGCGTTGTCCATTGCACTCTGAATGCCCTTGGATGAAGAGACAGAGTAAGATCCCCAAGTTTGCTCAAGATAACATGGCAAGTTTGAAATATATACAGGCTAACAAGCGGGCAAGAGGTGGGAATATATTGTGAGAACATTTGAGGTGCTTACTTCGATAGGAAATAATTGAAAATCAGAATATGTTTTAAAAAGTAAAAGTTAGTTAAGAGAATCATAAACAGAATGTATACATGGAGCAAGCTGCCAGAGGAAGTGGTTGAGGCTGCTACAATTACAGGAAAAAGACTCTTAGACAGGTACTTGAATAGGAAAGACAGAAGGAAGTGGTCCAAGCACAGGTAAATAGGACCAGCTGCTTTAGGAACACTGTTCGTCAGAGACAGATTGGGTTGAAGCGCCCATTTCTGTGCAGTATAACTCTACCACTATATAGATGGGGAAAACGTTTGATTGAATTGAATGGCATATGTTTGATTAATGCCCTTTATTATTTACACTTTGCTTTTCAAGTGCGTAACCCCTGCGTAAATCGCGAGGTGTGTGTATTGGTGAAATATTAGTATTGGAGGAATGAATGGGACTGGAAGCCCAACACGAGTCATCTTAGCGTTTTCAAAGAGCTGTCACTGGAGTCACTGTCCCGGATGTTGTCACCTTTCAAAACGCCATGAATTCTAGAATGCTTTCACAGAGTGGAAGATCACAAATGTAATGTTACTATTTAAGAAGGGAGAAACAAGGGACTCAAAACCAGTAAGCCCGTCATCAGTGATGGGGAAATTATCTATGTTAAGGAAATAGTAACAGAATTTTTCAAAACTAATAATAGGATTGGGCAAAGTCAACGTGGATTTCTGAATGGGAAATCATGTTAAATAAATCTGTTAGGGAGTTTTGAGCCAGCAGAATGGACAAGGGGAAATAAGTCGGTGGGGGAAATAACTCGGAGAAATAGGTCGGTGGGGGCGCTGCAAGCCAGCAGCCCTGTCAGCAGCGTGTCAGTTTTTTCTACTTTTTTTGCTTTTTTAGCGTGTTTAAATGTATGTTTTTAATGTTTCTCTGTGTGTCTTGTGTGGGGGGTGGTGTGGGGGAAACCGCTTCGGTCGCCTCCTCCATGGAGAGGCAACTTTTTCCATGTCGCCTCCCTCGTGGCCTAACATCGAGGATCGGTGCAGCCTTTCCCGGAGACGCGCCCGGGGCTTCAGCAGCAGGGGGCAGCGTGGACTCTCGGCATGGAGCAGGCAAGCCCTCGCCAGGGCTCGCCGGAGGGGAGCGGTCCGTTCGATGGCCCGTGGCAGCCTGAAGCCGGGGTCTGCAGAGCTCCGCAGCCTGGGATCCCTCGTTGGGGACCCGGGAGAAGAAGCACCGACCGCCGGACCGCGGCCTACTTCTACTGCGGGTGCGGCGGGGACTTACCATCAGGAGCGGGGTCCCTCGCCGGGGATCCCTGGAGGGGAGCTTCGACTGCCGGCCCTGCGGTCTGCGGTGCTTCTGTCTGCGGCGCGGCGGGAACTTTAAATCTTCGACCGCCGGCCTGCGGCCTACACCAACTTGAAGCCGCGGTCTCCGGTGGGGAAGAGCCGATTCTGGACTTACCTGTACTTTTTACCTTGTCTACTCATCAGGAAACCCGCAGCGGCGGCTGCGGAAGATTGAGGTCCCGACCACGGGGGAAAATGGAGGAGGACTGGCCAAATTTGTGTTGCTTCCACCACAGTGATGAATGCTGTGGTGGATATTTATGTTAAATTTTTATGGTGTCTTTGTGTGTCCTTTTTCATTGTACCGCTGCTGGCAAATTCATTTCACTTGCACTTTATGTGCATGTGACGAATAAAACTGATTGATTGATTGATTGATTGAAGTGAATTTGGTGCATTTAGATTTTCAGAAGATGCCACAGGAGTTAAAGTACTTTGGATCAGGATAACATGCTCATGTGAACTGAAGCTTGGCTAATAGACGGCAAAAGAAGAGGTCATTCTCTGGCGAGGTTTGTTTTGGGCTCATTACTGTTCACAGTCAGCATCAATGATTGGGATGAAGCGATCATGTCCACTATATCCAAGTTTGTTGATGATTGCTGGATGCTGCTGAGGAGAATCCAAAGTGGCTTGGGTGACATGCCGACTGGGGATGTGAATGGGCAAAGATATGGCGGATGGAACATCAAGAGGAAGAATTGAACTTTAAATAAGAAAATAGAAAGGTGTAGTATTTGTTAGATGGTGAGAAATTGAAAAGTGTTGGTGTTCACAGCTGAATGGAATTGAATTTTGTAGAGTGGCAGGAAGAGTGGATTAAAAGATCGAGAAAATAATACAAGCGTAATAGGAGGGGTGAGAGGGATTGAGAGGCTGCAGGGATGGGAAGGGAAGAAACTCAGAACAGGGAAAAGAAGGGCCTCATGGTCTGAGGAGTAAACTGTGGAATTGGGCAACACATTCAGTGCCCAACCCTCCACCACTAGGACAATCTTCACACACTGGATTGCACATTCTACTTACTGAGGTGAGCAGGGAGAGCATGCGATCCATTTGCCATGCGTCTACACTCGGAGGCAGCCCCGTGCACGGAGCTGGGGAACGGCGGCACAGGGCTGACGGGAGGCGTGTATGCGTTTCGCTCCTGCTGGGAAAAACAAATATAACATTGTCACTAAATGAAGCACTGTTAACTGGAACATTCCCCTCCCTCACCCCACAGCCTCGTGGGCACTAACACCGCAACCTATGTCTGTCATTTAAAATATGGATGTACAGTATCGGTCGGCACAGAGTTTCCTTGTATAACACCGGGTACATGTCTGATGAGATGGCTCTGTCATTGTATCTCTAGAGTCTAAAGTAAAGACTAAAGTCCAGTACAATCTGATTCAAGATAGTCCGATGGTCTCCAATGAGGTAGATGGTAGTTCAGGACTGCACTCTAGTTGGTGATAGGGTGGTTCAGTTGCTTGATCACAGCTGGGAAGAAACTGTCCCTAAATCTGGAGGTGTGCGTTTTCACAGTTCTTGCCTGATGGGAGAGGGAGAATGGGGAGTGTCCGATGTGAGACTCGAACTTGATTATGAACTGTAGATGGAGTCAATCAAAGGAAGGTTGGTTTACAAGATGGTCTGGGCTACGTCCACAATTCTCTGCACAATTCTCTTTCTTGCCGTCTTGAATCGAGCTATTTGCAAGCTGTGATGCATCCCGATTAAATCCTTTCCACGGTGCATCTATAGAAGTTGGTGAGAGCTGTTGGGGACATGTCAAACTTCCTGTGCTTTCTTAATAAGTAGAGGCATTGGTGCGCTTTATTGGGCATTGCTTCGATATGGCTGGTCCAGAACAAGTTGCTGATATTTACTCCTGAGCAGGTTACGAGGTTCTCAATCTCCTTCCTGCAGCCCTCTCATCATTACTTGATATCCGGCCCACTGTGGTGTTGTCGTCTGCGAATTTATAAATTAAGTCGGATTTTATTGGCTTCAGTCGCAGGTGTATGAGTAAACAAGGGGGCCGATAATGCATCCTTGCTGGGCAAAACCAGTGTTGAGGATTACCGTAGAGGATTTGTCACACAACCTCACTGATTGTGGTCTGTTGGTCAGAAATTTGAGGATCCAGTTGCAGACGTGAGTGCTGAATCTAAGTTTCTCGAGTTTGGAAATGAGCTTGGAAGGGATAATGGTGTTGAAGACAGAGCTCTAGACTGTGAATAGAAGTCTGACATAGATGTTTCTCTTATCCAGGTGTTCCAGGGATGAGTGTTGGGCCATGGATATGGCATCAGCCGTAGTAGACCTGTCGTGGCAGTCAGTCACCTCTGGTGGGACAAGAGTCATGCTGCTGGTACATTGATAGAACACCCTTGAGGTTAGCTTGATTAATGTCCCTGGCAACATTGACCAGGGCTTTGGAGTGTTTTGGCTTAAGGCTATTGATAGCAGAGTACAGTTCATCCAGAGCAAGCTTGACATCCACATGGGGAGGGATGTAGACTGTTATCAGGATAGCGGAGGTGAATTCCCTCGGCAGATAGTAGGGACAGCACTTCAGAGTCAGATATTCCAGGTACGGGGAGCACGAGCTCGCCAGGACTACCAAGTCTGAGTACCGCACGGCATTGATTAGAAAGCAGACCCCACCGCCTCTAACATTGCCTGAAGACGCCATACAGTCCACCTGGTGAAGGGATATGTTCTTGGGCTGAATGGCACAGTCAGGTATGTCAGGAATAAGCCATGTCTCTGTAAACAGAGCACTGAGGTACAGTAGTGGTGGGGACAGAGTTTCTTTGTATAACTGAGATGCCGTACTGGTTGGTACGAGTCTCTTGGTGTATGATACTGCGTACAGTTATGGAGCGATGGGTCTGTCACTGCATTACATCAGGGTACAGTAATGGTGGGTACAGGATACTCACTGTATAATACTGGCACAAAGAGTGGCGGGGTCCTGGAACAAATTGCCTGGGCTGGTGGTGGAGGCAGATACGATAGTGGTGTGTAAGAGGCTTTTAGATAGACACATGGAAGTGCAGTGAATAGAGGAATATGGATCATGTACAGGCAGATAAGATCAGTTTAACTTGGCATCTTGATCGGCGCAAACATTGTGGGGCAGAGGGCCTGTTCATGTGCTGTACTGTTTAATGTTCTAGTAGTGGGAGGAACAGATGTGTGTAACGAAGTACACTGCTAATGGTTATTTTCACTCACTGCGGTATCGCCGTACTGAGCTGTAGGGCCTCATGGATGTCAGTATCTGTCACCAAGGCTCGCACATTGTGGGTTGAATTATTGTGACCGACACAAGGTAAGAGCTTGTTATTGCACTGAGGAGACTTCACATTTTCTTTTTGGACTTAATTATTGTTGCAATTTTTAAAAATACGTCTATTAAATTGTACAATGTGCAGCCCCAATTAACCACAATTTCAAGAGACCATACAAGATGTTTATTCCAATAGTAATTCAGGGATTTATGTTGGCCAGAATACAATCAATCTGTTAGACCTCCGAGCATATGTGTCCTCACCGAAATCCTCACAGTAAAGACAAGATCATGGGCAGTCTCCAGAGATGTGAGCCCATGGCCCCCCTGATATGTCCCATCACCCTGAAGATTCTGTTGTGCTGCTGCAAGTAAGAATCTCATTGTTCTATCTGGGACAGATGACAATAAAACACTCTTGACTCTTGATATGTGAATTAAATCAGGACATTTACTCCAAGTTGTTGCTTTAGAATTTTCTCTCAATTTACTAATGCACTCCTTATCACATTTACCTCTCATATGCCTCCTCCCACCAGGTAACCAAGTATGGATATGGATGCTTTTCATTAACCACTAACTCTGGAAGTGAATCCCACAGCCTCACAGTTCTCCGCAGAAATTCACCCAATTCCTTTCTAAATCTTTCTCATTTAGTCATGTCAACTGGATTCCATACTCTGGGAAGAATATAATAGTGCAGAGTGGATAAAGTACAGATGCTCCGTGATGACTGCATTGTTTTTTTGCTGATTTCTGCAGAAATGATGAAGTGTTTGTCGTTTTTAAAGAGGATGATGATATGTAGACTGCTCCCTGTTATCAAAGCTGAAGAACACTCTCTCGATTGCCTCAAGTTTGTGATTGAAAAAATATCCTCTACAGTACTAACATTTTTTTAACCAGCTGATCATTGCCCACTTTATTTTTAAGATTCTACACGATAAGGCTGTGAATTCTCAGGGCTTACTCTATTGCCTTTGACAAGTTGTGGATCTGATCCATTTGTTTTACAGACGGTGGTATGAATATGGAACAAGCTGCAGATAAATTGGTAGTGGCAGGTACAATAACAACACTTAAAAGACATTTTTGCAGTTACATAGATAGGAAAGGATTTGGATAGACATGCGCCAAACACAGGTAAATGGGATTAATTTAAATGGAGACTTGGTCGACATGGACGAGTTGGGCCGAAGGGCCTGTTTCCCTGCTTCATGACACTAATACACTAATATTTCAGCCTTGTATCAATTACCAAAATGCATCATCTTACACATATAATCTTGTATTCTCAACATGCGATGCCGTCACCATATCCCAACATTCCCCCCCCCCACTTTCAGCATTCTGAAAGAACCAATCCCTTCCTTCAACCACCTCCGACGACTTTCCCATACAACAGCAGTAGATGTGATGCACGCACTTCCCTCTATCCACGGCAGCAAACACTCCTTCCAGGTGTGGCAGCGATTCTCTTACACTTCCTCCAGGCGAGCCTGCAGCAGTTGCTTCACAATGTGATCTCCTGTGCACAGACTAAAGCACGCATAGATTGGGTGACGGCTTTCCAGTCAGTAAAGGCTACCCGAGCTTCTAGCTGCCTGGCCCTTTGATTCTCCAACCCACTCCCACCCTGACCTCAGTCTTACACTGTTGCAAACTTGAGAAACCACACTCATCTTGTCTGGGCATGTAACAGCATGTAGGCCTCAACTGCAAATTCAAACAACTTCAGATAATTGGGTTTTCCACCATATGTCAGAACTGACCGGTTCTGATCAAGGTGAACAATCTGTAACACTAACACATTTTTTTCTCTCCTGTGAAGCTAAGTGTTCTCTGCTGCTTCAGATGTCCAGTAACTGACATATTCTGCACTTGCATTCCCTGCCCCTCCCGCAGATCAGCTGTGTTAAACCAAATCATCGCCCCACTGATATTGCTCTTCATCTTTCAGAGACATTCTCCTTGTTCAACGTGTTCACTAATTACCCCAGATCCGAGGAACAGCACCCAGAGACATGACCTGTCTCTCTCTCCACAGATGTTGCTTGACCTGCTGATCGCTTCCAGCAGCTGCTGCTCTTGTTTCCTCCATTGTTTGCTTTTCCAAAGTAGAATTCCATTTGACAAGTCTTAACCCTTTCCACCATCTTATCAATAGTTCTTTAGAACGTTATTGTCAATGTTAAAACTTTTGACTTTGACTTTGATGCCATCTGCAAACATAGGCAAGAAGGAACTGCAGATGCTGAATTACCTTTTTTTTTTAAAGTGCTGGAGTAATTCAACAGGTCAAGCAGCATTTCTGGGGAACATTGAGGTGGGGGGTTTTGTCCCCCCCCCCACCCCCCACTACAATCAGTCTGAAGATGGGTGCCATCCTGAAATGTCACCAATCCATGTTCTCCAGAGATGCTACCGACCCATTGAGTTACCCTAGCACTTTGTGCTGCTTTTTGCAAATGTAAACACCAGCAGTGTCCCTGGTTCCTTACTGAATTCTCAGAGCAGTCACCAGAATTTCCAGTGAGGTCAGCAGTGTTCACTTCCAAACCTAAAAAACTGCAGACTGCTTCCTGCTCTCCATCCTATCAGTCTACACTCCTGGAACATTGGATAAGAGTCTCCGTGTGTTACTTTAACACGTGCAGATAGTTATTAATGAATATGATATAGTTGGGATCACGGAGACATGGCTCCAGGGTGACCAAGGCTGGGAGCTGAACATTCAGGGATATTCAATATTCAGGAGGGATAGACAAAAAGGAAAAGGAGGTGGGGTAGCGTTGCTGGTTAGAGAGGAGATTAACGCAATAGAAAGGAAGGACATTAGCTTGGAGGATGTGGAATCGATATGGGTAGAGCTGCGAAACACTAAGGGGCAGAAAACGCTAGTGGGAGTGGTGTACCGGCCACCTAACAGTAGTAGTGGAGTTGGGGATGGCATCAAACAGGAAATTAGAAACGCATGCAACAAAGGTAAAACAGTTATAATGGGTGACTTCAATCTACATATAGATTGGGTGAATCAAATTGGCAGTGGTGCTGAGGAAGAGGATTTCTTGGAATGTATGCGGGATAGTTTTCTAAACCAACATGTAGAAGAACCAACGAGAGAGCAGGCTATTCTAGACTGGGTATTGAGTAATGAGGAAGGGTTAGTTAGCAGTCTTGTTGTGCGTGGCCCCTTGGGCAAGAGTGACCATAATATGGTTGAGTTCATTAGGATGGAGAGTGACATTGTTAATTCAGAAACAAAGGTCCTGAACTTAAAGAAAGGTGACTTTGAGGGTATGAAACGTGAATTGGCCAAGATAGACTGGCCAATGATTCTTAAAGGGTTGACGGTGGATATGCAATGGAATGCATTTAAAAACTGCATGGATGAACTACAACAAGTGTTCATCTCAGTTTGGCAAAAGAATAAATCAGGGAAGGTAGTGCATCCGTGGATAACAAGGGAAATCAGGGATAGTATCAAAACAAAAGAGGAAGCCTACAAATTAGCCAGAGGACTGGGAGAAATTCAGTCCAGCAGAGGAGGACAAAAGCTTAATTAGGCAAGGGAAAATAGATTATGAAAGAAAACTGGCAGGGAACATAAAAACTGACTGCAAAAGTTGTTATAGATATGTCAAGAGGAAAAGATTAGTTAAAACAAATGTAGGTGTCTTGCAGTCAGAAACAGGCGTATTGATCATGGGGAACAAGGACATGGCAGACCAATTGAATAATTACTTTGGTTCTGTCTTCACTAAGGAAGACATAAATAATCTGCCGGAAATAGCAAGGGACCGGGGGTTAAATGAGATGGAGGAACTGAGTGAAATCCAGGTTAGCCGGGAAGTGGTGTTAGGTAAATTGAATGGATTAAAGGCCGATAAATCCCCAGGGCCGGATAAGTTGCATCCCAGAGTACTTAAGGAAGTAGCCGCAGAAATAGTGGATGCATTAGTGATAATTTTTCAAAACTCTTTAGATTCTGGAGTAGTTCCTGAGGACTGGAGGGTAGCTAATGTAACCCCACTTTTTAAAAAGGGAGGGAGAGAGAAAACGGGGAATTACAGACCAGTTAGTTTAACATCGGTGGTGGGGAAAATTCTGGAGTCAGTTATTAAAGATGGGATAGCAGCACATTTGGAAAGTGGTGAGTTCATTGGACAAAGTCAGCATGGATTTATGAAAGGTAAATCATGTCTGATGAATCTTATAGAATTTTTATGGGATGTAACTAGTAGAGTGGATAAGGGAGAACCAGTGGATGTGTTATATCTGGACTTTCAGAAGGCTTTTGACAAGGTCCCACATAAGAGATTAGCATACAAACTTAAAGCACATGGTATTGGGGGTTCAGTATTGATGTGGATAGAGAACTGGCTGGCAGACAGGAAGCAAAGAGTAGGAGTAAACGGGTCCTTTTCAGAATGGCAGGCAGTGACTAGTGGGGTACCGCAAGGCTCAGTGCTGGGACCCCAGCTATTTACAATATATATTAATGATCTGGATGATGGAATTGAATGCAACATCTCCAAGTTTGCGGATGACACGAAGCTGGGGGGCAGTGTTAGCTGTGAGGAGGATGCTAGGAGGCTGCAAGGTGACTTGGATAGGTTGGGTGAGTGGGCAAAGGCATGGCAGATGCAGTATAATGTGGATAAATGTGAGGTTATCCACTTTGGTGGCAAAAACAGGAAAGTAGACTATTATCTGAATGGTGGCCGATTAGGAAAAGGGGAGATGCAACGAGACCTGGGTGTCATGGTACACCAGTCATTGAAAGTAGGAATGCAGGTGCAGCAGACAGTGAAGAAAGCAAATGGTATGTTAGCATTCATAGCAAAAGGATTTGAGTATAAGAGCAGGGAGGTTCTACTGCAGCTGTACAGGGTCTTGGTGAGACCACACCTGGAGTATTGCGTACAGTTTTGGTCTCCTAATCTGAGGAAAGACATTCTTGCCATAGAGGGAGTACAGAGAAGGTTCACCAGACTGATTCCTGGGATGGCAGGACTTTCATATGAGGAAAGATTGGATAGACTCGGCTTGTACACGTTGGAATTCAGAAGACTGAGGGGGGATCTTATAGAAACTTACAAAATTCTTAAGGGGTTGGACAGGCTAGATGCAGGAAGATTATTCCCGATGTTGGGGAAGTCCAGAACTAGGGGTCACAGTTTAAGGATAAGAGGGAAGACTTTTAGGACCGAGATGAGGAAATCATTTTTTACACAGAGAGTGGTGAATCTGTGGAATTCTCTGCCACAGAAGGTAGTTGAGGCCAGTTCATTGGCTATAATTAAGAGGGAGTTAGATGTGGCCCTTGTGGCTAAAGGGATCAGGAGGTATGGAGAGAAGGCAGGGATGGGATACTGAGTTGGATGATCAGCCATGATCATATCAAATGGCGGTGCAGGCTCGAAGGGCCGAATGGCCTACTCCTGCACCTATTTTCTATGTTTCTGTGTTTCTATGTGACATCACTGCGTTTCTTCACCTGCCCCTCTATTTGCCTCTTCCAAACAACTTGATAATCGTTGCCCTTGTCAGGCCTGCACTGCTTCTATTTCCTACATTCTGACCTGTGATTACATAACAAATTAATCTTCCTTCAACAGATGTTTGTGTATGTCCATCTCCACCCAACTCCTTGCCTGCTCTCCCTATCAGCATAGTCATCTCTGCTGTACAACGCCTGGCACCGAGCTAGGTTCAAGTGCCCCCTCCCAGTGCTCAAATAGTTCGTTGATGCTCTTACTGGTGAGATTATTTGAAAAACTGTAGCTTGTTTCCTGCATCGGCAAACTACAAGACCCAGTAGATAAACACTGGAGGTGAAGGAGGCTAATAAAATAACTACTGGGAGTTCCAGTAGATGGGTGGCATTTACGGCAAGATCAGGACATGCGCGTCTCAGCGTGCCAAGTCACACTGGCATCAAGTCCCAGGTCTGCTGCAGACGTCTGTCTCCCCGGGTGAGGACAAGCTGCGTCACTGGGAGACCGAGGGCAGAACTGGAACACAGTCTCCCTGAGGCCTCGCGTCATCCACCCTGACGCTTTGCTGAATCTGATCCAACATGAACCGTCCCCATGCTGACCCGCCGAGCACCTCCGATGGTTTGATTTTTACTCCAGACCCCAGCATCTGCATCCAGTTTGTTTCGGAAGCTGTGGGTCGGAGCAGAGATCCGAGCTGAAGGCGAAAGCCCGTGTAATGTTTACTTCCTTGTCGCCGCCTCTCGTCGGCATAAAAAGTGATCGAAAGGTTAAAGCCTTGCGTTTTTCTCTTGCAGTTTATATTTGGTCGTACACTTCCTGGGCCTCTGTGTGTGTGTGTGTGTGTGTGTGTGTGTGTGTGTGTGTGTGGTGTGTGTGTGTGTGTGTGTGTGTGTGTGTTTGTGTCTATGGTTGTGTGTGTGTGTGTGTGTGTGTGTGTGTGTGTGTGTGTGTGTGTGTGTGTGTCTATGGTTGTGTGTGTGTGTCTATGTCGATGTATCTGTGCCTGTGTGTGTGTTTATGTCTGGCTGTGTGTGTGACTGTGTTTGTGTTTGTGTGTGTGTGTGTCTGCCTGTGTATCTCTGTGTTTGTGTCTATGGGTCTGTCTGTGTGTGTGACTGTGTGTGTGTGTGTCTATGGCTCTGTCTGTGTCTATGGCTCTGTCTGTGTGTGTGACTGTGTGTGTGTGTGTGTCTGCCTGTGTATCTCTGTGTTTGTGTCTATGGGTCTGTCTGTGTGTGTGACTGTGTGTGTGTGTGTGTCTATGGCTCTGTCTGTGTCTATGGCTCTGTCTGTGTGTACATCTCAGAGTGTGTGTGTCTGTGCCTGTGCCTCCTTAGACAAGAGACTGTTGTTTGGGATGGGATGGGATGGGATGGGATGGGGGGGGGGTCTGATCTAATGAAATAAAACGTCCAACTTTCCTGGAGACACGAGTGCAGCTCTCCGGTCCCGGGCCGGCGAGTTGCTGCCCCCCCTCCTCCTCCATTTCCCATTGTGATCATCATCACCACCGCCCGCCCCTGCGACCTTAACAAGCTGGCGACACGATCGCGGCCAGCGGACGGCCTGCTTCTCCCACCGCCGGGAAGGGAGCGGATCCAAACTCAGGCCGCCTCCAAACTTGGGAGTAAAGGGGTGCGGATCAAACTTTGTGCGCTCCTACCTTGATGTGTCGCTGTGCAAAAACCTCCGACATGTCGGTGCTGGCCGCGGCCTGGGCTGGCAGGGCCCGGGCCGGGGCCCAGCGCCCAGGGGTGGGCTGTTGGGGGGGGAGGGGGGGGGTGAGGAGGGGACGAGGCCCCTCAGCGCCGAGCGGGGGGGAGCGGTGGATGGCGGCACGATTGCCAATCACATCCCGGCAGCGCCGCCCCGCTTCCCGGAAGAGGAAGCCGAACGCCGGCTGAGCTCATGGCTGCTCGCCGACTCACTCCAGCCAGCCAGCCAGCCCTTGACGTGGGCTGCCTGCAGCCGCCGGCGACCGGCCGGGTAGGAGGGCGGGGACGGGGGCGGGGGCAGCCGCCAGCCCGCTTAAAGCGGCACTGTCGCCGGGTGGGGCCCGCAAGGCTGCGCGACCGCTTTAACGCGGGGCCCTAGCCTGGCCTGGCCTGGCTGGGAAGCAAAGCCCGCCGCACTCACTCGTGGCCATTGACCGGGATGGTGCACAGAGGCACCGTGGGCCGCAGCTGGGAGAATGTCCCAGCCTTCGGCTCCGCACACACAAAGATCACGGCTGGAAACACACAGCACCAGCCATTAATCTGCGCGGGTGTGATGTTTATTGTCCCACAAAGTTGCATCTATCCAGAACAATAATTCTCCATCTGATGTTATTCCAGAAAATATCAATTCCCCCAGTCCTCCAGCACAGTGAACACACTGAACCCCATCTCACCATTACATTAACTCTCCCACGGAACCTCAACTCCAGGACAACTCCCACTAAACTCCAATCTCTCAAGTCCACTAACTCTGGCAGTGAACCCAACGACCAGTACAGTAACACTCACATCAAACCCCATTGTCCCAATACAGTACAGTATTCCCATCAAACCCTATCTCTCCAGTACAATAACTACTACTGAACCCAGCCAGCCCCTCCAGTGCAGTAAATCGCCCATCAAACTGCATCTCTCCCGTACAATAACACATTGAATCCATACCCACCAGATACAGCTCACATTGAACCTCAGTCACTCAAGTCCAGTAACTCTCCTAATTAACTCAACGATCAATACAGTAACTCTCTCATGAACCACATGTCCCTAGTACAGTAACTCACCTTCTGAACCCCATCTCTCGTACAGTAACTTACCATCTGAACCCCATCTCTCGTACAGTAACACACTGAACCCCACCTGCTCAGTACAGTAACTCTACTGCTGACCCAATCTCTACAGTACTGTAACTCTCCCATTGAACCCCCATTGCTCCAGTACAGTAACTCTCCCTCTGAACTCTTATCTCTCCAGTACAGTAACACTCCCTCTGAACTCTATCTCTCAGTACATTTCCATCCAATGAATCCTCCCTGTTCATGACATTAACATCCACATTTATCTGCCCCCTTCCCATATATGTTCTCTTCCACTGAACACTCTCCGGTACAGTCGCTACAAAACCCCCCTCCCTCCAGATGTCATCACCAATGTCCGTGATCCAACCACAGTTTTTGTTCTGCCAATGAGTTATTGTTTAATCCCTATTCCCCTCGCAGTCTGACTCTTCTGTCTCTGGGCTCCAGCACTGTTACAATGAATCGCAATGCAAGCTTGAGGAGCAACAGACCATCTTCTGTCTGGGTATATTGCACCTTCCAGACTCAACATCGAATTCTCCAACTGTAGATAACCCACTCGGAGTTTCTGTCTACATCAGAAATGACCAGCCGTTAAATTTCGGAGTTGTCATTTTTGGTTCTGTTTTTCGCTTTCCAGTCATGTAGTCAGGCCTGTTGGACAAGATTTAACACGGACAAACCAGCATTACCTGCCTCCAACTGACACATGAAACTACTTTGTTTCGCCCTTTAAGAGATATTCCCTTTATGCTCTCCAATTACCTTCCCCCACACCCACCCACTTACATCTCTGCTAATGAAAAACTAACACATTCTCCCTTTCCCTGTTCTGAGGAAAGATCCCAGATCGGAAACATTAACTATTTTTCTCTCTCCACAGATGCTGCCTAACTCGCTAAGTATTTCCAGTGTTTTCTTTTTGTTTTTAATTTGCTGGCATCTGCATTTTTGCTGATCTCATGTTTGGAACTGTGTGTACTATCTACAGTCTTCACTCTCCATCTGGGCAGTCAACTCGTTGTTTATTGTTGTGGCAGACTTATAGTCCACATGTCTGGCCTGTGCATTCTGGTTCGAGCCTTAACAGGTGCACTACCAAGAAGCCAGCGTACGTGGATTGCAAACTCTGTAAGGCCCTCCGATCCATCCAGATAGGAGAGACCATGTCTCCATGGGCCCCACCCGTCATTAGGTGAAAACAATGATTTAGAACAGGCTGTTATGTAACTTCCTCAAGGAGGAAAGGTAGAGGCAGAAAGTGAATGAACAAAATGGTCCGACTCACACATTTAATACTTCTGGCACACTTGCATATATAATGTCTGTAAATTCATTCACTGCGAAAAGGTAGTGGTTGTTCCGGATTTGCGGTTGGAAAGTGAGGGAATTACGTAAGTGGTGATACTGGACTTTTGGATGAGAAAGGCATAGGGGAAAGGAAGAGAGGAAGCATTGAATTTACAGAATAGGATGGGGAGGAAGGAACATAGCTCAGGAAATCAGGAACTAGAATCTGATTGGTTGGGGCTGAGAAAGCAAATGGCAGGAGATTTTGTTGGAATAACAGGAAGTGCTGAAAATGCTTCGCAGGTCAGGCAGCATCTGTGGAGGTGGTAACAGTTCACCGTCCAGGTCGATTGCCTCTTATCAGCCCTGGGGAAACAAGTGCGGAGAAGGTGAGGGTGGAGAGCAAGGTCTTTCAACGCGTGGAGATAGGTTTTCCAAATGTCCCGTATTAGCCGGGACATCTCGTATTTTGGGCTAAATTGGTTTGTCCCATATTTGACTGCTGCAACTCGGGTCGAGGGGACTGTCCAGTGGCTCCGGCCCCGCCTCACCCGTCCCGACGTAGTGCAGCAGCAGCCCCTCGCCCGTGGCCCCATCGGTCGGCAGCCCGGCCAGCTGTCCGACCTTCGGACCTTCATTTACCGCCGACACCACCACCCCTCCTTCTCATGGCCGAACATCGGTTCATGAGTTGGATGGGTTGCCGGGCCAAAACTCCTCAGCTGGCCCGCTGCCTGGGCTTTGTGTGCAGTCCAGCACCCGGGCCAACTCATCATTCACCCAGCCACGGCCGAGTCGGTCAACGAATTGCCGTCGGGAATTTGTCCCGTATTTTGACCGTTTGCCCCTTATTTGGGAGTGAGAACGTTGGCAACCCATGGTGGAGACCACCTGGCTATCCAGGTGAGACCGTGTTTCAAAGCCATCCGGTTAATAGATGACGGAGTGTAGTTGGAATGAGAAGAACAAAAGGACATCTGAAACTGGGAAAGGGAGAACATGGCAGTTGCTGGAAAAAGAATGCTGGAAATAGGTAACAGCCCAGGTTGTGTCCATAGAGAGAGAAACCCAGAGTTCAGGTGCATAACTTTACATTAGAACCTGCCAGTTCCAACACAAGCTTGCAACGGTGGCTATCTGAAACAGTTGGAATCAGTATTGCATCCAGAATGCTCTGGTGTGCCCAGAGAGAAACAGAGGTGTAGTTCCTCAAGTTCACATTGGGCCTCACTGTAACAGCACAGGATGCCACATTGGCTGAAAGACTCCTTCTATATGGATGCGTGCACATGTGATTGCATCCGTGTGCTTTCCGTATGCTTGTGCATGTGTACATTGCTTGTATGTGGTGTATGTGCACACATGTATGCATTTATGTACCTGTGCACCTGCATGCATGTGCATGTGTGTGCATTTGTACGTGTATTGCCTGTTGTGTGTGCAATATGTGCATGTGCCTTTGTGTATACAGGTATGTGTATTCATTCATATGTGAGGAGAGAATGGGGGTGGGCACCATCATTTGAGATAAATGGCCTCTAGAGACCTCAGCCAGGGGAAACACAACTCTGTCTACCCTGTAAAGTATTTGTGCATTTCATGGGTTGCACCTCATTCTTCTCGACTCAAAACAGCACAGTATGTTTAATCGCTCATACAAAAAAAAACATCCCAGGAATCAGTCTGGTAAATATTTGCTGCACTTCCTCAAAGGCAGGTACATTCTTCCTGAGATAGGAGGACCAGACAAGTAGACAATATCCTGATGTGTTCTCCTCAGGCCTCTCAATGTGTCTCCACGCTTGTACTCAAAACCTCCTGTAATGAAGGCCACCAGTTTAATTACCTCACTAATTGCTGTAGGTTAACTCTCAGTGATTCAGTCCTCTCTGCATCCTCATAACCAACACTGCCACCTAGTCTCATATGGTCGCTAAGAATGGATATATCACTTGATCCGCTGTTCAATTCTGAAACTACCCAATTCCATGCTCAGTGCTTTTTTTGCCAACTCTCTAAGCCCTTTCCTTTTAGCTAATACCGTCTTTAACTTCTGACAGCCACAGCTGAACCACTTTAATTCCCCGAAGATAGACACAAAAACCTGGAGTATCTCAGCGGGACAGCCAGCATCTCTGGAGAGAAGGAATGGGTGTCGTTTCGGGTCGAGACTTTTCGTCAGACTTCGTCACCTATTCCTTCTCGCCAGAGATGCTGCCTGTCCCGCTGAGTTACTCCAGATTTTTGTGTCTATCTTTGGTTTGAACCAGCATCTGCAGTTCCTTCTTACACCTTGGTCCCTTTACAACTGCACTTTCCCTGTTTTTGTTTAATCTTAAATGGCTATATGTTACCTGTAAACTAAATTAATTATTTAAATACTAGCTATTACCTATTTACTGCCATACCTTCCAATTCGGTTTGCCCATGTACCAAAGCCAATTCATGCCTTTGTAGTTTCCTTCATGTGGATTGAAGATACTGCTTTCAGATTGAATAAATCACTTGCAACATTAACGTAAATTCCTTTTATATCATGATCACTACTCCCTAAAGATTTTGCAGCTTTCTCTCCTGGTTCAGGACCCTTCCCATTCACAAGTGTTACAGTATATCTCTGATGCCGTTTGCCATTTGACAGTTTCCAGTTTCCTAATTGCAACTGGCTCGTCTTCAGCACAGGCGTCCAATCTCTCTACACGCTCTTCCTCACTGAAGTCCAACATGTCAGAGGAACAGCACTCCCTCTTCTGTCTGGAAGCACCTTAGCCCTCGAAGACCAATGTAGAATTTAATAACTTCAGATCACTTGTCTTTCCCGTTTGTGTCAGGACAGGACAGTTCTGAAGCAAGGTCTTCGCACTTCACAGATGCTGCTCGATTATCTGTGTATTTCCAGCATTCCATTTTATTTCAGATTTCCCTTAGCTTTGTTCTGCATCTCACAATTCCAGCAACACTTTCCTCTCTCCACTGTCTCACTCAGCCCCCCCACCCCCCCTATTTACACCTCCTCCACACGAAATAGCTGTGAATAACAAGAACTCTCTCGTAAACCGTGTCAATAGCATGTACACAAAAATGCTGGAGAAACTCAGCGGGTGCAGCAGCATCTATGGAGCGAAGGAAATAGGCAACGTTTCGGGCCGAACCCCTTCTTCAGACTGATAGGGAGTGGGGAGAAGAAAGGAAAAAGGAGGAAGAGGAGCCCAATAGCATTCCTGGTTCTTTCCAACTCTCATTCTTTGCTGCGTAAAACATGCTTGTTTTTTCACTTTCCCACTTTGGACGACAAATCTTCAACACGAAACGGTAACCGCCAACATTCTCCGGCTTCACAGCGCAACCGGCTGCTCATCTGATCATCTTTGCAGCGGATGGTCTCTCAGCTGAAGCAATAAATCCATTGCCCTCTTTATAGATGCTGCCTGTCCTGTTGAGTGCCTCCAGCATTATCGGTCTTACGTCAATTTACGCTTTCTCTGCACAGATTCTGTATGTTACTATTTGGTCACTTAGCCTGCACAGTCTATAGATTACAATTCTATCTCGTTACATGTATCTAATTTCTGGATTTATTATATGACCTGTATTATAACTATGGTTTGAGAGTCTTTACAGAACTCCCACTAATTGTTATGACGTGCAACCTATGAGCAATACCAGTCTCTGCCATCTGTGAGTACTGATATCCCTCCATTGTGCTGACTGGGTGCTGTCGTAAACCTTTCACTTACGATCTGCGATCCATGATATGCATCAGAGATTTCTGCATCCATGTAATCTCAAGCAGTGATCTAGTCTGTGCATTCTGAAAGTGTTGAATTATTCAGCCTGTACAATTCTGAACGACTGGAGTCTAACTTGTGCAGTCTCTGAGCAGGGACATATTTACTGCCCATCGCAAACTGTACAGTCATAATTCCGACATCTTCGTCCAACTTTTAAGTAGTAAAATATTGACCCCAAGTAATTATATTTACCCTTTCAAATATCTACCCAGTGGAAACAAGGACCTATGTTGCACCCATCTGCTGCAAATGGTGAGCAGAGCTATCTCTGTCCTGTACTATCACAGGTATCCGTGCCTCTGCGCTGGGCAACCTGACTTGTCATTGACGGACACAAAATGCTGGAATAACTCAGCAGGACTGGCAGCATCTCTACAGATGAGCCAAAGCTGACCTGTCAAGTGTGACTTTGGTACATTAAAATATATATATATTCCCAGATGACAAGATTACTCAGAAACTTGATTAACAGTAAATCATGGACTTAATGGGGTGGGAGATTGCAACCTTCACGTGGTCCGCCCTGTTTCTACGAATGCAATCAACCTGGCGTGCACAATCAAATCAGATCAAATAGAACAAGTTGTCCTACAACTTTAGGCTGTGCACGCCATACGCAAGAAGAAGAAGGACTCAATTTCAGAAACTTGACTAACAATAAAACAACACAGAGGCATGATCAATAATAAAACAAGGTCATAATTACAGAACGGAACTCAGAAAGTCTTAATTAGGTGACAAACAGAATTAGATGATAATCCACAATAAATTCATTAACAGAAGATCCAAATTTCTGTTATAATGATGCGCGCATGCATAATCAATTCCTGTTAGGCTTTGACTGCGGTTTCCTGTCACCACATTAGCACAATTCACATCCCTACTTACTAATTATTAGCCCACACTATTGTTTACCCTACAACAGATACATTAACGCAGTGATATCATCACCTCTTCCTCCTGTGAAATGTGTGGAGTGATATATACGTCTCAGCAATCTGGCAGCAATCACAAATCAACAAGAAAAACAAAATAAGGTGGAAGTCTTCCACCTGTAAATGTTGACTGTGCTTCTTATCCTACATATGCAGCCTGACCTGCTGAGTATTTCCAGCATTCTTCAGATTTTATCTTAGATTTCCTGCAAATGCAATTTTTCTGTTATAAATTTATGCTCTGTAATCTTTGCACAATATCCCTGCCTGGTCCAAGTTCAACAATCAGTGACGTGATCTGCACATTCTGTAACATTGATACATTTATCTTGTGCATTTCGAGAAACTCCTCCGTTTTGTGAGCCGCGAGGGGTCTGCTCATTACATTGTTCAGTCTCCAGTAGCCCGTCATGTGTCCCTCACATAGGAAACAGAAACACAAGTAGGCCGTTTAGCTCTTCACACTAATCCTTCATGCGGCACCTTCATGCGTGGATTGTTTTCTTTGGAACATCGGAGGTTGAGGGGAGACTTGATAGAAGTATGTAAAATTATGAGAGGCATAGATAGGGTAGATAGTCTGAACCTTTTTTCCAGGGTACAAATGTCCAACGATAGAGGGCATAGCTTTAAGGAGAGAAGGGGAAAGTTTAATAGAGATGTGCAGGGCAAGTTTTTTACACTGAGAGTGGTCTTCTTCTTTCGTGTGGCGTGCACAGCGTAAAGGGCCTGTCCCACGAGCATGCGATTGCATGCGGCAAGCGCGACCTAACGTGGTCGCTTGAGCCGTACGGCCTCGTGGGGCCGGTCCCACTTCGATCGCCGGAGCCGTATGGAGTTGTGCGGAGCTGGTCCCGACATCGCGCAGGGCTCCGAAAAACTGAGTGTTCAAAAATTCTGCGCGGCAACGTCCTGCAGCCACCTCGACGCGGTACGCACCGCCTCGACGCCGTATGCAGCGTCTCGACGCCGTACGTCACACGCGAACTTCCCGGTCCTGTACGGGGATCACTCGACCTCCGCGCGGCCCCCGCTTCCGGTTTGGTCGCGCTTGCCGCATGCAGTCGCATGCTCGTGGGACAGGCCCTTAAAGTTGTTGGACAACTTTTTCTATTTGATCTTCCGTTTGTGCACGTCGAGTTGATTGCATTAGTCAAAACAGGGCGGACCACGTGAAGGTTGCAATCATGCACCCCACTGAGAGTGGTTGGGGCCTGGAACGCATTGCCAGGGGCAGATATAAATAATGGCATTGAGAGGCTTTTAGATAAGCACATGGAAGTGCAGGGAATAGGGGGATATGAAGGTGCAGGTAGGTGAGATCGGTGTAACGTGGCATCATGTTCAGCAAATATATTGTGGGCCAAAGGGCCCATTTCTGCACCAAAACAAAGTGCTAGACCTCCAATTTAGTTCAATAATATGTGGCAATTCATCAAAGGTCTTCGTGTCCAAATATACTACATCCATTGGCTAACTGTTGACTCTGCCCCTTATTATTTCTTGTTACCACTAGAATAATATCAGATCCCAGCCCTTTCCGATACTGACTGGGGGTCAGGTAGTGGGTCATGTCAATAGACAATAGACAATAGGTGCAGGAATAGGCCATTCGGCCCTTCGAGCCAGCACCGCAATTCAACGTGATCATGGGAGATCATCCCCAATCAGTACCCCGTTCCTGCCTTCTCCCCATATCCCCTGACTCCGCTATCTTTAAGAGCCCTATCTAGCTCTCCCTCTGAGGCAGAAAATTCCACAGACTCGCAACTCTCTGTGAGAAAGTGTTTCCTCGTCTCCGTTCTAAATGGCTTACCCCTTATTCTTAAACTGTGGCCCCTTGTTCTGGATTCCCCCAACATCGGGAACATGTTTTCTGCCTCTAGCGTGTCCAAACCCTTAACAATCTTATATGTTTCAATAAGAATCCCTCTCATCCTTCTAAACTCCAGAGTGTACAAGCCCAACTGCTCCATTCTCTCAGCATATGACACTCCCGCCATCCCGGGAATTAACCTTGTAAACCTACGCTGCACTCCCTCAATAGCAAGAATGTCCTTCCTCAAATTAGGGGACCAAAACTGCACACCATACTCCAGGTGTGGTCTCACTAGGGCCCTGTACAACTGCAGAAGGACCTCTTTGCTCATATACCCGACTCTTGTTATAAAGGCCAACATGCCATTCGCTTTCTTCACTGCCTGCTGTACCTACATGCTTACTTTCATAGGCTGATGAACAAGGACCCCCAGATCCCGTTGTACTTCCCCTTTTCCCAACTTGACGCCATTTAGATAGTAATCTGCCTTCCTGTTTTTGATACCAAAATGAATAACCACACATTTATCCACATTAAACTTCATCTGCCATGCATCTGCCCACTCCCCCAATCTGTCCAAGTCACCCTGCATTCTCATAGCATCCTCCTCACAGTTCACACTGCCACCCAGCTTTGTGTCATCTGAAAATTTGCTAATGTTACTTTGAATCCCTTCATCCAAATCATTGATGTATATTGTAAATAGCTGCGGTCCCTGCACCGAGCCTTGCAGTACCCCACTAGTCACTGCCTGCCATTCTGAAAGGGACCCGTTAATCCCTACTCTTTGTTTCCTGTCTGCCAACCAATTTTCTATCCATGTCAGCACTCTAACCCCAATACCATGTGCCCTAATTTTGCCCACTAATCTCCTGTGTGGGACCTTATCAAATGCTTTCTGAAAGTCCAGGTACTGGCTCTCCCTTGTCCATTTTCCTAGTTACATTCTCAAAAAATTCATTAAGCTGCAGAGTACAGAGATTTACAAGCATGTTGCATGAGGGACTATGGTGCAGGTAGAGGTTGGGCAAGCTAGAAGATTATTCTATGGAGTGCAGGAGGCCGAGAGGTGATCTTATCGTGGTGTATAAAATCATAAGAGGAATTAATAGGGCAAATGCAGAATAATATACCGAGGGTAGGGAAATTAAGAACCCGAGGAGCCTTCTGCCACCGCGCAGTGCTCCCCGGGAGACTTCTGTCGCTGTGCTCTTGACTCTTGAAAACCTAGGATTCAGATCATCATGTCCTTGGGATTTAGTATCAGAGAATCATAGAGCTGTACAACATGGAAACAGATTCTTGCTCACCTCATCTTTACCGACCAGTTTGCCTATTTCTGGGGATTTGTCCATAGTCATAGACTCAGAGTATGGAAACAGGCCCTCCGGCCAACAATGTCCCAGCTACACTCGTCCCACTTGCCTGCGCTTGGGCCATATCCCTCCAAACCTGTCCTATCCATGTACCTGTCTGTTTCTTGAATGATTGGATAGTCCCAGCCTTAACTACCTCCTCTGGCAGCTTGTTCCATACACCCACCTCCCTTTGTTTGAAAAAGTCCCCTTCACCTTAGAAACATAGAAAATAGGTGCAGGAGTAGGCCATTCGGCCCTTCGAGCCTGCACCGCCATTTGATACGATCATGGCTGATCATCCAACTCAGTATCCCATCCCTGCCTTCTCTCCATACCCCCTGATCCCTTTAGCCACAAGGACCACATCTAACTACCTCTTAAATATAGCCAATGAACTGGCCTCAACTACCTTCTGTGGCAGAGAATTCCACAGATTCACCACTCTCGGTGTAAAAAATGATTTCCTCATCTCGGTCCTAAACGTCTTCCCTCTTATCCTTAAACTGTGACCCCTAGTTCTGGACTTCCCCAACATCGGGAATAATCTTCCTGCATCTAGCCTGTCCAACCCCTTAAGAATTTTGTAAGTTTCTATAAGATCCCCCCTCAGTCTTCTGAATTCCAACGTGTACAAGCCGAGTCTATCCAGTCTTTCCTCATATGAAAGTCCTGCCATCCCAGGAATCAGTCTGGTGAACCTTCTCTGTACTCCCTCTATGGCAAGAATGTCTTTCCTCAGATTAGGAGACCAAAACTGTACGCAATACTCCAGGTGTGGTCTCACCAAGACCCTGTACAACTGCAGTAGAACCTCCCTGCTCTTATACTCAAATCCTTTTGCTATGAATGCTAACATACCATTTGCTTTCTTCACTGTCTGCTGCACCTGCATTCCTACTTTCAATGACTGGTGTACCATGACACCCAGGTCTCGTTGCATCTCCCCTTTTCCTAATCGGCCACCATTCAGATAATAGTCTAATTTCCTGTTTTTGCCACCAAAGTGGATAACCTCACATTTATCCACATTATACTGCATCTGCCATGCCTTTGCCCACTCACCCAACCTATCCAAGTCACCTTGCAGCCTCCTAGCATCCTCCTCACAGCTAACACTGCCCCCCAGCTTTGTGTCATCCGCAAACTTGGAGATGTTGCATTCAATTCCCTCATCCAGATCATTAATATATATTGTAAATAGCTGGGGTCCCAGCACTGAGCCTTGCGGTACCCCACTAGTCACTGCCTGCCATTCTGAAAAGGACCCGTTTACTCCTACTCTTTGCTTCCTGTCTGCCAGCCAGTTCTCTATCCACATCAATACTGAACCCCCAATACCATGTGCTTTAAGTTTGTATGCTAATCTCTTATGTGGGACCTTGTCGAAAGCTTTCTGAAAGTCCAGATATAACACATCCACTGGTTCTCCCTTATCCACTCTACTAGTTACATCCTCGAAAAATTCTATAAGATTCGTCAGACATGATTTACCTTTCATAAATCCATGCTGACTTTGTCCAATGAACTCACCACTTTCCAAATGTGCTGCTATCCCATCTTTAATAACTGACTCCAGAATTTTCCCCACCACCGATGTTAAACTAACTGGTCTGTAATTCCCCGTTTTCTCTCTCCCTCCCTTTTTAAAAAGTGGGGTTACGTTAGCTACCCTCCAGTCCTCAGGAACTACTCCAGAATCTAAAGAGTTTTGAAAAATTATCACTAATGCATCCACTATTTCTGCGGCTACTTCCTTAAGTACTCTGGGATGCAACTTATCCGGCCCTGGGGATTTATCGGCCTTTAATCCATTCAATTTACCTAACACCACTTCCTGGCTAACCTGGATTTCACTCAGTTCCTCCATCTCATTTAACCCTCGGTCCCTTGCTATTTTCGGGAGATTATTTATGTCTTCCTTAGTGAAGACAGAACCAAAGTAATTATTCACTTGGTCTGCCATGTCCTTGTTCCCCATGATCAATTCGCCTGTTTCTGACTGCAAGGGACCTACATTTGTTTTAACTAATCTTTTCCTCTTGACATATCTATAAAAACTTTTGCAGTCAGTTTTTATGTTCCCTGCCAGTTTTCTTTCATAATTTATTTTCCCTTTCCTAATTAAGCCTTTTGTCCTCCTCTGCTGGACTCTGAATTTCTCCCAGTCCTCTGGTAGGCTGCTTGTTCTGGCTAATTTGTAGGCTTCCTCTTTTGTTTTGATACTATCCCTGATTTCCCTTGTTATCCACGGATGCACTACCTTCCCTGATTTATTCTTTTGCCAAACTGGGATGAACACTTGTTGTAGTTCATCCATGCAGTTTTTAAATGCCTTCCATTGCATATCCACCGTCAACCCTTTAAGAATCATTGGCCAGTCTATCTTGGCCAATTCACATCTCATACCCTCAAAGTCACCTTTCTTTAAGTTCAGGACCTTTGTTTCTGAATTAACCTTGAACCTCGAACCTATGTCCTCTGGTCCTATATTCCCCTACTCTGGGCAAAAGACTGCATCTACCCGATCTATTCCTCTCATGATTTTGTAATCTCATGATCCATGTCTACTGTGATGGCATACAATAAATATCTATTGTATTTGTCAGCCCTCACCTATTCTGCAATGTGCCTGACTCAATATACCTTTAGCTTGAACACATAGGGCACTCATCCTAATTGAAACATCATCTTTACTACCACACAATGGTCTTTGAGCACAACAATGCCATTGTACAAGTTAGTGGAGAGATGCTCATATAGCACCAAATATATCTATGGACACACCAGTCTCTCCCCTTTCTCGATCTTTCTGTCTCCATCAGACCAACTATCAATTGATGTCTATTACAAACCTACCGATTCCCATACTTATCTGGAAAGAGCTCGCATCGTCCCAGAATGTGCAGAAACCCTGCTTCATTCACCATGGGTGCACTGAACTTTCCTCTCACTCAGGCCCTTGTGACCCAAGGATTTCCCACCTATGTTGATCCTAAAGTGGCAGTGTTGAGGCCGAACCCCACAATAACCAAATTTGTGAAAGTGATTCTCTTAGTGAAGGCTCTCTGTGTTAGGTTTTAACCAACAATCCCATGACATCCAGAGGTTTCTTATAGACATCAGTTCGATCTGAAAGCAGTGTTTCTTTCACACTGTGCAGCCTGCAAATATCTGATTTATTTATTGATTCATTCATTCCGGATATGGGTGTTGCTGGCCAGCCCATCCCTAATAGTCATGAGAAGCTGGTGAGTCACCTTAAACAGCCAGTCTTTCAGGTAAATGTACCCACACAATTTTGGTTGGGGAGTTCCAGGATTTACACCCGGCATTAATAAAGAACTGGCAATGAATTGCAAGTTAGGACAGTGTGTAACCTAAACCTGCCTGTGCTAACCTCGGCCTTCTTAGCAGTAGAGGTTACAGATTTGGGAGGTGGTCAGATTAGCCTGGAAGAGTAACTGCAGTGCATTTTGCAAATGCACACAATGCAGCTATTGTGCGACAGTAGCGGAGGGAGTGAAAGTTTAAGAAGGTGGATGGGGCTGCTTTGTCCCAGATGGCATTGAGCCTCCAGAGGTGCTGGAGTTGCACTCATCCAGGCAAGTGGAGATTATTTCATTACAGTCCACACATGTGCTTTGTCAATAGTGCAGTAAAATGCCATGGGAAACTTAGTTTAGTTTAAAGATACAGCGCGGAGACAGGCCCTTCAGTCCATCAAGTCCGCAACGACCAGCAATCACCGCACATTAACACTATCCTACACATACGAGGGACAATTTACAATTATACCGAGCCAATTAACATACAAACCTGGACGTCTTTGGAGCGTGGGAGGAAACCGAAGATCTCAAAGAGAACATACGAACTCCAGACAGACAGACAGCACCTGCAGTCGGGATCGAACCAGGGTATCTGGCACTGCAAACTGAGTAAGGCAGCAACTCTACCGCTGCGCCACCATGCCACCCTGTCAGATTGTGTATATGTACCCTTTTCTGATCCATGCTCGCTGACAGGATGTTAGTGCTGGGAATCCGATTTATCGCAGATGGTTTGACTATTTTGGACATTGACATTTTCTGGCAGGTCAGACAGAAATGCCACTTGCCTTCCATCAGCCTGTGCTGTATGTTAACACCGTCTTGCTGCATGCAGGCATGGCCTGTTTCACATGCTGAGACGAGTGGAGTGGAATTGAACATACTGTAATTATCCACTTCTTATGGAGGAGGAAGGCTTCTGAAAAAGCAGCTGAAGAAAATTTGTCTTGTGGCACTGCCCCAAGGAACTACCCTGGGGATAGGCAGCTCAACCTCCAATCACCTAGAGAGGTATGGAGAAAGGACGAATTAAGGGCTGTGTGGGTGGGAGATGTAGCACAGAGGGAGAAAAATACACCTTCAAACGAACAAAAAGCAACACCTTTCAAGTACATCTTTATTGTCCACTATCCAGGTCACAAATATACACACGTCACACCTATAACTCAGTCGCAGTTGCCATATCTGACTACAATTGGGTTGATCGAGGAGTTCTGGCCCCAAGGACATAATGTTCTGTTTATAATGAAAGCCAAGTTCCATTTATTGATACAGAATTAGACAATGGCTACTCATGCCTCTTACCGTGATGTTTACTGGGCCGTCAACCTATGACGGATATTCCTTTTGTTAAAGTGGATATTGTATTCACAACGGCTTGCAGTCTGTTTCATTGGAGCGCCGGCTGACATAAATTTCCTTTAATGTGTCCTTTAATGAAAAGTCTTCTTTACAAACACCAAACCCCGTAGGATATACACTCCTCTTACCCAAATACTTTGGCACCGCAGTCCCCTCCTCCCTTCCCAATGCACTGATTAACAGAGTCCACCGGAGTCTGAGCTAACAGAAGCATACGAGGGACAGAGATGGTTAACCCCTTCAAAGCAGAGTGGAACTGAAAGGGATAACAGAAAGGAACGTTGAAGGCTGTGCCTGTTGCACAGTGAGACTATCAACTGCAGGTCTGATATGCCAAGCTGGTTCGAGCGAACTTCACTGGAGCAAGAGCCCAGCATCAGGACTTTCTCGTTTTCTAGATTCATTAGATTGTGGTGTTTAACTAACCAACTCTCCTGCCGGTCACTGGCCAAGCCTTGTCTTGTAGTAAGGAGAGAACATAATGTCCCATGTCGACTTGAGGAAGTGTCGTACACTGGTTAAACAGGAAAAGGTGGCTGGAGAGGCTGAAGGGGAAACAAAAGAGAATATTTTAGGTCAAAGACCCTTCCTCAGAACAGACACAGAGAAAATGATGAGCAGTCAGTTGTTCCGATGTAGTCACAAGGGATTGGAGATGCTGGAATTTAGGTTAGCTCAGAGATACAATGCGGAAACAGGCCCTTCGGGCTCACCGTCTGCACACACCAGCGATCCCCATACACTAGCACTATCTTCCACACAAGGGACAATTTACGATTTTTACCGAAGCCAATTAACCAACAAATCAGTATGACTTTGGAATCTTGATCAAAAAACACAAAGTGTTGGAGTAACTATTATTCAACCTATTTTTAAAAAACCCATCACATCTCTATCAGGAGAGTAACCTCAATGACCACAGGGCATTAGGTTGGTTCAACTGCACTGATTCTGCAACTAATTAAAAGACATTTGGATAGGTGCATGGACAGGAAAAGTTAAACGGAATATGGGCCAAACACAAGCAAATGAGACTAGCTCAGATGGACATCTTGCCCAGCATGGATGTGTTCAGCCTAAAGGCCTGTTTCTGTGCTCTACGATGCTAGTCCCTGGAGTGGCACACACAGCAGTCTTAAAATCAATCATATTTTGGGATCTGAATGTCGTTGACAAGGCCAGCATTTACTGTATATTGCTAATTAACCTCAAGAGGTGGTGAGACGTCACTGCTGCAGTGTTGAACTGCTGCAACCCTCCTGGAGAAGGTGATCCCAGTGTTGATAAGGAGGGAGTTCCAGTCACAATGAAAGACGAGCAGTATTAAATCCCACTTAGGATGGAGAGGTCTGGAGGAAAACTTACAGGCGAACGTACTCCTGTGCTCTAGTTGCCTGTGCTCTAGTTGCCCTTGTACCTCTCGGTGGGGGAGGCTGCGGGTTTGGGAGGCAATGTTGGGATGGCCGGTGTGCGTTGCTGCGGTACATTGTAGCTGGTGCTTGCTGAAAAGCTATGCCACTCACCAGGGTCCAGCCTGATGACCAGCAGATAGGCTACGAACACGGCCAGAAGCAGCTTGCGAAGAGATACCAAACGCAGACTTCTACGACACAACTCCAGCACTTGCTGCATTAACCGGAACATATGGCGTAGTGTATATTGTGCTGCCAAGAAAAAGGAGAAGTGGCAATGAAACACATCATGACAATGTTTGGTTATCCTCAATCTAATACTTGTAGAAGATGGAAGATGGGACAGCAGCCACGTGAGCTTTGGAATGGTCTTGTCTGCAAAATGCCTGGGGAATTAGGACTTGGTGGGCAGATGCGGAGCAGTCTGAGGATACAGCTAGCAATGGGGAGTGTGGAGTAAAAGACTCAATGGTAACTCTACTTACTGTTAACTCAGTACCAAAGCTTTATGAGTCACAAGGGACTACAGATGCTGGAATCCAGAGCAAAAACAAATTGCTGGAGGAACTCAGCGGATCGAGAAGAGAAAGGAAGTGTCGACAATTGTTGATCAGATCGCAGGGTCTTGACCTTAAATGTTGCCAATTCCACCAACAGCCCCCCACCCCACAAGATTCTGCTCGACCCGCTGAGTTCCTCCAATTGTTTAAGAAGAAACTGCAGATGTCGGTTTAAACCAAAGATAGACACAAAAAGCTGGAGTAACTCAGCAGGACAGGCAGTATCTCTGGAGAGAAGGAGTGGGTGACGTTTCGGGTCAACACCTTTCTTCTGACAGGTCAGTCTGAAGAAGGGTCTTGACCCGAAACGTCACCCATTCCTTCTCTCCAGAGATGCTGCCTGTCCCGCTGAGTTTCTCCAGCTTTTGGTGTCTATCCTCCAATGGTTTGCTCCATCTTTTTTATTAGAGTCTGTTTATTATCCAAGTTAGAGTCTGTCAAACACATTGCGGTGTGTGAACCATCTCTTCCCACTGTATGGGTAACACAGCAGGGGCAGCATGAAGAGTGCGCACAATCGTCACAGCCTTAACAGTTCAGCAGTTTGGCGAGGCCTCACCAAAGAATGGGATGGTGTGCAAGCTTTGCACTGCGCGAGAAGATCCTTCTAATCCAGGGATATCCTGCACAGGAAAATAGGAAAAGGACGCAGAGCCCCTTTGGAGGCCAGCAGCTGGAATACTGGTGTGTGGGCCGACAGAGCTAGACAGAAACACAGCCAATCAGGAAAGGCAAATAGCAAAAAAGTGCAGAGGCTGGAGATCTAAAATAAAATGAGAGAACACTGAGGCTACTCGGCACATGGTCATTCAATTAAACTGTTGCTATGGCAATCTGCTAAACATTTCCAGCATTCTCTGCTTTTATATCAGGACACTGCTATATGTGACAGGCATTGGGGGTTACCAGATTGTCTGCGTTCACTGCATTCTGCTGGAACCTGGCTCCTGCTCTCCGCCAATTCTTGCTCCAGCAGTTTGGGTCTCTTTCGCAAAACAACTTCCAGCACCGATTCCTTCTGTTGCTCCGTCAATAATGTGGTGTCCTTGATCTCCTTCTCCGCTTCTGCATAAAGACCAAGTGGCAGCAGCACATGCAGTATATACAACTCAAACACCAGACCCACACTTCCTGGGGCACTTGTGCTGGCCTTGCTCTTGAGCCAGCTGCTGACGGCCTGCTGTATTTGGCCAGGCTCTCCAGCCTTGCTGTATAGGATGATGCTGCCACAGAGAATATCATCAGCTTCATGCATTTTAAGGGTGTCTAACATTCATAAACGTGACTGTAACATCAGCACGTATAAAATGTAGACTACAGCTATTACTTCATGGGCCACACAGTGGTGCCTCACTGCTCCAGAAACCAGGGTTCAACCAGACCTCGGGTGCTGTTTGCGTGGACTTTGCACGTTCTCCTCTGCTTTTCTCTCACGTCCCATGGATGTGGGGGTGGGGTAGTTAACTGACTGTAGAGGGAAATCGAGGGAATTATCAGGAATGTGAGGGAGAATACATAACTGGGAACTGTAGGGGGGGAATAGGATTGATGGGAGTCAAGATTGCTCTTGGGTTATCAGAATAGAATGAGGAGGAAAACAAAATGAAAAATGCAAAAAAACAAACTGCCAGAAGAATTCAGTGGAGGCTTTAAAACACGCACAGCCTTATCCAACATTCCCAACCGATTTATTTGATGTAGTGCCTTTTATGCTGTTTCAAAGGGGAGAGTGGCACGGGGAGTTGTACAACCAGCACCATATATGCTCTCACATCCTGCTGGAGGTACTCAGCAGGTTGAGCGACAGGGGTCAAAGTAGAAGAGAAATTGTCAATGTTTCAGGTCAAACCCTGCATCAGGACTGAGAGGGGAGAGGGAGATTGCTGGTGTAGAGAGGGGAGGGGGTAGGGGGGAGGGTTGAACGGTTGATGGGCAGAAGGAGCCTGTGGGGAGGGGTGGAATGGGAGACAGAGGCAGCAGACAAGAGAAGAAAAGGCAGATGGACCCAGATGGGGGGAGGGTTAGAAGGATGGAATGGGATACAGAGGCAGCAGACAAGAGAAAAAAGGCAGATGGACCCAGATGGGGGGAGGGTTAGAAGGGTGGTGTTAGAATGGTGACAAAGGCTACCAGTGCTGAAATCGATACGCAAGGGGGACGACAATGGGGACCATTGGAGGAGGTTAAGATCAGATGGGGAAGAGACCTGGTGATTGATATTTGTGAGTAGTAGATGAACAGAACTAGGTTGGTGGGAGATGAATGGAACAACCAGGGTCTGGAACAACGCAAATCCTACCTCAACATTAGAACTACGGTCCACCTGTTGCACTATCATCATGGACTAGTCTTCTCATCGGTTTTGTACCCACTTTTTTGCACAACCGTTCTCTTTCAACTATCTTGTAGAATTTGTGTAACAAGTATATATACTTTATGTTTCCGGATGATGCCCGAGTCTATGTACCTATGTTGCTATGGCAAGGAAGATTTTCATTGTACCTGCAACCCCCCCCCCACACTACTCGTGTGTGTGACAATAACGCGACTGGAGCCGGGGGCATCTGTCTAAGGGCTGCACCAACACTCACCAGAGCTGGAGGAGAGCGGCGGGGATTCGGTCGGGGCTGCCGTACTGCAGCAGCACCCAGTCCCAGGCCCGGCGCCACTGCCGTCGCTCGGCCAGCGCCTGCAGCCCCATGGCGCACAGGGACGACCTGATGTCGGCGGCTCGGGGCGCACTGCGGGGAGAGAGAGAGAGAGAGAGAGAGATAGGGAGGGAATGAGGATGCGCGGCCCCGCGGACTCCACCGCCCTGGCACCCACTTCCCCGTCTTACCTGCCGCCCGGCTGCCGGCCCAGCCACTCCAGGCCGCGCTCGCAGGCCGCCAGCGCCCCCGCGAAGTTGCGCTGCACCTGCAGCAGGTCGGCCGCCCGCTCCAGCCACACCAGGCCCGGGCAAAGGGCCGGCTCCCGGGCGCAGGGCCTCCATCGGCCCAGCACCAGCGGCCCGCTCCGCTTCATGCCGCCCGCGCCCCGCTCTGGCCACGGCTGACGCTGCTCCCTCCCCTCCACAGCGCGAGGGGGCGCCCGAGGCTCGGCCACGGGACCCGGAAGCAGCGGATCGCCCGATCCTGGAGCTGCTGGAGCCCGATGCCTCAGTGACCAAGAGCAAAGATCCTATAGCAAGCTATAGGATCTTTGACCAAGAGAGTCAAGAGTGTTTTATTGCCTTATGTCCCAGATAGAACAATAACATTCTTACTTGCAGCAGCACAACAGAATATGTAAATATAGTATACTGTTAACAATATAATAACGAGAGAGAGAAAATAGAAGGAAAAAAAAGTTAAATGTTCCTTATTAGAGGTAATTTACAGCAGCCACCTAATCTACACGTGTTTCGGATGTGGGAGGGTAATGCAGGGAGAACTTGCAAACTCGAGGCAGGACAGGATTGCTAGAAGATAGACACAAAAAGCTGGAGTAACTCAGCAGGACAGGCAGCGTCTCTGGAGAGAAGGAATGGGTGACGTTTCGGGTCGAGACCCTTCTTCAGACTTGTTTTCGGAGCCGAGAGGCGGTGGCTCTATCAGCTGTGGCGCTGAGCCACCATCTGATGCCAAACTGTTTCTCTGAACATTGGCAGGAGTACAATGTAATGTACAATATGAAAACTGCAGCTGCCTTTTCAGACTAGTTATTGGCATACGAGGGGTGGGAGATTGCAACCTTCACGTGGTCCGCCTTGTTTCGACAAATGCAATCAAATAGAACAAGTTTAACAAATCCTACAACTTTAGGCTGTGCACGCCATACGCAAGAAGAAGTTCGGCATACGACACTGATGCACTGATCCACTATCGAAATGCCATGCGAAGCACCATGCGCTCTGTATCTCTGTATTGGCAACCCCCCACTCCCAATTTATTATCCCCCAATAAAGCTCTGCACAAGCCTTTAAGATCGTCACAGTGAACATTCCTTGTACTGTCTTGGAAGGTGCCATTGATGCTTGCGTCAGCTATGCGAGAGGAAGAATGCTCACCAGGCACCTACACACCCTGATGCAGCATTTCCAGTGGTGAGGCTCAGTCCAGGTAAAATGTTAATGCACCACCCCTCGTCCCCTATGCCATTCCTTCTACTAATTTCCTTTTGCTGCTTTCCTTCAGATCCCACAGTGAATCCCACTCCTACATGATATCCCACTCTTGTACTCAATGCCCTGTCTGAAGGCATGCTTGCCAAACACTCTCTTAGTCAACCTGTCTGCCCGAGTGTCCACTTTCAGGGAAGTATGCACCTTAAACTCAATCTCTCTACTGTACAACGTTCTTCAGGACTATTCCAAATACTGTGTATGCCCTACCTGGATTAAGTTACCAAATATGCATCACTTCACACTTATGCGAGTTGAGCAGATTTGATAACTTCCTCCTGCAAGATTGTTTCCTCAGTTGCAAAATCTAGACGTTTAAATCTGTGTAATTTGCAGCTTGGCACTGAATCTTGGGAGGTCAAATACAGTCGAAGCCTTGCAAATTGTAAGTAATCTGGACTGCCGATCCCCTGGTGGGGGAAAGAGGCCAGGAGGGGGAAGCGAGTGCAAGAGCATAGGTTGTACAGGACATGGGGACCATTGAGGAAAAAATGCTGAACTCAGTCTGGGAGAGTCTTGTCCAGCTAACCAGTCTCCTGCTTTCAAAGCATTCTAACCAGATCTGGAATATATTCCTTGCTGTGAAGTGTGAGCTAATTTAATTCCATTGATTAGGAGACCACTGAGCTGAAACAAGCACCAATCAATATCGGAGTTTCTTGGTTGTAATCTACTCTTTTCCATTCCAGAATTGTGCACGTCTTGCATGGCTGCAGTGGGTAATGGAGACCCTGAGTAACGGTGGCACTTCATGGTGCAAAAACTGCTGGAAGAACTCAGTGGGCCAAGCAGCAACTATGGAAGCAAAGGGATGGGTGCTCTGCATTAAGGCCAAGAGCATCAAGGGGAGATGGCCAGTGTGGAGTTGTAAGGGAGGGGCGAGACAGAGAATGGCAGGTGGAACCAGATAAAGGAGGGATGATGGGCACATGGAACCTGGTGGGAGAGAATGATGAGTCGAGATAAGGGGGGGGGGGGTTTGCTGGAGGGATGGAAAAGAGATACCCTGGATGGACTGATGGGAGTGAGAAAGGAACATGAAATTGAAAAATTCAATATTCATACCATTGGGCTCTAAACTACCTGAGCAGAATAGGTAGTGCTGTTGTTTAGTTTGTGATTGGACTCGCCCTGGCAGTGGAGAAGGCCAAGGACGTACATGACAGTGTGAGAATGGGAAGGGGAACTGAAATGTCATGCTACTTGGGAGCTCAAGATGGTGATTGTGGTAGAGTCCATGTGGTCCATAAATGGTTGCCAATGTAATGGGGGTCACATTACAAGCACAAAATGCATTAGACAAGGTTGGAAATGGTTCATGTGAATTTCTGTCTCACCTGGAATAGCTGTTTCGGTCTCCAAATGATGGTGAGGCTGGAGGTGTCCTGATGCAAGGTCTCAACCCAAAACTCCAACAATCCCTTTGCCTCCACGGATGCTGCTTTACCCGATGATTTCCTCCAGAAGTTTATTTTTTGCTCCCGATTCCAGCATCTGCAGATTCTGTCTCCCCATATTTCATGGTATTGTATTATCTTCCCATTTCCATGTTGCAGAAGCAACTCAATATGAAGTTTAGCTAAAGTATGTCACATTTAGATTTTGGATGTTTATTAGCCAAATACAGCCTGAGTATGTAAATTATAACTGTGGATTATGCTGCTGTATCTTTGTGTTTTTGTATAAGTTTAATTCCTGTAAAGAAATTTGATTTCTAATTTTGGCCTGACAGATGTTTGTCTTTCCATTGGTGAAGCTCTGGCTAAGAGAGCAATAAACTGCCCTCCTTTACAGCCAAAACAAGGCTGGAGAGGTATGTCTGTCAATTCACAGTGTGCTTCATGAACAGAAAGATGTCAGTGTGGCCAACACACTATCTTTCCAGTAGTTCCTTCAGTCTTGATCACCAGATCCTTGGGGGCCAATTTCCACTATGATTTATAGTGTCATAAAACACAAACAGTCTCTGTCCCAACTCGTCCATGCCAACCAGCATGTATACACTAATTCCCTTTGTGTGCACTTGGCCCATATCACTCCAAACATTTTCTTTTTAAAAACGTGTTTTTTTTGTTTTTTTTAAACATTGTAATTGTACTTGCCACCACCATTTCCTCTGGTATCTTCTTCCATATACCACACTGTGTGAAATATTTGACACTCAGCTGACTTTAAATCGTTTTGCTCTCACCTTTAATTTATGCCTTCTAGATTGCTCTATCTCGATTTTATACCCCTCAATCAACCTCCTTCACTCCATCAAAATTAGTCCCAGCCTATTCAATCTCTCATAATTCAAGCCCTCCAGTCCATGCAGCATGCCTGTGAATTGTCCAGCTTAATCAAATCCTTCCTATAGCATAGAACCAGAAGTGCATACAACACTTCTAAATGTAGCCTAACCAAACATTTGTACTACTTTACCATAATGTCCCAACTCCTATACTCAATACTTCAGCTCAAGTACCATTACCCTTCTTTGCTACCCTGTCACGACTTTGAGGGAACTGTGTAGTTGTGTCCCAAGGTTCGCAGTTCAGTAACACTCCCCAGGACCATGCCATTCACTGTGCATATCCTCCCCAGAGTTAAATTCCCAAAATATACCATTGTGTTTGCCCAAGTTAAATTCTAATTGCCAATCCCATACCCACTTTGACATGAAATTGAAAAATAGTGTAAAATAGTTGGATTTTGGAAGTGATAAACATAATCATTTTAGAATAAATTAAAAGGCAAGAATTATTCATTTGGAAATATGGTTCAATATTTTATATCTAAATTATTTTGTTCAACTGAATCAATTCCTCAATAAATAGTTTTCTCTTTTAAAAAAAAAACAATGCTGTTAAATTAAAATGCATCAAATAATTTGGAAGATAAATTACAACAGAGAGTATCTTAAGAAAAAACAGAATAGCGTCCTTTAAAAATGTCTGCAAACCCTGAACGATTTTCAGAGCTTCTCCATTACAGTCCTTCTCTCCCCAGCTCTGATACTTCCATTATTGCTCATCTGTGCTTCAACAGTGCATATCCAAGGGTCTCTTCCAAGGGCACGAGGTAGGGCCATCTATGCAGCAGCATTGTGACCCTCTTTGGCCCAATGCTAGTCCATAAAGTCTTATTTCTAAAGAAAGAGGCGACCACTTCGGTTCAGCTTCAAAATCTTTCCCAGTCGCTGCTTTGCAGTTGCCATCCCTTTCTTTGGACGTTTTCCTATTAAAAGGTTAATAAAAATCAGTTGTGTGAAAACTTTAACAAAGCAATATTCATACACTTGATGAAATAACCAACACTCTCCCATTGGGGATACCTGTGTTGTTACTTCCCAATGGTGATACCCCGCCCACCCATCTCTTTGACCAGGACTCTCACACATCAACAGTGAGATAGTCTCTGATCAGGAATGCCCCAGTATTGATGGTGGGATGGTTTCCCTCTCTATTCAATGATGGTGAAACGGTTTTACCTCCCTCTCTGATCAGGCGCACCCTTGTCTTACAAGGATATTGATCACTGACCTTTTGTTGCCTGATTGCTCACGGGTGGTGGATTGGAAATGGTCGTCTTGCTGGATGGATGCAGGGGTGGCGAGGTTGATATTCCAGGATGGATCCAATCTGGACTGTCACCATTGTCAACTGGACTCCCTTGCAGGCCACAGTCAGTGGTTGATCGGTACACTGCACCCAGTGAGTCAGAAGCAATCTGACCCTCACTATCCACCATTTCTTCCACTAAAATCTTGTTCTCCTGAATATTTTGCCTTGCCATTGAAGAACATTCTTTTCGGAGATGTTTTAGTTCATTCTTCAATATCTTGAATAAAAGTTAGAGTTACCTTTGTTTAACTGAGCAACCCCATGCCAGTCCTGACCTCCCCAAATCCCTCAGTATACACTCTTCAACATGCCGACAGCCCCCACTATCCTTGACCTAAGTATCTTCTCGACATTGTTGGCAATCGATTGATTTTGTCTAGGGAATGCCTTGTCTTACTTGGCAGGGAGAAAAAGGGAACATGGGCTTAGTCTTTACTAAGACTAGCAAACTTCGTACCTGGAGATCAAATCTCGGAAATTCCAATCTAGACAGTACTGCCCAGCGATCAGATGGTGAAACTATACAAATACTATACAAACTATACAAATACAACTAGACATTTAATTTAAGCTTAAAGTTTCAGTTATAACTAATTTTCAGCAACCCTCCACAGCAGGAACACAGCATCCGACAACCAATTAGGCAAAGAATCCAGTTCGCATAATCATTACATATCCAGGTAGTATAGAGGAGTGGGCCAATCAGCAAAGGCCTTGCTGGCACAAAGTATCACTTCCCCAGAGAGCTAATTTCAAGTAGATTCTCCCTGACACAATCCATGTCCTAAACACTCAGAAGGCACACAGGGAACAACGTCCTACCTCTTCAGATAGTCTAGCTGTAGTTCCCATTATGGCCCTTGTTTCACTATTCACCAACACAGTATTGCATTCAGCGGCTTCCTGCTTCTCGGGCCCAGCTGTGAAAACATCAAACACTCAATCAACAAAAACCAATGACAGGATCACAAGACTACTGTGAAACCAAGAATTACAACCAAGAATTACAACCCAAATAAATGAAACCCATCGTCTACAAATAGAATCAATGGTAATTACTGCTTGTGCCCCAGAAAAGTTTCAACAATCTGTTAAACGTAGACAAAGGAAATCAACTACCACCCTCCCCTCCTCTCCTCAACCACCCCCCTCCCCCCTCCCCCAGCACGCCTCTTTACTGCATGCTTTTACTGATTCCCATCCTTTCCTCTTTCACAAGCTTGTCTCTCTACACATCTTTCTCCCACATTCCTCCAGCTATATGAGGCAAGAGACGGGCATATTTATTCATTACACATTTTTATGAAACATTTATGGGAACACAATCGACAGGGATTTAATAATTTGAACCAATTAAATATTTACAAGCCACCTGACAGCTGCAAAAAAAATTCAAAAATCATTAGTTCAGAGATTAGAAGTTATTCCATTGTTCCACTGAAGGGCAGAATTGTTTTAACTGGAAAAAATGAATTAATTCAGATCAGAAAGATAGTGAACTTCTTCAGAGGATTTAAAATATTTCCTGGATTTAGTAATATTGATTAAATGTGGTTAATCACACTTCCAATCGTGAAGGGGCCTTGATCAAGCAGGAACAATAAAATTATCAAATTCAATCCTGGGTATGAAAACAAGACAAACAAAAGCTTCCAATATTCTTTATCTTGCCAGAGTCTGCTTGGAATGGGATGAGACAGAGACCACCTACAATTAAATAGTCAAAACTATTCTTGGATAAAATTATAGATGAACATTGGGAAATTAATAGAAATTGTTTTGCTCCAATATAAATGTAATCATCTGCAAATATGCAGAATGGGAATATACTCCAGTGATTAAATTTAGGGAAACTAATTTCCAAGGCAAGTTGGCTAATTGGATCCAAAACTGGCTTTGCAATTTACAATTATATCAAGCCAATTAGCCTACAAACCTGTACGTCTTTAGAATGTGGGAGGAAACAAGAGCACCCGGAGAAAACCCATCCAGGTCTGGAGAACGTGCAAAACAAAAACGGTATTGACAAGCACCTGTTGTCACGATAGAACCTGGGTCTCTGGCGCTGCAAGGAAGCAACTCTACCGCTGCACTACTGTGCCACCTAATGTTGATGGCAAGGAGGCTGGTTTCAGGGTACAGAGAAAATATCCATCACCTGATAAAATAGATAGAATTCAATCTCGCCAAATGTGAAGTAATGTTATTTGGGGAGGGTCAAATAAGGTAGGACAAATGCCATGAATGATACGGAATATTGAGGAACGGTGCAAATATTCAAGGATCACGGAAAGTGCAGCACAGGTCAATAAAATGCTGATGGCAAACAGGATACTTACCTTCATTAGCCGAGGCATAGAATGGGAGAACAGGGAGGTCTTGGTATAATTGTATAAAACATTGGTTTTGCTGCAACTAGAGTTTTTTGTGCAGTTTTGCTCACCATACTCAAATGCAAATGCACTGGAGAGAGCGAAGAGGAGATTCAAGATGTTGCCTGGGATGGAACATTACAGTTACAATGAGAAAATGGATTGGTGTGGTTTGCGTGGTCTTAAAGCAGGGAAGGTTGAGAGTGGACCTGATGGAGATGCACAAAACTGATATATATATATATATATATATATATATATATATATATATATATATATATATATATATATATATAGTAAAGATAGTGAGGTAGGTTTCCTCATGCAGCTCTTTTTCATGGGCTAAACAGTGCTATTGCCTTTAACGTGTGTGATGTTTCTGTTATTTTCCAATAAATCACTCAAGAGTTAAATAAAAAGTGCTGCAAGTTTCCTTCCTGAAACAAATGAATTAAAAAGCAGAAATGTTGAACTTGCACAACCGTTTTGGTTACACATGTATTGTGAATCTGCCTGGTCTGTACATTATAAAAAAGATAAAGCGGTTTTGTCGAATGTAAAACAAAAATTACATGGACGACATCTGAACTAAAATATCTTCTTTTCAGAATTTTGCAAATCAGCACACAATGGCTGGGTTAGTAGTGCTGCTGTCTCAACTCCAGTGGTCTGGGTTCAATCCTGACCCCGGGTGCTGCCTATGCAGAGTTTGCACGTTCTCCTTGTAACTGTGTGGGTTTCCTCGGGCATTCCAGTTTCCTCCAACAAAGAAAGTAGGTGCAGGAGTAGGGCATACGGCCCTTCGAGCCAGCACCGCCATTCAATATGATCATGGTTGATCATCCAGAATCAGTACCCTGTTCCTGCATTCTCCCCATATCCCTTGATTCCGTTAGCCCTAAGAGCTATATCTAACTCTCTCTTGAATACATCCAGTGAATTGACCACCACTACCTTCTGTGGCAGAGAATTCCATAGATTCACAACTTTCTGGCTGAAAAGGTTTTTCCTCATCTTAGTCCGAAATGGCCTACCCCATATTCTTAAGCTGTGACCCCTGGTTCAGGACTCTCCCAACATGGGGAACATTATTCCTGCATCTAGCTAGTCCAATCCCTTTCGAATGTTATATGTTTCTATGATTCCCTCTCATCCTTCTAAATTTCAGTGAGTCCATCCCAATGAAATGTGGGTTGGTCTTTTCATGGCCAATAAATAGTCCCAACTGTGTAGATAATGGTAACATTTTTGGGCGCGTTAAGGGGAATATGGGAGAAAAACAGTGGGGATTAATGTAATGTGATTAATGTAATTATTAATGTAAACCAGATGCTCCATGATCAGCACAGATTCAGTGGGCTGAAGGGACCATTTCTGTGCTGTATTTCTCTATGATAAATTTATGGTAGGCGAGTGATCCTGTTTTCGTGCATTGGTGTAATCAGCAACATTGGTAAAACTAGGAATGGCATTCTTCTGACAGAATTTAAAGTGTTGGCTTGAAATTACAATAGAACTTCTGCTCTGATGCAAGGAGATTGACCAGAAACATAACTGTTTCACAAGATCACCCTGATTTTCAAACCCTGCAATGTTTTGTGTTTCCACATTTGCCAAGCAGTAAGCAAAAACATTTTTAACTGGACCATTTCAAATAAAGTCCTATTCTGCTTACCAGAGGGAAATTAAAGTCCAACAAACCCTTTGGAACCTCTGAGACAGGTTTAACAATACATTTACAAAAAATATAGACAACATCCCCACACTATTACAAAATACAGAAATACAAGTCTTTTCTTTAAAAATCTAGTAAGTAACACCTTTTCAAAGGGCAAATTTTCTCATTTCCTCATTCAGGGAACCTAAAACATTACTTCCCTGTTCATTCTTCATAATCACTGCATTTCACAATATCAGCTTTACTTTGGAATCCCACATGCACGAGACTCTAAAATCTGAGATATGGACGGTGGTACACCCCACTCCACCATGCTTGTACCAGCTCTTTAAAAAAAAAGTCCTCGCAAACAACAAACATACGATCGCAATACTGTGCATGTTATGATAGGCCCATCAGTCCTACCAGCTGCACCCTAGACTAGAGCTGCTTATGAACCTGGAAGTGTATGTGAACATAAAGATCAGGGTCCAGAGTCTCTGGGTATTTCATTCCCGAATCCCTAGTTGGGTCGAGTAAAATATAGGGAGTCCATTAAGATCGCAAGACTGGTAACTCTTAAGGAATTTTCAGACCCACCGCAGATAATATGGTCAAATAGGAAGGATATAAACAGACCTTGTCAGCAGTAGACACAGGTAGGTCAGGTCCCATGTTGTCAATGTACAGATGTTTTTGTTCTCAAATTAGTGGAGTTTGAAGACAATGGCATAGGAGGTAGTGACCGTAATATGATAAGTTTTAATCTACAATTTGAGAGGGAGAAGGGAAAATCGGAAGTGTCTGTATTACAGTTGAGCAAAGGGGACTATGGAGGCATGAGGGAGGAGCTGGCCAAAGTTGACTGGAAAGAGACCCTAGCAGGGATGACAGTGGAACAACAATGGAAGGTATTTCTGGGAATAATACAGAAGGTGCGGGATCAGTTCATTCCAAAGAGGCAGAAAGATTCTAAGAGGAGTAAGAGGCGACCATGGCTGACAAGGGAAGGCAAGGACAGTATGAAATTAAAAGAGAAGTATAACATAGCAAAGATGAGCGGGAAGCCAGAGGATTGGGAAACTTTTAATGAGCAACAGAAAATAACTAAAAAGGCAATACGGGGAGAAAAAATGAGGTACGAATGTAAGCTAGCCAAGAATATAAAGGAGGCTAGTAAAAGATTATTTAGGTATGTGAAGAGGGAAACAATAGTTAAGACAACTATGGGTTCCTTGAAGACAGAAACAGGTGAATTTATTAATGGCAGACGAGTTGAACAGGTACTTTGGATCTGTCTTTACTAAGGAAGACACAAACAATCTCCCAGATGTACTTGTGGCCAGAGGACCTCGGGTGATGGAGGAACTGAAGTAAATTCACATTAGGCAGGAAATGGTGTTGGGTAGACTGATGGGACTGAAGGCTGATAAATCCCAGGGTACTTAAGGAAGTGGCTCTAGAAATCGTGGACGCATTAGTGATCATTTTCCAATGTTCTATAGATTCAGGATCCGTTCCTGTGGATTGGAGGGTAGCTAATGTTATCACACCTTTTAAGAAAGGAAGGAGAGAGAAAACAGGGAATTATAGACCAGTTAGCCTCACATCGGTGGTGGGGAAGATGCTGGAGTCAATTATGAAAAATGAAATAGCAGCACATTTGGATAGCAGTAACAGGAACGGTCCCAGTCAGCATGGATCTTCTGGAATTTTTTGAGGATGTAACTAGGAAAATGGACAAGGGAGAGCCAGTGGATGTAGTGTACCTAGTCTTTCAGAAAGCATTTGATAAGGTCCCACATTGGAGATTAGCGGGCAAAATTAGAGCACATGGTATTGGGGGTAAGGTACTGACATGGATAGAAAATTGGTTGGCAGTCAGGAAACAAAGAGTAGGGATTAACGGGTCCCTTTCAGAATGGCAGGCAGTGACTAGTGGACTAGCAAGGCTCGGTGTTGGGACCGCAGCTAGTTACAATATACATTATTGATTTAGATGAAGAGATTAAGAGTAACATTAGCAAATTTGCAGATGACACAAAGCTGGGTGGCAGTGTGAACTGTGAGGAGGATGCTATGAGAATGCAGGGTGACTTGGACAGATTGGGGGAGTGGGCAGATGCATGGCAGATGCAGTTTAATGTGGATAAATGTGAGGTTATCCACTTTGGTGGCAAGAACAGGAAGGCAGATTATTATCTGAATGGTGTCAAATTAGGAAAAGGGGAAGTACAATGTGATCTGGGTGTCCTTGTGCATCAGTTACTGAAAGTAAGCATGCAGGTTAGCAGGCAGTGAAGAAACCTAATGGCATGTTGGCCTTCATAACAAGAGGAGTGCAGGAGCAAAGAGGTCCTTCTGCAGTTGTACATGGTCCTAGTGAGACCACACCTGGAGTATTGTGTGCAGTTTTGGTCTCCAAATTTGAGGAAGGACATTTTTGCTATGGAGGGAGTGCAGTGTAGGTTCACGAGGTTAATTCCCAGGATGGTGGGACTCTCATATGTTGAAAGAATGGAGTGACTGGGCTTGTAAACACTGGAATTTAGAATGATGAGAGGGAATCATATTGAAACATAAGATTATTAAGGGATTGGACACGCTAGATGCAGGAAACATGTTCTCGATGTTGCGGGAATCCAGAACCTGGGGCCACAGTTTAAGAATAAAGGGGTAGGCCATTTAGAATGGAGATGACGAAAAGCTTTTTCACCCAGAGAGTTGTGAATCTGTGGAATACTCTGCCTCAGAAGGCAGTGGAGTCCAATTCTCTGGATACTTTCAAGAGAGAGTTATTTAGAGCTCTTAAAGATAGCGGAGTCAAGGGATATGGGGAGCAGGCAGTAACGGGGCACTGATTGTGAATGATCAGCCATGATCACAGTGAATGGCGGTGCTGGCTCGAAGGGCCAAATGGCCTACTCCTGCACCTATTGTCTAAAATCAGAGCCAAGCCATTCAGGAGAGAACCAAGGTAATGCTCCTTTCTGAATCATGAGTGTGTGCATGTAAACTCAATCATTATTTTAGATTTAATAGTTTTTTGTTCTCCATCAGCATTGACAGACTTGAAGCCAAGGTTGGATAAAAAAAAAACTTAGGTCTCACATCAACCATGATCCCACTCAATAGCAGAACAGGAATGAGGCCAAATGGCCTACTTCTGAGCTTTAACTTCCTGAGGTGGATACCAGGAACTTGTATATTGTGTAGACCATCTTCCAAAGGTCTCCTGACTCAAGAATTCTCCTGTTAGCTGAGAATCTCATTACCTCTGGACTGTTTATCCAAAATTCTGTTGTCAGCATCCTAACTTTCACCACCCCTTTCCCCATCACTCCTGTGCTTGTTGGGAGTTCCATCTGCTGTTTATGAAGGAGATCACAGGCCTATTAGTCTATGTAGAAACCTCATTGTGCATGTCAACTGAATACTTTGATAAACTAATCGGAGATATCCAATCTAGGCATATTATGTCGTAACAAATACATCTGAATTCTGAGGCAGTAACATGGGCAGAAGACCGAGTGGAATTTATATGGACTTCCAGAAGTGCTCCATGTAGCCTAAGAGGACTTAAAACTGACATGAATTGACAAGATTTACTTGGATGAAACAGGGAATACAAATTTGTGGAAATGGGAGGAGATAATAAGAAATGACTTGGAGGTCTTAAATTAGTAGTGCTTTTGGCAGCACAGACTGAAATCGTTTCTATTTCTGGGGAAAGGGCAAAACTGAGGCATGAGTCATCCAATCCGAATGCAAGAAAGTTGTATCAGTTTTCAAATAGTAGGGTGTCATTCAGAAACCCAAGTTTGGAAATGATGGAAATCTATGGGTAAGTGAAACAACTAATGGAAAGTTGGTGTCTGTCAAAAGGAAGAGCATGGAAAGGAATGGAACAAGCGTCAGTTATAAAGTTCAACCAGAGCTTTTATCTGGAGTACAAGAAAAACACTGAACTTTTTTTTTCTTGAAAAATATACTATCTTGGAATGGGTGTCAGGCAGATTCAGTTGAATAATGAGGTTGAAACATTACATTGGTTGAAAGCAAAATGACACAAAGTGCTGGAGTAACACAGGTCAGGCAGCATCTATGGAGAACACAGGTAAGTGAAGTCAAGACTGTTTTTCACAGGATTGAACAGAATTAGTTTATATTCTATCACGCAAGGAAGATTAAGCTGGTCTAAATAAACAACTTCTCATGGATAGAACAAATTTCATATTTCCTCCGGTGAAGGATAACAGAAACAATGTTTCAAAGCCCTTTGGACAAGTACTTGGACAGGAAAGGCATAGAGGGATATGGGCCGAATGCAGCCAAATGGGATTGGTGTTGTTAGGTATCACAGTTGGTATGGATGAGCTGAGTCAAAGAGGTCTGTTTCTGTGCTGTACCATTCTACGATTCCATGAAGACAGGATTTCAAGCTTAAAAATTAAAAGCTCAATCATAGAAGTAGCAATGTATTAAAACAGTTCTGTAAATATATATACACTCTCACTTAAAAAAAAATTATCAAGGAGTGGTTGTTGAAAAATTCAAAATGAAAAGATTTTCATTAGGCAAAAATAATAAGGATTATGAAACAAAGCAGATGGATGGAATTACAATGTAAATTAGCTGTTATTTTACCAAACAGCAGAGCAGGCTCAATGAACAATGTAATCTAATGCTGTTCCCATGTTCCTTGTACACCCTCAGAAACACTTCCCCACCCTCACCATTACCACACATTTCTACCTCCAACTCTCCCCCAAGTCAACCCTCACCACCTCAACCAGTTTACCCTGCTCCAAACCTATCTGCATTTCCAGCACACCCATCCCACCATTACTGGTGTTATGCTGATGGATCAGCATCTACTCGTTGTGTGGAACTGCAACGATTCTAGTCCACATTCCACCTGCAAAGTAGGATTCCCCTACTTTGTTTTGTAATCCTGAGTACACGTACAAACACACTGAAATACCCACCACAGTCTGATGCCCTGGAACATGGGCTCAGTTCTCCTTTCTCCCGCCTATTAGTTCTTATGCCATGATGTGACTTGGAAAGGTTCCTTTTATCCAGGCTGTCCCTATTCTTTCTTGGGCTGTTGCGAAGGTCTGAGTACTGCAAGGCTGCCATTGAAAGCATGCCCTGAATGGCCTCGGTTGTACTTGGAGATGGTGGCTGTACCCTGAAATGCAGCAAGGAAAATTGTTGGGCGTAGGTAATGTTTTCTCTTCCCAACCACCCATTTACACAAACACAGTGCCCTCCATAATGTTTGGGACAAAGACCCATCATTTATTTATTTGTCTGTACTCCACGATTTGAGATTTTTAATAGAAAAAAAATCACATGTGGCTAAAGTGCTAATATTCAGATTTTAATAAAAGCCATTTTTACACATTTTGGTTTCACCATGCAGAAATTACAGCAATGTTTATACATAGTCCCCCCATTTCAGGGCACCATAATGTTTGGGACATAGCAGTGTCATGTAAATGAAAGTAGTCATGTTTAGTATTTAGTTGCATGTCCTTTGCATGCAATGACTGCTTGAAGTCTGCGATTCATGGACATCACCAGTTGCTGGGTGTCTTCTCTGGTGATGCTCTACTAGGCGTGTTTTGCAGCCATCTTTAGCTAATGCTTGTTTTGGAGGCTAGTCCCCTTCAGTTTTCTCTTCAGCATATAAAAGGCATGCTCAATTGTGTTCAGATTGGGTAATTGACTTGGCCACTCAAGAATTGACCATTTTTTAGCTTTGAAAAACTCTTTTGTTGCTTTAGCAGTACGTTTGGGATCATTGTCTTGCTGTGGAATGAATCGGCGGCCAATGAGATTTGAGGCATTTGAACTTGAGCAGATAGGATGTGTCTATACACTTCAGAATTCATTATGCTACTACCATCAGCTGTTGTATCATCAATGAAGATAAGTGAGCCAGTACCTTCAGCAGCCACACATGCCCAGGCCATAACACCCCCACCACCGTGTTTCACAGATGAGGTGGTATGCTTTGGATCTTGGACAGTTCTTTCTCTCCTCCATACTTTACTCTTGCCATCATGCTGATATAAGTTAATCTTCGTCTCATCTGTCCACAAGACCTTTTCACAGAACTGTGGTTGCTCTTTTAAGTACTTCTTGGCAAACTATAACCTGGCCATCCTATTTTTGCGGCTAACCAGTGGTTTGCATCTTGCAGTGTAGCCTCTATTTCTGTTCATGAAGTCTTCTGCAGACAGTGGTCATTGACAAATCCACACCTGACTCCTGAAGAGTGTTTCTGGTCTGTCGGACAGGTGTTTGGGGATTTTTCTTTATTATAGAGAGAATTCTTCTGTCATCAGCTGTGGAGGTCTTCCTTGGCCTGCCAGTCCCTTTGCGATTAGTGAGCTCACCAGTGTTCTCTTTCTTCTTAATGATGTTCCAAACAGTTGATTTTGGTAAGCCTAAGGTTTGGCTAATGTCTCTAACAGTTTTATTCTTGTTTCTCAGTCTCATAATGGCTTCTTTGACTTACATTGGCACAACTTTGGTCCTCATGTTGATAAAACAGCAAAAAAAGTTTCCAAAGGTAATGGAAAGACTAGGTGCTGAGAGCTCTCTTATAACCTGCATTAAGGAGGCATTTAAACACGCCTGAGCAATTACAAACACCTGTGAAGCCATGTGTCCCAAATATTATGGTGCCCTGAAATGGGGGGACTATGTATAAACACAGCTGTAATTTTTACATGGTGAAACCAAAATGTATAAAAATACCCTCTAATAAAATCTGACAATATGCACTTTAACCACATGTGATTTTTTTCTATTGCAAATCTCAAATTGTGGAGTACATTATGGAGGGCACTGTATGTCTCTACTAACAAGGATTTCACACAACCTACCCCACCAACACTGTCAATGTTGACGTCATTTTCGACGCAAGAGATTCTATAGCGTGGCAGATTCCCTTCCACACATTAGCTGAACTCTGTGTTATTCTACACTGGAATGAGGAATGGAGGAACATGCTATTCATTCCTGAAATCTGTAGAATGCTGAGAATTTAGAAATATTATTTAAAAAAAAGATAGTAACAAATTTCACAAGGACGTGAAATAGGCAGATACATGGAAGATGTAATTTAACACAGAATGAAAGATTCAGGGTGGTAGGAAAACTGGCGATGTAATAAAAACTAAACAGCAGGGTGCAGGAATAGAGGTGTGCATGACAGAGAAAGCATTTATATCAACGGCATTATCAGCATAATCATAAAGTACAAAGTTAGGAAGACATGCTTAATCTTTTAAAACTGAAATTGTGTTACTTTCTGAATACTGCATTTTGGAATAGACTGAAAAAAGGACAAGAATTTATATCGGAGGGGTTAGTAACCCTGAGAATGCAGACTTAAGAGCCAGAAGAAGAGCAGGATATTTTCTAAACCTGGAATGACTTTTGGATGGTGAAAGCTGATGCAGTAACAACAAAGAAAACTGGCTACATACTTTGAGAGATCTGTTAAGAGCTACAAGACATCAGAGCAGAAGCAGAATAAGGGCTCCATGGGCCTGCTCCACCATTCATGACGTTAGTAGCTTAGCCAAGTTTGGCCTCTGTTCCACTCCCCCCCCCCCCCCCCCCCCCCCCCGAATCCTCAACACTGCCTAAATCAAAGATCCGTCTCTCTTATCCATTTAATTTACATCATCTTCAGCACTGGGCTGGTGAACGCCCATTAGTATTAACATTTGAAGAAATTCTTCATTTGTTTTGAATTGATATTTTATTCTTTCTAATTATTTGCTGTATCTGTATGCTACCATGCTGTTTCATAAACAAGGATATCCAAATTCCCAAATTATACTCCATGAGCCAAATTTTTCCCTTTGGAAAATACTCTTCCTTCTCGCCCCCTGATTTCCCACTCGAGTATTGTCATATACATTTTCCTGCAGTGCGATGATCCGTTCATCAACGCCATTAATGTAGCTTCTAAATAATCAAAGCCACAGCACTCGTGTCCTGTGGCAAACCACTTGTTAGGCTTGCCAACTTGAAATGATTAATTTATTCTGACTTATTTTCAGTTAGACAATGACCATTCTGAGAGTTTTCTACCATGTGCAAACAATGAGGTGGGACTGGAAATAGATCTTTACTGAGTAACTCTTTCAAACGGGCAGCACGGGCATGATGAACTAAAAGGCCTACATCTATGCTGATCATTCTATGATTCGGCCATGATTCTATGAATTGGCCACGATTGATTTCTCTCTTAAATGTACTTGCCTGCCTTCATTTTAAATTGTCTGATACCCTTTCCTCAAACTCTGTCATGCTAGTTTCAAGTTTACATCAATATTCCAAACTGTGTAAATGGAAAAGGGGAGATGTTTCCGATTTTAAAAATGCTCTGAGTAAGTGTCGTTGCTCATGAATGGCTGCTTTTTGTGCATTCTTGTTGAGCAGTCCACCTCCAAATGAAGCTGTTTAGCTGCATTCGGCCTGTCATTTTAAATACCTCAATTCGATCAACTTCCAAACTCTAGGAGCTATAATCCAATTTTAAGCCTTTTATCATTCCCATAATCTCTAGTCCATGTCCTCCACTTAATTCATCTTTCCCAAGTGTTGTGCCCTGAACTGAATGCATTGCTCCAGTTTGTCTCACTCATTTTGTGTACGTCAGTTATCAACTTCTACGTTGTCAATCTTTGTCTCGGAGACAATGAACACAATTCATCAGGCTTTGCAAACAGCAATTTTAATACAGCAGAAAAATGGAACATTTGTTCCGAATGGGTGGTATTTTTGTTTCACAAATCTCCTCCCAATGTTATAATCTATACTTAACATATTTATATTTCTTTATACTTCATTTACTTGTTTAACTTCCACATCCACCTTCCTGTACTAGAGTTCCACATTCTAACTAATGTTGAATGGCAGAGCAAGTGAGGTGTTTACTATGCCTGATGTTATTTATGTTCTAACTTTGTATCTTCTATAACTTGGTTAAATTGCACTCAGTCCCCTCAGAGTCATTGATATTAAAAATTGTCAATAACCAACGTCCAGACACTGCTAAATAGCACCAGTCAAACCATATTTATCCGTTTACCCCAACTCATTTGGTGTTGATAACGAGCTCTCAATCCATGTTAGACTATTGGATTCATCCACAAGTACATCAATTCTAGACAACCCCTTATTTGATATTATAAATGAGTTTGAAAATCCAAACACACTACCTACTGGTTTCATATCAACTGTAATTTTAGTTACAACTACAATTCTCATCCTTTTTGCTTTGCTCAATCACCAAGTGTCTTGCTTCAGCGCTCCTAACGCTGCCTTTAAATATAACACAAGAAATGAGCTAAAGTAGGGCATTTGACCCCCTCAAGCCTGCTCCACCATTCAATATGGTCATGGTCAATCTGTCTGAAGCCTCATCTTTTCCTCTGTGCCAGTTTCTCATCACCCACAATCCCCTGATCCATCTAATATATGTATCTACTTCCTCTTTAAATACTCCAAATGACCTCGCCTCCACGAACCTCAGGGTATAGAATTCCAGAGATAGCCACCATCTGCAAGAAGTTCATGCACACCTCCATTTTAAATATCCACCCCCTTATCATGCAACTGTGCATCCTTGAGATTCTCCCTCCAGGTTCTCCCACGCTGGTCGGCACAGACTCAGTGGGCCAAAGGACCTGTTTCCCTTCTAAACTAAACCAGTGGAAACATCTCAATACCTATCCTGTCCTGATCCCTTACAGATCTTGTACATTTCAATAAGATGATCTTTCATTCTTCTAAATTCGGAAGAATATAAATCCAATTTCTAGTGTTCGGAAAACTCTCTCATCCCAAGAACTATGCTAGCAAATCATTTTTGGAATGCCTCCAATGCCAAAATATCCCTTTTTAAATAAGGGGACCATAATTGTGTACAGTATTCCAGGTGTGGCCTTCGCAGAACCAGTACAACTGTAACGATGCTTCACTATTTTAAACACCAAACCTTTCAATAATGCCTGAATGCTATTTACACATTAAACTCAATTTGCCAATTTTTCATCCACTCATTCAACCTACCAATATCCAGTTGCAGACTACCAATATCCTCATTGAAACATGCCCTCTCCTGCTATTTTCATGTCATCGGCAAATTTGGATACCTTGCACAGAACACCTATCATTTGGGTCACAAATATAAATTGTAAATAACCAAGTCAAGAACCTTAAAACATCCATCCAGTGTGAAAAAGAGCTTCCTATGTGATAAACAGTCTTTCATCAAGCTAACACACTTCACCTAATATGAGCTCTTGTTTTGTGCAAAAGCCTTTCATATAGCACTTTGTTAAATGTCATTTGAAAATACAAATACATAATATCAACAGGTTGCCCTTTGTCAACTGTTACATCGAGAACCAAAGGTTCCTATTAAATCCCCCCCCCCGCTCAGTTTAAACCTGAGGACCTGAGGGGTAACTTTATTTTTCCACTAAGGGTGGTGGGGTCTATGGAACGAGATGCTGGAGGAGGTAGTAGAGGCAGGCACTATCGCAACGTTTAAGAAACATTTAGACAGGTACATGGATAGGATGTTAATAGGGATATGGGTGGGAGGTGGGACTAGTGTAGATGGGACATGTTGGTCAGTGTGGGCAAGTTAGGCCAAAGGACCTGTTTCCACAGTATATGACAATATTGTTAAAGAGCTCCAACAAACTTGTTAAACATGTACCTTTCATAAAAACATGTTGACTTTGTTTAATGGTTTAATTACATTAAGCTTTGTTTAATAACTTTTTTCCTTAATTATAGACTCCAGCATCTTGCCAACAACACATGTTAAGCCAATAAACCTATATTTGCCCGCTTTTCATCTTACTCTTTTCTCATACAATAGGATGATGTTTGCTGCTTGCACACTCCCTGAATTCAACCATGTTGTAATCACTACTACTCTTGGGATCCTTAACCACAATATTTAATTCAATCCTATCTTATTACACAAGACCAAATTTAAAACAGCCTGTTCCCAGTAGGTTCTGTAAAACATTGTGCTAAGGAAGAAGCCCTGGAACACTTTGCCTATTCTTTGGGGCAGCTTGCCAGTTTGACTTGTCTAATTAACATGCAGATTAAAAAGCATTCATTAATTTCACATCCTTCTTTCTTGCCTTTGATATTTCCCATTAAGCACTGACCTATTGGGGGCCTACAGACCATTCCCAGCTATGTTTTCATTCCTCTGGTCTTCATTATTTGCACCCAAACAGATTTTTGTCACATTCTGCTATATCTATATGACTCAACACATACTAATTCCTTCCTGGATTAGCAAAGCTATCCACTGCCCCTCTAGCGTACTTTGTTGGAATCTCAAATAATCTGGAATATAGATCTTGCACCTCTCATAACCCTGCAATCGCAGTCTAGATAACCACATCAGATCACACTCGCACACTACCATTTGCACCATTAACTCCTCTATCTTATTATATTTACTTTCAAATAACAATCTTTAAGCTTTGATCTTTGGCACTTTTTACTTAAACTAGATTCACTTTCTGTTGCACATCTTTGCTGATATTTTCTGTCCTTTCCTGTCGAACTTTGATTTTCATTTCCCTATCACTATCCTGTACCACTGCTCTCCTACCTTTTGACTTCTTAAGCTAACCGACACAAGAAACCCTACACCATTCCAAATGAGTTTAAAGCCCTGTCAATAACCTCATTCACAGGATTCACCAGACACTGGTTTCAGCACAACTCAAATATTCCAGTCCTAACAAACTGTTCCCTGTTCCCCAGTACTGGTGCCAGTGCCCATGAATCAGAACCAATTTCTTCCCATTACTCATGTCAGTCCAAATTACCTATTCTTCCTTTTGAAAAACAAAACAAAAAAAAGCAGATGTTGGAAATTTGAGATAAAACAGAAAGTGTTGGAAATACTCAGCAGACCAGGCCTCATTTATGGGAAGAGAACCAGAGTCAACATTTCAGGTCGAAGATCCTTTGTCAGAACTGAAAAAGAGATGCAAGCCACTTGTAGAGTGTGGGTGAGGTGGTGTCACCGAAAGAGTAAAACCAGGGTGACCATGTGGTTAAGCTATAAACAAGGTTCCTGGTCAGTGAGTGAATGAAAGTAGTTAAGAGATTGAAAATATAGACAAAAGAATCTGGAAGCCACAAAATGCAGAGCAGGAAGACATGCCCAGCTGGTTTTAGAGCAATGTTCAGTCATGATGTAGAAATATCATGCTGGATAGAAATGCACAGTCAATATGGGTTGAAATCATGAAGAGCAGAAAGACATGTGTGGGAGTTGTCTATATGCCCCCCAAAATGTGACCTCTTGATAGGGCAGAAATATCCAGGATGTGCTTGATGGGAACTGCAATTGTCTCAGGAGATTTTAATCCAGATATTGATTGGAAAAGCAAAATTGGCAATGCATTTGTACAAGAAGAAATTGTGGAGTGCATCAGGGTTTGCTTAAAGTATTCTGTTATCGAACCTATTGATGAAGAGGCAGTTTTAGATTTGGTCACTCGTAATGAGAAAACATTAATAAGAGGTCTTGTGGTTAAAGATCTCCTGGAAAGTAGCGACCACAACATATTAGAATTCCACATACAGCTTGAAGGTGAACACTACAGTGCCATAGGTCCTTTCTTCCACTTAAATAAGGCCAATTACAATGACATGATGGAAGAGATAAGTCATTAGATGAACAGTTGGAGATATTCAAACTTCTAGGTCACAATACGTAGCAGGAATTTATCCCAATTATAAAGAGGAATTCCATTTTTTTTTTAAAGCAAGATCTGCAGTTAATATAAAGGAAGGATAATGTTAACTGCAAAGCAGGGGCTACAAAGTGGCAAGGTCTGGTGGAACACAGGGGACTGGGAAGTTTTTAGGATCCATCACCAAAAAGACAAAAGAAAACATTGATTTTGGAAGAGAACGTGTAATTTTAAAACAAATAAGAATTTGTATGTTCATATAAATAGGAAGATAGCGGTTAAAGTAGATTTTGGACTTCGAGACTGGCGAAATATAAACAAAAAGCAAAGAAACGGCTCATATGTTAAAGAAACATTTTGCATCAGTCTTCACCATGAAAGAACGCTAGAAATATCCCTGAGATAACAGATGGGAGCAACTTTTAAAAATCCCAATACAAAGGACACTAAAGTATAAGAGGAACTCACTGGGTCAAAGGCAGACAAATCATCAGGTCCACATGGCCTGAATCCAAGAGCTTTAAAGAAAGTGGCTACAAAGATAGAGGATCCATTGGCTAAAACTTTTCAAAACTCACTAAATTGCAGGAGGGCACAAGATTGGGAAATGGTCAACGTGACTCCTTTGTGCAGAAAGGGAGTCAGGAGGTAGGATACGAGAGGTCAATCAATTGTTGGCAAGATGCTGGAGTCAATGATCAAAGAGGAAATAATTAATCATTTACGAAAGCAGAATACAATCAAACATTATCAACAGTTTGACAAATTTGCACAAATGCTTTGAGATGTGACAGGGAAAGGCAAGAGACATTGAGGAGAACCTAGCTTTCCAAAAGGCATGACAAGATGCCATATAATGGCATACATTAAAAGCCCACGGTATTGGAGGCGGTGTATTAGCATGGATTGAAAACTAGACATTACATAGAAAATCAAAACCCAAACATTAATTCAGTTTCTCTTTTCACAGGTGCAATTTCTGTTTTATTTTAATTTTCAGCATTACAGTTTACATTTTTTTAATTTACTTTTGAAAAATTACAGATAGCCATTTTAAAGTTCATTATTAATTTTTTTTTCCTTGTTTTTATTAACAGCCTGGGGTACACTTTATCCATGCTGTAATTTATTCATGTTCAAAGATAGCAAACCCAATAATAATCCTACGGTGCTAACTCATTGCACAATACAAAATCTTCTGGGCTATTTACCAGTTGTATTCTCCGATAGAAAATGGACTTTGCATTATGGAATGCAGAGTAGAATTTACATAAGATATCAAAGTAGGTGAAAAGTAAAGGTAATATCAACTGACTTATTTGCATATCTGTTTTGTGAAATGCAAAGGAGAATGGATGAAAACACCAGAATGGGATAAAATGTTGAAACTGAAATGCAAAAGAGAGTAGTTGCTGGAAAGCTGAAAAAGAATGCTGAACATATTCAGACCAGATAGCGTAACAAAAGAGAAAAATTAAAGCAATGTTAAAGATTGCTGGGGAAAAAATAAAGTGCCAGAGTAACTCTGTGGGTCAGACAGCATTTCTGAAGAACATGGATAAGTGATGTTTCGGGACGGGACTCTTCTTCAGACTGAATGTGGTGGGGGAGAACATAGAAAGCTGGCAGAGAAGAACGGTAGGACAAAGCCTGGCAAGTGATAGGAGGACACAGGTGACGGAAGGTTTTCGATAGGCATATGGTTGGACAATGGTCAGACGCTAGTTGGGTCCACTGTGGGGGATCTAAGCAGGGCAAGTCAATTTAATTCTCCATCCCACTTTCATGTCATTTTCCATCTAGGACGCTGGAGCCCTCTGGATTCAATGTGAAATTTCAGAGTTTCAGATAGCCAACCTTTCCTGTAGATGTCAGAACTGGCCAGTTCAAATACAAGGTCAACCTACTGTAACAGTAATCCAGTTTCTCCTTACAGGCATGCTACTCGAGCTGCTGTATATTACCTGCAGAGTTTGATTTCGGATTTCCAACTGCTGTGAATTGTGCACCTCAGTTTCACTTACATGGTTTTCCTCTTTCTGCTGCGCTTATTGACTTTACCCAATGGTCATCAACCTTACACCTATTGGAAATGGTTACTGCAGTTCTGGTTTTCCCATTACAGGAAAGATGTAGAGGCTTTGGCGTGTGTGCAGAGGTTTACCAGAATGCTTCCTGGATTAGTGGGATTCCGTTAAGGGAGAGGTTAGATGGACGGATTGTTTTCTCTGGAACAGAGGTTGAGGGAAGACATGATAGAAGTATATAAAATTATGAGAGAGATAGATAGATAGGGTAGACAGTCAGAATCGTTTTCCCCCAGGGTGTAAATGTCCAAATACATGGTAGAGGGCATAGCAATAAAGTGAGGGGGAAAGTTTAATGGAGATGTGCGGATCAAGTTTTGTTTTAAAAGAGAGCAGTACGGGCCTGGAACACATTGCCTGGGGTGGTGGTTGAGGCAGATACGATTGTGGTTTTTACATAGGCACATGGAAGTGCAGGGAATAGAGGGATATGGATCATGTAGAGGCAGACAAGATCATTTTTAGTTTAATTTGATACCATGTTTGGTTCAAACTTTGTGTGGCAGTCTTTTCCTGGACTGTAATGTTCTATGTTCATCCATTTATTTAGATGCATCACTTTTCTACCAGGGCTTCTTTATCTCCAAGCAACTGCGACCTACTTTTGCTCTATATTCAAACCACTGTCATGCCCACTACATTTAGATCAGAATCATTAATATATGTCACTACAAGGGACAGAGTATTGAAACTCATGAACACTACTGGCATCAACATCCTTGTCACAAAAACTCCAAGCAATCACTGCCTTTGCTACCTGCCACTAACCCACTTTTGCATCCCATTTACCATTAGCCTGCCATGTGGAGTTCTTTATAAATAGCCTACCATGTGAACATTTGTCACAAACCTTGCTAAAATGCAGGTAGACTACATAAAATGTACTGACCTCAAACCTTCCCAGGAACCTTCTTAAAGAATTTAATGAGGTTAGACAAACAGTACCTCCCCTTAAATTTGTGCCAATTTCCCACTAATTAATTATTGCATTCTAAAAGGTTAATAATTTCCTACAAAGCAACTCCAATAAACTGCTCAGCATGAAAGTTCCTCAGTTTATTCCTTTTTTAAACGATGCCACCGTGTTATTGGTCCGAGAACCTTTGGCCAAGCAGGACTGAAAATTGTAGTCGGAGCATCTGTGATTTCCACTCTTTCTTTTTATATCCTAGGATGTACATAACCTAGGTTGAGCAATTGCTCATTTTCAAACTTACTACAACACTGGCGTCATTCCCTCTTTTGTCTGTGAAAGGAATCATGAAGTTTTTATTACCATCCTTACCCATATCCTCTCCCTCTATATAAATGTTACTTTTGATCCCTAATAGGTCTTTCTCTTTCCTTCATGATTCTTTGACTCTTCATGTACTTAAATGTCTTTGGATCTTACTTGCCAGTATTTTCTGAAACTGAAATGACCCATGACTCCTTGCATGCCTAGGAAGGAACTGCAGATGCTGGTTTAAACCAAAGATAGACACAAAAAGCTGGAGTAACTCAGCGGGACAAGCAGCATCTCTGGAGGGAAGGAATGGGTGACGTTTCAGGTCGAGACCCTTCTGACAGGTCAGTCTGAAGAAGGGTCTAGAGCCGAAACGTCAACCATTCCTTCTCTCCAGAGATGCTGCCTGTCCCGCTGAGTTACTCCAACTTTTTGTGTCTATCTCCCTGCATGCCTACATGCTGCGCTTCAACTCTCAGTGCTATGTCAGGGCTACATCGTGTTAATTTTGAACATCTTTATCAGACCTTCCCTAAACCCCTGATCAAAGCTTATTTGTCCCATTTCTATCTAGTGACTCCAAGCAATTGAAGTCCTTCATCTCCGACTTACCTCTCAACCATACTGTCCTTCTTGCAACGCTTCAGACTCGTCCTGGGCTTCTCTGGAACTTGGTGGGATTTACTAGTCAATGAATTATTTGTCAAATCATTCTTCCCACTTTCACTTGACTGGTCAAAGCCTTCATCCCAAGAACTTAATTTCTGCAGAGAAATTTACATTAGTGTTGAAGACGATAAAGAATTGCATATCTTCAGGCTATGCTCAGTTGGCAACAAGAGCTTTGTTTAAGAAAAATTAGTTTAGTTTAGAGATATAGTGTGGAAACAGGCCCTACGGCCCACCGAGTCCACGCCAACCAACAATCATCCTGTACACTAGTTCTATCTTACACTCAAGGGACAATTTACGAAAGCCTATTAACTGACAGACAACTGTCCATTCTCTGTTGGGACTGTTGGGAGTTAGAGATGAAAGGAAATGGGGCAAGAGCTGGCATGTGGTTAGTGGATCTAGGTGAAGAGTTGAATGATTCCAGTATTTTCAGTCTCTTGTGTCTCCAAGGGAGGAGGAGAGCCATAGGAAGGATAGGAACCCCCAAACCTGCACGTCTTTGGAACTTGGGAGGAAGCCGGAGATGTGGAGAAAACCCACGCAGGTCATGGGGAGATAGACACAAAATGCTGGAGTAACTCAGCGGGACAGGCAGAATCTCTGGATAGAAGGAAAAGGGGGACGTTTCGGTTTGAGACCCTTTTTCAGACTGATAGTCAGGTGAGAGGGAGACACGGAGATAAGGAAGGGTAAGGAGTGAAAATGTGACATCAAAAGAGATGTGAATCAAGAAAAATGTAGAATAGATCATTTTGAAATAAGGGAGGTATAACAATAATCTATTCTACATTTTCCTTGAACTTCATCTCGATGACTCGTTTTCACACCTTAACCTTCCTTATCTGTGGGTAAATTACTCCATTGTTGCACAGTTCTCTATTAACTTTCTGCATTTTTGCACTTACACTGAAGGCACCATATAAGGGACAAAAGTTCTCAGATCACGTTCAGATATGCAGAGGGAAATGGACAGACGACTGTCCATTCTCTGTTGGGACTGATGGGAGATAGAGATGAAAGGAAGTGGGGCAAGAGGTGGTATGTGGTTAGTGCATCCAGGTGAAGAGTTGATTGATTCCAGTATTTTCAGTTCTCTTGTGTCTCCAAGGGAGGAGGAGAGCAATAGGAAGGAGAGGAAGTAGAGGACTCAATTGCAAGGACAGCAGACGGGAGTTTCTGTGGCCACAAAATAGAATGCTGGATGATACATTACTTCTCTGGGGCAGGGCCAAGGGTGTTTCAGCACAGCTGCAGGGCAGTCTTGAGAAGAGGGCTTGGTACACCCGAATGCAAAAGACATTGGTAGAAAATGATTTAGGGTGTTGTAACACAAGTTTAGCACGTTAGGTAACAGATTAAAGAGCAGGACCTCCAAAATATCTGAATACAAGAATAGGAGGATCAGTCAAATGGATGCATGGTTAAAGGGATGGTGTAGGAAGACAAATGTTACATTTTTTTATCACTGGAAATGTTTGTTGGGTAGGCTGGACCTGTATGGGAATGGATTCAATATCCTTGCTGAAATGTTTGCCTGTGCAACTGGGGATATTTTGACCTAATTTGGCTGGGGAAATGGGACAATTTGGCACAGGGGGGGGGGGGAAGACAAGGTTCAGTCAAATATAGAAAAAATACTAGGTCAGTTTAGCAGGTAGACATGAGCGTGATAAGGCACCCTGTAGTAGGGGATTTCAACAACACAATATTAACATTTCCTCCCAGTTTTAACCCTTCACACTTAGGTGAGGCAGGAGAGCTTTTAATGTCAGCATGTAAAGCCCTGCAAGAAATGGGGAAATGCTAGATCTAATCCTATGAAATAAAGCTAGGCAAGTAGATGAAGTGTTCTAGAACTTGCAGAGCACTAAAGCAAGCACCTGTATGCTGTATTCCTCCTTCATATCATCAGAGTTATATTGCTCAGATGATTCAGACGTTCCATCCTGAATTTCGATTTTCACACTCTCAAAGAACTCTGAAAAATAAAGAAGATGCGGGGTGACTAATAACATGCAAATTAGGAGCAGGAGAAAGCCACGTGGTCCCTCAAAACAGCTCAAACCACTGAATAAGATCACAGTTGGAATTAACATAATCTCAACTCCACATTCCCATCTACTCATAATCTTCAATGCCCTTGAGCAAAAACAAACTGTTGGAGGAACTCAGCATCTATGGAAGGAAACAGATAGCATTTTAATTTGGGACCTGGCCTCTTTAGACAGAGTCCCAAACTGACAGCACCTGTAGTCAGAATCAATCCTGGGTCTCTGGTACTGTAAGGTAGCAACTTTACCAGTGTTCCACCTTAAACATTAGCTGTCCTAAACCTCCCACTGACCATTCCCCACAACAGATGCCAGACCCACTGACATCCACCAGCAATTTGTTTCTTGCTCCAGATTCGAGCATTGGCAGTCTCTTGTGTCAGATATAACCCCTTGTTAACCAAGAAAATATCTGCATTGCAAATATTCAGACTCTGCTCCTGATCACCCTGACAATGGGTTCCAGTGACACTTCTTTCTGAGAGAATTTATTATGCCTCATGTCTTAAATGGACAACCCCTCGTCTTGATTCTTACACTAATAGAAACAACCTGTCCACATCCACCACATCAAGACTCCTCAGGATCTTGCATTTCATTCAAATCCCCTCTAACTGCCAGTAGATATAAACTATACCCTCCCGGGTACAAGACAAATTGTTTGTTCCCGGTATTAGTCCAGCCAAACCTTTTCTAAACTGCTTCCAACACATTTATATCTTTCATTAAATGGAGACCAATGCATAGTATTGCAGATACTGTCTCAGTTATGCCCTGGACAGCTGAAAAAAATGTCACTACTGACATATTGATTCTCCCTTGCAAGAACATACTTGGCTTCCTTAATTACTTGCGGCTCTTGCAATCTTTTGCCAATCTGCATTTGGACACTGACATCCCACTGCATCTGAGCTCAGCAGTCCCACATCGTTTAAACAACATGCTTCCTTTAGATCTGTCTGAAGAAGAATCTCGACCCAAAAAGTCACCCATTCATTCCTTCTCTCCAGAGATGCTGCCTGTCCCGCTGAGTTACTCCAGCATTTTGTGTCTACCTTTGATTTAAACCAGCATCTGCATTTCTTTCCTACACATGCTTCCTTTATTTATTGCTCATTCACTTAACCACATTAGCCACACTCTTCTCATCTTACTTTACTGTCCATCTTTGTCTCATCAGCAAAGGTAGTGAGCATAACTTCGGAAACTCATTGTAAACAGTTATAACTTACAAAGAGTTGAGAACCTGCGCTCATGAAGTCTAACATGTTGGTGCCAGGTCAGCCCACACCTTAAACAACTAAATTTAAGATGGTCATTTCACACCAAGTTATCCTTGATCTGACAGATCGGTTAATCTAGCTTAATAAACGTTTTCTGTTGCACAGCAATTGTCTATGTGGATTAGATAACAAATACACCAGTTTCCATTGTTCTCATTCCATGCTGAGGTAGATCAATCAACCAATCTATTACCAGAGGATGGACCAACATGCACAGCAGACATGAAGTTCAGTTCTCAAGATTTTCTCCACTGCATCATTAACAGTTACTTGCACTGCTAAGAACCTGCAGCATTTGTTGCATAGGTAGACACAAAATGCTGGAGAAACTCAGCGGGTGAGGCAGCATCTATGGAGAGAAGGAATTGGCGACGTTTGGGTTGAGACCCTTCTTCAGACTTGTATGTGTTGCACACATTGCCAATAAGTTATCTAGTCCACGTTGGGAGAATGTAAACAGCACTGCAAAAAATATAATAAAACCAAATTGCTACTAATTTTTCAGGAAATATGTCAAAGAAATAAAATATATATAAAAGCTTCCATCATCAGTTAAAGGAAGAGAGAGAGAGAGAGAGTAAAGTAGGAACCATTTAGAAGCAGAACAAAGGGGGAAAATAAGGCCAATTAAACAGATATAATGCAAATTATTTCAATTCAACTGATGATATAAATGTACCACAAATTGTAGAAATAAAAGGATTAATTAGTTTAGTTAGTTTAGGCAATTTGGTTGGCATGGACAAGTTGGGGTGAAGGGCCTATTTCCATGCTACGTATCTCTATGAACTAACGCTAAACTGCAGGGCTGTACAAACCATCTTTCTCTCATTTGCAACTTTAAAACAACATACTTTATAATAAACATAATAGATGCACATTTAATGGATAGGGCTGGATGTGCAGACTTACTGTTCAGTGGAGTTTGAGATGCTGGCTTCTGATCCTCCCACTGCAAGTTCTCTTCATGCAACACACTGCTCTGCTCATCTGTCTGTTCCTCCTCTTCATCTTCGCTGCTGGCGCTGCAATGTTCAGACTTCATCACTTTGTTCCTGCCATGACTGGAGGGAGGGTTACAAAAAAAAAACTTTAATGAACTGCATCACACATTTCACGAATAACACATAATAGATGGAAATGGGTTCTGGAGTCATAACACTGTGTGGAGAGATTGTTAGAGTGGAAGAGTTCACCCCAAAACATTAACTGGTTCTCTTCCAAGCGATGTGGCCTGACTTGCTTGGTATTTCCAACATTTTCTGTTATTCTAGGTTGCAGGCATCAGCCGGTATTTTTATTAAAATTTCACGTTCTTGAGAGAACCATTTATCTCAATTATACACAAACTCCTACAGTCCACAAGATAAAACTGGTGAGGATTTTCAAAGGCTTGTTTAAGAAAGAACTGCAGATGCTGGAAAAATCTAAGGAAGACAAAAATGCTTGACAAACTCAGCGGGTGAGGCAGCATCTATGCAGCGAAGGAATAGGTGACGTTTCGGGTCGAGACACTTCCTCAGACTGGTTTTCAAAGGCTTAAGCTGTTTCGCCAACCGAGTAAATTTTTCAAATCATGGCAGATTTCGTAGATAAAGGAATGATTGTAAAAATGGTATGTTTGGATTTTTTATGGCAACACAATGTGTATCTGAGAGGACAATAAAATGGAGAACAGCAAAATAGTGGAAAAGTAACTGCACAGACCAAGTAAGGTGCCTCCCCCCCACCTTTGTTCAGTACACTATCTTACTGCTTCCTGTACTTGCACAAAATCAAAAGCTTCACCTACTCTTGCCAATTTCTAACCTGTTCTCTCTCTTAGATGGTTATCTCTGAGCTTCCCTTTCTTTTCCTGACCTCTTATCTCCAGCTCAGGAAACATGTTAGAAACAAGTATCCATTTTGAATTTTTTTTTTTTTAAAGGGCAGGCTTTTTCATTCTGCTACAGTTAGAATAAAACGTATCAGTTCTTATTCAGGTTCCTAGTCACCTGGTGTAAACCAACTCTACTCTTCCTGCAAGGATACGGTCCATTTTTCCCAGATTCCCTATCCCTGATTCAATCCTTTCCACCATTTCAACATTTTTCATTTTCCTTCTAAAATGTTGGGGGGGGGGGGGGGTTAAACAACCCTTCCCACCCCTGAACCCCATCCATTTCATTTTCTGCTCTTCCATTCTCATCCCCATACTTCCACCTTGAGAAATAATAGGGTTCCCCTTGTTCTCACCTTCTACCAAACCAACTTCTTCCTTCGATGGATCAACAAATGTAATTTCTGCCATCATCAATAATACACCACTACCAGACACCAACCCCTCAGCTTTCCAAAGGAACCATTCTCTCTAACTTACTGGTTCACTCTTCCAACTCCTTCATTACACACTCCCCTTCCATTGGTACCTTTCCATGCAAGCATTAAAAAAAATGCAATACCTGCCCTTTTATCCCTTCCACCCAGGGACACAAACACACAGACAGCAATACATCTGTATGTCACCCAAGTTAATGTATTAGTGTTGGTGCTTAGGATGCAATCTCCTGGAAAAACCAAATGCAGACAGACCTGAGTTCAGTATGCAAGGGTGACTCAGAGCTTCCAGTGGCGTGTTACTTTAACGCTTCCTACTCCCACTGTCATTTACCCTTGGCTCAAAGCCCACCTTAAACTCAAGGAACATGAAAGGCATCATCCATCTGGCATGTTCTGACACTATTTCTCTTTGTCTCCACCTTATCGCAGACAAGAGGCAGGACTAAAGGGAGAGGGGGAAGGAGAAGATGTCACTGTGTCAGGTTTTGGATTATACATAGCATAACAATACACCAAAGAGATATTTTTTATGCTTTGAAGACCTACACCTCTCGTAATCCTTTCTTTGACTCTTTTCTTAACTGAGAACAGCCAATAATCAGTCAACCCACAGACAATGGAGAATGCAGGACAATTTCCAATGCTGTCTTTAAAGTCCTCTAATTCCAAATTATGACACGTACCTAATGATTCTTCCTTTCGACAACACCAGCTGCAAGTTGTTATCACTGCAACCTTTTTCAGCTGCAGTCGAAGATGGTGATGAGGTCCCACTGAGTTTCACTCTCAATGTGGAGCTGGACATATTATCCTGTTAACAAATTCACAGAACCATGAGTAGAAGTAGTTTTGCCACTTCATCCCTAATCGAGCACACAGTTGCACGGCACCTACCTCATTCCACGGAGCCATTTCCATCTTCTTCAATACCTGCCGGGTGTGAAGCTCCAGTATATCCAGGTTTGAGTGCATCTTGTTCGAAGGGTCTCTTAGTCTTCTACATTTTCTCTTACTAGGATTAATACTGAAGGAACAATTCTTGTCCTGAGAGATCCGTGTGACTGGCACTGCAGGCACAATTCCCTGAGATTTCACAGGTTTATTTCCAATGTTCATCTCCTGCAAATACACAGGAGAAGTTTCGTGCGAATGACTGAGTGACCTCTGCTTTGTGCGTGCATGTTTGACGACTTAACATTAATCAAAGTAGACAGTTTCTGAGCTTCATATGCATCTGCTAACCAGACACAGATGACCAGCCCAAATCAAACTTTTGCATGTAGTGATCAACAGAAGAAGAAATAGTTCCAACTCTAATCCCTACAAAACCGTTAAAATGGCACATGTTGCAGTTTCAGACCACAGGCCAAACAAAATGTTGCTAGAATGAAACAACCTCGCCTGCAGTTAACAAAGGCCAGATTTACAATCAAAATGGTGGCAATGGCAAGCTATCGTAATTTTAGTACTTAAAAAAAAAAAATTGCACCATAAAACGGGTCACTGTTATAAAAAACGATTACGATTTGGATATTTTACAACATAAAAGGCTACATAAATCTAAATTAAGGATCCATGCAAACTATTTTAACAAAGGCTCTTTTATCTTAAAGATCCTTATATTCTGCAGCAATTTTCTCAAGCTGATACCAACCTTGATTTTCAGAGGCAATAATTATTATTATTCAAACTAATCAAGTTTCCTTCACAGCTAATTCTTCTGAACCATATGACATCATGCACAAGCAGATTAAGTGTTTCAATGGATACATTTATACCTCTGAGGCCACTAGGTAGTTTATATTCCTTCTTAGTGCTTGTATTACAGAAATATTTTAAATTATAAAAACATTTGAGCATTTAAAGCTGATTTTTTTTATTAATGATTTGAAGTTTATTAAATATTAAGGTTGATAGTTTCAATGGATGGCTGATGGGAACATCATAAATAAATATTCCGAGTTTCACGGATGGGGTTGTTGCTGCCTACCCGTATAATACTGGCAAAGCCCCTACAAGCTGGGTTCTGCATACAACCAGTCAACGTGTTCATCTTCCAAGAAAGTAAAAGCAATGGGAAAAATAACCAGTGAAAGCAAGGGGCATGGAACATAGAACAGTACAGAAACAGGCCCGTCCGCCCACAATGTCCATGCCAAACATGATGCCAAGTTAAACTAATTTCCTCTGCATGCCTGAGATTCATTCCTAGCATATCAGTGCAATTATCTAAAAGCCTATCGTCTACACCACCACCCCTCGCAGCACATTCCAGGCACCCACCTCTCTCTGTATAGGAGAAATAACTTTACCCAGCACATCTCCGTGACATTTTCCCCCTGGAGAAAAATGTTAAAGACTAAAGGGCATATATTCAAGGTAAGAGGGACAAAGTTTCTGGCCATCTACTCATCTATGCCTCTCATAATTTTATATACACCTATTGAGTTTCCCCTCAGCCTTTGACGCTCCAGAAAAAGCAATCCAAGTCTGTCCAGCCTCTACCTGTAGCTAATATGCCCTGGCTAATACAGCAGGCATCATTCTGGTAAACCTCTGCACCCTTTCCAGATTCTCCATTTCTGTAATGGGATGACCAGAACTGCACACATTATTCCAAATGCCGTTCAACCAAAGTCCTATAAAGCTCAATCACAACCTCCTGACTTTTGTACTCAATGACCGACCGATTAAGGCAAGCATATCATATGCCTTTAAAAAAAATACTATCTACTTGTGTTGAGACTTTCAGAGAGCTATGGACTTTGACTCTATCAATGCTGTTAAGCCTTTTGCCATTGAAAGCTATAGGCAACTGTACTTACATTCGACCTCGCAAAGTGCTATGCCCGACATTTGCTTGGATTAAAGTCCATCCGCCATTTCTCCACCCAGTTGATGTATATCCTGCTGTATACTTTGACAACCACCTTCATTGTCCACAACTCCAGAAATTTTGGGCAGAATATGAACAACTTTGGCACCACGGTGAAGTAGCGTTAGAGTTGCTGCCTTACAGCACCAGAGAGCCGGGTTTGATCCTGACCACGGGTGCTGTTTGTACGTTCTCCCCGTGACCTGCGTGGGTTTCCTCTGAGATCTTCGGTTTCCTCCCACATTCCAAAGTCATATAGTTTGTAGGTTAATTGGCTTGGAAAAAAATGTAAATTGTTCCTTGTGTGTGGGATTGTGTTAATGTGCGGGGATCACTGGTTGGTGTGCCGAAAAGTCTGTTTCCGCACTGTATCTCTAAACTAAACTTAATGAACAAATTTATTGCCACCTTTAACCAAGTGGCAGAAAATTTAGTTGATTGGATGATTTATGGGACAGTCTTTGCACCTCAATGGACTATGATGCCTAAACTAAGACAAACATTTTAAAACAGTATAAACAGCCAATTTTTCCTAAAATTCTCTACTGTTTTCTGCGTTTCAGTCCTATCCATTCATACAATGCTGATTACAACCAGTGCTCAGAGAAATCCAAGAAATAACTCTTCATTTTACCTCCAAAAAGCGAACTTCCTTGCTGAGCTCTTTAATAAGATGCCCTGGTCTAATATGATCTGGAAGTTCAGACGTGCGGCTAATTAAACCCTGGAACCAAAACAGGAATGAAGAACAAAATTAGTAAAATAATCTGACAAAAGGACTGAAAGCATAACTATAGCTATAATATCAGGTACACAAACACAAAAAAACTGACGTTGTGACCCTTTGAGTAGCTCTGCTCAGATTATGCCTCATCTGTTCCATCATGCTCCCCGATTCCAGTGTTTGATACCGTCCCTCGTTTTCAAAACATTTACAATCTTGATGTTCAAGATAATCAGCAACCAAGCATCCAGAGCTCTGGATGGTAGATCCTAAAGATTTAAAAGTTTCCGTATAATGTTTTTCTGCTGAATCCTCAAATGTCAATCCCCTACCCTGAGATTATGCCCCTGGTTTTGGTCAACCCAGCTGTAACAGCCTCATGCTATCTACTTTGCCAATTTGCAGGAAATTTGCAGGCCTTTAATTTATCCAAAATATATCCAAACACAAATGAGCATAGGCCAAATGTTTCAGTCTTTCCTTCAGACCTCATCACAGTCTCAGTCAGCTGAATAACATATTTGATTCCGAGACTAAGCCAGAGCAACTGCCATTGACATCAAGGTAGCATTTGATCAAGTTTAACACCAGATAGTGTTGGTCAGTAATTTCAGCTCAAGAACATTACTGCAGGAATTCTCTGGGCAAAGCCTAACCATTTGCTGAAGGGCCATTGATTAGAAATGTTGACAAGATTGCTCTCGCCACACATGCTACTGTGAGCTTATTTTCTGTATGTCATGAACCAGTGCACAATATCTTAAATATAACATTCACTGTTTTCTGAATGTTTGTAAAGCACTTTCAAATTCTTTGCATCTTCTATCTTCATGCCCACTCGCTTCCTGACAATATTGTAAATTCTTTCAATTGCCATTAGTTTATTTTCCCAGCCAGTTTCATAAACAGCAACAAACTTGGATTAATATTTGGATGAATGTTTGCAAGATCAATGATTTAAAGGTTTAAGAGAAACTGGCACAGAAGGGGATTTGAGGCTAGCATAGATGAGTATGATCATATTAAATGGCAGAACAGGTTTGAGGGGCCTGGTGGCCTACTCCTGCTACTTGTGCAAGGAGGAACTATGGATGCTGGCTTACACCGAAGATAGACACTAATTACTGGAGTAACTCAGCAGGACAGGCAGCATCTCTAGCGAGAAGGAATGGGTGACGTTTCAGGTCAAGACCCTTCTTCAGACTGATTTTCTTCGGTTAATTCCTGGAAGAAAGTAAGAGGCCGAGCAGGTACTGATGTTCAAGCAACCAAAGCTTGCTGCATCCAACTCACTTAGCCAATCTGCCATCCAATAGATGACATCAAATGCAGGTGATCACTCAATACTTTCTCTTGCTGTTCTTGAATCATTACCTCTGCACATTACTAGGGATTCAAAGTTGGTCCTTATAATTTTTCCTGCACATTCCCAATACAGTTTCCACAATCTGAGTCACCCCTCACTCTGCATCTCTTAATCAGTCTCAAATTTCAGATTGCTCATTTGACTGGCTCCAGAAACTCTACTCTCCCTACCATCAGCTTCTCTGGTCACCGTCTCATGCTGTCCTAGATTAATCACAAACTCCATTCCACAACCATAGGAATCCATTTCTGCCAATGCCTCAATTAACTTGCTGAAACCTTAATACCTCAAAGACCTCCAAAACTCAACCAAAGCAATGCTTCTGAACAACCTTCCATCTTCTGCATTCTAGTAACCCCAAACACATAACATTTGCTGCAAGTACATTAACTCCTATCAAAGGACCAGATCACCCACAGTGCTCACTAAACAATGAAGACTGTTTACCAGCTTCTCCAGTTCAAAATTCATCATCCTATCCAATTCCTCCATGACCATGTCCTTCCTCACCTCTATAGTTACTTTACAATGTGATCACTACATAAACTGAGGCTCTTCAGCCCATCAACTCCATGCCAGCTCTCAGAGCAATCCTGTGAATCCCATTTCTCACCCAAGTCCATGCAACTGATTCTCACAGACCCCCGTTAACTCACCCTAATTCTCCAACCACCCATTTGCACTTGGGGCAATTTACAGAAGTCAACTGAACTACCAGAACATCTCTGGGATGTGAGAGGAAACACGAACAACCGGAAGAAATCTCAGAGTTAGAGGACACTGTGTGCAAACTCCACTGTCAGCACCCGAGGTCGGGTTCAAATCCATACTGCTGGAGCTACGAGGCAGCAGTGCCACCTGCTGCTTCCATCCCTATAACCCTCTGGGATAACTGATAATCTGTATCAACATCCTTGCATCCCAAATTGGATCCTCAATTATTCATGCCGACTATAAATCCAGCAACCTGGACATAAACTTCCTATTACCCTTCAACTCTGGAATGTTTTACAAGAGTAATTTTCATAATATTTGAGAAAAGCAAAATGCAGACGAGAACTAATTGACCTGAAACTCTTTCGCTTTCCATGGCTCTGCCTGACCTGCCGAATTTCCAGCATTATCAAAGTGCTTTCACACACCATTCTTGAACAGTCCGGTACCGATTTCAAAGCTTCGGACTTGCCATCACACGGAGAGGTTTTCTCCATCTACTCTGTTAAGTTGGAACATCATAAACTTTCAAATATAATTTCACTGAATTTGATGTTCAAGTTCCGCGGAATACAAGCCAAGTCTACATGTAGTCTTCATATAGCCTTTCTAGCAGCTTACCAATCATCTTAAGCTACACTTCAAAACACAATCCAGCCTGACTTTCCAGTGCAGCATCAGGGAAATGCTGGAGGTTAGTTGGAGGTAACTTTTTCAAATGCAATGTTAAACCGATAATGTTTAATGAAACTGAGCATTTGAATGACATGGGCAGTATCATTGCAGATCCTTCAAATATCTGATCAAACTCAAATTTACATGATTTGCGCTACAGGAACAGTCTAACTCTGCCCACCCCCCTGAAGAACCAAACTACAGTAAAATGTGTTTAGAAGCCATTACCTCCCTCTGAATCCAGCATTTAAGTGATGGGATGAGCAACTTGACTCCTTGCACCAGGTATTCTTGAGGCTGACAGTCATCTTCCCTCATTTCTAAACAGAAGCAAAATTGAAATGCACTAAGTCCATTAAAGTCAATCGTGGTTCAGTAATGGATGACTTGACACAAAAATTCAATTAAAAAAGAGCAAATACATTTAAACAAGCCCCTCTTAATTGCAACGTTTTTTGTTATTTTAAGCCCTTATTCGATTGTTTAATCTACTTTGTCCTAACACAAGATAACTAGATTCTTCAGATGCAGTAACTGAAGCTGCCCCACCCACCATTGAGTGCACAAATCCCAGTGAATCTCTCTTGTAACTTTCCATGGTATTGACTATTCCTGCAAAATAAAATCCCCACAACTATGAGCTAATCAATGAATTTGTTTGTTTTAGATTTCCTTATTGCTATTGAATCTTTGATCTACTAAAATCCTACAAAACCCTTTAGAAATCAGTTTGTAAGCTCGTTGAAAATGACATGATTTAGTGTATTGAGTTTCCATATGAATGCCCATGTCAATTAGCGCTCACCCACCTCTTTGGATCCCTCCAATCTATTTATCACACTTGTATTGAATGAGTAGGATTTTCATCCAAAAGTGGAAAGAATTTTGATTCTCACCAAATACTCCATATTTATAAGTTGACAAGCCCATCTAAATTCAACCAACTTCTTTGGAAATTATATAATTACAGTGGCCCAGCAGCAGAATTAATTTATTAATTATAATAGACTAGCAATGCACTATAATTTGCTGTGTCATTGAATGAAACCGAGCATCTTACTGCTCAAGTCCTACTTGCTTCCCTTACCTTTTAGAGTTTCCCGAAGGCCATTTGCCACATACCAAACCATTGCTTCAAAATACGGAAACTTGAAAAGTTCAGGAGTCTTTAATCGTTTCTCCATCTCATATATCCTGGAATCAAGAGATAAATATTATTCTATATTACTGATCTCTTCTTCTTCCAATGGACTGGTGAAATGCAAGAAGTAGCCTATAAAATCACCTTGTCCAATAACTTTAGCTTTGTTAGATTGTACCCCAGGACCAGATTGTTGCTTTAAATATTCAGTGCAGGGAGTACTGAAGGCTCAGAGATTGATTAGCATCAATGCAAGGATCTCAAAAGCAGCTGCTTTTCTGTGCAGTTCCAGAAAATTTCAATCTCCTGGTGCAATGTAGACCTAGCTATAATGCTACCAGAATCTGGAGGAAGAATTTTCAACAGGAGCACCTGTCTGTGAGTGGGCAGGGTGAGCAATGTGGTGGTGGGAATAGGGAGTTGTGATAAGAATAGACAAAAGTTGCAAGCTCAAAAATCAAAAAGCTGCAGAGCTTGAAAATCTGAAGTAGTAGCAAATGCTGGAGCTTTTTAGCAGGTCAGGCAAATCTGTGGAGATAGAAACACAGCCAACATTTCAGGTTGATTACCTTTCAGAGCTGGGAAAAGTTTTTAAAAACATGCATGTTTTTGTTGCAGAGAAGGGGATGGGTGAATGTCTATGATTGGGTAGAGACCCAGAAATTGAATTACACAAATGCTGGTGCAGGCAGAATAATCACAGCTGACCCAGCAACAGGAAAGATTAAAACACAGGGAAAACAGAATAAAATAACTATTAAAACGATGAGATAGACCAGTTATTGCCATAAAGCTGAAATTAAACAAAAATGCTAGACAAATCCAGGTCAGGCAGCATCTGTGGAGAGAGTAAAACTGAGTGAACCTTAAGGTGATAACCTTTTATCAGAACTGGTAATTATGTCACAAACTGGAAAGACTAGTTATCTGAAATTGTTGTCAAGTCCTGAAGGTTGTAACTTGTGGAGACAGAAAATGAAATGCTACACATTGTGCTTGCTGGAAGAGCGCAAGAGATCAAAGTCAAAGAGGGCAGAATGGGAGTGGGATGGAGGACTGACTTCTTGTGCTTATTCTTCCATACTGAATGGAGGTTTGCTTTTTCACAGTCATCCAATTGGCTTTTGGACTCGCTGATGTAGAATTATTTCATTTCAGATTTCCACTTGGTCTCTCATTTCCAGCACTTCGATCTCTCCTCTATTCTCATCCATCTTCCATTAACACCTCTCATTCAGCTACGATTACCAATCCTAATCCCTCTCATCCAAAGAAAGTACCATTTATTCTTACGTTGCCTCCACCCCTTCACAGATATTACTTTAGTCCTATCATGCCTCACCTTGCCTGCATCTTAAAACATGTTTATTTTCCAACTTTTTAGTTATGACGATAGATCAAACACAAGACCAAGATTAAGAGACAAAGATTAAGTACAAAGACATTTTAAATAGTAGACTGACTGAATGCAGCTGCAGATAAAGCATTTAAAACCAAGTGACAGTTCAACAAAACAGCATGTTTTACTGATTGCATGGGAATGGACTTATTGATAAAAGATTAGATTTATCTGATCAGTCTTAAAAGGTAAATCATGCTTTTCACATAATTAAACCTGTTTTAGACCAAATCTTGGCATACATTGGTAGCAGAACACAATTTTAAAAAGGAACTCGAGGGTTTCGGGGTGAAGAATATTTAAAATATATGTTGTGGCCATTGGCACCTCACAGTTGCTCCACTATGCAATAAGATCATGGTCAGTAGTTCAGTAGCATAATCCTGTCCTATCCCCATTCTTCTTAATTTCCTCAATATCAATCTTTCCTGAACAAGGAATAAACCTTATTCTCCAATTTCAACTTAGAGAAGGCTTGATGCTGACAGTAACCTAATCTCTTCTGAACCTAATCAATCAGTCTGAAGAAGGGTCCCGACCCAAAACCAACTATCCATGTTCTCCAGGGATGGTATCTGACCTGCATGTTACTCCAGCATTTTTTTTTCATTAAAAAAAACCTGATTTGTTCTGTTGATCTCATTGGAAAGAAATGAATGTTGGCTGGAATACAAAGTACTCACACTGGCATATCTGCTTTTTATCCACTACATGGACAGGTAACACAATTTATGTAAACTGTCACCTTAGTAACAGCATGTTTTAATTTTGTTGGAAAATAAAACTGCTTTTTACAACACTGATGTCATTAAAGATTTTTAAATCAGAGATCATAAACTTACAAACAGCTCCACCAGGATGCTGACACTACAACAGATATTATTTAACACTTGGCCACGAAAAGCCCGAGATGGATTTTGGAAAGTACAATTTCTCAGGGAGAATTTCAAGAGGGAGCATGCCGGACCAAGGAAACAATATTTTAACCAAGCAAAGAGGAAGTCAAAATGCAGTTCTGAGCTGCATGGAAAAGTTAGGACAGAAATATGCAGGAATAAGTACTGGCATGAAAATGGATGGAGAGATTACAGTTAGTGGAATTTTGCGTCAGGCTGGCAAGAAGCGAAAAAGGCGATAGGAAAGGTACTAATCATAGAATCTTCCATCAGCAAGCAGATGCAGGTTTTAATTTTAAGAAAGATAAAACCTGAAAAATTTGTGGATGAAATTCATAGTGATTGCACAAGTGTGTCTGAATATTTTATTTTGAATGGTTATGCTCCAGCATTATAAATATGTCTTGAAAAAGTCTCTGATTTATTTTCCATAAGAGTATCATTCACTGCCTGTTTTAAACAATGTTTTTTGGAGACAGGAAGCCTCCTGCTGCTACAGTCAGGATCCACAACACATGGCTGACAGCAGAATCTAAGAATAATAAAATACATTTTTGTTAAAGGTCTGCATATGTGCTTGAAGCATCAAAACACGCCAGACTGATCTCAGGTGCTGTTTATGAAGTTTGCACATTCTCCTTGTGGCTACACGGGTTACCTCTAGGTTGAGTTTATTTTAGAGATTCATAGCCGAAACACCGCCTTCGGGCCACCGAGTCCGTGCCGACCAGTGATCCCCGCACGCCAACACACTAGGGACAATTTACAATTTTACCAAGCTAATTAACCTACAAACTTGTACGTCTTTGGAAAGTAGGAAAAAAAAACAGATATCCTGGAGAAATCTCACACAGGTCACAGGGAGAACTTACAAACTCCGTACAGACAAGGACCAGGATCGAACTCGGGTCTCTGCCGCTGTAAGGCAGCAACTCTACTGCTGTGCCACCTAGGTTCTCCAGTTTCCCCTCTCATCTCAAAGACGTGCAGGCTGGTAGTTTAATTGACCACAGTAAATTGCCACTGTAGGTGAATGGTAGAATCTTGGGATGGGGGGCTGGAATTGATAGAAATGTGGGGGCAAAATACGAATAATGTAGGATGCGGTGCAGTGTAGGTAGATGGTTGATGGTAGACACGACTCGATGGACCAAAGGGTCCACTTCCGTGCTGTATCTCCGACTAAAAGCTAGTGAATGGCATGTGTTAGGATATTTGGAAGCACATTCGCCCTTACAAATGCAGTCTTTTTCAGTTTCACTCTGACTATTTGCTGCCAGAGCACCAGAAAAATAATTTCACCATCTGACAATCTGTCAATGACTGCTGCCTGTAATCTTGCACTCAGTGTATTCCCTCACTGCACAAAGTTCACACTCCATATGTCTACACCAAACCATAAGCATGCCATTCCCACCCAGGAAACCAACTAAATCCAAATAGTTTCTTATGCTTGAAACAGGAATTACACAACCGTCTTTGATAAGTCTGCTGATATATAGGCAACTTACCTAGTATGGCATTGGTTGTCAGAGAGAGAAAGCTCAGGAATGGACAAACATACAGAGTGGCTACTAACCTGAGTTGTGTTCCAATGTTGAGGTTATGCAGAAAGTTTCCACCAAAAGCCATACAATCCTTGGAGGTTAGGACAGCGTGGATCCAGCCTTGAAAACAACAATAAAGGCTTGGGTAGAACCAAGAGAGCAAACCAAGGCCCAGTACAGCCACGGGACAAAGCCTGACCAAAGTCCTATAACATGAAACCTTAATTCAATTTCTCTGCTTCTAATATTTCATCATTTGCTAAATATCTTTTGATTTACATTTTATTTCTCATGAAAAGTTTGAGTCAAAATTTTCAGTGGCAAATTTAGAAAAAAGATACATTCAGATGACAGTGGTACAGACATTCTTCAACAAAGCTGAATCTGATGCTATATCACTTGTAATTTTAAATTAGAGTATGAAAATATATTGGGTCAAGTTCGATCTTAAGCTAGCCACGATCTGGATAACAGGACAGACTCAATGGCAGTAAAAGCCTGCTTGTTTGTGTGTAATTAGGCAAATTGGGCATTGCCAACCATGATGAAGTGTGGGGGCAGAATAGAAAGCCCCTGTTGCCATCTCCTTTTCACCATACCTGTGGGAATGAGAAGTGTCTGTCCCTGTTGCAGTACACACTTGTAGCATCGATCCACTTGGTCTCCAAAGAAGGTTTCGCTCTGGTTCACAGAACTGCTCCAACTTTCATAAAGTGCAAGATTGGCATTGGTAGGCTTTATCAAGTAAAAGATTTTATCACCCTGCAAGGAAGAACATTTTCTATTTTTTGGGGCTTTACAATAAATCCTCAAAGAACGTTATACAATTTGCACCCATTCACCACAGCACAGGACTCATCATACAAGTGGTGACACTTCAACTTGCTACCATATTCTACATCTGGAATATCCTTCAGGTGAACTGTAATGTGTGGGAAAATCTAACCTTTTATTTTGTTCTTAATTTTCAAACTCATCACAAATCTAGTTGTGCTGCTTAGTGCGTAAATAATGGGCAGAGGAAGGCAATCTCTATGCCATGAAGACTTGAGGAATCAAAGATTAGGACTCTATTAGGATTTCTACTACGGATCAGTAGCGAGAGTCATTTTGCTCCAGAGAAATATGATTAAATAATAAGCCGATAACTGTGGTTAAGATTGCACAAATAGGACCAACTTATTCCAAGCCTCTAATCTTAGAGATGTCAACATTTTTGAGTTAAGCAAATATTTTGAGAGGAGCTTGGGGGAGGGATGCACAGCTGGAATAATATACTTGTTTGCTTTCATGAACAGTTCAAGCTCACACCAGGTCTCTTACCCACAGTACATGGTACCATACAGAGGTGCCTCCAAAGTCAATGTGGAAGTCGGTGTAACTGTCCTCCATTCCCATCAGACAATATTTCTGAACACAGGGCTTGGGAAAGATGGAATCTTCAGGCCAGTAATTCTCCACCCATGAAAGCTTCTGTACAATGTCAGGAACCTTCACCAAGTCTGACATCCTGCGTATAAATCAAGAGAATAAATGAGCAGCTTGTAGTGGGGTATAAATAACAAGTAACTTAATATTGCATTTGACATTAACATCAGCTCAATTTTGAATAATGCCTTATCCTGTTAGACTGCAATTCAACAGAAATAGTCCATTTTACATTCATAGTCAACAAAATAAAAACAGAATTCTTCACAGACAGCCCCCTGGGTTGAAGATGTCCACTGCACGTCTGTGGGGTCAGACAAGACTAATGATCCTTTGTGGGATCTAGTCTCTGCCACAGTGGATGTAGTCAGGGCTGGGTGGGTGGATTGCTTGGATAGTTGTGTATTCTGTCTGCTGAATGTGCTTGGCCTCCATGCTTACTTAGAGAAAGGAATCCTACAGGATCATTCAGCTCATGAAACCAGCAAGCTACAGTCAACTGCACAAGCAACCAGCAAGGTCGAAAAATAACTTCCTTACATCTTGTGCAATCCCTTACCCACGTTCCAAAGAAAGACAAGCTAGTAGTTAGTGACAATTTCAATTTGTGACAAAGTTGAAATGAACATGAACTACCAGATAGATGTGACATGCATGGAAGGAATATAGAAAACAATCCATATCCAGATTTTGTCATAACCAACAGTGTATCAGAGAGACAAGCACAAAGTCTCTGGGCAATACCCGTGATCCCACATTAGTATCTTTGAGACTTCTAGAGGGTTTCTAGATTTCTAGAATGTCAACATAATTCATGGTATAACAGGTCCACCAACAGCCAAGATGACAACTGCCCAACCTCATCATCCTGGTCTGAAAAGCACACACCACGGGAAATTCAATGCCAAAACCACTCTTCTTGGACAGTGTTTCCATGGTCAACTTGATGTCTCCCAACCACCATAACTGCAGTGACCCCATCATGCCAAGCCAGTACTTAAGTTCACCGTGACCCACATTCACTCCACAAGGTATATCAGACTTGTTTGACATGACCAGGAGAATCGGGAATGAAAAAAAATCTAAAATGCAAGGGGTTCCCGAGTAGAAATACCATTGAAACCACAGGCAAAAACACCCCAGGTAGACAAAAATGCTGGAGAAACTCAGCAGGTGCAGCAGCAGCATCTATGGAGCGAAGGAAATAGGCAGGGTTTTGGCCCGAATCGTTGCCTATTTCCTTCGCTCCATAGATGCTGCTGCACCTGCTGAGTTTCTCCAGCATTTTTGTCTACCTTCGATTTTCCAGCATCTGTAGTTCCTACTTAAAGGCAAAAACACCCCAACTCACAGTTGAACAAAAACATCTGAAGAACAGATGGTAGGTAGATAACATGCAAGTAATCCAGTAACTAGTGATTAACTGGAAGATACATGGATTCTTCAGTGCTGACCAACTATTAAGGATCCATCTTCCAAGTGGCAAGATTGGAAGAGTACTCATGAATACATCAGTCTGCATCATCTTTTATTTCCTCAACCATAACTGCCTTTGACTTGAATGTCCTTGGCAGCATTATGGCCTCTGGTGTGGATAAAATTCCTATTGCAATACTAAAAAACATGGTGGAGAAGTACTTCTGGCATGACCTCACCAGGGAAGTGATCAATATGCTGGGGATCTTAGAGACGCAGTAAACATGATTATTTTTAGGAAAGTACGCATCCGACTGCTGTAAGTAGGGAAGAAACACCCTGATTTTCTGACACATGGAAGCACCAAAAAAAATCCTCAACCAGCACCTCCAGCTGGTGAAGGAGTTTTCCCAAGACCTAATGTGGATTCAATCCTTGAAGAACTGTGTACCTTAAGAATCAAAGTCACCTCAACTTCAGTCAGCAAACATGGAATCAACACCTACAAGCAGAGGCCGAGCAGAGGTGAAGCATGCAAAGTAATGGACCATATGTTAATCATTTGGAAAGCCAAGGCCCTTCACCAACCAGCCCATGTCACACAACACCATCTCAACAATCAAGGTTAACGAAGAAACACTTTCAACAGCTTTGGAGCCACCCATCAGCAAGCTTAGATACATGAAAAAAACTACCACCAGAGCCAGGATCCCAGCACAACTGATCAACTGAGAAAAGGGCTTTGGAAGACCAAGAACTAAACCCCAGCATCAACCCCAGAGTCTAAACAACAGTGACCCCTGACCTGTATTCAGAGACTTAGGCAATCTACCTTGGCACATCAAAGCATCTGAGAATTATTAACAAACACTTTCAATAACAGGCAGAGCAGACAATGTTAGCACTTTTCTTCAGCCAACATCCTGAGGCTCCATTTATGCTGAATTAGCTCCAATGGGCTGGCCACATTTGTGTGCATGCCTGACATTCCATCAAAAGTGGGGATGTTAGACCTTCAGCCAAGAGATATCAGGTTAGACGAACTAGCTACCAATGTCTGACTATGGGAGTGTGTAGGGGGTCACCTCAAATGAACGGAATTGGGAACAGGGTACCACCCGCTGCATGTAGACCTGGGGGACCCCCCAAGGGACCAAAAAATGGGTGCTAAATAGATGAGTGAGGTACCACTTAAATCCACTACCATGGTGTGCTCACTGCCACGCCTATATTAAGAACACAAACAGCAGACGTCTTTCCTGTCTCAAAAGGCCCGCCAGACTCCCCACAAAGGGCCTAAACAATGGGCTAGAATATAGACGAGCAAGGTACCACTCAAAAATACTGCCAAATGAACGTTGAGTTCATAGAGTACAAAATGGGTTACGCCAGACAAATAGTCCACTGCACTACAGGTACCAGACACCCCAAAAATGGACACCCTAGACCAGGGCTGCCAACATTGGATGAGAGTTGGGAGTGAGAAATTGCGAGAGACCAAGTCCGAGGGGGTGAGGGGAGGGTGGGAGGGGGGTGTCCCCCCCTCCCATTGGTACGGAACTTTTGCATTTTTCAGCTTCAAATTGTGCAATATGGTGCATACTGTAGTGAGCCTTTCAACTTACACTTGAATGCAATATATATGCTTTAAATTGGATTGGAGCGTTTTTGAAAGGGGGGAGGCCGAGCGATCACTGATCACTGGCCTAGGGGCTACCCGGTGAGGGAGTGGAGCAACCGAGTGGGGAGAGGGTGTGGAAGAAGGGTGTCCCCCCTCCCAGGGTAGGAACGTTTTGAAATTTGATGTACTGAAATGATGTTTTAGTGCATTGTAGAAGTATGATTTCAATGTTTTTTGTATGAAGTATTTTTAAGAGGTAACTTTTTAAGGGGTAACTTTATCCACACAAAGGGTGATGGGTGTATAGAACAAGCTGCCAGAGGAGGTAGTTGAGGCAGGGACCATCCCAACATTTAAGAACAAGTTAGACTGATACATGGATAGGACAGGTTTGGAGGTATGGACCAAAAGCAGGTAGCTTAGCTGGGACATGTTACGGGTGTGGGCAAGTTGCGCCGAAGGGCCTGTTTTCACATTGTATCACTCTATGACTACATTATACCTCCACCATGCATGAATGCTTCAAAATCAAGTGATCGAGTTTTATTGCCATATTCTCAATCATAGAAACATAGAAAATATGTGCAGGAATAGGCCATCGGCCCTTCAAGCCAGCACTGCCATTCAATATGATCATGGCTATTCATCTAAAATCAATACTTCTTTCCTGTTTTTTCCCCATATCCCTTGATGTCGTTAGCCCCAAGAACTAAATGTAACTCTCTCTTGAAAACATCCAGTGAATTGGCCTCCACTGCCTTCTGTGGCAGAGAATTCCACAGATTCACAACTCTGTGTGAAGAAAGTTTGTCCTCATCTCAGTTCTAACTGCCCCCCCCTTTATTCTTAAACTGTGACCCCTGGTTCTGAACTCCCTCAACATCAGGAACATTTTTCCTGCAGTTACAGTAAGTGAAAATCTAGCAGGCAAGCAGGATGCTTTCTTCAACCACCCCCATTTGAAGTCCACTATCTTCCACCGTTTCTACCCAGTGCTTGGTACTTACTTCCAGCAGCCACTGGTTGTCCTCCTGGATGCACCGAGCTGCAGCCTGATCCATGCCGGTCACCTGGGCAAATTTGGCACAGAGACTCTCACGGCAGCGGCGCAACGCTTCCGACGCCTTGCACTGAGGCTGCTCCATGGCCGGAGCTGCAGTGAGCGACTCGCCAGCACGGCAAACACTCGCCAGCCCCGCTCCCGGTCCGCATCTGTCCCCGCCGCTGCTTCTGCTTCCAACACCCATGGCCCATGCAGTTGATATGAGTTTTGAAATTTCCGTTGATCACAGAATTTCTCACAACAGAGCGAGAGAAATTTGTGATCAGCGTGAGAATTTGGCGAAAGGCGTGATTCTCACGCTCAATGCATGGGGGTTGGCAGCCCTGCCTCTCTATCCCCCTCTCTCTCTCCCCCTCTCTCTGTCTTCCTCTCCCACTCTCTCTCTCCCACCTCACTCTCATCCCTCTCTCCCCTCTCTTCCGCTCTCTCTCCTCTCAACCCCTCTCTCCCCTCTCTCTCTCCCCCTCTATCTCTCCCCTCCCCCTCTCTTTCCCCTCTCTTCTCCTCTCACCCCCTCTCCCATCTCCCCCTCCCCTTCCCTCTCTCTTCTCTCCCCCCTCTCTCTCTCTCCTCTGTGCCCCTCTCTCTTCCCTCTCTCCCTCCCACCTCACTCTCCCGTCCCCTCTCCTCTCTCCCCCCCTCTCTCCCCTCTCTTTCTCTCCTCTCTCCCCCTCTATCTCCCCCTCTCTCTCTCCCTATCCACACTCCCCCCTCTCTCTGTCTCTCCTCTCTCACCTCTCTCTCTTCCCCCCTCTCTTTTTCTCCCTCCCACCTCACTCTCCCCCTTGCTCCCTCTCCCCTCTCTCTTTCTCCTCTGTCTCTCTCCTCCCTCCTCTTTCACTTTGCCCCCCCATCTCTCTATCTTTCACCAATTTCTCTCTTTCCCCCTCTCTCCCTCCCTCTTTTACCACCCCTCTCTCTTCCCCCTCTCTCCCATTCTCTCCTACCCTCTCCACCCCCTCTCTCTTCCCTCTTTCCCCTCTCTCTTCCCCCCCTCTCCCCTCTTCCCCCCCCCCTCCCTCTTCTCTCTCTCCATTCACTCCCCCTCTGTCTCTCCCCTCTCACCCCCTCTCGCTCTCCCACCTGTCTCCCTGTCTCCTTCCACTCTCTCTCTCCACCTCCCTTTGAGAGTCTGTGCCGAAGGCACAGATACTCTCGCGGCAGCGGCGCAATGCTTCCGACGCCTCCGACGGCCCGGGACTCTCGCACTGGGGCTGCTCCATGGCCGGAACTGCAGCGAGTGACTCGCCAGCCCCGCAAACACTCGCCAGCCCCACAAACACTCACCAGGCCCGACTCCCCGCATCTGTATCCACCCTCTGCTGCCACCCCTCCCTCAGCCCCGGCTCTCCAACACCCGCGGACCATGCAGTTTATCTGAGTTTTGACATTTTCGCTGATCACAGAATTTCTCACCACAGAGCGTGAGACATTTCTGATCAGCGTGAGGGCGTGAGAGTTTATTCAAATGCGTGATTCTCACGCTCAAAGCGTGAGAGTTGGCAGCCCTGCCCTAGACCCTGTGGTCCAACTAGGCTAGCCTAGATATTGTGGGTACCAGTTGAAACCAAGTTTAAATGATCTACCACTGCTTTGGGAATATAAATTGACCTATGACAGAACAATTATCTGCTTCATTGGGCTTACCAGACCCCCTAAATGGGTCCTTGGGTCAATCTAGGCTAGCCTAGATATTAAAGGTACCAGCTAAAATCAGGTTTAGATGATCAATCACAGCCTAGGAAATACAAAATGACCCATGCCAGAATGATAACCCATTGCCTTGGCCTTACCAGACCCACCCCCCTAATAAGTCCTTAGGCCCAAGTAGGCTGGTCTAGGTATTAAAGATATGAGCTGAACCAGGTTTATATGATCAACCACAACCTTCGGCTAGTGAATTCAAAGTGACTCATTTAAAATAATTAACCACTTTATTGACCATTTCCACAACAACCCATTTCAGTGAGAAAAGAGGGACAAGAGGCTAATAGTAGGTATAAACTGTTGGAGTGTCCTATTTGGCTTTCTATATATTTGGCCATTTGGCTGAATGCGGTGACAAGCTCTCCTTAGCTGCAGCCAAACAACATATTAACATCGGATTGGATGGAAGTTTTTGCAGTAAAGAATCAATGTTTACAGCTGTTTGAGTTGTTTTACTTTGCTACATAATTATAGTTTGCTATTATAATGCAGGGATATCATGCATGATTCAGTTAGTGTTCAGTTGATAATTTACGTTAAAACCAATACAGTGGGGCAATGCCATGCCAGAGCACATGGCCTGCAGAGAGGTACAATGACTGACATGTGGTTAGGATCAAGTATTAGCAAGTGCATATAAAAGCCCTGTGGAATTTGTGCAATAAACTATGCTATATAGGCCTAAGTACAATTTAAAGCTGGAATATTATGTTATTTGATGGTGATTTATCTTAAATAGGGATAGACTTTAATTTGATAAGCTTAGTCAAATCCCGTCTTTAAGAAAAACTACGGAAAGTCATATCAGACATCCTATAGTATGGACATAATTGCAATATCAGTATGGATGTAATGAGTGTATGTTTAAAATATTAAACTTAATAATGTTGTTTATTGTCAGGCTCAATTTGTGCCATTATAGGATGTTTTATCTGTGGCATGGTCAGCAAATAGTTTGAAGATACTTGTTCTGTACTTTAGATTCATTACATTCAGTCTCGTGTTTAAAATTGTAAGTATGAATTTTGGAACATTTGCAATATTTACTTACCATATATCACAGATCAAGAAGATAATTGCCACAATAATGTTAATTTTTTAGTGATTCATAAACTGATAATTTGTTATTTATGTTTGTTAGGTTTACCACCCTGAACCAAACTAATAAAAAAATACTTTGATGACCTAGATTTTTAAAGTTTTCTGCATTCAAATGGAGGAACAAGCTTTGAAGGAGAGTATTTTTAGTCCACATTGTTCTTAGGTTTTTAGTACAGTTCAGGCTAATATTATCCTGGGCAAATACCAAACCTAGCTACTACTAGCAGTAAGACAATGTACATGGAGGGTCCTGTAAACTGTAATGATGATTTACCATTCCATTATGCTACTGGGAAATCATAGCATGCAATGAGCTAGAAATAAATGCAAAAATGAGCATTTGGGGGCATATTTGTGATTTTTCTTAACATCTCGATGCACAACCCACTAAATTTTCCACATGGTTGTGAAGATCATATCCTCTATATTAAAAGATATATAAAACTTAGAATCAGTTATCAAGCTAATTTTTTTCTCATTGCAAAAAATATCCCAGCTTTTGCTAATTTTGCTAATGACAACTTCAGACTGCTTTTGGTGCATACTGTTTGTTTTGAAATGGCCATATCTAAGAACTGAGTAACGGCAAACCCAGTTTTCTTTTCAGAATTATTCTCAGGTAAACATATTGAAGTATAGAATATGTTACACAATATGGAGTTCATATCTTTCGAATTTAAAGGTTTAAAGGTTTAATGTAACTATGTAACATACCAAAATAATTTTTCCTTAGGGGTAGGGTTAACATTTGAGTCCATTATTCTTTAATGAATCATTCCTTACACAAGTACATTAATAATAAACGTTAAAAATACATTGGGCCATATACAAATGAGGTTAGGACCAAAATGTCAATTTTAGACCACATGTTTGCCATCGGGCTAAATGTTTGCTTTAAATGATCAATCACACCTTGGGGAATACAAAATGACCGATGCTATAGCAATTATCTGCTGCCTTGTGCCTATCAGACCCTCCCCCCAGTTGGGCAATTAGGGGACTATTTGGGGATTCTGGGAGGACCAAGGCAATGGATTATTATTCTGGCATGGGTCATTTTGTATTTCCTAGGCTGTGATTGATCATCTAAACCTGGTTTTAGCTGGTACCTTTAATATCTAGGCTAGAGGGTCCATTTAGGGGGTCTGGTAGACCCTAGGTAGCAGATAATTGTTCTGTCATAGGTCATTTTATATCCCCCAAGGTGTGATAGATCATTTAAACTTAGTTTTAGCTGGTACCCACTATAACTAGGGTAGCCTAGCTGGACAGCAGGGTCTAGGGTGTCTGGTACCTGTGGTGCTGCGGACTATTTGTCTGGCGTAACCCATTTTGTGCTCTATGAACTCAACTTGTTCATTTGGCATTATTTTTGAGTGGTACCTTGCTCGTCTATAATTCTAGCCCATTTTTTCGGCCCTTTGTGGGGGGTCTGGCGGGCCTTTTGCAGTGGGAAATATGTCTGCTGTTTGTGTTGTTGATATAGGCGTGGCAGTGAGCACACCATGGTAGTGGATTTAAGTGGTACCTCACTCATCTATTTAGCACCCATTTTTTGGTCCCTTGGAGGGTCCCCCAGGTCGACACGCAGCGGGTGGTACTCGGCAGATTCCCAATTCTGTTCATTCCCTACACACTCCCATAGTCAGACATTGGCAGCTGGTTCGTCTAACCTAATGTCTCTGGGCTGAAGGTCTATGTGCTCTGACATTTGTATAATGTTCAATAGCACTTGCAGTTCCTCGGCAAACTAAGTTATCCATGCCTGCAGGAGGCAAGACCTAGACAACAATCAAACATGGCTAAGTGGTAAATAACATTCACATCACCATCTGATGGTGCTAACCATCTCCAACTAAAGGAGGTGTGACCACCTCTCCTTCATTTCTTTGATATTACCACAAAGAGTTCCCCTCTTCATCCACATCCCAATTATTAGCACAGACCAGACGTTGAAGTGGACCATTAATACTATGGCCACAAGGGAATATGACAAGCTAGGCTGCCTACGGGGAGCTACTCAACTCCTGATATTGAAGCATTTCTATCATCTACTCGATTAATTTATTATATAAACCAGGGTGCAATGATATTCCTTGTTCGCATGAACCACCTTGTATGATAATGATAAATACAACAAAAACTACAATGACGATTAAAAAGCAGAATGATGCAAAGATTGCAATGCAACTTGCTGTAGTGCAAAAGACTACTCAAGTGCAATAACAGAATAACTGAATGAGGTAGAGTTAAGAGTACGTGGCAGCACCTCCAGGAAGCAGGGAATTAGTTCAGGAGTCTAATAGCAATAGGGAAGAAGCTGCTCTGAAGTCTAGACATTATGCTTTCAAGCTCCTGTATCTTCTCACAGAAAGTTGAAAAGGGGATGGCCAAGGTGGGAGCATCCTTCACACTATCAGCCTTCTTGATGCAATGCACCATGAAGATTGACTTGATAGATGGAAATGATGAGCCTGTAATGGACGAGGCTATGTTATATATTCCCTGGAGGTTCAGTTAGTCATGGGCAGAGCAGTTTCCACATCAGGCTGAGAAGAATCATGTCAGAATTGGAAGTTATACACAATCCTCATGGACATGCCAAATCACATTGATGTGCTTTCTTGATCACTGCATCAGTGTCACAGGATCAGGTTAGCTTACTGGTGATATTGATGCCAAGGAACGTGAAGCTGTTGGCAATTTCTGTAACAGGTCCAGTGATGGGGACAGTTTATGTTCTCCCTCCTCCTCTCCTCCTCATTTCCCCCTCCCCCTCCAAATGCCCTTACGTCAACCAACTAACTCACATCTTGCTTATGTTAAAGATTGGTGCTCTGGCACCTACTCTTTCTTGTCTGGATGCACATAGCTATTTTGACCACCAGCCAATATATAAAGCTAACCACTTAATTGGCACTACAACCACAAACTTAAGCATTCATTTTGTCAACACCAGCACACCATGTCAACATTGAGTATTGTCTAAGAAAAAAAAAAATAATTGCAATGAATTTGTCTCGACAACTCTCAAACCTCCCCTCTACAGGCAAGGTCAAGCATAATGACAGCTTCATTTCTCAAACTGTTCATTAACCCCTCTCTGATTGGTGGGATTCTGCTGTTTGATTTACACTAACAAGCAATTAGTCAACAATTAACAGGCATTTTAATTCTACTGAATTACTTTCAGATACCCCATGGAAATGAAAAATAAATGCAGCTTCTTTCTCTCCCCCCCCCCCCCCCCCCCGAGTATCTGTTGGCACGTTTAACAGCCACATGATCACATATCATTAAAGACATCGCACATTACTATGCCAACACATTTAACAATATTCAGCCCAAACAACTTACTTTGTATCAGAAAATTCCAAGCTAATAACATTTAATACTTTGGTTCGTTGGGCATTGTAATATTCTACAAACTCCCGCAGTTTCATCTTACAATCAGCTTGCCGAGCCACATCAATCACATCGATCACCTTCTCACCACCTTGGAAGATTAAAAATTAATAGTCAAATAAACTTGCAAGTCATGGCGTAAAAACAAGAATAATTAACTATGGCTTGAAACTTAAAATTACCAAACCCATTTGGATTCCATATTGAACAGAGAAACATTAAAAAAGATTGCCTGGGAGTTGAAGTAAAAGATAAATAAACAGTGAGGAAATTAGGGAAGTGAATAAATAAGACGTTATGGGGAATAGGAGATTTTATGCAGGGGGCAGACATTGCTGGCAAAGCCAGCAATGACTGCCCATCATTAACTGCCCCCGAGAAGACGGTGAGTCGCATTTTGAACTACTGCAGTATTTCTGATGAAGGCACTACCACAGTGCTATTGGGAAGGAAGTTCCAGAATTTAGATCCAATCAAGGTACAAAGCAGACACATTTCATCCTATTCAGTGAGGCATGTATTTTGAAACCCACATTGGCCATGTTCCCAAATACCAAGTGCTCGTCTTTCGCAATGGGGACAGATTTGGGAAAAGCTATTGAAGTAGCCCAAGTTATTAAATAATAACTGTACACATAAAACACATTAGATTAAGAACACTGTAGCTTAGGAAGGCGACAACTATAAAATACCACAAAATTCTATTCCTAACAGGATGTGTCCAACTTTGATGTTTCCCTCAGCAGTGATAACTGGAAACAGGAATCAAAGTCTCAAAATAAGACAGCATCTATTCAAGGCAGATGAGAAGAAAGTTCTTCATGGAGGAATAATGAATCTTTGGAATTCTCTACTGAAGAGGTCTGGGGAGGCTGTCACTTAGTACAATCAAGACAGATGGATATCGTTTTAGATATAGAGGCAACCAAGGGTATGGGGTTAGTGCAATGAGGTAAAACATCAAGCATGATCTTACTGAATGGAGGAGGTGGTGTCAAAGGCCAAATGCTTCTATTTGTTAAGTTCTTATGCAGAGAAAGACGTCAAGTCAAGTCAAGAGAGTTTATTGTCATGTGTCCCAGATAGGACAATGAAATTCTTGCTTGCTGCAGCACAACAGAATATTGTAGGCATAAATACAGACCAGATTAGTGTGTCTATATACCATAGACCAGGGGTGGGGAACCTGCGGCCTTAAGGCCGCATGCGGCCTTCTTGGCCATTAAGTGTGGCCTTTTGAATGAATCCAAATTTTGTAGAACAAATCCTTTTATTTTTATTAATATGTTTTTGTTCGTATTTTATTATTTTAATTTTAATCTTAAAATGAATGTATTTAAAATACCAAAGAGTAAAAGATTCAACAAAATAATCCTATATCTAATTGAAGTTTCTTGGATGTGGCCTTACTTAGATTACAGCTAACTTAATGCGGCCTTCCAACATGAAAAGGTTCCCCACCCCTGCCACAGACCATATATACAGTGGCTTGCAAAAGTTTTCATATCCCTTGAACTTTTCCACATTTTGTCACGTTACAACCACAAACGTAAATGTATTTTATTGGGATTTTATGTGATAGACCAACACAAAGTGGTGCATAATTGTGAAGTGGAAGGAAAATGATACATGGTTTTCAATTTTTTTTACAAATAAAAAACTGAAAAGTGTCGCGTGCAAAAGTATTCAGCCCCCCCGAGTCAATACTTTGTAGAACCACCTTTCGCTGCAATTACAGCTGCAAGTCTTTTGGGGTATATCTCTACCAGCTTCGCACATCTAGAGACTGAAATGTTTGCCCATTCTTCTTTGCAAAATAGCTCAAGCTCAGTCAGATTGGATGGAGAGCGTCTGTGAACAGCAATTTTCAAGTCTTGCCAGAGATTCTCAATTGGATTTAGGTCTGGACTTTGACTGGGCCATTCTAACACATGAATATGCTTTGATCTAAACCATTCCATTGTAGTTCTGGCTGTATGTTTAGGGTCGTTGTCCTGCTGGAAGGTGAACCTCCGCCCCAGTCTCAAGTCTTTTGCAGACTCTAACAGGTTTTCTTCCAAGATTGCCCTGTATTTGGCTCCATCCATCTTCCCATCAACTCTGACCAGCTTCCCTGTCCCTGCTGAAGAAAAGCATCGCCACAGCATGATGCTGCCACCACCATGTTTCACAGTGGGGATGGTGTGTTCAGGGTGATGTGCAGTGTTAGGTTTCCGCCACACATAGCCTTTTGCATTTAGGCCAAAAACTTCAATTTTGGTCTCATCTGACCAGAGCACCTTCCTCCACATGTTTGCTGTGTCCCCCACATGGCTTGTGGCAAACTGCAAACGGGACTTCTTATGGCTTTTTTTCAACAATGGCTTTCTTCTTGCCACTCTTCCATAAAGGCCCGATTTGTGGAGTGCACGACTAATAGTTGTCCTGTGGACAGATTCTCCCACCTGAGCTGTGGATCTCTGCAGCTCCTCCAGAGTTACCATGGGCCTCTTGGCTGCTTCTCTGATCAATGCTCTCCTTGCCCGGCCTGTCAGTTTAGGTGGACGGCCATGTCTTGGTAGGTTTGCAGTTGTGCCATACTCTTTCCATTTTTGGATGATGGATTGAACAGTGCTCCATGAGATGTTCAAAGCTTGGGATATTTGTTTATAACCTAACCCTGCTTTAAACTTCTCCACAACTTTATCCCTGACCTGTCTGGTGTGTTCCTTGGGCTTCATGATGCTGTTTGTTCACTAATGTTCTCTAACAAACCTCTGAGGCCTTCACAGAACAGCTGTATTTATACTGAGATTAGATTACACACAAGTGGACTCAATTTGCTAATTAGGTGACTTCTGAAGGCAATTGGTTGCACTGGATTTTATTTAGGGGTGTCAGAGTAAAGGGGGCTGAATACTTTTGCACGCGACACTTTTCAGTTTTTTATTTGTAAAAATATTTGAAAACCATGTATCATTTTCCTTCCAGTTCACAATTATGCGCCACTTTGTGTTGGTCTATCACATAAAATCCCAATAAAATACATTTACGTTTGTGGTTGTAACGTGACAAAATGTGGAAAAGTTCAAGGGGTATGAATACTTTTGCAAGCCACTGTATATACACATAAATAAACAGATAAAGTGCAATAGACTGTTATAGTTCAGAAGGTACACAAAAATGCTGGAGAAACTCAGCGGGTGCAGCAGCATCTATGGAGCAAAGGAAATAGGCAACGTTTCGGGCCGAAACCCTTCTTCAGACTGATAGGGGGTGGGGAGAAGAAAGGATAAAGGTGGAGGAGGAGCCCGAGGGCTGGGGGATGGGAGGAGACAACCAGAGGGCTGATGAGGGGGGAGGAGACAGCAAGGGCTAGCAAAATTGGGAGAATTCAATGTTCATGCCCCCAGGATGTAGACTGCCCAAGCGGAATATGAGGTGCATTTCCTCCAATTTCCGGTGTTGCTCGCTGTGAGTTATAGTTCAGAGTTTGTTTGAATTTATGTTTAATTGTCTGATGGCTGTGGGGAAGACTCTGTTCCTGAACCTGGATGTTGCAGATTTCAGGCTCCTGTACCTTCTACTTGATAGCAGCGGAGAGATGAGTGTGTAGCCAGGATGGTGTGGGTCCTTGATGATGTTGGCAGCCTTTGAGGCAGCGACAGCGATAGATCCCCTCGATGATAGGGAGGTCAGAGCCGGTAATAGCCTGGGCAGTGTTTACAACTTTTTGCAGCCTTTTCTGCTCCTGGACGCTCAAGTTGCCAAACCAAGCATGCTCTCTACTGTGCACCTGTAGAAGTTCGAGAGAGTCCTCCTTGACATACCGACTCTCCGTAATCTTCTCAGGAAGAGGCGCTGATGTGCTTTCTTTATAATTGCATCAGTGTGCTGGGACCAGAAGAGATCTTCTGAAATATGCCCAGGAATTTGAAGTTCTTGACCCTTTCCACCATCGACCCGTTGATATAAACGTGATTGTGGGTCCCTATCCTACCCCTTCCAACATCCACAATCAGTTACTATATAACCATATAACCATTACAGCACGGAAACAGGCCATCTCGGCCCTTCAAGTCCGTGCCGAACATTTTTTTTTTTTTTTTAAATTTTTTTTTTAAATTAAAATACTTCCCCCCTAGTCCCATCTACCTGCACTCAGACCATAACCCTCCATTCCTTTCCCGTCCATATACCCATCCAATCTATTTTTAAAGGATAAAATCAAACCAGCCTCCACCACTTCCACTGGAAGCTCATTCCACACAGCTACCACTCTCTGAGTAAAGAAGTTCCCCCTGATGTTCCCCCTAAACTTCTGTCCCTTAATTCTCAAGTCATGTCCCCTTGTTTGAATCTTCCCTACTCTCAATGGAAAAAGCTTATCCACGTCAACTCTGTCTAACCCGCTCATAGTTTTAAAGACCTCTATCAAGTCCCCTCTTAACCTTCTGCGCTCCAAAGAATAAAGACCTAACTTGTTCAACCTTTCTTGGTTCCTTGGTTTTGCTGGTGTTGAGACCCAGGTTATTGTGCTGGCACCATTTGGTCAATCGGTCAATCTCACTTCTATACTCTGACTCGTCCTCATCAGTGATACGTCCTATAACAGTGATGTCATCGGCGAACTTGATGATGGAGTTCGCACTATTGACCGGCTACGCAGTCATGAGTATAGAGTGGGTAAACCAGGGGGCTGAGCACGCAGCCTTGAGGTGCTCCCGTGCTGATTGTTATCGAGGATGACACATTTCCACCAATACGGACAGACTGTGGTTTGTGAATGAGGAAGTCGAGGAGCCAATTGCAGAGGGATGCGCAGAGACCCAGATTTGAGAGCTTGGTAACCAGCTTGGAGGGGATGATGGTATTAAATTCCAAGCTTAGTCAATGAATAACAGCCTGACATATGAGTTTTTGTTGTCCAAGTGGTCCAGACCGGAGTGGAGAGCCAGTGAGATCACATCCGCCGTTGATCTGTTGTAAGCGAACTGCAGTGGGTCTAGGTTCTTGTCGAGGTAGGAGTTGATATGCGCCATGATCAACCTCTCAAAGCACTTCATCATCACATACGTTAGTGCCACTGGTCGATAGTCATTGAGGCACGTCACCTTGCTCTTCTTGGGCACCAGTATTATTGATGCCCTTTTAAAGCAGGTGGGAACCTCAGACCTCAGAAGTGAGAGGTTGAAAATGTCCGTAAAGACTCCAGCCAGTTGGTCCGCACAGGTTTTTAAAAACACGACTGGGTATACCATCAGGTCCAGGTGCTTTCCGAGGGTTCACCCCTCTGAAGGATCTTCTGACATCGGCCTCTGTGACTGTGACCGAAATACCATCACGGCGAATGGGGGCTTGGGAAGGCACATCAATGTTCTCCCTATCAAAGTGTGCGTAAAACATACTAAAATTGGACCAAAGATGAATAGTTTTAGTTATGTGGAGAGACGAGAAGAGTTGAAAAGAGTATGCGCTAAAGATTCAATACATGTAGATAAGACAGAGGGAAAATTTGAAACACTTTCTTGTGTCAGAAAAGTAATTAACAGAGGAGACAGGTTTAAGGTGATTGGAAGACCAAGATGAGATATCCTTCGACTCCCAAACACATTGTGGCAACATCAGGAATGCACTGTTTGAGGAAGCTCATGAGGAAACAAGTAGAAAGAGAACCAATTAATATTCAGAAGGCAGAACTGGAGAGGAAACTTGCAGAGCCATGGATGGCAAATGACTGAAAGTGACTGGGCTCCACCTCACATGCAGCCACCACTTACCCACATATTCTTCCACATCCCTGACAGAAAAGGTGCTTGAAGGAAGAGCAATTCCAAGTCCATCTATCTTGGGCACCAAAATGGGAAAATCAAACCCATGCTTTTCCAGGTACTTGTGTGTCAGCTGGGTACCGTGCATCTTGATGACAATTCCACCAGCACTACGAGAAAGAAACACGGCATTATGGAGCTCAACATAAATATGGGTGAAACATTCAGAGATTCTGATGGAAAGCCATCAATTGGAAATGTTAAAAAAGGTTTCTTTCTTCCCACATGTTAAGTATTTACTATTGGATTCACAATTAATTTTTAAGGTAAAATAGTAATGTCTCACTCCAGCCATCCAGCAACCCAAACGAAGGCATGGACACAACTTTACACAGAGTATATATGTATATAGTATAGTTGTATGCATATATATGCAACCTCACCTACAGAACAGGAATCTCCATAATTATTGACAAAAAGGAAAAGTACCTCATTGGCCATCAGCTACTGAAACCCTTTATCCATGCTACTGTCACTGCAGAACAAGATTACCTTGCTGATGCACGATTAGTTATCCAGCTGATCAATGTGAGCCCCATCTCAAATCCTAAGGCAAGCAAACGCTCAACAAGTATCCCTTCTAATTGTCCCCTGTCTATTTCTTGTTCTCTCCCAAATCTCACTTCTGAGATTGAAACACAAAAATCTAGGTTGGCACTCCAGTGTTGTATTGGCAGAGAAGGTGTTTTTCCATACGAGACCTGAAATGAAGATCCCATCTTTTCTAAGATTGAGCAGTGGGAACTTAGGGAATTCACCCTAATGTACTGGCAAATATATAATCCCTCATCAACACCACAATGGATTACCTGGTCATGACACCACTGCTGTTTGAGAGAATTTGCAGTGCACAAACTGCCTGATAACTTTCCTACAGTACAAGAATGACATTACTTATAATAAAAAAACTACAAAAATGGCTGTCAATCACTTTCAGGACATTCTAAAAGAGACATGTTTAAAACGAGGCCCCACCTTAGGTTTATTGAGCAAAATTGAAGTACAGGTGACCTGGGGTAATATATTGTCATGGATTGAGAAATAGTTTGTAGGAACAGTTTATCCCCCACCCCAGTCAGCAGTCTGCTGGGATGTGTGAATAGGCCCATCTATTCACATTATACATCAATCATTTGAATGAGGAAACAAAGCTTGGGCAGGGAACAGGTGGACCTGGGAAAAGTGTGAATGATGAGGAAGATGTGGAAAGACTCCAACATGATTTCGATCAGTTCAGAGAGGAAACACCTGCACAGCAGATGCAGCGTGATGTGTATAAATGTGAGGTTATACATTTTGCTACGTCAGCTTATTTGAATAGTGATAGACTGTAAAAAGGGGAAAGTGCGGCAAGGGCTGGGTGTCCTTGTACCCAGTGAGGTGGGTCAGGTGCAGCATGTATTTAGAAAAGCCAATGGTATGTTGTCTTCATTGCACGAGAATTTGAGCACAGGAGCAAAGTCGTCTTGCTGCAGCTGTCCGGATCTTAGTTAAACCCCAGTTGAAGATTACAGTATGGTTTTGATTTCCTTATCTGAGTATGAACAGAAAGCTAATCCTGAGATAGCAGACTAGAGTACAAGGAGAGATTGGGTTGATTAGGCCTGCACTCTCTGAAGTTCAGAAAAATTAAAGCGGATTTCATAGAAACTGTTAAAACTTTAAGACTACATAGATTGGATACAGGGAGAATGTTCCCAATGGATGCAGATGTAATTCAGCCTCCAGACTCATGGTAACCCAGATAGAATTCCCTTCCCAGAATGCAGTGAAAGCCAAGTCAGTAAAAATATTCAAGAGCCAGACACATTTCTTACTTCCAAAGAGATGCAGGAGTATACACGGTAAAGATGGGAGTGCCAAAATCATTAACTAACCCTGTTAGAATAGAATAGTAGAGCAGGGTAAAAGAGCTGAATGGCCTACTATTGTCCATGTTTCTATGTTACCACCTTCTGAGTGAAAGCATTTCTCTTATAGTAAATGGTAGACACAAAAAGCTGGAGTAACACAGCGGGGACAGGCAGCATCTCTGGAGAGATGGAATGGGTTTCGTTTCGGGTCGAGACCCTTCTTAGAATTTAGAATGCTATTTATTGACATTCAAACCTAGGCTTGAACGAAATATCATTACTACAATTTTTTTTTGTTTTTTTTTACATTACAAAAAAAAACAAGACCCACACTTAACACAGTTTACATAAACATCCATCACAGTGAGTCTCCAACACCTCCTCACTGTGATGGAAGGCAAAGTCTTATCTCTTCCCTTTATTCTTCACCCGCGGTCCAGCAGTCCAACTGCAGCGTCTAGGCGAACTGGGGCTCCGGTGTTAAAGCCCCCGGCGGATGATGGTAAGTCCTGTGGCCATTTAGCCACGCCGGGCGATGCCAGGCCCCGGCTCCGTGTCATTCAAACCCTGCGGTTCAAGCAGTCCAACCCGCAGTCCAACTGCAGCGTCTAGGCGAACTGGGGCTCCGATGTTAAAGCCCCCGGCAGACGATGGTAAGTCCCGTGGCCGCTAACCCGTGCCGGGCGATGTTAGGCCTCGCTCCGTGTCCTCCAAACCTCGCGATTCCAGCGGGAGAAGTTGCCGTTGCGGGAGCTCCGAAAAGCCGTCTCCCACCAGGGACCTGGAGCTCCCGATGTTCCTGTCCACTGGGCCCGCAACCGGAGCTTCCGAAACTCCAAAGTCGGGTCGCAGCCGAGCGCCACCACAGCTCTCCCCGCTCCAAAGCCGGCCAGCTCCGCGATGTCAGGTCCCAGGCTCCGCGACTGGAGCCCTCAGGTTGGTCCCAGCTGGAGACCGCCGCCGGCTCCACAATGTCAGGCCCAACGACATCGGAGATCCGACAGGGAAAAAGTCGGGTCCCCGTACAGGGAAGAGATTAACGGTTTCCCCAACATCCCCCCCTCCACCCCCCACATATACACAGCTAAAAAATAATAAAAACTAAGCTCAAGACATACATTTAACAAGACAAAAAAAAAATTTAAAAAGACGGACGACTGTAGTTGAGCCGCTGCCGTTAGGCGCCGCCACTCCCAAGCCAGATGGAACCAGTCAAGTTCCTAATGAAGTTCCTTCAGACTCTTATTGCAAGATTTCCCAGGGCCTCGTACTAGACCCCTCATGGAAGGGAGGCCTCCTCCCTTCCTCCAACCTGATCTGGAAAAATGGCAATCACATCCTTTCTCGACATGGAAGTCTCACCAGAGAGGGTTAGAGGGTTATGGATTAAACACAGGCAAGTGGGATCAGCTTAGATGGGCACTCTGGTTGGCGATGAACATGCTGGACTGAAAAGCTGTGTTTCTGTGCTGTATGATCTTGACTAATTTTTAGTTGTGTTTGTACATCACATTTACGTCCATCTGAATATCTCACAGTTCTCATCACTTAAGGAAATAATCAGTTTTTCTGTTTTGTTCAAAGTAAGTAGAAGACCTCATATTTGTGTCACATTATATTCCATCTGACATGTTTGCATCCAATTATTCAACTTGTGGATCACAACTTATTAATCTGTGGAATTCTCTGCCACAGAAGGCAGTGGAGACCAATTCACTGGATGTTTTCAAGAGAGAGTTAGATTTAGCTCTTAGAGCTAAAGGAATCATGGGATATAGGGAAAAAGTAGGAACGGGGTACTGATTTTAGATGATCAGCCATGACTATATTGAATTGCAGTGTTGGCTCGAAGGGCCGAATGGCCTACTCCTCCACCTTTTTTTCTATGTTTGTCCATAACCACTGAAGCCTCTTTACATTCTCCTTCTTATTCAGAATCCCACCTACTTTAGAAAACTTGGAATTGAGATACTTGGTCCCCTCAACCAAATGGCTAAAGAAGATTGTGAATAGCCAGAGGCCAAACTCTGATCCCAGCATTATCTCACTAGTCATATCCTGCCAACCAGAGAATGATCCAATTATTCCAATTGCGTACTATCTGCTAACCAGTTTTCAATCCACATCAGTATATTATCTCAATTCCACGAGCTTCAACCTTGCTGGCCATCCTCCTGTGCGGGACTATATAAAAAGACTTCCGAATTCCAAATGCACCAAATCCACTAATTCCCCCTTTTCAAACCATATTCTCAAAACTCCAGTAGAGGAGTCAATTATTATTTTAATTTCACAAATGCAGATAGACTATGCTGAAATCCTGTTATTCTGGTGCAGCATTCTGTATTTCACTGTAGATTTGAGTATTTTGGTAGTTTTGCTCATTGGGAACTTGACTGGTTCCATCTGTCTCTCGAAAGGAGAGTATTGACCAACTGAGACGCTTGCAGTCTGCTTTTAGGATGCTCCTATACATTTGCATTTGCAAAAGAAACTGGGAAATTTGTCTGCAGAGTTAGGAAAATTCCTCACAACACCACCATCATTCCACTTGCACTATACCCGGCCTCTACAAGATACTGGAACTGTCCGGGCAACATAAAATAGACAAACACTCACAAAAAGACTATTTCCTTTACTTATGTGCAGTGCATACAAAAAGCCTTGTAGCTGTAATGAAGCAGGGCAGTAAGTTGTTTACATAGCCAAGAAAGGCCAAGCTTTATCAAACACCCTTTAACATGCTACAAGCACAGCAGACAATTGAAGGATTCATGTACCTGGGAAAGTGCCGGGTTCGGAGGTGCCTGATGAAAACCGGTGTACCTGCTTGTATCATCTTTACCGAGTCTGTGACCTCAGTATAGTCATGTCGGTGCCAGTTTTTCCGTCTCTTCACTGCAGGTCAAACAAATAGTCAAGAGTGTTTAAGAAGGCACTGCAGATGCTGGTTTAAACCAAAGATAGACACAAAAAGCTGGAGTAACTCAGAGGGATAGGCAGCATCTCTGGAGATAAGGAATGGGTGACGTTACGGGTCGAGACCCTTCTTCAGACAGGTTAGGGTTAAGGGAAACGAGAGATATAGACGGTGATGTGGAGAGATAAAGAACAATGAATGAAAGATATGCAAAAAAGTAACTATGATAAAGAAAACAGGCCATTGTAAGCTGTTTGTATGGTGAAAATGAGAAGCTAGAGTGACTTGGGTGGGGGAGGGATAATGAGAGAGGGAATGCCAGGGCTACCTGAATAGAGCGAAATCAATATTCATACCACTGGGCTGTAAGCTGCCCAAGCGAAATACGAGATACTGTTCCTCCAATTTGCGTTTAGCCTCACTCTGACAATGGAGGAGACCAAGGACAGAAAGGTCTGTGTAGGAATGGGAAGGAGGATTAAAGTGTCCAGCAACTGAGAGATCAGATTGGTTCACACGGGCTGAGCGAAGGTGTTCCACGAAACGATCACCCAGTCTGAGTTTGGTCTCGCCGATGTATAAGAGTCCACATCTTGAACAACAGATACAGTAGATGGAGTTGGAAGAGGTGCAAGTGAACCTCTGCCTAACCTGAAAGGACTGTCGGGGTCCCTGGACAGAGTCGAGAGAGGAGATATGGTGACAGGTGTTGCATCTTCTGCAGTTGCAGGGGAAGGTACATGGGGAGGGGGTGGTTTGGGTGGGAAGGGATGAGTTAGCCAGGGAGTTGCAGAGGGAACGGTCTCTGCGGAAGGCGGAAAGGGGTGGTGATGGGAAAATGTGGCTAGTGGTGGGATCCCGTTGTTGTATGCGACAGCTGATGGGGTGGAAGGTAAGGACTAGGGGCACTCTCTGTTGTGACTAGGGGGAGGGGGAGCAAGGGCAGAGGTGCGGGGTACCGAGGAGACACCAGTGAGGGCCTCATTTATGATGGGAGAGGGGAACCCCCGTTCCCTAAAGAATGAGGATATCTTGGATGTTCTAGTATGGAACACCTCATCTTGGGTGCAGATGCGGCTTACACGGGGGAATTGGGAGTAGGGGGGGGATAGAGTCTTTGCAGGAAGCAGGGTGGGAAAAAGTGTAGTCAAGATAGTTGTGGGAGTCAGTGGGTTTGTAATAAATGTCAGTCAATAGCCTATTTCTTGAGGGAGACTGCGAGATCAAGAAAGGGGAGGGAAGTGTCGGAGATGTTCCAAGTAAATTTGAGTATAGGATGAAAATTGGTGGTGAAGTTGATGAATCCCATGAGTTCTGCATGAGTGCAGGAGGTAGCACCGATGCAGTCATCAATGTAATGGAGAGAGTTCTGGGTTAGGGCCAGCGTACGCCTGGAACAGGGATCGTTCAACCTACCCTTCAAAGAGGCAGGCATAGCTGGGGCCCATGCAGGTGCCCATAGCCGTGCCTTGGACTTGGAGGAAGTTGGAGGAGTCAAAGGAGAAGTTGTTGAGGGTGAGGACCAGCTGAGTAGAGTGTTAGTAGAAGGAAATTGGATAGTTTTGTGGTCAAGGAAGAAACCAAGGGCTTTAAGGCCTTCCTGGTAGGGGATGGAGGTGTAGAGTGACTGAACGTCCGTGGTAAAGATGAAGGAGCGGGGGCTCGGAAAGCGGAAGTCATTAAGGAGACGAGGAGCATGTGAGGTATCTTAGGTCGGGAAAGATGGGACCAGGGGGGATAGGATGGAGTCGAGGTACATGGAAATCATCTCCGTGGGACAGGAGCAGGCAGAAACAATGGGTCTGCCAGGGTAGTTGTGTTTGTGGATTTAGGGGAGAAGGTAAAAACAGGCTGTGTGGGACTGGGAAACGATAAGGCTGGAGGCTGTGGAAGGCAGACAGCCAGAAGTGATGAAATCAGTAATGGTGTTTGAGATTAAGGCCTGGTGCTCATCTGTGGGATCATGGTCCAAGGATAAGTAGGAGTAGGTGTCTGAGAGTTGTCGCCTGGCCTCAGCTCGTCAAGAATGTTTAATAGGCATGTCCCAAAACAGAACAATGAAATTCTTACTTGCAGCAGCACAAAAATTTGTAAACAGTACACAATAGATAAGGTAATAAACAACAACAAAAATTACTGAAATATCCACAACAATAAATGAAATGTCAAAAACTGAAAATGCTGGAGATCAGAGATAAAACAGAAAATGATGGGAACACCAAGGTCAGGCAGTATCTGTCGAGTGAAATAGTTAACATTTCAGGTCATAAATCCTTCATCAGAACTGGGAAAGAAAAAAAAAACATCTGCCAGAGATGCACACCTGCTCTTTTGCTAATCACTTCATCCAATGACTCAAATGGTCTTTTGTAGCAGTAATTACGCTTCTTCTCATCTACGATAACGCATTCAGTGCTCAAAGTGGAGTTTCCCCTGCATGTTTTCACAACCAGAGACTTTATTAGGACTTCATTCCTTGGAATGCAGGAGGCTGAATTATGATCTTATCAAGTGTAAAAACATTATGAGGCTTGAAATATTATAGGATGAATACTCAGAGTCCTTTATCCCCCCATTAAGGGAATCAAGAACTGGAGGGTGTGGGTTTAAGGTGAAAGGGAAAAGATTTAATAGGAACCTGAGGAGCAACCTTTTCCACAAGGGATGGTGGTTATATATAATGAGCTGTCAGAGGAAGTACGTAGTTGAGGCAGGTGCAATAACGACATTAATATGCTTTTGGACAAGGATAGGAAAGATTAAGAGGGATATGCGGCAAATGAGACAAGCTGAGTTGGGGCTTGTGCGGATGAAGAAGCTACTTGCCTGCTATATGACTCAATGAGAACATTGGTTTAAAGAGCAAGAGGTTTAGACTGGATTTAGGAATCTTTCACCCAGAGGATGGCTGGAATCTGGAATGTACAGTCTAAGAGGGTAGTGGAGACAAACTCATAATATTTAAGTATCTGGACAAGCACTTGAATTGCAAGGCACAGAATGCTAGGGACAAAGTTCTGTTAAACAAGATTAGTATAGACGAGTTATTTTATAGTCCTTGTGGGCAGGGTAGATTAAAGGACCTGCTTCTGTTATATTACTCTGTAGACCTGAATAACTAGTCTTCATCAAATCCCACAAAACCATTCTGGTGATTGAGAAGTTGGGGTAAATCCAGATTATCACAAATCCTACAAAATGTGCAGTGCCAAGAAACATTTTAGCTTGGCATCAGCATGGGTCTCATCACAGCGAGCATGACTAGAGATGTCACCCAGGCCCCAATGTTTGCAGGAAAGAAGGAAACCCTGCCTCCAATTCCTTCTCACAATTCCTCCCTCATTGCTCTGATGAGACTGATGGCACGGGTGCTTCTTTCTCATTTAAATGTGGCTGCCTCTCCACCATAGAGCTCTTAACCACATCTCACCTATTTCACTCATCTCTGCTCTCATACCCTCTCATCCTGGATACATCAAGGTCTGGAGTACCCCAGGCCTTCATCTTCTACCAGCATTCATTCAATGGATCATCCGTTGTAATTTTCACCACCCTCAATATTATTCCACACAGTATTTTACTCCTCCCCTCCTTTTCAGCATTTTGAAGGATTAATTCTCTTCACCACTCCCTTTTCCATTTCCAACAATCACTCCCATATCTATGGCACTTTTCCATGCAAGCACGGGAGATGCAATACCTATCTTTTCACCTCTTCCCTACTTATCATCCAGGGACCCAAACAATCCTTCCTGGTATGGCAGTGATGCACCTGCAGTTCTTCCAATTTAATGTCCTATATTCAATGCTCACACAGCAAGATTGTGGTGGCGGAGGCAATGTGGCTGCTGGAGATTCTGCAGCAACCTGGGGCTGGATCAGGTCAGGCAGTGCTCCAAAAGGCCGAGCGCATGGATCAGAAGCAACCTGCAGCAGTGCAGACTAGCAAATCAGCGATGGAGAACATTGACAAGATTGGCTGGCCAACCTCTGCAACTCTATGCCAATGCCGCCATCAGGACAATGGGCCGTTATGGCCAAATTAAGACACTACATTTTGAACAGCTTTGAACTTGAATCATACAAAATGGCACCAAAAACGTCACAACTCTTATATACCGTCTCAGTTTGACTCTTCGTACACTCTTGTACTTAAGTATGATTGAGCATATGTACAGCAAGATATTTACTGAATTATATGCAAAAAAGGAATTTCATTGTATCTAGGTACATGTGACAATAGGGTACAATTGAACCATTGGACCAGAGTAACCTCATCTACACTGGAGAAACCAAACAGATTAGGTGACTACTTTTGGAGTGCAGTCTGCAGAGGCAACCTTGAGCTTCCAGTTGCCAGTCCTTTAATTTATTATCCCATTTGGACTTGTATGTGGTCTTCTGCACCATTACAATGCTGCTCAGCTCTAATTACACTTTGTCTTTCATCTCAGCTCACTGAAACCTTCTAGACCCAAAGAAAAATTCTATAGCCTCAAGTAACTCAAATAATCTTCTGTCCGTATCAGAATTAGCCAGCCTATCGATGGTATTGGCTCAGATTTACCTTTGTTCTTAGAGCAGCATGAACTGCCAGATAGTTTCTATAGTTCTGCGTTTCACAACTTATGTTCCTCTACCTTCTCTCTCCTCAGCTGCGCCATTAACCCATCCCCACGGGAACCCTTGCCTCTCCCTATCAAACATGGTCCTTTTATCCTATCCATTCCTCCCCCATCCATCCTGCAACTTTGATTATCTCTCCTTCCCAGATTTGATGACGCTTTGACCTGGAGTATTAACCCAGTTCTCTCCTTATACATGCTGCATACCTGCCAAATGTTTACAGCATTTTCTTTTTGTTTCAGATTTTTAACTTCAGAATTGCAGATTTCATTCTCGCTTTAGAAAAAAGTTGGGAAAAGCAGCAATTGAACACTAAGATATTTTCTTCGAAGGGTTCAGTCTTTAAACTCACTCAGAGAGGCTCCATGTAAGATGGCACATTTGGGACAGTGGTACAAGTCAATGTCACCAGCTTGGTGTTCCTCCACTCGTACACAACTGAAACAGAAAAACACAGATTTACAGACGAGCAGAACCAAAGACTATGTCAAATTCCAAAGTTAAATTGTTAAATAACCAAACATTGCTGCATCACACATTAAATTTCCACTTTGTAGGGCCAACAACCCAATGCATAATACATTGCAACACAGAAAACCTCCAACACTTTCCCCCTGGACTCCTTGCACTCAAGCACCGACAGTGTGTAGTTCATAAACTACAGTCTTCAGTCCCACAGCAGATTTTTATTGCTGGGTTAAGGATAGTGTCTTCACTATCACTTGTTTGCAGTGGAAAGCAAAAAAAATCAGCAAGTAGGATCTCCATCTATTACAGCAAAGATCAGATATAATCCAAAGACAGTAAAAGTAAATGTTGCAAGTATGTTTATAATACTAGATTTAGATATAACCACAAAATAAAAGCAACATATCAATGCATCATTTCTTGCTCCTCAAAAAATTGTTATGAATTATCCCAAGATATACAATTGCATTTTAAAACACAACCCCAATTGAAACAACAATATGAAGCAGAGATGGAATAGCAGGACAGTCTGTGGGAATGTCCAGAAGAGTGGGAAGATGCAGCAAAAGCATATCCTTTTCCATCAAGACTCAGGATTCAGGCATATTGCACTACTTTTCTTATGGGGAAGCATCAGTTTTTACACAATTCCTCTGGCATCATGATTGGTGGTAACCAGTTCTACATTAAATGTACTGCTTTTTCCCAAATCGCGATCTGCTCCAGGGTTGAATCTCACCCTTCACACTGTCTTGAAACAGATGCTTGGTTATCCACCAAAATCAAGAGCAGTTGGGAGCCAGAGACAACAAAATGCAGATCTGCCCATAGGTTGCTGGTCCCTCTGTATTGCACCCAAAAACTACTATTCTTCATCAGTAAATTAAAATCATATGAGACCTGGTGTGCAACTGCTGCCAACCTTCCCATCTGTTGAAAATGAAGCTGAAGCACAGGAGAAAGTCAGGAACCTGGTGGACAACCCCTACTGTGACAGACCTGATCATTGCATTATGATCATACCCTGGGACTCAAGACTCTTCAACAAAGATATAACTGTCCAGAGCAAGGCATGACAGAACAGACTTCATGAAGTTGTTTACACCATTAATAATGAACTAATGTGGAGTTTTAGCAATTAATTTTGTTGATTAAAAACTTCGCCACTTGATGGATCACTCTAGCAAGGAACCAACAAATGTGACCAAAAAAAGTATATTTCTACCACGAGCAAAACCTGACTAGAATTCTAATGGGAACTTTATGAATTCAACACCAGAGCTGCAAATATGTGAATCGCTGGAAAGCGTGATTAGCAAGGGTGGGGAAAGCTAACAACAGTCTTTCTCCTGTCTAAATGCTTAGAATGCAGACACAAGGCACTGCAGATGCTAGTTTAAAAAAAAATAACAATATGCTGGATTAACTCAGCAGGTCAGGAAACATCTCTGGAAGACATAGAAAGGCGATGTTTTGGGCCAAGACCCTTTTTCAGACAGAACGTGGAAATACCATTTTATCAGAGAGAAATGAACAAGATTTCCATATAATGTCCTTAATCTAGATATTGACACCCATCAGAATTACTTTGCTATCTAAAGCGATAACCAAAAGGCTGTTTGCACCTTCAACACTATGAAAGTACAGGTAACTGCTGAATTGACCACCACCTAACCTATTATGTAATTTGCATCAACTTAGTCCCCCCCCAAAATAGCAAAAGAAATACCAACACAGGAAAATAATATCAGTATGAAAGGACTCAAGAGCACAAAATTAATTGTAGACACAAAATGCTGGAGAAACTCAGAGGGTCAGGCAACATTGAGAGAAGGAATGGGCGACGTTTCGGGTTGAGACCCTTCCCAGACTCTGATTAGACATACCTTGACATAGATGCTGCTGCACCCGCTGAGTTTCTCCAGCATTTTTGTGTACCTCGGATTAGACATGTCCTTTTTCAGACTCTGAAGAAGTCTCAACCCAAAACGTCATCCATTCCTTCTCTCTAGAGATGCTGCCTGACCCGCTGAGTTACTCCCGCATTTTGTGTCTACCGTTTTAAACCAGCATCTGCAGTTCTTTCCTGCACAAAATTAATGGTTTAGCACCAATCTAATGACTCAAAGCCAGAACAATCCCTGGACATTCCCGAGATCTACCGTAATTAGCACCAGTGAAGGGTGAATTTCTACACCCGAGTCAAAACTGGTTAAGTAATACATTATAAATACAAAGCATTATTGGACTGGTCATGCAAGCAACAGCATGCTTTCTGCAGCAATCTCAGCATTACTCCAGTCTGGCAAAGTATAAAAGACTAACCAACAGTTAATAAGTAGGACCCCTGGATCAGGCTCAATCCTTACTTCCACCATGACTTAACTTAAATTTCCTTCATATAATATGAAGGGGATATGCTGGAGATATCAAATGTCAATTTGTTTTTCAAAAGGATACGTCCAATTGCAATGATTACAAAAGTGCTTGCTTTCTGCCTGCCATTGTGAAGGTTCTCACCAGAATCCTCTTCAATTGCCTCCTCACAGAACCAGGAAGCAGCCACTTGGCACCTGAAACCTGCTCCAATCAATATTATGGTGGATCTGATTGTATGCTCACCTCCATATTGCTGCCTACTCTGGTATCCTTCCACATACAGTCCTTCCCAGAAGAAGAATCTATCTAACTCAGCCTAAAAATATTCAAAGGCTGCTTCACTGCCTTTTGGGTTAGGGAGATCACACAGACACACGACCCTGAGAAAACATTTTGCCTCATTCTGTTCTTATTTGCACAATCCATTATTTTTAAACAGGAGCCCCTAGCTCCAGATTGCCCCATTAAAAAAACACACTTGCCAAAACCTCCAGTGAATTTTGCATGGGTCACTCAAATCCTTTCTGACTCAAACTCCAGCCAATACAATTCTAGCCCTTCCAACCTCTCATCGAGACAATCCAGATATTAGTTGCTTCCAATATAATTACACATTTCCTTAAAATGAGACCAATACTGTACACAGTACTTCAGATATAATCTCACCAATGCCCTGTATAACTGAACCTCCCAATTTTGTATCCCACATCTCTGGCAATAAATGTAAACCTTCTTAATGTTCCTAATTTGTTGTACCTGTACACAAGCCTTTTACAAATCATGCATAAGCAATAGTTGGCCAGTCAGTTCCTCTAGCATGTGCCACAATTCAATAAAATGTTAATGATTCTATCTCACCACTATTTCCTGCTCTCTCCATAGAATCCTTCATTCCCTTTGTAATTTAACTTTCTGTCATTCTCTGTGTCAATACATTCCATGATTCCAACTCCACAGGTCTTTGTGGTGGAGAATTCAAAAGAATTATGACTCCCTGAACAAAGAAATTCTTCATCTCCATCCAAAACTTGAAATCCCTTATTTTGAAACCACGACGGTAGTTCTGGATACACCCCAAAAATTGAGGGTGGCATCCTCTCAGCATCAGCTTTTACAGTCTACTCGTATTTATTGTTTCATTAATATTCATGTTTACTTCAACCTACACCTTTGCTTCGTACGTCAATCTCTTCACCACAAGAATTAACGTTCCCTGCAATGCCTCCAACGTATCAGCATTTAAGCATGGAGACCAATGCACAGAGTAATCTAGACATAGCCTTACCAGCATCATGCAAAGCTGCTTCAAGAACTTTACACATTAGGCTTCGTACAGACTTGCTGTACCTGTTTGATTACTTTTTATGTTTCATGAACTAGGACCCGAACACCCTTACAGCACATTTTGTCGTCTCACTCCACTTAAATAATAATTTGTTTTCTCATTCTTCCTCATGAAGTAGCATTTTCTCACATTACATTCAAGCTGCCAATATCTTGCCCACTCACTTAACTGATCTATACCCTTTTGCAGTTTCTTTGCGTTCTTCTCAATTACCCACCAATCACCTTATCAACAAAATGAAGACAAAGTGCTGGAGTAGGGAAAAAAACTTTTACACCTACTCTGACTGGCTGGCTGGCTGGCAGGAAACAATTTTTTATTCCTAACAAACAATTTTATTTTCGACTATAATCTTTGATCTTGCACCTTATCAAAAGCCTTCTGGAAATCCAAGTATAAACATCTACTGGTTTTCCTGTATCCACAGGATATGTCACTCCTTCAAAGGACTAAAGTAGATGGGGCAAATGTGATTACCCATTCAGAAAACCAAACTGACTCTGTGTGATTGCTATGCGTTTTTACTGCTTTAATAGTTTCTGATATCCTCCCCAGCACAAATGTAAACCTAATTGGCCTGCAACTTCCAACTTCCTGCTTCCTTCCCTTTGCAACTAAAGTAACATTCATCTAATCTATTGGAACTTTCCATGAATGCAGGAAATTGGAAAAGTAAAAGCAATGTGTCAACAATCTCAACAGCAACTACTTTTCAGATCAGAGTATGAAATTAATCTGGACTCAGGCCTGTCAGTCCACAGCTCCAATAATTTGCTCAGCACCACACTCCTGGTGATTTGAAATATTCCTCCAAGTATCTTCCTTCCATTCAGTTCCCACTTTAGCAGCATGTCTAAAACCAATGCAAGTGAAGACAAATGCAAAGTAACAACTTAATTTGCATCTTCTAACTCAGTGCTTCCCAAAGTTTTGATACCTGTATACCACTTCGTAAATTTTCATAAACACCTCGTTAAAAACAATCGTATTTCATTGTAAAAGTCGATAAAAATTGCATACATTTTTATTTTGCACACACACTCACACACCCACCCACCCACTCACCCACCTTCTCTGGGGGCCACCGCTGAGGTCGCCGACGCTCACCACCTCCCCGGGGCCAATGCTGCTGTCGCCGACCTTCACTGTCTGCTGGGGCCACTGATGCTGCTGCCGCCGACCCGTATCTCTACTCCAACCCCCCACTGGCCTCCACCAGCGACTCTGCCGACTCTCGCTTCTCCACCGGCGGGCCAGAGCCGTCACCTCACCAGAGTTCCAGGCTCAGTACCAGGCCCACAACATCCACGATGCAGACAGCACATGGTCTGACTCTGCTGGGTCCTATTGCTCCCCCCCACCCCCCTTCCTGCAGGGAACCTCAGTAGTGATGGGTCTTCCCTTTCCCCCTCTTTCAACCAGGTTACCCCGACCACACACCCTCTAGTTAAAATTCCCGGTGGCGGGGTTTTCTTTTTGTTTTACAGAGGTGCCAGAGCGATGAGCTCTGGCAGCACTGCACCCTTGGTTGTCGTACGGGAGTCTGCAAACTACCCAAATACAGCAGCTATCACAACGAGTAGGAGAATTCATACAAAATATGTAAATTATTTGCAAATATGTATGTATAAAATAATTCGTAACCACAATATTTTTTTCTAATAATGAATCTATGTTTCAGTAGTACATAGCTAAAAATTGTCGCGTACCCCCTGAAGACCTTTCGTGTACCACTGGCGGTAGGAGTTCTAACACATTAGACCATAGCAAGTACTGCATCCTGTCTGCAGGGGAGAAGAAATTTGAGAACGTTTCCAGGATTAGCCAATTACTGCTATGGGAAAGACAGTATAAAATAGGATTATCTTTTTCAGGATAAAGGTGGTGAAGGGTTGAATTAATCTGTGTATAAAATGATGTAATAAAAAGGTTCATACCAAAGATAGACTATAAATGCTGGAGTAACTCAGCAGGTCAGGCAGCATCTCCAAAGAGAATGGATAGGTGTCGTTTTGGGTTGGGACCCTTCTTCAGACTGATTAAGGGGGGAGGAGGCGCTGGGGATGGGAAGAAAAATGAAAGTAAGAAAACACAAGGACAAGTCAGGGTCAGCAATAGATGACCTCTGGCAAGCAGGTTCCCTGACAGGCCAATTGTTGGCTAGAGTGATAGAGTCAGGGGCGGAAAACCCGGGGGGGGGGGGGGCCAGAGGGGACACCCCCCCCAAGTTTTTGTGATCCCGATTTTAAAATATCCGCTTTCCACGAGACAGTGGGGGTGGGACTGATGATCGAGGGCGCGATGATTGGAGGAGGGAGGAGTCGGGGTGGGACTGAGGATAGAGCGCGGCGATTGGAGGAGGGAGACGTGGCACAGACCTGCGCCTCATCCGCAGGCAGGATCGATCCCGGCCGGGTCTCCGGCGTTGACCCGAGTGCCCCCCCCCCACGGGTGGCCAGAGAGGCCGGGAGTCAGACGCGAGCTGTGCCCCCAGGCCCACAGCCACCGCAGAGAAGCAGCGCTAAACCCAGCTCACTCTGCCTGTCCCGCCAGGTGAACCTGCCTGGACTTGCGGGAAATATGGCCAGCGTGGAGAAGGAGCGCTGGTGTCCCGTCAGCCCAGGCAGAGCTGTAGGTAACCCGACGAGAAAGGCAGAATTGAGCTGCATATAGTAGCAATGTTACAAAATTTTGAGATTTAAAAAATAAAGTCCGCAATTTATCCCATCAGATAAAGCATAAAAAGAAGTTTAATTTGACACCTAATTCACTTTCATATCTTCAGTATTAAAAAAGTTATGGCCATTTTCAGACTCGGAAATTAGCATCTTGTTCCCTATTGCTTTCCATTGACTTAACACAAAAGCTGTGATCGAGGACAGTTAAAAGCCCATAACTTTCTTAAAAACTAAGGGAACTGAAAGAAATTTTCAGTTATTATAGATTGAAGCATTCTGAAACAAATATGAAACAATCTTACTTAGAAGACATGAAATTAAAGCATATAATTAGTTAGTTACCTAATTGTAGCTAATTACAAAATTCAATTACTAGATCTAAACATCTATCAATTTCTTAAGAATAGATTAACATTTTTATATAGCCTAAGTGTCCAAATAACATTCACACAAGAATTCACAATATAACATAATTTTTAAATCTCATTGTCATGAATTTACAGGCCAAATGGAAGGAATTGAATGTTTAATACCTGTAAATTAATGGGCATTTAAATCATCTTGTCAGTGAGGATTTCTGGAACGCGATCAATTGGAACGTTCATTTGTGGTGAATTTAACCCCGTATTGGCATGAAAAATTCTGCCGTTAGTTCGGGGAATAAAATCACCGTTTCGCAAGAAAAATTGTGAATTAAAGGCTTCTTAAGAAGCACTTTTATACATTAAAATAAACCAATTTCGTTTACCTGTCCCGTACGTGAAATCCGTCCCCGTTATCGGCGTTGACGGCTTTAGGAGCTGATTTTAAAATGACTCCAGCGCTGACATTGACGATTTAATAAAAATAAAAAATTCACAAAATGCCCCTAGGAACGATTTTTCAGCAAACGCTTGTACTCCAACGAAATATAATACAGGACAAGGTAGGAGAAACCCGCGTTTTAAGCCCGTTCCCCCCCCCTTAAAGGTGCCAAAATCGCGCACACGGCCAGTGACAGAATTGCAGCGCGACTGAAGGTAAGTATTGTAACATACCTACATTTAGCACTGGATTGAGCCTCCGAAGCCGCGCGCGTGCGTGCGCGCATGCGAGCGCGGCCGCCAAAAAATTGTGTCCCCCGTCCCCTCCATGTTTTGATAGCGAGTTCCGCTCTTGGATACAGTTGCAAACTGTAGAACTGGTTAACAATCTTCAAGTGGAGGGTTTGTAGAATTACCTAAAATTGGAGAACTCAATGTTCATACTGCTGTATTGTAAACTACCCTGATTCTGGCAATGCAGGAGGCCTAGGACAGAAAGGTTGATATGGGAATGGGAGGGGAAGTTAAAGTGGTTAGTAACTGGGAGATCCAGTAGAACCTGGCGGACAGAGCACCTGTTCAGCGAAATTTTAGTCAGCCAAGGTTTACTCGATCTCCCAGTTGCTAACCACTTCAACTCCTATTACCAAATTGACCTTTGTGTCCTTGTTCACTTCCATTGCCAGAGTGAGGCCACGTGCAAATTGGAGAAATTGCATCTCATTTTGCTTGGGTAGCTCAAAACCCAGCGATATGAACGTCGAAATCTCAAATCTTAGGTAACTTCAACAAACATCTTTGCCCCATATGCAAGTGAACAGTTTAAAAGTTATCTGAAAAGACACAAATTAACCAAAAACAGATGTAATTTAGTCTTTCAAATAAGAACAGCTCAACCAGAAGTCACACCCTTGTTGCTCAATGCTATGCCCTCCTATTTTAAATATATAGTGCATATTATGTTTCATGGAAACATGGATTAATTGTCACTCAAATTACAATCCTATCACCCAGTGGCTGGGCTTACCCCAGAACCTGATCTTCAAAGGCAAGTATTTATAATGAGGGAGCTATACTACAGAAACACGTTTGTTTTTTTTAACTTGCTTGCTATACATATACTATCCGGAAGTGGCGGCGCTGCCTGGCAGCTGCGGCTGGCCTGCAGTCCGTCTGTTTTTGTCTTCTTTTGTCTGTTTTAGTTAAATTCAGTTTATTAGGTTGTGTATGTGTGTGGGGGGGGGGGGGGTGGGTGGGAGAAACATGGTTTTAGTCTCTTCCTTCGGAGGGATGCGACTTTTTCTTGTCGTGTGTCCCCCGTCTCCGTCTGCGCTGAGGCCTAATGGCAGATCGGGCGGCCTCGGGGCTGTGGCGGCGGACCCGACTTCGGAGCTGTGGTGGCGTTCCGGCGGCGGCCCGACTTCGGAGCTGTGGCGGCGTTCCGGCGGCGGACCCGACTTCGGAGCTGTGGCGGCTTTCCGGCGGTGGCCCGACTTCGGAGCTGCGGCGGCATTCCGGCGGTGGCGCGGCCCGACTTCGGAGCTGCGGCGGCGTTCCGGCGGCACGGCTTTGGGGCTGTGGCGGCGTTCCGACTTCAGAGCTGCGGCGGCGTTCCGGTGACGGCGCGGCCTGAATTCGGAGCTGCGGCGGCGCGGCTTTGGGGCTGTGGCGGTGGCGGCCCAACTTCGGAGGCTCGGCCGCGGGCCCAGTGGACGACATCGTCGGGAGCTCGCAGGTCACAGGTTGGTGACCTGTTTTTCCGGAGCTCCCGCAACAACAGCTTCGTCCGCTGGACTGGAGGGCGGCAGCTTCGGCAGCTTCGACCGCCCCGGGCCGCGGAGTTTGAACCGGCCCGTTCGCGGGGCTCGCATTCAGCCGCGGGACTGACTTACTTACCATCACCCGGCGGGGTCACAACATCGGAGGCCTGGATCGCCTCAGCGCAGATGGAGAACAAGGAGGGAAGAGACAAAGACTTTAAGACTTTTGCCTTCCATCACCGTGAGGTGGTGCCTGGTGAACTCACTGTGGTGGATGTTAAATTTGTGTTTATTGTGTGTTTTTGTTATTTTTATTATCTGTATGACTGCAAGGCACGAATTTCCGTTCAGACCAAATGACAATAAAGGATACTTTGACTTTTTATACCTGATTGTGAAGGGACTTTTACTCTATTCACTATACTGGCCCAAGAATCGAGTCAATGCAAGATTAAAGAATGTAAATGAGTAATGGCAAAAAAGAAGAATAAATAAAAGGAAAAAGATTGGGGAACAGTAAGCGGTGGTGTCCATAATATCAATCTCTTTTATATGAAAATGACTACTGTATGAACTGAATAATAGCTGACTGAGGGGCAGAGAAGAAAACTTGGGGAAACTAAAATGGACAACAGCTTTGGTGAACAATGGTATAAAATACTCACGGGAAATACATAAAACCGTATTCATAGATCAGAAGAGATGCATCATAATACAATCAAACCAAGTCATTTATGATACATTGGCAGCTTCAGACGATAGCTAAAATAAAACAATTCCTCCACTTTGATGACCTCGAATAGATCATCCACACATTTATCTCCTCCCGCCTAGATTACTGCAACTCCCTTTACACTGGCATCAGCCAATCTTCCCTGTCCCGCCTGCAACTGGTCCAAAACGCCGCAGCGAGACTCCTGATGGGCACCCGAAAAAGGGACCACATCACCCCAATCCTGGCCTCTCTCCACTGGCTCCCTGTGCGGTTCCGTATACATTTCAAGATCCTCCTCTATGTCTACAAAGCCCTCAATGGGCTTGCCCCCACCTACATTAAAAGTCTTCTCACCCACCACTCCACCTCCAGGTCCCTCAGATCGGCCAACGGGGTTGCTGAATATCCAGCGGTCTAGGCATAAGCTCAGGGGCGACCGCGCCTTTGCGGTTGCAGCTCCTAGACTGTGGAACAGCATCCCCCTTCCCATCAGAACTGCCCCCTCCATCGACTCCTTTAAGTCAAGACTAAAAACTTATCTATACTCCCAAGCCTTTCTTGACGTCCTCTGAGCGAGGGCTATATGTATATATGTATGTAGTTTGTTTGTTTATATTATTCTTACAACAAATGTAAAGCACTTTGGCCAACGAGAGTGGTGTTTTAAATGTGCTATATAAATAAATGTGACTTGACTTGACAAATAATGAGATATGGAAAATACTGAGGACGAGGCAGTAAATACAAATTTTTCAAATTTCTTCTCCCATGCAGTCACAATTTTTCCTGCAGTGCAGTGATCAGACAGGATGCTGTGACTTGTGCTGTGGTTTAATGAGCAAGAGGTCAGTAATATAAACAGATGTGTGAATAATTAAACATACAAAGAGACATAAAATAATATTTATGGGAATATCAATGAAACACAATATTCAAAAAGAATAAGAACACAGAGACAGACAAGTTAAGATACAGGGATCTGCAGATGCTGGTATATAAAAAAAGACAAAGTGATGGAGTAACTCAGTGTTTCATGCAACATCTCTCGAGAATGCGGAGTGATACAGCACGGAAACAGGCTCTTTGCCCTACTGAGTCCACGCCGACCAAGCCAGATTGATAAATGACAGCTCAGTTTAAGATCAGTTAAAATTGAAAATAATTTTCTAACCGCCCTTGGGCATAAAGACATAAGGTGGACACAACTGCAAAATATTCATAAAGGTATGGACATACAGAGCAGCTACAAGCAATCTGTTTAATCAATGGTGCATTTAAAAAAAAAAATCATCTGCGATCGATATCACCCAATTCATATTTGGCATGGGATGTTCTTGAAACTTCTTCCCCCCCCATTCCCTATTTACTTGTTCACCACCATTTCCCAGAAGTGACAGGACTACAAACTATCTGATTCATTTGTTGTGGGATCTCATAAGCATATCCACTAAGTGCACACAAACTTGTGCTGCAAGTGAAACGTAGTTGGCACCTTGTGCTATTCCCAGCATGTCCTCGATGGAACAGCAAGGCATTCCTCAGTCCTCTTATCCAGTTGGAGGCAAAACTACCTGCTTACTTGTCTTTTTTGCAAGTTTCTTGGCATCATCCCCATTTTCAGCTGTCAAAGTGAATCTTTATATCATTTGTGACATGATAATTGTTTTGAGCAGGTACATCATAGATTCAGAGTCCTTCGGTCTAACTCGTTCATGCAAACTAAGTTACCTGGCCAAGATGACACCATTTCCCTGCATTTGCCCCATATCCCACCAAAGCTTTCTTACCCAGAAAGCTGTTGAAATGAGTTTTAAGCATGGTAATGTTATCCACCTGTACCACTTCTTCTGGCAGCTCATTCCATACACCCACCACCCTCTATATGAAAACTTGATCCTCAGGTCCCCTTTAAATCTTTCACCTATGCCCTCTAGTTTTAGATTCGCCTATATGGGAAAAAGACTTTGACCACTCACCTTATCTATGCCCCATGATTCTATAAACCTCTATGGACTAAGAAAGTAACGCTGGAAAGAATTGCAGAGACAATTGGCAACCAATCAGATGTAGTGCGGAAATTACATCTGGGACACAGACAGGTTGTTCTATAGTTTATCTTCCAAATGAGTTGCAGACCTATTAAAAAATAATTTGCATATAACATTCAAAACATTTCACAATGCTTCATAGCAGTGTTAACAGACAAAATCTAAATCTAAGCCATAAAGGAAGTACAGAAAATGCTGGGAATCCAGGACAGTTGTGACTTTGATGGTGCTGAACTGGCAAGTATTCTGGTCAATTGAGTCTTATTCCTACCAATACCCCAAATTATAATTAAATTCTTTTAAAAAAAGTTACACGAGATTATAACTGGCTAAATTTCAAGGAAGTTTGGGAAGCAGGACCCCAGTGAGTTTTAAGGGATCATGGGAAACATCACCCGATGAACCAGAGGCTGAACCTTCAGGACTGCCAAATAGTTAAGTTAGTGGATTATCAGAGTGTAGGGCAGATGACCAGCAGCTAATTCCAAAACATAGGTTTTAAGGGACAACTTTAACACAAAAAGAAGCCTGAGTTTCACCGGAATTAGGTTTACATGCTGACACTATCAGCATGTAAACTGTTTTGAAATAAAGGCAGAAAATGCCGGAGGAACTCAGCCATTCGGCTATTAAACACTACAATCTCAAATAAGCTTTGAACTACATAGACTATTATTGTGTAAGAAGGAACTGCAGATGCTGGTTTAAACTGAAGATAGACACAAAAAGCTGGAGTAACTCAATGGGGCAGGCAGCATCTCTGGAGAGAAGGAATGGGTGACGTTTCGGGTCGAGACCGTTCATCAGACTGTCATCAGGGGAGTAGGCGGGACAGAGATAGAATGTAGTCGGAGACAGCAAGACTGGTGAGAGAAGGGGGAGGGGATGGAGAGAGAGGGAAAGCAAGTCCGCCGCAACCTACCTGATCTCCCGGATGCTCAGCACTTTAACTCCCCCTCCAATTCCCAATCTGAACTGTCTGTCCTGGGCCTCCTCCATTGTCAGAGTGAGGCCCGCACAGAGGAGAAACCACCTCATATTTTGCTTGGGTAGCTTACATCCCAACAGTATGAACATTGACTTCTCTAACTTCAAATAGCCTTGTTTTCCCTCTTCCATCTCCTCCCCCTTCCCAGTTCTCCCACCAGTCTTACTGTAGTCTTACAGTAGAGTAAGATGGCGCCTACCTGCAGCAACATTTTGCGAACGGCACAACGAAAAATAGTGAAATAGTGTTATTGAACTGTGAAAGTTGCCTTGCCTAATTAAAGTTGCCTTGCCTAATTAAAGTTACCTTGCCTTCTATATAATTAAAAGTCTAATCTTGACCACTTCCTGTTTGCGCTTTATATTGATTTTAGAAAAAATGCTACCATGTACAGCTGTGATTTTTGGCCATCTTACTCAGAGTCCCCCTCCGCTCATCAGGTGCCGAGGATTTTTCCCATCGATGTAAAATAAAAGAGTTATTAGTGTTTAAAAAATGTTGAGATTCTCTCTCCTGTCAATCACGCCATGAAGGCCATGCCCCTTCTGGTGGGAGGGACTATAAAACCAAAAAGTGTGGGCATGGCTCAGTCTCTGCAAGATGGAGGAGGGAGAGGTCATGACTCACTGTCTTTAGTGGCCTTGCACCCTGCTTGAAATGGTATGAAACTGCACTTGAATTTGGTGGCCTTGCACCCTGCTTGAAGTGGTAAGAAACTGCACTTGAATTTGGTGGCCTTGCACCCTGCTTGAAATGGAATTTCAAGGAATAGCCATGAGTCAACTGCCAGCCCACCAGCCGTGAGTGAGTGAGCTGCCAGCATAACAGGCTTGAGTGACTGAGCCGTCAGCCCAAGAATCCATTTGGCCCACAATGTCCATACTAGCCCTCTGGAAACCAGTCCCTTCAGCCCACAACACCAATACTAGCGCTCCAGAAAGCCCCCCCCCCCCACTGGCCACCAATATTGGAATTGGTGGAGAGGTGGAATATTGCGTTGGGGGACCAGCCCTCCCATGTGATGCTTAGTCTAGTAACTTAGAAACCTCTGATCTTGGATGTGGATGTATTTGTGGATTTGTGCGTGTATTTGTGTGATTTTCTGTGATTCACATCTCCTCGAAAACACGACGCGCTAACGGTGACATTTTTACATATTCTGATAGAGATTTACCTCATGATCTCGAAAATCGCCTTATCTGAAAATTTGATTCATTATTTCTTGAGTTTTTAATTTTAATTGTTCACAAATCTGAGATATTTTTAAAGCTAACGAGCTGATGACGTCACAATGGCCCTGCTCCTCACGGCCCGCTACGCAGAGTTTTCAATGCGCAACCTGCTTTTCCACGAGCTGCGAGTTACGTAGCCCCCCCCCCCCCCGCGTAACTCGCACTCGGCCTGCTATCCGCAGTGCCCTGCCCCGCCCACATCCCAGCTGCCCTCCCCCTCCAGTGCTCTGGATTGAAGCTGCTGAACACGCAGTAATGTGGTTGGGCTTCAGAGGTCCCGCGATCTCCCGAGGCCCGCCGCCCGCTTGCAGTCCGCCCTGTTCAAGTCCGCCCTCTCCCTTTCCCCCCTCCTCTCTCCCCTGCTCCACCTCCCTCCCCCACCTCTCTCTCAATCTCCCCTCTTCCACCCTTCTCCTGCTCCACCTCTCTCCCCCCTCCCACCTCTCTCCCCTTCACCCCCCCCTCCCCCCTATATCCCCCTCCCTCTCCACTCTCTCTCTCTCTCTCCCTCGAGATAGGGCGGGGATGGGGTAAAAGGAGCCAATTAATAATATTAATGTAATATCAAGGGGGGGTGGTTAGTGTGAGTGAGAGTGAGTGAGTGAGGTGCCGCAGGCCACCCCCCCCCACACACACAACCGCGCGTTGAGGGGACGGGACAGGTCTCCCTTGGTCTAGTGATCTATATATGTGTATTTGAGTGTATATATACACACTGAACTTTTTCTCATTCTCGTTTATATTGTTTACCATGTACTGTTTACATATCTGTTGTGCTGCTGCAAGTAAGAATCTCATTGTTCTATCTGGGATATGTGACAATAAAACACTCTTGACTTGACTCTTGGCTCTTACAAACAGGAAGTTCCTGAGCAAACTTTTATGTATAGATCATAAAAAGAATGAAAAACACTTGTTACAATATCTTGTAATAAATACATTTCACAAACTCCACAAGCTTACAAACTTCAAGAGAGAGAAAATGAAAACAAATTTGAAGCAATTCAACTGATGATTTTCAACACAAACTCATCCCAATCTGGTCTCCCTATAACATAAAATCCACTCCTCAACAAAAACAAACCACTCTCTCATGTAGAAACAAAGAACTGCAGATGCTGGTTTATAACAAAGATAGACAAAGTACTGGAGTAACATAGGGGGCAGGCAGCATCTCTGGAAAAAAGAATAAGTGCCTCTTCGGGTTGGGACTCTTCTTCTGACTGAAAGTAAGGGGGAGGGGATAGAACTGATGGCGAGAAAAGACCAGGACAAATCAGTGCTGGCAACAGATGACCTCGGCAGGGTGGTTCCCTTGTCGGCCAATTGTTGGCTATGGACGGTGTGATCTCAAGAGGGATATATTGTTACAAACTGTAGAACTGGTTAAACAACTCGGGTGGAAGAAGGAGGCGGGAACGGGGGAGGAGAGTGTAATTGAAGCTACTTTACATTCGAGAATTCATCGTTCATACTGTTGAGTTGTAAGCTACCCAAGCGAAATATGAGATGCTGTTCCTCCAATTTGCATGTTGCCTCACTCTGGCAATGGAGGCGGCCCAGGACAGAAAAGTCAGTACAGGAATGGGAAGGGGAGTTAAAATGGTTAGCAACTGGGAGATCCTGTAGGCCTCTGCAGTCCCAGTGCAAGTGTTCAGCTAAACGGTCACCGAGCCTACATTTGGTCTCACCGATGTATAGGAACCCACATAGGAAACATAGGGTGCAGTAGATGAGGTCTCTCTCCTGCACCCTATCTTCTCTCCACATCATTTACTTTATCTTGATATCTTGAAATATCCTCTTTTTATTGGCACTCACTTCTCCTCTTTCATCTTTTTGTCTGGTATATTGATGACTGCTGAACATAATCAAAGTCAACACGGTTTTATGAAAGGTAAATCATAATTGACAAATTTGCTTAAACTGTGAAGACGAGACAAGGAGATTTGATAGAGGGAAACCTGTATCTGTAGCGTGTTTAGATTTAGAAAAAAATGTTTGACAAGGCACTGCACAAGAGACTGTACATAAATTAAGAGTTATTGGAGGAAGGATATTAGCATGGATTGAAAACTGTCTGTTACACAGAAAACAGAGTTGGATTAGCAGAGTTAGCATTGAAGGCAATAGATAAGGGAGAAACCACTGGACCCACTATATCATTGAGACTCTCAAAAGACATTTGAGTACTAAAGAAATAATCTCCTCGACCAGAAGATTGAGGAGAGGTGGCATGTTATCAAATATTCAAAGCTAGAGAGCGTACTGACTGGTTCAGTAACTCAAATGCACAAGAACAAAGACCTGGTCCATCATGGGTACTGACCTCTCTGCCAAAGGAATCTACAGGACTTCTTGCCTCAAAAATACAGCTAATATCACCAAATGCCCACAGCAACCTGGCCACGTTCTCATCTCACTGCTATCATCGAGTAGGTACAGGAACCAAAGAACAGAGACACCCAGGTTCAAGTACAACTTCTTCCCATTAACCATCTGGTTAGTGAACCACACTTCCCAATCCTACCTCTGCAAGTTTAATTAGGTTACACTATGTACTTCGGCATGCACTATTATAGTCTGGTCACATTGTATAATTATTCGGTATGTTGTTGTGTAGACATGTCTGTAAAGCTGCAGCAAGCCAGAATGTGTAGGAAAGAACTGCAGATGCTGGTTTAAATCGAAGGCAGACACAAAATGCTGGAGTAACTCAGCGGGACAGGCAGCATCTCTGGAGAGAAGGAATGGGTGATGTTTCGGGTCGAGACCCTTCAAGGGTCTCTCCAGAGATGCTGCCTTGAAGGGTCTCAACCCGAAACGTCACCCATTCCTTCTCTCCAGAGATGCTGCCTGTCCCGCCGAACAAGCCAGAATGTCATTGTTTGTTCTTGGTGCACTTTACAAACACACTTGATTCTTAAAGTACACAAAAAAGATTTGTCTGTAACACATTAGCATGGATAGAGAACTGGACAAAGGGCAGAAAAATACTGTGGGGAGAACTATTTTCACGTTGGTACACTGATGTTCAGTGCCGGGCACTCAACTCAACCGCCCTCCTCCTCCCCCCACCCCCGGGCAGACAATCGTACATAAAAACTGTATTCCCTTCGTCTCTTTCATTTGTCTCGCCCATTGAAGATGACTCAACTCAGGACAGGACAGTGTTTGGTGCTGCTGCCCCACAGTTGTTGTAACCCAGGTTCAACACCGATCCCGGGCACTACAGTGAGACTTCTGAACATTCGCCGTGACTGTATGGGCTTGCTCCGGTTCCTCCCACATTCCAAAGGCGAACTTGGCAGGCAGGTTGACTAAAACTCAAAGAGATGGAGTAACTCGGTAGATCAAGCAGCATCTGGTGAGGGAATGGACAGGCGACATTTTAAGTCGGGACCCTTCTTTAGACTTGGTCGTTTGACTGGTCGTTGACTGGCCAGTGGCGCAGACGAGTGGTAGGTTGAGATGATGTCGGGGACACAGTGGGACAAATGCCCAGTTCCGTGCTGAATAACTCTAATCAGTTTATACCACAGACTGAGCTTAGAGATCATGGCAACATATCCTGATGATAAAAAGTTGGGCATGAAAGATAGTTGCGCGGAGGACACTGTGTTTACATTGGAGGCGGAGGGGCAAGAGGAGGTTCGCCGAGGGTCAGAGGGAAAGTATCGTTAGCCGAGAGGCCAGTTGCAGACTTCGGTGATGCCCAAAAGGGTCACACAGCTGATTGCGGGCATCGAGTGGACTCGGGCCGTGATCTTAACGGACGGGGCGAGGGAGGAACAAGCGACACCCACTCCTTCTTTGCCTCCAAACAGCGTGGCGAGAGACAGGGGTTACGGCCAGTGGGCGACCTTTCCCCGAGGGTCCGCACTGCTAGAGCCGGGGCGGAACAGCGCCGCAGACACAGACCGCCCGGTCGGGTACAGTCCCACAACTCCCTTCCCGGGCTCCCCAATCCCGTCCCGGCCCCGTTCTCTTTGTTAAAGAGTCGCGGGGCCGGTTGTTAAAGGCCAGGAGCTCCCTGCCTCCTCCTGAGGGAGGAGCCGTCCACCGCCGGCCCCCGACCCTCGGCCACCCTGACACAGGCCGCGAGCGGTTACCTGCCGTGGAACCAGTCCTTGCAGACGTCGCACTCAATCATAAAGCGGCTGGCTCGCAGTACACCGGCACCGTCGCCATTTTGTAAACTTGCAGCCGCACATTGACCGGAGCGAGAACAAAAAAAACAAGCCGGGCCCTCGGCCGCCGCCGGAAACGGCAGATTGACAGCGGCGCCAGCCAACCGCCGCAGGGGCGGGCGCATACCAGCGGCCTGCGCGGATATTGACGGCGGGCTGCACCAATCAGAGCAGAGAACTTAGGCTGTGTGCCCGCCCCCCGATATATCCTCCCTCACCATTGACAGTCGCGGAGCCAATCAGCAGCGCGCATTGTGGTGATGTCCCGCCCACTTTCGCCGTCACATCGTCAGTGGGCTTTAAACCGGCCCCGAGTACGGCCATGTGATTGGCCGGGTGAGCGACGGGTCCCGCCTCTGATAGGCGGCAACAGGGGGAAGGGGCGCAGTGATTGGCGCATTTGGGGCCCGGCGTGAAATGGTGTCTAATCAGGGGCGGGAATAACAAAACACACGTGCTGCTGCTGTGTTGCAGAGTGGAGCCCGCAGCGCTCACCCTGGACAGCAGAGAGAGTGGGAGCATCAAGTGATAGGAGCAGAATTAGGCCGTTCGGCTCATCATGTCTAGTCCGCCATGGCTGATTTATGCCTCCTTCCTAACCCCATTCTCATGCCTTCTCCCCATAACCCCTGACACCCGTACTAATCAAGAATCTATCTATGGTACACAAAAATGCTGGAGAAACTCAGCGGGTGCAGCAGCATCTATGGAGCGAAGGAGATAGGCAACGTTTTGGGCCGAAACCCTTCTTCAGACTGATAGGGGGTGGGGGGAGGCGGGGAGAAGAAAGGAAAAAGGAGGAGGGGGAGCCCGAGGGCTGAGGGAGAGGTAGGAAGGGGAGGAGACAGCAAGGGTTAACGGAATTGTGAGAATTCAATGTTCATGCCACCAGGATGCAGACTACCCAAGCGGAATATGAGGTGCTGTTCCTCCAATTTCCGGTGTTGCTCACTTTAGCCGTGGAGGAGGCCCAGGACAGAGAGGTCGGATACGGAATGGGAGGGGGAGTTGAAGTGCTGAGGTCAGGTTGGTTAGTGCGGACCGAGCGGAGGTGTTTGGCGAAACGATCGCCAAGCCTACGCTTGGTCTCACCGATATAGATCAGCTGACATCTAGAGCAGCGGATGCAATATATGAGGTTGGAGGAGGTGCAGGTGAACCTCTATCGCACCTGGAACGACTGCTTGGGTCCTTGAATGGAGTCGAGGGGGGAGGTAAAGCGACAAGTGTAGCATCTCTTGCGGTTGCAAGGGAAAGTGCCCGGGGAAGGGGTGGAGCGGGAGGGAAGGGAAGAATTGACAAGGGAGTTATGGAGGGAGCGGTTTTTGCGGAAGGCAGACAGGGGGGGAGATGGGAAGATGTGGCAAGTGGTGGGGTCACGTTGGAGGTGGCGAAACTGACGGAGGACTATTTGTTGTATTTGCCGGCTAGTGGGGTGAAAGGTGAGGACCAGGGGGACTCTGCCCTTGTTGCGAGTGGGGGGATGGGGAGAGAGAGCAGTGTTGCGGGGTATGGAGGAGACCCTGGTGCGAGCCTCATCTATAGTGGGGGAGGGGAACCCCCGTTCCCTGAAGAATGAGGACATTTGCGATGCCCTGGTGTGGAACACCTCATCCTGGGAGCAGATGTGGCGTAGACGGAGGAATTGGGAATAGGGGATGGAGTCGTTACAGGAAGCAGGGTGGGAGGACGAGTAGTCAAGATAGCCTTGGGAGTCAGTAGGTTTATAGTGGATGTCGGTCAGAAGTCTATCACCTGCGATGGAGATAGTGAGGTCAAGGAATGGTAGGGAAGTGTCGGAAATGGTCCAGGTGTATTTGAGTGCCGGATGGAAGTTGGTGGTGAAGTGGATGAAGTCAGTCAGTTGTGTGTGGGTGCAGGAGGTGGCACCAAAGCAGTCGTCGATGTAACGGAGGTAGAGGTCGGGGATGGGGCCCTGGTACGCCTCGAATAAGGATTGTTCGACGTACCCGACAAAGAGGCAGGCGTAGCTGGGGCCCATGCGCGTGCCCATAGCTATGCCTTGTATTTGGAGGAAATGGGAGGAGTCAAACGAGAAGTTATTGAGGGTAAGGACCAACTCCGCTAGGCGGAGGAGAGTATCAGTGGACGGGTATAGGTTGCTCCTCCGGTCGAGGAAGAACCGGAGGGCTTTGAGACCATGCTGGTGGGGGATGGAGGTGTAGAGTGACTGGACGTCCATGGTGAAGATGAAAGGATGGGGGCCTAGAGAATGGAATGTGCGGAGACGACGGAGAGTGTCTGAGGTGTCTTGAACATAGGTAGGGAGGGATTTAACCAAGGGGGATAGGATGGAGTCAAGGTATGTGGAAATGAGTACGGTAGGGCACGAACAGGCAGAGACAATGGGCCTACCAGGACAGTCAGGTTTGTGGATTTTGGGGAGAAGGTAAAATCGGGCCGTGCGAGGCTGGGGAACGATGAGGTTGGAGGCTCGGGGGGGGGGGGGGCAGGGCGTCGGAGTTGATGAAGTCGGTGATGGTGCTAGAGATAGTGGCCTGGTGCTCGTCTGTGGGGTCATGGTCCAGGGGTAAGTAGGAGGAGGTGTCCGAGAGTTGGCGCGTGGCCTCAGCTTTGTAGAGATCGGCGCGCCAGACTACCACGGCACCTCCCTTGTCGGCGGGTTTGATAACCCAGTCTGGGTTGTTGCGGAGTGAGTCAATGGCAGTACGTTCGGGGGGGGGGGAGAGATTGGAGTGAGACAGGGGAGTGGAGAAGTTGAGGCGGTTGATGTCGCGAGGGCAGTTTTGGATAAAATGTTCTAAAGCCGGAGGGCCACGAGGGGTCCACGAGGAGAGGCTGGTTCGTTGGAGATCGGGAAAAGGGATCATCAATGGGGGGCGAGGACTCCTTCCTGTGGAGAGAACGCTGTGAGGCGGAGGCGACGGTAGAAGAGCTCCAAGTTGTGGTGGGCGCGGAACTCTTGAGGTGGGGACGGAGGGGGACAAAGGTATGAACCTCTGCTGAGGACCGACCGTTCGGTGTCGTAGAGGGGAGTCGGGGGGGATTGTGAACACACGGCAGGGATGGGGGTTGGGGCCGGAGGAAGGCAGGTGAGTAGACCTGAGGACGGAGGCGAAGTGTGGTGGGGGGGTAGAGGGTAGTCAGGGGGGTGGGGGTATGAGGGCTGTAGTGTGGGTAGGGAAGAGCAGGGGGTCACATGGTTTGAGGGGGTGGGGAAGACCACTGAGGTTACCAGGGTTGGGCGGACTAGCACTAGACCCCAGTGCAGTCAAACCCAGAGCAGTGGTAGTTAGCAGCGTGGTAGCTTCAGGCCCAGTGCAGAGTCCAGGTTGCAGGTAAGGCGACGGCTGTGGGCTGGAGGGTGGCAGGGAGGTGGCGAGGGTCAGCGGACCTGATGGTGGGAGTCCGCGGGCAGTCCGCGGGAATCTATCTATCTCTGCCTTACAAATACTGTATCAATTGACTTGGCCTTCACAGCCTTCTGTAGCAAAGAATTCCACAGATTTGCCATCCTCTGACTTAAGAAATTCCTCCCCATCTTCCTAAAGGAAGGTCCTTCATATCTGAGACTATGACCTTGAATCCTAGACCCTCCAACTCATGTAAACCATCCTCTCCACATTCACTCTATCCAAGCCTATCTAAGTCGAATTTGCTCTTTCCCGCACCCCTTGTTAACTTCTGCCTTGAACTTCATCTGTGACTCCATCTCCACAGCTCCTTGGCGTAGAGACTACAAAGAATCAGGACACAAGGGAGTATAAATTTCTTCCACGTCTCCATTTCAATTGGTCGACCCCTTACTTTGAAACTGTACCCTCCAACAAAAACACCATTGAACCAGTGAACCATTGAAGCTATACCTTCTAATCCTACTGGGGGAAAACAACCCTTCTCTATCCACCTCATCAAGTCTCATCAAAATCTTGACACAAGGAAAAGCAGGTGCTGGTTTACACAAATAGACAGAGAAGTGCTTGAGTAACCGCAAATCACTTTGTGTCTTTTTTTTCCTATCAAAGTCTTGCAAGTTTTAATAAGAACATTCATCATTCTTTTTAAACCTCTATGAGTATAGGCCCATCCTTTTCTTCTTACATCCACTCCTTATTCGTAGAAATTAACCTAGTTAAATTGACTAATTACAGGTACATCCTTAAATATAAAAACCAATACTCCAGATGCAGTTTCACCAGTATCCTGCAAAAGTTTACCTTTAAAAAAAAAAAAATGTTAAACTAATGTTGTAAATGTCTTTCTAATTGCCTGGTATATATGTAAACTAACTTCTCATAATTCAGATAGTAGGATACCCAGATTCCTTTGTACGTCCATATTTTGTAATCTTTCTCTTTAAATTATGATTCCCTTTTTTCATTCTCTCCGAAAGTGGAGAACTTTACATTTTCCCACATTATACTCCATCTGCCAGCTTCTTGCCCACTCAGTGAATCTTTCTATATCTCTCTGTAGTATCTTTGTGTTCTCACAACTTGCCTCACCCACCTATTTCTGTATAGTTAGCAAATCAGGCTGCAAGAAATTCAATCGCTTCAGTCAATTTATCAGTATAGATTCTAAATACAGATGGTTCTGCTATAAACCCTATTTCCAAACGTTGATATAACATGTGTGATGAATTAGGGAACATTTTTGTATTCAGCAGGCTAAATTGGTTATAACAAGATTTGAAAGTTAAGTTGGAAATTGACAAGCAGAAAAAAGCTGTCTTGTATTTAAACTGTATAGGGGAACAAAAAACGGTTTCCATGACACCCTCCCCATAGTAATCAGACATCACTGTCTCGTAGGAACACAGCTGAACTTTTACCCACAAGTGGCCATTGAAATTGATTACCAATCGCCTCTATTAACATTTGTGCAATAATACTCTTATCAAACACCCAGACAGATAGACTTTCGTACTTTTATCTCCCAGCAACAAAAAGACATTTATTGCCTTTATTTTTGAAATCCTGCAGGAGAAAGAGCTTTATTATTGCAAAACTGAAACTCTCTAAACCTTGTAGTTGACACCCCAGCACTTTTTCCACTGACACTCCACTGCTTACCGATCGCAATGACCCATTTTACCCCAGCTTTCTATTTTCTTTGATTAACAACACCATTTTTGCCAGCATATTACCCCAAATCCATGTGCTCTTAACATAGGTTGGAACCTTTTCTGGTATTGCAAGACCTTCTGCAAGTCGATATACACCACATCTTGTTCTCCTTTACCAAACTGGTACATTTCACCCCTCAAAGAGCTATAGAACATTTATTAAACATACTTTCCTCTTCATAAAATTATGTTGAATCAGGGTGGATTAACTTAAGACTTTCTAAATGTTCTACTATGTCCTTAATAACAGATTCCAGCAAGTTTCTAGTGATATATGTTCATAGTTTTGTGCTTTCCCTTTTCCTCCTTTCTTGAGTAGTGGCTTACGATGGAGTATTGTAAATTCCGGGCACCTCACCAGACTTCATTGCAGATGTCTTATAATGTCAGGTCAAATGTGGGTGAGGAAACCTCCTCCTGATTTTTATCGTTCATTGTCCTTACGCAAATGAATCAGTGCTTCTTCATGCTGAACAGCAACTGCAAGAATTACTGAAAGTGGAAAGGGCACAGATGTACTCTGGACAAAGGACTTCAGTGTCCACCACCCAAAATGGTGTGTCACGTTCCTAGCTGCTCTAACCAGGTCCACTGGTGTGACACTCCCTGACCACACTAACTAATCCACTGACTAAGCTGGGCTGGTAGCCCAACCAGTGGCTGAGCCCTGAACATAACACAATCACACAACTAGTAGAGATGCTACCTAACTAGGTCCACCGGTGTGACGTTCCTTGTCTATACAAACCACAAGTCCACCAATGTGTGGTGTTCTCCAACTACACTAACCAGGTGTAACATTCCTTGCTACACAAACCAGGTCCACTTGTGTGACACTCCATGACTACACTAACCAGGTCCACCAAGGAGTGGAAATAAGGAACTACAGATACAAAAAAGGACACAAAATGCTGGAGTAACTCAGTGGGTCCGGCAGCATCTTTGGAGAACATGGATAGGTGATGTTTTGGGTGGGAACCTTTCTTCTAACTGGTCTGGAGAGGGTCCCGACGCCAAACCTCACTTTTCCATGTTCTCTAGAGATACTGCCTGATCTGCTGATACTCCGGCACTTTGTGTCTTTTTTTCCCCACCAATGAGTAACTTTCCCTGACTACACCAGGACTACACTGGTATGTGACATTCCCTGACAATACTAACCACCTCCACTGGTGTGGACAGTCCACAAACACATTTCTCTCGCTCTTGGAAAACACTGTAGCAACTATTCTCTCAAAACCTTCTGCTGAACACACATCAGCCTGGGCGATGCCTTACAGGGGTCGCTGTGTTGGAGCTCCAGAGTGCTGGGAATGCCGACTTCAACACCGTGGAGCTGTGGTCTGCAGAGCTTTCCAGCCGCGGGCGGCGCTGCCTTTAACAACATGGGGATCCTTCGCCGAAGATTGCCGTGTGGAGCTCCGCCCAGCTCGGCCTATGGACTTCGGTAGCCGCGGTCTCTGGTAGGAAGCGGCCAATTCGGAACTCCAAGCCGCTGAGAGTGTTTTTCTGACGCCGGAGTTCCATCATCCGGCGAGAGGGCCTGAACATTGGGTCGCCGTTGCTGCGACTGCGGAGGCCTCAATAGGCCCCGACCACGGGTGAACATAGAGGAAGAGGACGGAACTTTTATTGCCTTCCCCCACAGTGGGAAACGTTAATTCCGCTGTGTGGGGTTGTTCATGTTAAATTCTATCGTGTGTTGTGTTCTTTTTATTTGTATGGCTGTATGGCAACCCAAATCTCGCTGTACCAATTGGTACAGTGACAATAAATGTAAACTTGAACTTGAACTTGAACTTGAAGTCCTTTCCCTCTGTTAGTGCTGCCCAACTTGCTATTTCAAGTATTTGCAAAACACAAAATGCTGGAAGAACTCAATGGGCCAGGCAGCATCTGTGGAGGGAATGGACAGTTGATGTTTCAAATTGGGATCCTTCTTCAGACTGCAAGTATTTTCTGTTTTATTTAAGATTTACAACATCTGTAATATTTTCATTTGTTTTATATCCAAAATTTACTTCCTCCAGTCACTGACAATATCTCTCTATCTTTATCAAAATCTTTTGCAATTTTGAATTAATTATTTTCTTATCCTCTAATTTAGAACAAGCCAGAGCTTTTCTGCTCCTCCTGTGTGTGTTCCCTCAACCCTGAATAGTTTTCTGTTAAATCCTCTTGATAGTATTTCTGAACACAAGCACTATTTTTTGAGGGAAGAAGATTCAATAACAGTTTATCAACGAGAATTGAGTGAATACTTAGAAAAAAATTGCAGAACTTTGGGGGAAATAAGAGAGGGACTGAACTAACTGAATAGTTCTGTCAAAAAATACCGTCACAAAGACTTCCCTTGTGTGTATGATTCAATGGTGCGTGGAAACTAACATAATTCCCTTCCTGAATTCCAGCCTGTGATTAATAACTGTTTCTTCTCAATCATGCTGTTTCTGCAGCCAAGGATCCTGTGTGCTTTTAGTCAGCAACCTTCCCAACTTGCCCAGACATCTTCAATTTCAGGTTCAAACTCTGTTCTGGACATGGCTTGGAGATAAATATTCCACGTTACTTTGAAGGGCTGGGAATCTGGAAAAGGAGTGGCAATTCTAACATTGCACATGATGCTCATCAGCATTTGTGAACCTATCTTGTTGAGCCCATAATTCAAATATTCTATATTTTAACACCATAAAATCTGGTTCTGGATATCCCAGTCAGAAGAAATATGTGAATGTACCAACATATGAATTAGGAGCAGATATAGCCCCACAATCCCTCGAGCCTTCTGCGCCATGTGATAAGTCATTGCTGGTCAGAGTTGAAGACATGATTATCTTTGCCCCTTGCTTATTAAAAAAATTAAAAGATTAATGTGTCGATTTATTTACATCTTTTATATAAATTCTGTGAGTACGACTTTTATTCCAATCTCAATTTGTTAGGTAGTGTTTTGCAAATTCTGTAAGGGCAAGTTTGTATGACCTGAACGGCTGTATCCCGAGGATTACCTGTACTAGATACTCCAGGACACCCAGATTCCTCTACAACCAGCACTCTTCAATCTCTGAAGATGGACACAAAGTGCTGGAGTAACTCAGCAGGTCAGGCAGCATCTCTGGAGAAAAGGAATAGGTGACGTTTCCGGTTGAGACCCTTCGTCAGACTCTCAATCTGAAACATCATCTATTCCTTTACTCTAGCATTTTGTATCTATCTTCAGTATAAACCAGCATCTGCAGTTCCTTCCTATACTCTTCAATCTCTCACTGCTTAAATGAGATATTTATTTCTTATTTTTCCTCCTAAAATGGTCAATTTCCTATTTTCAGTGACACACTCCATTTGACTGATCATCACTAACTCGCTTACCTAACGACTTCCCTCTGTGGTCTAATTATGTTCTTTCCTTATTTTCCTTACCTATCTTTTTTTACATCAGAACATTTAGCAAACATACAGTCGATGTCTTCATCCATGTCACTAGTAATATTATAAAAGGTTCCGGCCCCAGCACTGATTCCTGTGGCACACCACTTGTCACATGCTGAGAACCACAAAAACACCATTTATGCCTGCTCTCCATTTCCTATTCGCAGCCAATCTTCCACACCACCAATATGTGATGTCTGACACCCTGAGCTTTATTTTCCACAACAACCTTGATGAGGCCCTTATCAACAGTTGCTGGAAAATTTAGATATGGTATATTCATTGGTTCCCTTTTATCCTTGTGTTTCCATCCTCACCGCTTGTTACTTCTTCAAAGAACTCCAATAAATTGCCAAATGACTTCCCTTTCACAAACAAATGTTTTAACCTTGCATTTCGCAAAGGGCCCTGCTGTGAAGTCTTTAATAGCGTTCAACATTTTGCCTATACAAAGGCCAGGCTAACTGGCCTGCAGTTTGCTGCTTTTTTCTTGCCTTCCTTCTTTATTTGAATAAAAGAGTTACATTTGCAGTTTTCCTATCTATTGGAACCTTCTACAAATTTGAAGGAATTATGAAAAATTAAAACTAACTCATCAACTATTTCACGAGACTCCAGGATCAAGTCAGTCAGGACCTAGAAACATGTCCGTCTGCAGCTGCAACAGTTTGTTCAGTGCCAATGTCCTGATAATGGTAATGTTCCTGAGTTCCTCGTCCTTCCAATTCATGATTTATTGCGACTTCACCAATGTTATTTGTGTCTCTGTGCAGTAAAGATAAAGACTGATGCAAAACATCTGTTTAATTCATCTGCCATTTCCTTGTCTATTATGAATTCCCCAGATGCAAGGAGGAAATTTTCACTTGCTAACCTTTCTTTTTTAAGTCTATTAAAATATTCGCCTTTATTTTTATATTTTTGGTCAGTTTTATCTTCTACTTTTAATTGTTCCTTCAATCTTTGGTCATAAACCATTGCTGAATCCATCCTATAAAACCCTGTAAGAATTTTGAAGGGTTCATTGAGATCAATACTCTTACAGAATCAAGTTTCAAGGTCAGTTTATCAGAGAGAGACAAGAGAGAGTTAGGAGGGTCATGAATGTTTAGTTGTCATTTGTACCAACAACGGAACAATGAAATTCATACCTGAGGCAGCTTAACAGACCTGTAAATGCATTCCACACAAATAATAATGATAATCAAAATGTTAACAATTTAATATCCATGGTACTAGGTAACCATAATAGCATAAATACAAAAGTCACAGACTCAGTCCATAGAAGTTCATTGTTGCTGAGATTAATGTTGTCTACTGTAAAGTCGTTGATTTTACATGTGATGAACCAGGCAGTGTCTACCATTCCGTAAATTAAGAGACAATGAAGTGCAGTTGCTGGTTAACACACAAAAGGACACAATTGCTAGAGTAACTCAACGGGTCAGGCAGCATCTCTGGAGAACATGGATAGGTAACGTTTCAGGTTGAAATCCTTCCTCAGACTGATCGTGGGGGGGAGGTGGAGAAGAAAGCTGGGAAAGGCGAGAGGCAGGACAATGCAAGGCAGGTAGGTCAACACAGGCTAGGGATATTTTTTTGACAGGCAGACGGTTGGAACAAAGGCTGAAAATAAGAACAATATGAGTGTGACAGGTTTGAAGAGTTGTGGATTGTGAAGTCAGGGGGAGGAAAGTAGCAGAAGGGGGTGGCGTGTGGAGGGGAGAAATGGGTGGGAGTCCAAGTGGAGCCCAGGGGAGGGATGGGGGAGGGGTGGAAGAGAGGGGGGGTGGGGAGAAGGGGAGGGGGAAGGGGTTGTTAGAGGTTACCTGAAATTGAAGAATTCAATGTACATACAGTTAGGTTGTAAGCTACCCAAGCAGAATATGAGGTGCTGTTCCTCCAGTTCTCTGTAATCTCCTTTATTCGTGGGTATTCAGACAACAATATACACCTAGTCTGCCTAATCTCACCTCAAATGACAAACCTACCATCTCAAGAATCCATCCAGTCAGCCTTGCTGCATTCCTTTTATCCAAATGATATGCTTGCTAAGTTAAGGCCACCAGCCTGTCCACAATATTCCAAGTCCAGCCTCTCTAAAAGTGAACTCAAATCCCCTCTCTATAAAGATTGATGTTTCATTTTCCTTCCAATCTGCTTGCTAACCCAGTAACTTTCAGTGACTCATGTTCAAGGACTCTCAGATTCCTCTGAACACCAACACCTTTTGCTCTACTGCCATTCCACTTCTTTTCTATTATCTGCCATGTCCGAAGTGTTATCTGAAGTGTGAAGTGTCATCTGCACCGGCAAAGAGAACAATGAAAATCTTACTTGCCGAGGCTTTACAGGCACATTAACAAACAACACAACAAATACATATATAATAAACAATACCATAAATGATTAGTTTAACTTGCTAACCAGACCATAATAGTATGAGCCAAAGTATGTAATGCAACCTATACAAAGTCCATAGTAGTTCATTGCTGAGACAGGTTTGCGGCTCAGGTTGTGAAGTGTGGTCCAACGGTTGATGGGAAAAAGCTGTCCTTGAACTTGGAGTTAAAGGTTCTCAGATTTCTGTATCTACTTGGAGTACCTAGACTATTGTATGCAGTTCTAATTACCTCATTACAGGAAGGATGTGGAGGCTTTGGAGAGGGTGCAGAAAATTACCAGAAAGCTGACTGGATTCGAGGGTATTTGCTATAAGAAGAGAAGTGCTGGAGTCGCTCGGTGGATCAGGCAACATCTCTGGAGAATATCGATTGGTGATATTTTGGGTCGGGGCCCTTCTTCAGACCCTGAAGAAGGATCCTGACCTGAAACATCGCCTGTCCATTTTCTCCAGAGATGCTGCCTGACCCGCTGAGTTTTTCCAATATTTTTTAGTTTGCCAAAAGGCTCCTAAGGGACTCTCAGACCATGCGAAACAAGGTTCTCTGGTCTGATGAAACCAAGATTGAACTCCTTGGCCTGAATGCCAAGCAACACGTCTGGAGGAAGCCAGGCACCGCTCATCACCTTGCCAATACCATACCTACGGTGAAGCATGGTGGTGGCAGCATCCTGCTGTGGGGATGTTTGTCAGCGGCAGAAACTGGGAGACTAGTCAGGATCGAGCGAAAGATGAACGGAGCAAAGTACAGAGAGATCCTTGATGAAAACCTGCTCCAGAGCGTTTTGGACCTCAGACTGGGGCAGAGGTTCACCTTCCAACAGGCCAGCGACCCTGAGCACACAGCCAAGGCAACGCAGGAATGGCTTCCTGACAAGTCTGTGAATGTTCTTGACTGGCCCAGCCAGAGCCCAGACCCGATCGAACATCACTGGAGGGACATGAAAATAGCTGTGCATCGACGCTCCCCATCCAATTTTAGTTATTTCTTTTTAATTACTTTGCAAAAACTTCTAAACACCTGTTTTTGCTTTTTTTATTATAGGGTATTGTGTGTAGATTGATGATTTAAAAAAAAAATTAATCCATTTTAGAATAAGGCTGTAACATAACAAAATGTGGGAAAAGTGAAGGGATATCCCTTGATTCCTTTAGCCCTCAGAGCTAAATCTAACTCCTGCTTGAAAACATCCAGTGAATTGGCCCTTACTGCCTCTGTGGCCGAGAATTCCACAGATTCACAAACTCTCTGTGTGAAAAAGTTTGTCCAGGGTCAGGAATGAGAGAAGGTCAGGGTCAGGAATGAGAGAACTGGAGTCAGGGTCAGGGAGTAGTACCAGGTGTGCAATGAGACCCAGGTTGGTCAACATGGGCCAAGTGCTTGATTATAATCTGATTTTCATACATGAATACACTAAGATCATTCTTGTGCTGCACCTGTTGATCAGAGCCTGGCTGTACTGTGGAATGTAATTAGGAATGTAATTTAGCCTAACCTTATTCATAGCTAATCCAATTTAAAGCATAAATATTGCATTCAAAGTATAAGTTAAAAGACTCGCTACAGTATGCACCTGATTGCACAATTTCAAGCTGAAAAATGCAAAAGCTCCGTACCCTTCCCCCCAACCCTGTGTACAGATCCCACCAACTTTGTGTACAGATTTACCACCTGTGTACAGACCCACCAAAATGTGTACAGATCGTACTAACCCTGTGTACATACTGTACCCACCAACCCTGTGTACATACCCACCAACCCTGTACAGACCCACTAACTCTGCGTAGAGATCCCACCAACTAGGGTAAAGATCCCATCAGCTCTGAGTACAGGCCTTGAGATGTAGCCAATAGGCTTTGCTTGCTACAGTTGTGTGTTTGAGAATCATATAGCAGTTGCCACATTATTCCTTCGTCTACTCCTGGGACTGGGTTGGCCTATTCAACACGGACTGGTTTTTACTATTAGTCTGCGTTTATTTCAGGTTGGCTGGTTCTTCTTGACTGTTCTCATTGATTGTTAGCGGGGTTTGTAATGTCATGTTCTGGTTTGGCACCAGGTTTGATTGCAGATACATCCTGCCATGTAGCCTGTGATGATACGTGTAGACAGTGTATGATACGGTGTAGACATCTTTAAAGATTTCATGTTTGTACAACAGTATTTGCAGGTGTTTAGGCATGGAATAAATCTTTCCAAATGTGCTTGAATTCTTCTCATCCAAACTTTGGTGAATTACAGTGGTCACCCCCCCTGAAGAAGGCTCTCGACCAAAATCTTCTTTCCAGAGATGTTGCCTGTCCCGCTGAATTACTCAGCATTTTGTGTCCATCTTCAGATTAAACCAGCATCTGCAGGTTCCTTCCTACACGTCACTCAGTTAAGTCAAGCTACAACAAGTGCCAATTCTAATTGCTGACCATTGTATGTTACCACATCCTTCACAACCACAGAGGAAGCATGAGACTGTGCATTGTGCTGAGAATGTGATTAAGATTCTTGCTTGGGGTACTTTACCCACAATGGAACAATACTGCCGCTTGTGTCATTCAGCTTGTCAAATAATCTGCCGTTAATAGAAACAGTGATTATAAGATTTGTGCTTGCAGCCACTGCCACACACAATGTACTCTGCACGATCTTCAACAGCCGACGCAATGCAGACACTTCCATGATTTCCTGTTGGAAAGTTACCCTCTCTGTGCAGGTGCTGCATTAGTAACTTTGCTCTTATTCCTCCTGGTGCTGTATTGCAATTTGTACACCATTGATTTCTCTGGCATGTCAAGCATTTCGTCTCCTTTAAAGGAACGACAGCTTGTTGCCATTGCATACATCAAAACCATGCACACCAGACTGCCACTGACCCAGTGTGGAGCTGAAGGCACCTTTACTGCTGACTTCTGACTGTGGGCTACTGTTAGGTTGGTGCTTGATGATGGATGGAATTCTCAAAATTTCTCAAAAACCATTTCCATCGAGACCATAACCTTGCTAAAATGTGAGGGTCTTTGTGCCTAACAATTTAAACTGGGCCAGTTCATTATTGTCACAGGTGGTCTAAAAGCTCTAAAATAGCAATGTCTTGATGGTTATTTCAATGCGAAATTGCAAGCAACTCCCAGTTCCTCCCATTGCACAATCCCCACATTTGTAACTCATTGATAAAGTTAATGTTCCAGCCTCTGTACTTGCACTGTGAAAGAAACATAGAGATAGTTGTATAACCAGAACAGGTCCTTCAGCCCATCTATTTAGTTTAGTTTAGAGATATAGCACAGAAGCAGGCCCTTCAGTCTACTGGGTCTATGCTGACCCATGGATCATGTAGTTCTATGTTATCCCACTTTCTCATCTTTTCCTTAACACCTAAGGCCAATTTTCTTTTTACAGAGGCCAATTAACCTACAAACTGCTTGTTTTTAGGATGTGGGAGGAAACTGGAGGAACCTGGAGGAAACCAACGCGGTCACAGCACACAGACAGCACCCGAAGTTAGGATCGAACCAGAATCTCTGGCGCTGTGAGGCAGCAACTATACCACTGCACTGCCCAGTTTCATGCCGACCATCAAGCACCCATCTGCACAAATTTGATTTTTTCCTCATGCATCACCATTGGTTCCTGAGCTCCCCCCTCCCTTCCCCCTCCCTCCCCTCCCCCACCCCCTCCCCCCTCCCCCCCCTCCCATTGGTTTCCTGAGCTTCCCCCTCCCTTCCCCCTCCTCCTCCCCCCCCCCTCCCCCCCTCCCCCCCCCCCCCTCCCCCCCAAAACGCAATTCTGGGATGTGGGAGAAAAAGGGAGCTCCTGAAATAAACGAACTCGGTCACAGGGAGAATGTGCAAATTCCACAGAAACAGCGCTTGTGGTCAGGAGTTGAAACCTGATTTCGGTAACTGTGTTTCTGCTAACCGTTACGCCACTGATGTCTTCACTGTGTTGCTTAGTTGGTAAATATGAAATGTTTAATCTAAATGCTACCAGTAAAAGGTTTTCTTTCACTCTACCCCAGCAGCCTGTGTGCTCTCAAAAAGATCTTCTACCTGGCTTGTAGCAAGACAAGGTATTGTTCGTCCTTCCCCCATGGGCTCACATGCACTTTTAGCACAAGCCCAGGTTACCTCTGTATCCCTGCCATTCTGACCCTAGTCCACACTCACATTACAGCATGGAAGGATAACATTTGGCCCATCAAGTTTGCACCAGTTCACAACTGCATTAAATGTGACTTTATAGACTTACATTCAGTGGGCTGGAGATGGATTTGCTTGCACATTGATTTGCCAGCACTGCAGGTTTCTCCAACATGCAGACTGCCACATGAAGGGCCAGGCATGCTTCCCTGAATATCCACAGGCTCCTCCTGAATAGAAAGTTTGTTTACCCTTCATGTAGTCATTGAACACAACAAAACTTTTCTCACAGTCAATTACATTTTTCTTAGATAGACACAGAATGCTGGAGTAACTCAGCGGGACAGGCAGCATCTCTGGCAGAGATTAGGCAGAGGTACATTTGCACCTCCTCTACCTTCATCCACTGTATCCCTTGTTCAAGATGTGGACTTTTATACATTGGCAAGACCAAACGCAGACTGGGTGATCGTTTCGCGGAACACCTTCGCTCAGCCAGCCTGAACTAACCTGATCTCCTGGTTGCTGGACACTTTAATTCCTACTTCCCATTCCTGCACAGACCTTTCTGTCCTCAGTCTCCTCCATGTCAAATTGGAGGAACAGCATCTCATATTTCGCTTGGGCAGCTTACAGCCCAGGTATGAATTTTGATTTCTCTCACTTCAGGTAGCTCTGCATTCCCCTCTCTCCATCCCTCCCTCACCCAAGTCACTCTAGCTTCTCATTTTCACCCTACAAACAGCCTACAATGGCCTGTTTCCTTTATCATCGTTACTTTTTTGCATATCTTTCATTCATTGTTCTTTATCTCTCCACATCACCATCTATATCTCTCGTTTACCTTATCCCTAACCTGTCTGAAGAAGTGTCTCGACACAAAACGTCACCCATTCCTTCTCTCCAGAGATGCTGCCTGTCCCACTGAGTTACTCCAGCTTTTTGTGTCTATCTTTGGTTTAACCAGCATCTGCTGTTCCTTCTTACACATCTCTGGTGAGAAAGAATGGTGACCGTTTCGGGTCGAGACCCTTCTACATTTTTCTTGGAAATTTATTTGATCCTTTAGGCGTTGTTGATTCTTTTGGTGAGCAGCACTGTCTGGAGAAATGGAGCTCAGTTATAAGTGTTGTAAGCGATGTCTTTAATGCAGTCGTGAACTGGTACAAACTTGATGGACCAAACAGAGCTGTTCAAGAGAGGAACTGGCCATGGGTAGTCATGGACGGGGCCTGAGCGAGTACCGGGGTCGGCCGAGGTCGGGCCACGTGAGTTCTGGCGGCTGGACGAGGATGCAACGCTGAGAACAAAGAGGGACTCGGCGTGGGGCGCCCGCGAGAGAACAGAGGTGCCTGGTGTGGAGGCCCCCCGAGAGAACAAAGAGGGAGCCGCCAAGAACAAAGAGGGATCATCGGGACTATAATGAATACCGTTGTAAACGGTCAAATTCCTGGGCGTGCGTTTTTCCGAGATTTTTCCTGGTCCCAGCACACTGATGCAATTATATCAGCGCCTCTACTTTCTGAGAAGATTACAAAGAGTCGGTATGTCAATGAGGACTCTCTCGAACTTCTACAGGTGCACAGTGGAGAGCATACTGACTGGGCTGCATCGTGGCCTGGTACGGCAACTTGAACGTCCAGGAACGGAAAAGAATGCAGGAAAGTTGTGACCACTGCCAGTCCATCACCGGCTCTGACCTCCCACCATCGAAGGGATCTATCGCAGTCGCTGCCTCAAAAAGGCTGCCAACAGCATCAAAGACCCACACCAAAGCCCCCACACTCATCTCTCCGTTGCCATCGGCAAGAAGGCACAGGAGCCTGAAATCTGTAACATCCCAGGTTCAGGAACAGCTTCCCCACAGCCATGACGCTATAAACACAACATCAAATAAGCTCTGAACAATAACAGTCTATTATTACTATTGCACTTTATCTGTTATTTATTGTCTATGGTCCTATAGACACACTGAACTTTTATCTCGCGTTCTGTATTATGTTTACATATTCTGTTGTGCTGCAGCAAGTAGAATTTCATTGTCCTATCTGGGACACATGACAATAAAACTCTGTTGACTATTAACGTTGTCGGCACCATATACGTTGTGACTCTTGCATACTTTGTGTTTTGTATGCAAAACAAATAATTTCACTGTACCTAGATACGTGACATTAAAGCATAATTGAATCATTGAATTGTTTAAAATGTATGCCAGCTAGGATATAGATCCGTCCCTTTGTCCAGGCCTCAAGAATTTTACATATCTCATTTAAATATCTCCTCTGCTCCAAAATAAATAACCCTACTTTTTCCAAGGAGAAGTGAGGTTGTTTACTTAGGAACGATTTTGCAGTCCCTTGTAAATCTTCTTAGTGAGGGCGCTCCTTAATGTTTGAAGTAATTCTCAACAACTAATTATTCTTTTCTATAGTGGCATTTGAATTTTAATGCATCCAATTTGCCATAAGTTAAAGATGAAAATATACTAATTGTATAACTTAAATTGGCGGCATTTCTTACATTCAAAATCAATGGCTTTATTTGCTGCTGACATTTTTATCAGCAGGTCGGTGGTGGAGAGAGTTAGCAGCTTCAAATTCCTGGATGTTAACATCTCAGATGGACCTGTCCTGGGGCAAGCACATAGATATTTTCACAAAGAAGGCGTACTTCTACATCTTATAAGTTCAAAGAGATTGGGCTTATCACCGAATGTTCTAACAACTTCTGCAGATATACTGTTGAAAAATAACCTGACTGGTTGTATCATGGTCTGGTATGGCAATTCCAATGCTCAGGAACACAAGAGGCATGGGGGTTGAGGCGTGTGACAAGAATTGGCTGGAGCGGATAGCCAAGTTGGGGAAGAAACTGGACCTGTGGAAGCAATGGGGAAAAATTTGGTCACTAGGTGTGAGGTGCTCTTGGGGCTGCTGTACTTGGCGCAGTTGTGGCCTGTCCCTCCCTGCTATGCCACAGGTATCACCCGGGCCCTCTTCCAGTTCAGCTGGGGGTCGAGGATGGACCGGGTGCGACCGGCCACAATGTACAATCAGCAGACAACGGGGGTAAAAGCGTGCCCAATGTCGCCCTCACCCTGATGGCCACCTTCGTGTGTGGCTGCATCAGGCGGAGCGTAGAGTCAAGGCAAGTGAGCACCAAGTGTCACTACCTGCTGACGCTTCTACTTGTCCCCGATGTTGCGAAGGATGGGCCTGCGCAGATGCCACGCAATGTGCCAATCAGCTGGACATTGCCGCACCATCTGTCGTTCGTGGAAAGGTTCTTCCGGACCAACACCTTTGACCACAAGTCCATCGGGCAGTGGTCAGCATGGACGTCCAGCAGCCACTGCAGGGAAATGACTCTGGTGGCATGGTTCCCAGAGCAGACTGCCCAGCTTGTTTGGCAAAATGACTCATCGCCAGAACTCACCAACAAGCACCAAAACCTGGCTTGGCTGGCGGGTGAGGAGAGGCCTCCCAGTCAGATCCTTCCTGCACCGTCGGAACCTCACTACCAGCGCACGCTGCCCTCGGGACGGCTGCTATGAAGAGGAGACGGTTGACCACCTCTTTGCAGAGTGTGGATTCACAAAGAGAGTCTGGAGAGGTCCACAAGGGTCCCTGTCACGGTTTATTCCGAACAGCTCCGTCACAGAGGACTCTGTGATTTACGGACTGTTCCCAGGGACGCATTCAGAGAAGGACATCGAGTGCTGCTGGAAGGTCATAAACTCGGTGAAAGACGCTCTTTGGTCTGCCCGAGCGTTGTTCACCACCGAGATGTCCGTCGGGGAATGTTGCCGACTGGCCCGCTGCAGACTGCAGAAGTATGAGCTGAGGGACGCACTGAAGCTCGGTGCAGCCAATGCCAAGGCTTGGTGGGGGAGGACCACAGTCTAGGGTCCTTCTGCTGCTGGACATGGGGGGCAGGGTGTGGTGGGGATGCCCCTCAAAATAAGGGAAGGGATTCCACGCCGGTGGGCCACATGAGTGGCAAGGATGGGGGTATAAATTTGTGATTTGGGGAAACTGTATTGTATGTATGTATAGCCTCTGAGAATGTCGGATGGAGTCTTGTAAGGATCATGGTTTGTATATATTTATATCTCGAATAAGGTCTATTTTGACATTTTTAAAAAAAGGAACACAAGAGGCAGCAGAGAGCGGTGGACTCAACCTGGTCCATCAGGAGCTCACCACCGAAAGCATGGACACGAGGCACTGCCTATAGAAGGGGATCTATTATGAAGGATCCCCACTGTGCCCTCTTTCTGCTACCTTCAGGCAGGAGGTACAGAAGTTTGAAGTGACACACCGCCAGATTCAGGAACAGCTACTTCACTGCAACTATCAGATTCCAGAATTAACCTGCACAACCCTCATCCCACCTCAGTAATGGAACACTACAGACCATCAATTTCACCACCATGGACTTGTTTACTAATTGTGCATTTCCATAGTAGTGTATTTTTTTTTTAAAGACTCTTCCTTTTCACTGCCTTAAAAATTTATCTGTGGTTTATGTGTAATTAGTTTAGTTTCGTTTATTATTATCACGGGTACTGAGATACAGTGAGAAGCTTTTGTTTGCGTGCTATCCAGTCAAAGAAAAGACTATACATGATTAAAATCAAACCGTCCACAGCGCACTGGTAAAGGATAAAGGGTAAAACATTTAGTGCAGGATAAAGTCTGATAAACTGATTTTGTGTGTGCCTGTGATGTTGCTGCAAGCTAGATTTTCATTGTTCCTGTATCACACCATATTTGTGCATCTGACAATAAACCTGACGACTTGATTTGAATAACACAGCTCTGATTTGGAAATAAAAATACTCTGGTCTGGAAGTATATTGTCCAATCATGTAATAACAGTAGTCTTCTTTGCATAGACACGGCATGACATCCTTCCAGCCACAAGTCTGAACACACTCCTCCCTTGTCGGTCATGCTATTTCATGAACAATATTTACAAGTCATCTTGAAAAGGAGGCGCAGTCCTCTTTCTTACAGTTTGGCTTTCTTCCCAACCAATTGTTCAAGCGCTTTTGATTTTGCACATGCACCTTAATTTAGTTCAACAAAGAAATTGAGAAGTTACTAAAGAACTCTGGCTTTGCATTTTATTCCTTTTCTTTCCTTATCTGACACATGTTGTCTTATTTGCACCTCTAGCCTTTAACACTGCTACACCCATCTGTCCACCTATTAATTGCCAGGCTTTGTCCTGCCCACACTGCTCTTTTCTAACTTTCTCCCCGCTATTCCATCAGTCTGAAAAAGGGTCTCGACCCAAAGTGCCGGCTGTCCATTTCCCTCCACAGAAGCTTCCTGACCCACTGAGTCCCTACAAACCTTTTTTTTGTTAATATTCCAGCATCTGCAGTCTCTTGTGTCTCCATTCATAAATGATTGTTGAGTACAAGAGTTGGGACATCATGTTACTGCTGTACAAGACATTGGAAATGCTACTTTTGGAATACTGTGTACAATTCTGATCACCCTACCAGAGGAAGAATGTCATTAATCTGGAATGGGTGCCAGAAGAGATTTACGAGGATGGGAGGTGTTTAGTTGTAAAGAAAGAAAATCTGGATAGGCTGGGTCTTATTTTCCCAAATTGTAGAAGGCTGAGGTGTGACCAAATAGAGGTTTACAAACATGAGGTGCATGGATGTGGTGAACAGCCACATTTTTTCACCAGGGCAGGGGAGTCTAAAGCCGGAGAACATAGGTTTAAGGTCATAGAGTGATACCGTGTGGAAACAGACCCTTCGGCCCAACTTGCCCACACCGGCCAGCATGTCGCAGCTACACCAGTCCCACCTGTCTGCATTTCATCCATATCCCTCCAAACCTGTCCTACCCATGTACCTGTCCAACTGTTTCTTAAACGTTGGGATAGTCCCAGCCTGAACTACCTCCTCTGACAGCTTGTTCCATTGTGTGAAAAAGTTATCCCTCAGATTCCTATTAAATCTTTTTCACCTAAAGCTATGTCCTTTGGTCCTTGATTCACCTACCCTGGGCAAGATACTCTGTACATCTACCAGATCTATTCCTCTCATGATTTTATGCAGCCTCTCATCCTCCTTATACACCTCTATAAGATCACCACATCCTCCAATCTTGTTTTTTGCTCATTCCGCATCTGCAGTCTCTTGTGTCTCCACTTATAAATAACTGTTGAGTACAAGAGTTGGGACATCATGTTACAGCTGTACAAGACATTGGAAAGGTGAGAAGTGAAAAATTTAAAGGCAACCTGAGGGGCAATTTCTCACACAGAGGATGGGAGGTGCATAAAAGTAGGTGCCAGAGGAAGTTGTAAAGGCAGGTGTGATTGTGATATTTAATAGACACATGGACAGGTATGTGGTGAGCAAACATTTGTAGGGATATGTGGTCGGTGCCAGTGAGTGGGACTAGCTCAAATGGGCAATTGGGTCAGCATGGACAGGTTGGGCTAAAGAGATGCTATCATGCTGTACAGCCCTATGACTCTGAAAACAAACACCTCATCTCATGTTCTTTTTCTTTCAAAGCTCAGTGATATATCCTCGAGACCACACTGCGGGTGGGTTTTGGTAGCTGATGGTACAACCCAGACTGCACAACCATCAATACCAACCTCCAGGCTGAACAGTGGACAGGCTCCGACTTGGGCACGGCCTCGTCCATTCCTCTCCCTCGAGTCAATTTGAACTATCTGCCCTCACAATAGAGAGAGATATGAAACTGCGGACATTTCTCTGCTCTTGCCAATGGGAACAAGTTCACAGCTGACATCTCCCTACTTCCGTGAGAGGGCAACATGTGGGCCGGTGTCTCTGCTCACGTTGAAAATTAATCTGCTGACATGTGTCATCTCCCTACTCCTGCAGAGCAGCTCACAGTGGTATCATTCCATCCATGCCCGGTCTATCACGGGTACAGATCTCCCCACCTTCGAAGGGATCTACATGAAGTGCTGCCTCAAGAAGGCAGCTAAAATCATCAAAGACCCACAACAACATAATCCACTCTCAGCTCACTGCTACCTTCAGGAAGAAAGTACAGGAACTTGAGAACCGTTACCTCCAGGTTCAAGAACAGCTTCTTGCCATCAACAGGCTTTTGCACCACAGTGGACAATACTAACAACAACCCTACCTCAGCACCAAATACTATGGATAACAAATATTAGGGCGGCACAGTGGTGCAGCAGTAGAGTTGCTACCTTACAATGCCAGAGATCCAGGTTCGATTCTGACTATGGGTGCTGTCTGCAAGGAGTTTGGAAGTACTCCCTGAGACCACGTGCGTTTTCTCCGGGTGCTCCAGTTTCCTCCCACACTCCAAAGATGTACAGGTTTGTAAGTTAATTGGATTTGGTAAAATTGTAAATTTTGCCTAGTGTATAGTATAGTGCTCGAGTGCAGGTTGATCGCTGATCGGCATGTTGGCCTTCATAACAAGAGGAGTTGAGTATAGGAGCAAAGAGGTCCTTTTACAGTTCTACAGGGCCCTAGTGAGACCACACCTACAATATTGTGTGCAGTTTTGGTCTCCAAATTTGAGGAAGGACATTCTTGCTATTGAGGGAGTGCAGCGTAGGTTCACGAGGTTAATTCCCGGGATAGCAGGACTGTCATATGTTGAAAGAATGGAGCGACTGGGGTTGTAGTTATTGGAATTTAGAAGGATGAGAGGGAATCTTATTGAAAAGCACAGGATTATTATGGGATTGGACACGGTAGAGGCAGGAAACATGTTCCAAATGTTGGGGGAGTCCAGAACCAAAGGCCACAGTTTAAGAATAAGGGGTAGGCCATTTAGAACGGAGATGAGGAAAAAGTTTTTCACCCAGAGAGTTGTGAATCTGTGGAATTCTCTGCCTCAGAAGGCAGTGGAGGCCAATTTTCTGGATGCTTTCAAGAGAGTTAGATAGAGCTCTTAAAGATAGTGGAGTCAAGGGATATGGGGAGAAGGCAGGAAAGGGGAACTGATTGTGGATGATCAACCATGATCACAGTGAATGGCAGTGCTGGCTCGAAGGGCTGAATGGCCTACTCCTGCACCTATTGTCTATTGTGTATTGGCGCAGATTCAGTGGGCCAAAGGGCCTGTTTCCAAGCTGTATCTCTAAAGTCTAGTCTATGGACTTTGTATATGTTGCAGTACATGCTTCAACTTGCACTGAGATTATCTGGTTTACCTGGTATAACAGGTAATTTATCGTACTATTATTTATTGCATATTTATTTGCTATAGCGTGCTAATGCGCCCTATAAAGCTGCAGCAATTAAGAATGTCATTATTTTGATCCGAGTGCATATGGTATTTAAACACTCGACTCTTGACAGTAATCTACTCATGGCTGGCTTCCATTAAAGTCATTAGGGAGACACAGTGCAGAAACAGGTTCTTCAGTCGACTAAATCTGCAACAACCATCAACCAACCAATTATACTAATCCTACAATAATCCCATTTTATTCTCCCCCCTGATTATACCACTCAACTGCCCACTCAGGGCAATGTACAGTGGCTATTCGCTCGCGGGGAGGAAACAGTAGCAACCTACATATTCACAGAGAGAACGTGAAACCTCCACTCTGACATTGCCAACGTCAGGATTGAACCTGTGTTGTTGGTGCTCTGATGCAGCAGCTCTATGAGATGCCCCACTGTGCCATCTTCTGTACAGCTGCTGATATTGCACTTAAATGCTCTGTTGTAGCGGCACCACCTAGCGCCCGCAGATATCGAACCCGGCGTTCGGAAGCTGCGGTCACGTGATCCGGGAGGGGCTGTTGTTTTCGCGCGGTTTTCCTTTGGCGCGAGTTAGTTCAGTGCTGACCACCGATGTGGTCAGACGTGTTTGACAAACCCGTGTACTGCAACTTACTTTCGAATAAAGTTTTTGGTTGAAACTCCAGTAGTCGATTCTCAAACCGCTAAATTGGTGATCCCGACCTGTCTAGCCGTCGTTAGATAGAAGAATTATGCAGGAAGAAGGTCCTTCTGCAAAATCGGCCAGCACGAGGCAAGGCTCACCGGCTTTCAAACTGCCAGCCTTTTTGACTGATCAACCTCAAGTGTGGTTCGCCCATGTGGAAGCGCAATTCCACCTTCATCGTATCGACCACGATGAGACCATGTATTTCCATGTAGTAGGAGCATTACCGCAGGACTGTGCCTCGAGGCTGTTGCCCTTTATAAGAGACCCTCCGTCCAGCGGCATGTACGAAGGGTTGAAGGCCCTGTTGTTTCATGCTTACGATCTGACCCGTAGAGACAGGGCGGCAAGACTGCTGCATATGGACTGCATCGGCGACCGAAGGCCATCGACGATCATGTCCAAGATGTTGGCCCTGATGGACGGGCATTGACCTTGCTTGCTTTTCGAACAGGCGTTCTTAGAGCAGATGCCTGACGAAGTGCAGCTGATGTTAACAGGAGCTGATTTCAGCAACCCGCAGCGGCTCGTGGAAAGAGCAGACGAGCTCTGGGCGCTCAGACGGCGGGACGTACACGCCGTCGCCCGCCCCATGGTCACGCAACGGGTGCAGCCGCTCCGACAACGAGAGGAAGAGATTCAGCCCAGCGTCGAAGACGAAGCGTCGCGGACAGCGACCTACGGCCAACGGAGATGGTGCTACTACCACCAGCGATACGGGCTCGGAGCCCGAAGATGCCGAAGCCCTTGCTCGTTTCCGGGAAACGCCTCCGCCGATCGTCTGTAGAGGCGAACGCGATCGGCCCAAACACACGACCCTGCTCGCCGATTTTCCAGGGTTGCTCACGCTCCGGTTCGACGGCGCCACGACCCATCATGGCGTAGTCCATCACATTCCCACCGAGGGTCCGCCAGTGCACGCCCGCGCGCGCCATCTCCCGCCCGATAAACTGCGCATCGCACGGGACGAGTTCCAGCTCATGGAGGACATGGGAATTGTCCGGCGATCGGATAGCCCATGGGCTTCCCCGTTACACATGGTACCTAAAGCGTCCGGGGGTTGGAGGCCTTGCGGCGACTATCGACGTCTAAACGCAATAACGACGGCCGACCGGTATCCAGTCCCAAACATTCAGGATTTCTCGGCCCATTTAGAAGAGGCGACCGTCTTCTCGAAGATCAACCTCATCTGCGGATATAACCAAATCCCGGTCCACCCTGACGACATCCCTAAGACGGCCACCATTACCCCGTTCGGCCTTTTCGAGTGGCTCAGAATGCCTTTTGGCCTGAAGAACGCAGCCCAGGCGTTCCAAAGATTAATGGATCAGGTCGGCCGGGGTTTGCCGTTCGTTTTCATCTACCTGGATGACATCCTGGTGGCCAGCCGCTCGGAGGCAGAACATACCAAACACCTCCGCTTACTTTTCGAATGGCTGCACGAACACGGGTTGGTAATCAACCCCGAGAAGTGCCAGTTCGGGCTGCGCTCTATCTCGTTCTTGGGGCATAGTATCACTTCCCAGGGAGCGCAACCCCTGCCCGAGAAAGTCGACGCCATTCGGCAATTCCCCAGGCCATTGTCGATTAAGGGTCTCCAGGAGTTTATCGGGATGGTTAACTTCTATCACCGTTTTGTCCCGTCGGCAGCCGCCATCATGCGGCCGCTATTCCAATGCCTGGCCGGTAAGCCCAAGGACCTAGTTTGGTCTAAGGAGACACAGAAAGCTTTTGAAGGGGCCAAGACAGCATTGGCCAACGCCACTATGCTAGTACAACCCAGGGCTTCGGCCCAAACGGCATAACCGTAGACGGCTCCGATTGCGCGGCGGGGGCCGTCCTTGAGCAGCGGGTAGGCAGTCGCTGGGTGCCGCTGCCGTTTTTCAGCAGGCAACTGCGAGGCCCGGAAATTAAATACAGCGCTTTCGACAGGGAGCTCCTTGCGCTTTACCTAGCAATCCGCCATTTCCGCTATTTCCTAGAAGGGCGAGCTTTCACCGCTTTCACCGATCACAAGCCACTAACGTTCGCTTTGACCAAGGTTTCCGACCCGTGGTCTGCTGGGCAGCAACGGCACCTTGCCTACATTTCAGAATTCACGTCTGACATTCGACATGTGGCAGGAAAGCTGAATGTCGTGGCCGACGCATTATCTCGTCCAGCGCTGCCCGAGATCTCCGCGCTTAGTCTAGGTATCGATTACCAGGAGTTGGCAGCTGCCCAACGGGCAGACACCGGTATGGGGATTTACCACAACGCTGAATCTGGGCTGAAGCTGGTTGAAGTGCCTTGCGGCGCCTCCGGCACACGAGTCCTTTGTGATGTTTCCACCGGTAAAGCCCGACCAATTGTCCCGGTCGCTTGGCGACGCCGGATCTTCGACACCATCCATAGTTTAGCGCACCCGTCAATTCGCGCTACCTCTGCCCTAGTCGCTGCGAAGTTCGTCTGGCACGGCTTGAGGAAGCAAGTCGCTGCATGGGCTCGTTCCTGTATCCCATGTCAGACCTCCAATGTGCAGAGACATGTACATCAGCCGGTCCAGGATTTCGATGTCCCGGACGGCCGGTTCCTGCACATCCATGTAGACCTGGTAGGTCCCTTACCTTGTTCGCGCGGGGCTACCCACTTACTGACTATCGTGGACACAGGGCCGGCCCTAGGCCGATTGAACCGTTTTTTTCAAATTGGGCCCCGTGCCCAAGTGGGGCCCTGCGTTAATTTTCCGTGTTTCATATGGAAATACAAATTCGCTTTGTTAAATAAAGATTTTTTTTTTAAACATTCGCCATAGATTTTTTTACAAAACTTACATGGTTTTGTACATGGAATACAAGCGCTGTATGGTCATCAGACACAAACGATGTGTTAACAGCCAGTAGTGTTAACAGCCAGATGTGTTAACAGCCAGTAGTTAACAAGTAGTTATCCAATGCGTCATCAATGCTTCGATCCACATTCCTCAGTAAATGTGTAATTGTGTTTTAGAAGAAGTATTAATGACGCTGCGTTCCTTTGAATACAATTCACGTGGCGTCATTAACACTTCTTCAAAACATAATTACATTTTACTGAGGAATGTAGATTGATGCATTAATGACACATTGAGAATTTCTTAAAACTCACCATCACGATTGAGAACTTCTTCTTGGTGACATTCTTGGTCTGCAGGTTAGTCATTCAATTTACCTTTCGACCCACGTTGTGTCTCTCTGTCTTTCGCTCTCTCCCTCCCTCTCCCTCTCGCGCGCTCTCTCTCCCCCGTGCGCTCTCTCTCTCTCCCGTGCGCACTCTCTCTCTCCCGTTCCCCACCTCTCTCTCTAGCTCTCTCGGCATTCCCGGAATCATTGACGTTTTGCGGGATACAAAAATGCTGGAGAAACTTAGCGGGTGAGGCAGCATCTATGGAGCGAAGGAATTATGCGACGTTTCGGGTCGAAACCCTTCTTCAGACCCGGCTATTTCCTTCGCTCCATAGCTGCTGCCTCAAGCCCTGTCCCACTGTGCAAGTTCACCCAAGACCCAAGAGCTTAAAATCTCTGTGTAGCATCTCTGTCCCTATCTTCAAATTCCCACTTTGAAATAAAATACAGTTTTCGACTTAAAAACTTCGCAGCAGGATCGCGATTAGTCGATTCCCACGCATTTTCAATCATTGTTCGATTCAGTGTAATTTTCACACCTGGTTGATATAGTTTTTTTTTAAAGATACAGTACATTACAATAAATAGTTTCAAGCATACCCGGTACTAAACGCACGAACATTAAGGTGGTTACTGATGTTACAAACGGTTATAAATGAATATAATTTCAAAGTGAAATAGGAGATTTCCGTGGAAAGAATATTTAACCAGAATATGGCGAGGTCGCTGCAAAATGCTCACTTAAAACAATACGCCATCAACTCAGGATTGTTTCTTAGCCCTCTGACAGGTGTTTCAATCTAACCTCGTAGCTCGCTGTTAATCAATTCATAGCTATTAATTTTCATTCCTGGTCCGTATCGAACTTCTCCAAATGTAAACGCTTCAAGTTACGCTTCTTGTGTGGTGGTAAGGGGGGGGGGGGGGGGAATGCTAGGATAAAATACCATATATTTGTATTTATATAGCGATCCTGCTGCAAAATTTTTGTCGAAAGCTGTATTTTATTTCAAAGTGGGAATTGGAAGATGGGACAGAGATGCTACACAGAGATTTTTATAGGAAGGAAACATTGCAGCAGCTGAGTAAAATATTAGTCAAATGGTAGGTTCAATGAAGATCGGGCGAGGGGGATTGGGGGTGGGGGAAAAGTATCTATAGCTTGGGACTTGCCTAAATGAGTACTGAGATGGATTATCATTCCACATCAAATTTCTTAGACAATAATACATTTTATGCAATTATCCCAACATATGGATCAACCTATGGTACATGCCCGTAAATAAGTAAAACAAATGTTTTTTAAGTACTGTTGTTTCTGGGATGGGATTTCTGATAACAAATAACCTACATTCTATATTTTGTCATAATGTGGCTGAAACAATGGCATATTTTGTGATATTTATTGAAATAGAAAGATACAACTAAGTTTGTGCAAGATATTACCTTGCAACATTCTGTATGTCTGATAGATATTGTGAAATGGAACTCAGAAATTATGGGAGGATTACATAAAACTACAATTCAAAGGTAATGAATATACGGAGTATTCTTATTTCCATCATGAACATACAATGGTGATATAGATACATAGAAAATAGGTGCAGGAGTAGGCCATTCGGCCCTTCGAGCCTGCACCGCCATTCAATATGATCATGGCTGATCATCCAACTCAGTATCCCGTACCTGCCTTCTCTCCATACCCCCTGATCCCTTTAGCCACAAGGGCCACATCTAACTCCCTCTTAAATATAGCCAATGAACTGGCCTCAACTACCCTCTGTGGCAGAGAGTTCCAGAGATTCACCACTCTCTGTGTGAACATTTTTTTTCTCATCTCGGTCTTAAAGGATTTCCCCCTTATCCTTAAGCTGTGACCCCTTGTCCTGGACTTCCCCAACATCGGGAACAATCTTCCTGCATCTAGCCTGTCCAACGCCATAAGAATTTTGTACGTTTCTATAAGATTGCCTCTCAATCTCCTAAATTCTAACGAGTATAAGCCAAGTCTATCCAGTCTTTCTTCATATGAAAGTCCTGACATCCCAGGAATCAGGATATAGGACACCAGGTCCTACTACGGTAAACTCACGAGCTACTACGGTATGACTACGTGTTAAAAAGTATCACATTACATCCTGAGTATATTTTACATGTGGACATTTTTCAACATGTTGAAAAATCTTCACGAGTTACCACGTTTCCCGAGTACCTGCCGTTAGCGCTAAGAAATGGCATGTTGGCCTTTGTAACAAGAGGAATCGAATATAGGAGCAAAGAGGTCTTTCTGCAGTTGTACAGAGTTCTAGTGAGACCGCACCTGGAGTATGGTGTGCAGTTTCAATCCCCTAATTTAAGGAAGGACATTCCTGCTATTGAGGGAGTGCAGCGTAGGTTTACAAAGTTAATTCCCGGGATGGCGGGACTGTCATATGCTGAGAGAATGGAGCAGCTGGGCTTGTACACTCTGGAGTTTAGAAGGATGAGAGGGGATCTCACTGAAACATATTATATTGTTAAGGGCTTGGACACGCTAGAGGCAGGAAACATGTTCCCGATGTTGGGGGAGTCCAGAACCATGGGCCACAGTTTAAGAATAAGGGGTAAGCCATTTAGAACGGAGACGAGGAAACACTTTTTCTCACAGAGATTGGTGAGTCTGTGGAATGGGCGGTGGAGGCAGGTTCTCTGGATGCTTTCAAGAGAGAGCTAGATAGGGCTCTTAAAAATAGCTGAGTCAGGGGATATGGGGAGAAGGCAGGAACGGGGTACTGATTGTGGATGATCAGCCACGTTCCAATCGATCGCATTCCAGAAACACCCACTCGCAAGATGATTTAAATGCTCATTTTTGTTGGACAATCATGTCATGAGCATCTAAACCGTCTATATTTTGTGTTATTGTCTATCAATAGTCAATATTTTTATACTAAATATACACATGTATTGTGCAAAAAATAATTTTGATCATCTTGAGTGGATGTTTCTAGATTAATTTATGGGAATTAAACATTAAATGCCTTCCATCTGGCATATAAATTCATGACAGTGAGATTTAAAAATCATGTTATATTGTGAATTCTTGTGTGAATGGGATTAGTTTGTTATTTGGATACTTAGGCTATTTTTAAAAATTATCTTTTTCTTAAGAAATTGAATCTACAGGACATTCTTAATGGGAAAGTAGTGGGCAGAAAGGCATGTCATGCGTGGTTTGAAGAGCAAAACCTTGTAGTTTACAATGCCAAAATTGAAAAGTTGAGGAAAAACAAGGTGTACAGAGTTGCTTATTGGTTACAATCTGAGGAGTATGATGATGCTACAGGCTATGGTATGCCAATGTACCAACTAGCAACTGATCTTCTCCATAAAGACCTGGTCTATTGCTAGAAATTGTAATTTATTTACCTATCTGTTACGGACTTACAGCATTTAATACAATAATATTAATGTTCTGATCTTGAAAATATCACATTTTTGAATTTTCAAGGCAGTCTGGGTGTTTATTACTATTTCCGTCACAAGTAATCTAGTAATTGAATTTTGTAATTAGCTACAATTAGGTAATTAACTAATTATATGCTTTAATTTCAGGTCATCCAAGTAAGATGTTTTATATTTGTTTCAGAATTCTTCAATCTATAATAACTGAAAATTTCATTCCGTTCTCTTAATTTTTAAGAAAGTTATGGGCTTTTGACTGTCCTCGATCACAGCTTTTGTGTTAAGTCAATGGAAAAGCAATTGGGAACAAGATGCTAATTTCCTAGTATGAAAATGGCCATAACTTTTTTTAATACTGAAGATATGAAAGTGAATTAGGTGTCAAATTAAACTTCTTTTTATGCTTTATCTGATGGGATAAATTGCAGACTTGATTTTTAAAATCTCAAAATTTTGTAACATTGCTAGAAAATGTACCTGCATCTTGGAGGCCGAAGGTTAGGTTGTTAGCCAAGAAAGATAAACGTCGTTATCCCTCATACAGCAACATCAAGAACGATTTTGCTGTACTGAGATATAGCCAAGTCTATCCCTCATTGGTTGCAGCTGATGGGAAGCGGCTGTAAAGTGGGAAGCGGCTGTAAAAGGACAGCGCTGCTGGGGGTGGGGGGGAGTTCCTTTCACAGCATGTGGGTAGTCTGTCCAGGGGTAAAGTTGCCGGGATGGCAGGAGGGTTGAGAAGGAGGGGGTCGGCCGGGGATCATCCAGCTCAAGAGCAGGTCAGCAGGCGGTGGATAACGGGACAACGGGCGGTGGAGCTTACTCCATGTGTCAGTGCGAGTAACCTCAATTAATCCGTTGTTCGCGCTGACACAGGAGTAAGCTCCACCGCCCGCTGTGATGTTATCCATCACCCGCTGACCCACTCCGCTCTATGATATTTGCTCTTGAGCTGGTCCCCTCACTGTTCAGACGGAGAGCACTGCCAGAGGTGAGCGGGCCGGCAGAAGGCGCTGAGATGGCAATCGGTTCCGCTGTCCGGTGATGACGGCCGCTCGTAGGCGAGCTGCTTCCCTCCCTGGCCACAATGTGGTGGCTCCGCGCCCGGAGCGCCGCGGCAGCGGTGAGTGAGTTACTGGCATGAACACCGACCCCCTCCTTCTCAATGCTCCTTCCTCCTCGCAACTTTACCCCTGGCTAGACTCCCCACACGCTGTGAAAGGAACTCTCCCCCGAATTGTCATGTTACTCACGACACGTGACTCATTTATAATTATTTATTTATATTTCTATGAAAATTTTCCCAAATTGGGCCCCGCACCTCCTAAGGCCAGCCCTGCGTGGACAGGTTTACCAGGTGGACGGAGGCCATCCCGTTAGCGGATACCTCCGCCGAGGCATGCGCGAGGGCCATTGTCTCAAATTGGGTCGCTCATTTCGGGGTCCCCTCAGATATAACGACGGACCGCGGGGCCCAGTTCACATCTTCCCTATGGGGCAGTATGGCGCAGATGTACGGCGCTAAGTTACATCAAACTACTGCTTACCACCCCAAGTCTAACGGGCTGGTCAAGCGATTCCACAAACATCTTAAGTCGGCGTTAAAGGCACGACTCACCGGCCCTGATTGGGTCGACCAGTTACCTTGTGTCCTCCTGGGCATCAGGACAACGCCCAAGGAAGACCTCAAAGCCTCCTCGGCCGAGTTAGTTTATGGCTCGGTTTTGCGGGTTCCCGGGGATTTCTTGCCTGCCCCCCGGGATCAGGAGAATTCTACCTCGCAGGTGTTGGAGGACCTTCGCGAGCGGGCGCGCACTTTGGTCCCAGTTCCAATTTCCCGGCACGGTTCGTCTTCGGTTCATGTGCCTTCTGTGTTACGGGATTGTGCTTATGTTTTTCTCCGTAGACACGCTCATCGCTCGCCGTTACAGCGGGTGTATGAGGGTCCGTACAAGGTGCTCAACATTCACTTTGGACATGGGTGGCAGAGAGGAGTTTGTTTCTGTGAGCCGCCTCAAGCCTGCACATGTCGACGAGGATAGCCCAGTGACAGTGGCTACCCCACGGCATAGAGGACGTCCACCTGCCGTTTTGACACCCTCTACACCTGTTCTCTCCGGTCGCGTTTCTCCGGTCCCCTTTGTTACGCCCGTCCCTCGTTTGCGTTTTTCACGTCCCTCCGGTCCTGTTGTGCCGGTCCCAAATGTTACGCTCGACCCGCGACCGCGGACTACACGTTCCGGTCGCACCGTCCGTTTACCCGTGCGTTTCCGTACCGCGGATTCTGGGGGGGTGCCATGTAGAGGCGCCACCTAGCGCACGCAGATATCGAACCCGGCGTTCGGATGCCGCGGTCACGTGATCCGGGAGTGGCCATTGTTTTCGCGCGGTTTTCCTTTGGCGCGAGTTAGTTCAGTGCTGACCACCGATGTGGTCAGACGTGTTTGACAAAGCTGTGTACTGCAACTTACTTTCGAATAAAGTTTTTGGTTGAAACTCCAGTAGTCGTTTCTCAAACCGCCAAACTGTAATATACCTGTCTCTTCCTGATGCCTGAAACCAGAGCTCCTCCTGGGTCACCCTCAGACTCCGGGAGGATACGTTGTCGAATGATGTCCCTCTGTGCCTCCACAGCAGCTATTACCTGATCCATTGGCCACTGATGAAGGGGAAGGACACCGTCCCCATGCAGAGAAGCGGGTCAAATCCAGAGTTGAGGTGATGGAAGGTGAATTGCTGCAAGCTGCATGCCGATTCCTGCTTAAACACTCTCTCTCTATGCATCGCTGCAGCTTTATGGGGATGTCTCCCGGTCAAAACATTCATGCAACTTTTCTAGGGCAGTGCAGAGTCGGCAGGCCCGACTCTCCCCCATAGGCCTCCCAGGAGGCGGCAGAAAAGCCGGGCAGTGAAGCCTGCCTGGGCAAATGGAGCCTTGACGGCAGTGGGGCTTCAGCAGCGGCGGCGGTGAAGCCTGGGCAGCGATAGGGCCTTCATTATGTAAATGTGATATTTCAGTTATTTATTTTTAATTACATTGCAAATATTTCTAAACACCTGTTTTTGTTTCTTCATTCTGGGGTATTGTGTGTAGATTGGTGATACAAAAATGAATTTAATCAATTTTAAAATAAGGCTGTAACATAACAAAATGTGGAAAGAGTGAAGGGGTCTGAATACTTTCTGAATGCACTGTATGCTGGAACACGAATTCACACCAGTTCCTTTTCCTGACTTATTTCACTTCAACCTATTCTCACACATGCCCTTCAGTTCCTCTACCACCCACCAACACCAGGGGCCATGTACAATCAATCAGATTTATTCATCACAGACACAATAAAGTGCAGTGAAATGAACTTGCCAGCAGCGGTACAATAAAAAAGAACACACAATCTATATTACTAAAAGTCTGATCTTGACCACTTCCTGTTCTGTATATTGATTTTAGAAAAAATGCTGCCACTTATGGCTGTGATTTTTGGCCATCTTACCCAGCCCCCCTCCGCTGCGCAGGACTAGAGGATTTTTCCCATCAATGAAAAATAAAAGAGTTATTAGTGTTTAAAAAATGTTGAAATTCTCTCTCCTGAAGGTCACGCCCCTTCCAGAGGGACTATAAAACCCGGAAGTGTTGAGTGCCTCAGTCAGTCTCTGCAAGATGGGGGAGTGAGGATCACGTCTCTCAGTCTGAGCTGTGAATAACACCGAACACATGTCTACTAAACTGTGAGTGGTTTTACTGACCTGTCTGTGCCCTTAATGTGGCTTGAAAATATAGTTTGGAAATGCTAAAGCTGTGTTGCCTTTGGTTTGAAAATGCTAAAGCTGTGTTGCCTTTGGTTTGGAAATGCTAACGCTGTGTTGCCTTTGGTTTAGAAATGCTAAAGCTGTGTTGCCTTTGGTTTGGAAATGCTAAAGCTGTGTTGCCTTTGGTTTGGAAATGCTAAAGCTGTGTTGCCTTTGGTTTGGAAATGCTAAAGCTGTGTTGCCTTTGGTTTGGAAATGGTAAAGCTGTGTTGCCTTTGGTTTGGAAATGCTAAAGCTGTGTTGCCTTTGGTTTGGAAATGCTAAAGTTGCCTCGCCTAATTGAAGTTGCCTCGCCTAATTAAAGTTGCCTCGCCTTCCATATAATTAAAAGTCTAATCTTGACCAATTCCTGTTTGCGCTTTATATTGATTTTAGAAAAAATGCTACGACATACGGCTGTGATTTTTGGCCATCTTACTCAGAGTCCCCCTCAGCTCATCGGGTGCCGAGGATTTTCCAATCGATGAAAAATAAAGGAGTTATTAGTGTTTAAAAAATGTTGAGATTCTCTCGCCTGTCAATCACGCCATGAAGGCCACGCCCCTTCTGGTGGGAGGGGGAGGGACTATAAAACCCAGAAGTGTGGGCATGGCTCAGTCTCTGCAAGATGGAGGAGGGAGAGGTCACGACTCGCTGTGTTTAGTGGCCTTGCACACTGCTTGAAATGGTATGAAACTGCACTTGAATTTGGTGGCCTTGCACCCTGCTTGAAGTGGTAAGAAACTGCACTTGAATTTGGTGGCCTTGCACCCTGCTAGAAATGGAATTTCAAGGAATAGCCGTGAATCAACTGCCAGCCCACCAGCCGTGAGTGAGCGAGCTGCCAGCACAACAGGCTTGAGTGACTGAGCCGCCAGCCCAAGAATCCATTCGGCCCACAATGTCCATACTAGCCCTCTGGAAACCAGTCCCTTCAGCCCACAACACCCATACTAGCACTCCAGAAAGCCCCCCCCCTCCCCCACTGGCCACCAATAGTGTATTTGGTGGAGAGGTGGAATATTGCGTTGGGGGACCAGCCCTCCCGTGTGATGCTGGGACCCAACGGGTCCCACTTAGTCTAGTACTCAATAAAAATTTAACACAAACATCCACCACAGCATTCTTCACTGTGGTGGAAGGCACAAAGTATAGTCAGTGTTCCTCCATTTTCCCCCATGGTCGGGGCCATAATCTCCGCAGTCGCCGCTGCGGGCGGCCAGATGACAGGCCCTCTCGTCTGGAAGGTAAGTCCCGAATCGATGCTTCCCTACCGGAGACCGCGGCTTCAGGATGACGTAGGCCGCAGGCCGGCGGTCGGAGCTCTTCTCCAGGGACTCCCGGCGAGGGATCCCACTCCAGATGGTAAGTAAGTCAGTCCCCGCCGCGCCCGCAGCTGGAAGCACCGCAGTCCGCGGCTTCAAGGTGTTGTAAGCCGCGGGCCGGCGGGTCGGAGCTCTTCTTCTCCGGGGGTCCCCAACAAGGGATCCCAGGCTCCGGACACTGCGCCCGATGCTAGGTGCACCGCAGTTCGCGGCTTCAGACTGAACAGTCCGCGGGCCAGTGATCGGAAAAAGTCCACGCTGCGCCCGCTGCTGAAGCTCTGGGCCCGACTCCGGGAAAGGCCGCACCAATCCTTGGTGTTAGGCCGCGAGGGAGGCAACATGAAAAAAGTCGCCTCTCCGTGGAGGAGGCGATCAAAAACGGTTTTCCCCCTTACCCCCCCCCCCACACCACCCCCCACACAAGACACACCGAGAGACATTAAAACACACATTTAGACATACTAAAAATAACAAAAAAAGTAGAAATGACTAACATGCTGCTGGCAGGGCAGCCGTCTCGCAGCGTCCCCACCGACACAATGGCCAATTAATTCATAAGCCCAGAAATCTTTGGAATGTGGGAGCTAACTTGAGTACCCGGAAGAAACCTCTGCAGTCGATGGCTGCAAGGCGATGGCTGGAGGCCCGCAGCAGCCTGGTGCTTGCCTGGAACGGGCACCGCTCATAATACCCAGAGCGTGGTCTGAACTTTGAAAATGGCGCTAAAACACTCTTGCATGCAGGATCAGTAGACTATTTCTGTACAATTTGCTAATTAGGGATGTGCTTAGGTATGACAATATTCTACAGGACTGTTTGTAAGAAAATAATTTCATTGTGCGTTTGCACTTCGCATATGTGACAATAAAAGCACCATTGAACCATTGAACCCGAGGTCAGGATCAAAACCACATCGCCGGGTTTGAGAGGCAACTGCTGCACATTATACTGTGACAGTTGTGTACACCAGAGTTGCGTGTGAAAGAGAGAGCACATGTGCGTTAACTTGTCTGTGAGAATGTATATGTTTGTCTGTGAGCACGATTGTATGTCGATATGTGTTAGCTTGTCTGTGAGCATGTGTGTATGTTTGTGTGGCTGAGATGATGTATGGATGCTATATAAACAAGTGGTATTAAATTAATGTGCACTATCCAAAGGAAGAGAGATTGAGAATTTACTAAATATTATCTCAAAGAATGAAAGATGCACACGGCATGGTGGCACAGTAGCAATAAAGTTGCTGCCTCACAGTGCCAGAGACCTTGTAAGCAGGAAGCTCCTAGGAGACCGTGTGCAGCTGAAGCTCCCCGGAGGCTGTGGCCCTTGCGTGGCTGAACTCAAGACCCAGCAGATTGCAGCTTCCGGGGGACTCCGTCGAACCTATCCCTGTGGCTGAACGGAAGACCTGGCGAATCGCTTCCTGCAGGAGGAATGTGTAAGAAGGAACTGCAGATGCTGGTTTACATCGAGGATAGACATACAACGCTGGAGTAACTGAGCGGGACAGACAGCATCTCTGGATAGAAGGAATGAATGACGTTTTGGGTCAAGACCCTTCTTCAGAGTCCGGGGAGAGGGAGACAGAGATAAGCAAGTCTAAGGTGTGAAAACGAGACATCAAACGGGATGCAGTTCAAGAAAAATGTAGAATATATGATTGTTAGCAAGGAGAATGTGATAACGAAGCATACAGAGATAAAATTTAATCAGGGGAACAGTCGGATTGGTCAGAGAACTGTAGATTGGTTCCTCCACACTAACCAATTGTAGTCCTTAATTATTAGAAGCTCCGTCTACTACACGGTTTATATTATCGTAACCCAGCTTGTGCTGCCAGTCTAATCGTCACTACACAGCTATAACAACATGCTGAAGTGTACTGTAAGTGATCTTTAATAAAACTATGTTGTACCATGTTGTGAGAATGACTGGGTCATTTACATGGTGTCAAGAAGTGGTTGCGAACCCACTCCATGTTTAATTGTATCGGTCTTTATTTTGTTCACTTAGTTTTGTTTTGTATATTCACCATCGCTGCCATGGCCTTCCAGACCCTCTGATCTTTGACTCGGACATCGCTGAACGCTGGTGCATCTTTGAGCGTGACTACAACCATTACATTCATGCAGCTCATCGCAACGCTGCATCAGACGAGCGTGCATCTATATTGCTCAATGTCGCTGGTCCTGACGCAATCAAGCGCGCTGAGCGTTTTGACTACACGGCTGCAGTTCTGGACAACAACAACCAGGTTGTGGTCCCGGCTGAAACTATTGATGACCCTGCAGTCCTGCTCACTAAGTTCAGACAGCTATGCGACCTTCGTGCCAACTCCATAATTGAACGTACTAAGTTTTTTGCTCGCTACCAACAGCAAGGAGAACCTGTTGAAAACTTCATCAGTGATTTAAAACACATAGAAACATAGAAAATAGGTGCAGGAGTAGGCCATTCGGCCCTTCGAGCCTGCACTGCCATTCAATATAATCATGGCTGATCATCCAACTCAGTCTCCTATACCTGCCTTCTCTCCATACCCCCTGATCCCTTTAGCCACAAGGGCCACATCTAACTCCCTCTTAAATATAGCCAATGAACTGGCCTCAACTACTTTCTGTGGCAGAGAATTCCACAGATTCACCTCTCTCTGTGTGAATTTCTCGGTCCTAAAAGACTTCCCCCTTATCCTTAAACTGTGATCCCTTCTTCTGGACTTCCCCAACATCGGGAACAATCTTCTTGCATCTAGCCTTCCCAACCCCTTAAGAATTTTGTAAGTTTCTATAAGATCTCCATTCAATCTTCTAAATTCTAGCGAGTACAAGCCGAGTCTATCCAGTCTTTCTTCATATGAAAGTCTTGCCATCCCAGGAATTAGTCTGGTGAACATTCTTTGTACTCCCTCTATGGCAAGAATGTCTTTCCTCAGATTAGGTGACCAAAACTGTACGCAATACTCCAGGTGTGGTCTCACCAAGGCCCTGTACATCTGCAGTAGAACCTCCCTACTCCTATACTCAAATCCTTTTGCTATGAATGCTAACATACCATTCGCTTTCTTCACTGCCTTCTGCACCTGCATGCCTACTTTCAATGACTGGTGTACCATGACACCCAGGTCTCATTGCATCTTCCCTTTTCCTAATCGGCCACCATTCAGATAATAGTCTACCTTCCTGTTCTTGCCACCAAAGTGGATAACCTCACATATATTCACATTATACTGCATCTGCCATGCATTTGCCCACTCACCCAACCTATCCAAGACACCTTGCAGCCTCGTAGCATCCTCCTCACAGCTAACACTGCCCCCCAGCTTCGTGTCATCCGCAAACTTGGAGATGTTGCATTCAATTCCCTCGTCCAAATCATTAATATATATTGTAAATAGCTGGGGTCCCAGCACTGAGCCTTGCGGTACCCCACTAGTCACTGCCTGCCATTCTGAAAAGGACCCGTTTACTCCTACTCTTTGCTTCCTGTCTGCCAGCCAGTTCTCTATCCACATCAATACTGAACCCCCAATACCGTGTGCTTTACGTTTGCATACTAATCTCTTATGTGGGACCTTGTCGAAAGCCTTCTGAAAGTCCAGATATAACACATCCACTGGTTCTCCCTTATCCACTCTACTAGTTATATCCTCGAAAAATTCTATAAGATTCACCAGACATGATTTACCTTTCATAAATCCATGCTGACTTTGTCCAATGATTTCACCACTTTCAAAATGTGCTGCTATCCCATCTTTAATAACTGACTCTAGCATTTTCCCCACTACCGATGTTAGACTAACTGGTCTGTAATTCCCCATTTTCTCTCTCCCTCCCTTTTTAAAAAGTGGGGTTACATTAGCTACCCTCCAATCCTCAGGAACTACTCCAGAATCTAAAGAGTTTTGAAAAATTATCACTAATGCATCCACTATTTCTGGGGCTACTTCCTTAAGCACTCTGGGATGCAGCCTATCTGGCCCTGGTGATTTATCGGCCTTTAATCCATTCAATTTACCCAACACCACTTCCCGACTAACCTGGATTTCACTCAGTTCCTCCATCTCATTTGACCCCCGATCCCCTGCTATTTCCGGCAGATTATTTATGTCTTCCTTAGTGAAGACAGAACCAAAGTAGTTATTCAATTGGTCTGCCATGTCCTTGTTCCCCATGATCAATTCACCTGTTTCTGACTGCAAGGGACCTACATTTGTTTTAACTAATCTTTTTCTCGTCACATATCTATAAAAGCTTTTGCAGTCAGTTTTTATGTTCCCTGCCAGTTTTCTTTCATAATCTATTTTCCCGTTCCTAATTAAGCCCTTTGTCCTCCTCTGAAGGACTCTGAATTTCTCCCAGTCCTCTGGTAGGCTGCTTTTTCTGGCTAATTTGTATGCTTCATCTTTTGTTTTGATACTATCCCTGATTTCCCTTGTTATCCACGGATGCACTACCTTCCCTGATTTATTCTTTTGGCAAACTGTTGTAGTTCATCCATGTGGTCTTTAAATGCCTTCCATTGCATATCCACCGTCAACCCTTTAAGAATCAATTGCCAGTCTATCTTGGCCAATTCACGTCTCATACCCTCAAAGTTACCTTTCTTTAAGTTCAGAACCCTTGTTTCTGAATTAACTATGTCACTCCATCCTAATGAAGAACTCAACCATATTATGGTCACTCTTGCCCAAGGGGCCATGCACAACAAGACTGCTAACTAACCCTTCTTCATTACTCAATACCCAGTCTAGAATAGCCTGCTCTCTCGTTGGTTCCTCTACATGTTGGTTTAGAAAACAATCCCGCATACATTCCAACAAATCCTCTTCCTCAGCACCCCTGCCAATTTGATTCACCCAATCTATATGTAGATTGAAGTCACCCATTATAACTGTTTTACCTTTGTTGCACGCATTTCTAATTTCCTGTTTGATGCCATCCCCAACTCCACTACTACTGTTAGGTGGCCTGTACACAACTCCCACTAGCGTTTTCTGCCCCTTAGTGTTTCGCAGCTCTACCCATATCGATTCCACATCCTCCAAGCTAATGTCCTTCCTTTCTATTGCGTTAATCTCCTCTCTGACCAGCAACGCTACCCCACCTCATTTTCCTTTCTGTCTATCCATCCTGAATATTGAATATCCCTGGATGTTCAGCTCCCAGCCTTGGTCACCCTGGAGCCATGTCTCCGTGATCCCAATTATATCATATTCATGAAAAACTATCTGCACATTCAACTCATCCACCTTATTACGAATGCTCCTTGCATTGAGACACAAAGCCTTCAGGCTTGTTTTTATAACACTCTTACCCCTTATACAATTATGTTGAAAAGTGGCCCTTTTTGATTTTTGCCCTGGATTTGTCTGCCTGCCACTTTTACTTTTCACCTTGCTACCTATTGCTTCTACCCTCATTTTATACCCCTCTGTCTCTCTGCTCATGCTCCCATCCCCCTGCCACATTAGTTTAAATCCTCCCCGACAGCACTAGCAAACACTCCCCCAAGGACATTGGTTCCATTCCAGCCCAGGTGCAGACCGTCCTGTTTGTACTGGTCCCAGCTCCCCCAGAACTGTTTCCAATGCCCTAGAAATTTGAATCCCTCCCCCTTGCACCATTTTTCAAGCCACGTATTCATCTGAAATATCTTCCTATTTCTACTCTGACTAGCACGTGGCGCTGGTAGTAATCCAGAGATTATTACCTTTGAGGTCCTGCTTTTAAGTTTATTTCCTAGCTCCCTAAATTCACCTTGTAGGACCTCATCCCGTTTTTTACCTATATCGTTGGTGCCAATGTGCACCACGACAACTGGCTGTTCCCCCCCCCCCTCCAGAATGTTCTGCAGCTGCTCAGAGACATCCCTGACCGTTGCACCAGGGAGGCAACATACCATCCTGGAGTCTCGTTTGCGGCCGCAGAAACACCTATCTATTCCCCTTACAATTGAATCCCCTATTACTATAGCCCTTCCACTCTTTTTCCTCCCCTCCTGTGCCGCAGAGCCACCCACGGTGCCATGAACTTGGCTGCTGCTGCCTTCCCCTGGTGAGCCATCTCCCCCAACAGTATCCAAAATGGTATATCTGCACTACCTGCCTACTGCTACGCTGGCTAGTGGCCACCCGTTCCCTTTCTGTCCGCTTAACCTTTACCTGCGGTGGCCAACTCACTGTACGTGCTATTCACGACTTTCTCAGCATCGTGGATGCTCCAGTATGAATCCAACCGCAGCTCCAACTGTTCAATGTGGTCTGCCAGGAGCTGCAGCTGGACACACTTCCTGCACACGTAGTCACCAGGGATACCGACAATATCCCTGATCTCCCACATGTTGCAGGATGAGCAATGCACGGGGCCGATCTCAACTGACATGGCTTACCCCCAAATTAAATCAACTCACTCCCACTATAAAAATCTTACTCCTTTAAACTGTACCTTTACTAAAAAGCACTGTACCCTTAACTCACTGTACCCTTAACTCACTGAACCCTTAACTCACTGTACCCTTAACTCACTGAACCCTTAACTCACTGAACCCTTAACTCACTGAACCCTTAACTCACTGTACCCTTAACTCACTGTACCCCTAACTCACTGAACCCTTAACTAAAAAGTACGAACAGAAAGCAGAAGTACAAACCTGGGGTTACTCCCAATCAGCTGCTTCCTCTAGTCCGCTTCCACCAATCAGCGGCTTCCTCCAGACCACTTCTTTTGAAGTGTGATGGAACGTTGCAGAGTGGGCGCTCCAACCGCTCCTTGGCCTCTGTGAGAACAAAGCCCCGCGCTCGGTTTTTCAACCTACCGCCCGGACGCTGCACCCGCCGCTCCAACCGCTCCTTGGCCTCTGTGAGAACAAAGCCCCGCGCTCGGTTTTTCAACCTACCGCCCGGACGCTGCACCCGCCGCTCCAACCGCTCCTTGGCCTCTGTGAGAACAAAGCCCCGCGCTCGGTTTTTCAACCTACCGCCCGGACACTGCACCCGCCGCTCCAACCGCTCCTGGGCCTCTCCTGGCTGCACGCTGACGTTTCGGAGATCTGTGGGAAGATCTCATCCGTGACAAACTGGTAGGAGGCCTGCTTAGAGATAAGGTACGAGACGAATTGCTTCGCGATACTGAATTGACCTTGGCCTGAGCTGAACATGCTTGCAGAATTGCTGAACTAACTGTTCTCACACAAAGTCTTTCGGCTCGGGGCCAAGATCCTCGTACAATGTCAATGCTACCGACACCCCCTATCGTAACCGGCGTTCACAACCCCAAATACATCCCCAACAGCCTCAGAGATCTATTGAACGGTGCTCTAACTGTGATGGCTCCCACGCTCCAGGTCGCGAATTCTGCGCTGCTTATGGTAAAATTTGCCACTACTGTAAGAAGATTAACCACTTCATGAGATACTGTCGTTCTCGCATTGCTCTTTCGTTCCCAAGACAAACTGTACACCTGTTAAAACATGAACCTACTGTTAACGAATTCCAGGAGCTGGAAGCGCCATCCCCTGCTCGCCTCCCTGAGTACCAAGATAACAGTCCAGACATCAACGCGCTGTTTGCTTCCACTAACAAGCAACTTGACGCTGAAGTCTCTCTGTTCGTTAACAGCAACATAGCGGTTACAAAGATTGACACTGGTGCTAAATGTAATGTCATGTCTTTATCTGAATTTAAACGAACCTGTAATGCCGAACGTATTGCATACACTACGGCCACTTTATGAGCCTATGGGGGAGGGGAACTGCTCCCACTTGGAGAAACTGAACTGAATTGCCGCCTGCAGTCACAAGCTCACTCATTGTCCGTGGGGATTCTGCAACTCTGCTTGGTATTAATACATGCCAGGATCTAGGACTGATCACCTTTGGGCCTGCTGTCCATCAAATCACTTCCACTGAGGGCTCCACTCAGCAGATACTTTCAGAATACAAAGAACTATTTGATGACATGCTTGGAAAGCTGCCCATCAAGTACAGCATTGCCACTGATCCAAATGTCCTACCTGTAGTCCGAGCACCACACCGCATCCAACATGCTATGCACGACAGATTATACAATGAGCTACAGCGGATGGTGTCCCTGGGAGTCACTGACCCGTCTGACTGGGTTTCCACCATGGTGTTTGCAACAAAGAAAAACAAGGAAGAAATCTGAATCTGCATCAACCCCAGAGACCTAAACACAGCGATCAAACGCCCACACTACCCGATGCGCACAGTGAAGGAAGTTGCTGCTCAGATAGGCAGTGCATCCGTGTTCTCTGTTCTGGATGCCAAAAGTTCATTTTGGTAAATCCCGCTGGACCCCGACTCGTCCAATCTCACCACGTTCCGCACCCCCTTTGCCCTGCGGATGCCCTTTGGCATCAACTCTGCATGCGAAGTTTTCCAACGCACAATGGAACAATTATTTGCGGGGTACCCGTGCGCCATAATTGTTGATGATATTCTCGTTGCCGGATGCAACACGGTTGAACATGATGCCAATCTAAAAAAAGTACTGGACCGTGCTAAAGACATCCATCTCAAGCTCAACCCTCTAAAATGCAGATTTTGTGTCACAGAAGTCAACTATGTCGGTCACATTTTCACCAGTGATGACCTCAGACCAGACCCCTCCAAGACCACTGCCATCAACGAGATGCCAGTTCCCACTGACGTTACGAGTTTACAGAGATTCCTAGGAATGGTCAACTACCTGGGAAAATTCATTCCCAACCTCAGCGATATATCTGCCCCCCTGCGGGAACTGACTCACAAGGACACTGCCTGGTCCTGGTACCCACAGCACCAGAGAGCTTTCGAAATGCTTAAGTTGCAACTGGCCAGTGCTCCAACCCTCGCCTACTTTGCTTTGAAGTTGCCAGTGACGCTCACATGTGATGCATCCCAATATGGACTTGGCGCTGCTTGCCTACAGACTTCCACTGAAGGTGGCTGCAGACCTGTTGCTTACGTCTCCCGCACCCTGTCTGAAACTGAACAATGTTATGCCCAGATCGAAAAGGAATTGCTTGATGTGGTGTTTGCCTGCACGAAATTCAAAGACTTTATTTTTGGCAAGTCTGTGATTGTGGAAACAGACCACCAGCCGCTGGTCACCATTCTGAACAAACCCAATCATGCCTCTCCGGCTCGCCTGCAACGGATGATGATGCAGCCCACAGTGTTTCGATTTCACCATAGTCTAAAAAAAGGGCATGGACATGCACATAGCGGACACACTATCAAGAGCCCCACGGAAAACATGCGAACAACAGCCCTCAGAACAAGACCAGTTCACGGTAATGATGGTGTCGTACGTACCTACCGAATGCCTAAGCAGCCTGGCAGAGCACATGGCTGCAGATCAAACTCTACAACTACTGTTTTCAGTCATCTGGCGTGGCTGGCCGGATAAACAACAAAGTACCCCACTTGTGATTCGTCCATACTACCTGGTTCGCGACGAACTGATGCCACAGGACGGGGTCATAATCAAGGGTCACAAAGCAGTCATCCCAGCTGTTCTTCAGGACAAGTACTTTGATGCCGTCCACAGGGGCCACCCCGGTGTGGAAGCAACCCTACAACGAGCACAGAGCATGTTTTACTGGCCCGGTATGACCAAATATATACGTGCAAAAGTCGAAGCCTGCGCTGTCTGCAACAGCCTGATGCCACACCAGCAGAAACAACCCCTGCTTCACACCCTGTTCCTCCTCTGTCGTGGTTCATGGTCGCTACCGACATATTCGAGTGGCATGGAAAACAATATGGTTCTTGTTGACTCGTATTCGGGCTGGTTCAAAATTGACCTACTCTAAACCATCACATCCAGCGCAGTCATTCAAAAGCTGTCACGCCACTTTTCCATGCACGGCGCCCCTGCACGTCTATCTGCTAACGGCAGTCAGTTCACCAGTCAGTGTTTCAAAAACCTTGCTCAATGATGGGATTTTCGCCATGTCACCAGCAGGCTAGATTTTCCGCAGAACAACGGACTTGCAGAACAAGGGACTTGCAGAACAAGCAGTCCGTAGCGCCAAACAATTAATGGAGGGCTTACACCTTGCTAAATCTGATGTATTCTTGGACCTGCTCAACTTAAGGAACATCGCCCGCGACCCGATACTGTGGTGTCCAGCCCAACGCCTGATGTCTCGTCTGACCCGTGCTGCCCTGCCCGTGCCCAGCAGCTGCTGCAGCCACAGGTCTGCTCACCTCCTGTTGTCCAGAAACAACTCCAGCTGAAACGTGATGCACAGAAACAATCTTTCGACAAGTCCAGCAAACCACTTAAACCTCTCTCTAGTGGGCAAGTTGTTCGCCTTCAGACCGACAAGGGCTATGGCTGCTTGGGTCACATTCACAGCCCTGCCAAGGAGCCTCGCTCCTACCTGGTGAGCGCCGACGGAGGCCTTTAAAGACGCAACCGTCAACATCTCCTTCCTGTGAAGGAACCACGTCCTGCGGTCTCGTATCCAGAGGCCATGCGTCTGATGTACCCTCTACTGTCAGACTGCCTCCTCCTTACTGCCTTACTGTGTCTCCTACGGCCTCACCACAACGTTCGGCTCCCCACTCACCGGCTTCGCCGTCTCCACCCCACGGGTCTCCGGCGCCATCCCCGCATGGGCCCCCGGTTACTTCCCCGGTGAAGGGAGGAGATGCGGATCTATACCACACCCACGCGAGACGAGTCTGCAAGCCACCCCGTAGGTATGGGGATTTTGTGTAAAGCATCTATACGTCCCTGCATGCGTTATTAGCGTTTCGCGTACTGTATTACTGTATTACTTAGCCATCACGTGTTAGTGTGTTTATGCTTATAGGCCACCTGCATTTAGGTGTGTTTCATTTTATTTCTACAGGAAAAATGTAGATTGGTTACTAACCAATTGTAGTGCTATATTATTAGAGGCTCCGCCTACTACACGGTTTATATTATCGTAACCCAGCTTGTGCTGCCAGTCTAATCGTCACTACACAGCTATAACATGCTGAAGTGTACTGTAAGTAATCTTTAATAAAACTATGTCGTACGTGTTGTGAGAATGACTGGGTAATTTACAAGAACTCGGAAGGGGGGCGGGATGGAGAGAGAGGGAAAGCATTGGTTACTTGAAGTTAGAGAAGTCAATATTCATACCGCTGGGGTGTAAGCTGCCCAAGCGAAAATTAGCTGTGGCTCCTCCAATTTGCTCTGGCCTCATTCTGACAGTAGAGGAGGCCCAGGACAGAAAGGTCAGTATGGGAATGGGAGGGAGAGTTAAAGTGTTTAGCAACCGGGAGATCAGGTAGGTTTAGGTGGACTGAGCGGAGCTGTTCCATAAAATGATTGCTGAGCTTGCGCTTGGTCTCGTTGATATGTAGGAGTCCGCACCTGGAACAGCGGATACAGTTGATGAGGTTAGAGGAGGTGCAAGTGAACCTTTGCCTCACCTGAAAAGGTTGAGACCGTTCGTCAGACTGAGAGTCAGGGGAAAGGGAAACCAGAGATGTAGAAGGTAAATAGAACAAATGAATGAAAGATATTCAAAAAGCAACGATGAACAAGGAATGGCAGAGCCCACAATGGTCCATTGTTGGCTGTGGGGTAGATGATAACGAGTTACCCAGGCAGTGAAACTCAACTGGACGACAGTGAAACTAATATGACGACTAAGGTGGAAGGGGGACAGAGGGAGAGGGAATGCAAGGGTTACTTTGAAGTTAGAGAAATCAATACCGCTGGGTTGTAAAAAAGAAAGTTTTGTTGTTTGATCTGGTTAAGTTATATTGCTTACAACCACACCATAGTAACCGGCAGAAATTGCACGTACCACATAACTTATTTCTTACCATTTTCTTTCCAATTTGAACACAAACGTGGTGGCAGTTGTGCAACTGGCAGAGCCCCTGCCTCACAACCCCAGGGACCCGGGTTCAATCCTGATCTTGGCTGCTGTATGTATGTGTGCATGTTCTCCCTGGTTTCCTCCCACATCTCCAATGGATGGGATGATTGAGTGATCAGATATTGTCCCTAGTGTGTAGGTGAGTGGGAGAAGTTGATGGGACTATGAGGAGAACAGATTGTAGGGAAAGCGTGCGGGGAAATGGGATTACCCTGTGAACCGGTATAACTCGATGGGCCGAAGTGTCTCCTGCGTCTTCAGGTCAGATCTGGTCTTGTTAAAGCGCGCATGCTCCTCTCCGGTAGGCTAGAAGCTCAGCCCATGATGGACTACAAGTCCCAGCGGCCCCCACGCGTACCCAGGAAGCGGGTGCGACAGGTGCGAGCAAGGTGTTTGCAGCGAGGAAGGTGAGCGGGTCGCGGCGGCTCCGGGGCAAGCGGGCTGGCAAATGGTGCTAAGTAAGTCCCTCTGTGATCTACACTTCCAGGGAGGGGCGCAGGGGGTTTCGCTCTTTATGTTTGTTGGTATTATTTAGGAAAATCTTGCCAAAGCCGGCTTCCCGATCAGGGCGATGAACTGAGTACAGTAACCCCGCACCTTTCACTGAGTGCAGAGCATGAAATGTCCACCCGCTGCGACTGGGAGCGTTCGCTCTTCGCATCCCACCACACGAGTTACTTTTTGTTTAATAATGGGAGCTGTCATTTCAACTTTATCGTTTACTCCTATCCTCGCGGCAAGGAAACAACCGCTTGGAGGCTGGGCGGCTGGGATTAAGGGCATGGGGTTAGAGCAGGAGGGGACCGGATTTGTTTAATATTTGCTTGTGTTTTTCCTCAATGTCAAGCTCAAGAAAAACTGATCTATGTGGAAAAAATTGGAACTCATATCTACTGGAGGAAACAATAAGAGAGCTGAGGGAGTCCATAGCCTCCCCAGCGAGTCTTGACAATGTAAACAACTTGCTTCTCGGGAGCTACACAGCTCTCTAAATAGTACCTTGCTTTGGAGCAAAGAAGGAATTCTGCGGGGAAATTAAAGAGAAAGGGATAGCCTTTTTTAGTACAGAAGCAAATGTTTCCAATAGATGCTGTTATCTGGTTTGTTTATTCATTGTGATCATATTGGCACAGAGCCTGGGTTGTCGGTACATCTGCGGAGTGCATGGAGAGTTATTATGGGAGGCCAGATGAGAGAATAGCTAGGACCCTATTTGATTAAACACTGCTGATGAATAAAATGGTCAGTGGAAAACGAGGAGAAAGTTTCCACAGGCTGGAGTTGTCACCTGTGTCGAGGAAAGTAGCATCATTGTTGGAGGCCAAGTAACTTGGTCCAGGACAGTGCCGTGAAAGGTTTAGGATAATGTTGTACTCTAGACCATCTTCAGCTGCTTCATCAATGACCTTTCCTCCATTACAAGGTCAAAACTGGGAATGTTTGATTTCAGTTGCCACTTAGATTAAGAAGCAGTCTATCTACGACGGAAAACAAGACAGGATAACAGCCTGAAGGGTCTCGACTTGAAACGTCACCCATTCCTTCTTTCCAGAGATGCTGCCTGTCCCGCTGAGTTACTCCAGCAATTTGTGTATATCCAGGAAAACAGTAGGGCAGGGGCCAATTACAACATCGATGTCTCACAATAACTGATCATCTCTGAGAGAGAGTCAGAACGCCTTTCCTTGACATTCAATATCCTGCATCTATACAGTCCAAGTTAGAAATGTCAGGCAAACTAGTTTGCTTCTTGCTGGCTGTTTTCCCTCTCTCACTACTACCAGCACGCCATGGAGTAATGAGAAGAAAAAATCTACTGCACACAACTTTGGTTAGGCTAAATTTGAAGTATTGTGTGTACAATATTTCTGGTTACTGCACGACAGGAAGCCTGTCGAGGTTTGGAGGAGGGTGCAAAAGTGGTTCCCCAGGATGTTGCCTGGATTAGATAGTATTAGCTATAAAGAGAGTGTGGACAAATTTAGAATATTTTTTCTGGATTATTGGAGACTGAGGGAAGGCCTGACAGAAGTTTATAAATGTTTTAAAAGGCATAGATTGGGTAGACAGTCAGAACCCATTTTCCAGAAAGTAAATGTCAAATATTAGAGGGTGTGGTTTTAAGGAAAGAGGGGGAAACTTTAAATGAGATTTTCAAGGTGGAAAGGGTGCAGAGAAGATTTTCGAGAATGTTGTCAGGAATCGAGGGCCTAAATTTTAGGGAGAAATTGAGCACTCTAGGACTTTACTTCTCAGAGTGCAGGAGGATAAGGGGTGATCTTATAGAGCTGTATAATATCGTGAGAGGATTAGGTCGGGTAAATGCAGTGTTTTTTACCCAGAATAGGTGAATCAAAAACCAGAAGACATAGGTTTTAGGAGAGGGGAAAAAGATTTAATTGGAACCTGAGGGGCAACTTTTTTTTCACAGAGCGTGGTAGGTATATGGAAAGAACTGCCGGAGGAGGTAGTTAAGCTAGGTACTACCACAATGTTAAAAAAACATTTAAACAGGTATAGATTTATAGGATAGAGGGATATGGGCCAAAAACAGACAGGTGGAACTAGTGTAGATGGGGCATATTGGTCAGTTTGGGGATGTTGGGCTGAAGGACCTGGTACCACCTTGTATGACTCTACAAGATACCCAGTCTCTGACATGTTCTTGTAGCCACAGCATTTATGTAGCTAGTTCAATTGAGTTTCTAGTGATTGCCAAGATGATGATAGTAAAGGACTAGGTAACGGTAGTGACAATGAACATCAAAAGAGTGTAAATACAAGAGGTTGCAGATACTGGAATTCCCTCTATCTTCACAGATGCTGCCTGACCTGCTGAGTTTCTTCATTGTTAAGACTCGCTTTTGTTGGAGATGGACTTTGTCTAGCACTTTTGTGGTACAAATGTTCATTGCCATTTGTTAGTTCAGTGATTTTGCTATACCCATTTTTCTTTATTTTAAATTGTGAATCCCAGTATTGAGACAGGAAGGCTGTGATGTGCTGGGATAGTGAGGTGTCATTTGAAATACCTTGGAACAGCATGGGAATGGGGCAGAATTTTTTTCGCCCCATCTTGCTGCATGTGCCATGTACTACATCTTTGAGGAGTTGCAAATGGAATTGAACACCGTGCAATTGTCACCAGGCATCACCAGTTCTGGAAGGAAGGTCACTTGATGAATGAGCTGATGATAACTGGGCTTGAGGAATTCCTGTACTTATATCCTGGGGATGAAATGAAAACCCACGTAGACCAATTGGCTGGAGCCTTTGCAGACATCTTCGACCTCTCATTACTAGGATCCGAGTTCCCACCTGCTTTAAAAGGCCATCAATAATACTGGTGTGATTCAATAGTAAGGTCACATGCCCCAATGACTGCTGACTTGTGGCACTGACGTCCATGCTGATGAAATGCTTTGAGAGATTGATTATGACGCATATGAACTCCTATCTAAGCAAGGATCTGGACCCCGTACAATTTGCCTACTGATAGATCAATGGGGGATGTGATCTTGCTGGTTCTCGACTCTGCTTTGGACCGCTTGGACAATCAGAACACATACAGTGCATTCAGAAAGTATTCACTTTTTCCACAATTTGTTACGTTACAGCCTTATTCTAAAATGGATTAAATTCTTTTTTTTAAATCATCAATCTACACACAATACCCCATAATAAAAAAGTGAAAACAGGTGTTTAGAAATGTTTGCAAAGTAATTAAAAAGAAATAACTGAAATATCACATTTACATAAGTATTCAGACCCTTTACTCAGTATTTTATTGAGGCACCTTTGGCAGCGATTACAGCGTCTTCTTGGGTATGATGCTGCAAGCTTGGCACACCTGTATTTGGGTGTTTTCTCCCATTCTTCTCTGCAAATCCCCTCAAGCTCTGTCAGGTTGGATTGGGAGCATCGAGGCACAGCTATTTTTAGGTCCCTCTAGAGATGTTCGATTGGGTTTAAGTCCGGGCTCTGGCTGGGCCACTCAAGGACATTCACAGACTAGTCACGAAGCCTGCGTTGTCTTGGTTGTGTGCTTAGGGTCGTTGTCCCATTGGAAGGTGAACCTCCGCCCCATTCTGAGGTCCAGAACACTCTGAAGTAGGTTTTCATCAAGGATCTCTCTGTACTTTGCTCCGTTCATCTTTCCCTCAATCCTGACTGGTCTCCCAGTTCTTGCCACTGAAAAACATCGCCACAGCATGATGCTGCCACCACCATGCTTCACCGTAGGTATGGTATTGGCCAGGTGATGAGCAGTGCCTGGTTTCCTCCTGACATGACGCTTGGCATTCAGGCCAAATAGTTTAATCTTGGTTTTATCAGACCAGAGAATCTTGTTTCTCATGCCTTTTGGCAAACTCCAAGTGGGCTGCCATGTGCCTTTTACTGAGGAGTGGCCACTCTACCATAAAGGCCTGATTGGTGGTGCTGCAGATATAGTTGTCCTCCTGGAACATTCTCCCATCTCCACAGAGGAACTCTGGAGCTCTGTCAGAGTGACCATCGGGTTCTTGGTCACCTCCCTGACCAAGGCCCTTCTCCCCCGATTGCTCAGTTTGGCCGGGCGGCCAGCTCTATGAAGAGTCCCGGTGGTTCCAAATTTCTTCCATTTAAGAATGACGGAGGGTACTGTGCTCTTCAGGACCTCCAATGCTGCAGAAATTGTTTTATACCCTTCCCCAGATCTGTGTCTCGACACAATCCTGTCTCGGAGGTCTACGGACAATTCCTTCGTCTTCATGACTTGGCTTTTGCTCTGACATGCACTGTCAACTGTGGGACCTTATATAGACAGGTGTGTGCCTTTCCATATCATGTCAAATCAATTTAATTCACCACTGGTGGACTCCAATCAAGTTGTAGAAACATCTCAAGGATAATCAACTTATGTAAATGTGATATTTCAGTTATTTATTTTTAATTACTTTGCAAAAATTTCTAAACACCTGTTTTCGCTTCTTCATTCTGGGGTATTGTGTGTAGATTGATGATAAAAAAAAGTGAATTTAATCCATTTTAAAATAAGCCTGTAATGTAACAAAATGTGGAAAGAGTGAAGGGATCTGAATACTTTCTGAATGCCCTGTACATCAGGGTGTTGTTCATTGACTATAGCTCGGCATTCAACACCATCATCCCCTGCAAACTTGTTATCAAACTCGGGGAACTGGGTGTCTGCTCACACCTATGTAACTAGATCCTCGACATCTTCAACAACAGACCACAATCTGTGCAAATTGACAACAACATTTCTCCTCGATAACCATCAGCACAGGAGCACCTCCGGGCTGTATGCTTAGTCATCTGCTCGACTCACTTTACCCATGACTGATTGGCCAAACACAGTTCCAAAGCTGTCTTTAAGCTCGCCCACAATAACATTGTTGTTGGACGAATAATGGATTATGATAAATCAAACTATAGGAGGGAGATCAAAAATCTGATTAAATGGTGCCAGAAAAACAGTCTTGCTCCCAACGTCAGCAAGATGAACGAGCTGATTGTTCACTTTAGAAGGGGAAAGTTGTCTTCATCAAAGGATTGGTGGAGAAAGTCAACAACTTCTAGTTCCTGGGTGTGGATATCTCTGACGATCTGTCCTGGGTCCAGCACATTAGTGCAATCATAAAGAGAGCCCATCAATGCTGCTTCTTCCTTAGAAGGTTGCGAAGATTTGGTATGTCGACAAATACTCTCTTGAACTTTGGCAGGCATATTGACTGGTTGCATCACTGCCAGGTTCGGCAACTCAGCTGCCCAGGAATGAAGGATATTACAGAAAATGGTGGACGTTGCCCAGTCCATTACGGCTACTGACCTCCCCAAAGGGATCCATCAGAGAACTATTGAACCAGAGGTGCTGCTTCAAAAAGGCAGCCAGTATCATCAAAGACAAACATCACCTTGGCCATACTCTTATTTCATTCCTAGCATTGGGAAGAAGGTATAGGAGTCTGAACACCATGACCACCAGGTTCAAGTATAGTGATTTCCCAATAACCATCAGACTCTTGAACACCACACACACTAACCTCAACTATAAACTAGCAATTGTCTTTGGCTGCACTAAGAACTTGTTTTTTTTGCAGTAGTATTGGGCTTTTCTTTGGGAGATACAGCATGGAACCAGGCACTTCTGCCCACTGAGTCCAAGCTGACCATCAATCTCCCGTTTGCACTAGTTCTATGTTATCCTACTACTTCATCCACTTGTGTCGCACTTTTACGTGGGCTAATTAAACCTTCAAACCTCCACATCTTTGTGGAAGAAACCCATTATACCCAGATGAATCCCACGCGGTCACGGAGAACATGCAAATTCTACACAGACAGGACCCAAAGTCAGGATTGAACCCGGTCTCCAGCACCGTGAGGCAGCAGCTCTATCAGCTGCCACTATATTTATTGAATATTTGTTTATTATATATTATCCACGTGTATTGCGCTTACAGGCCTGTAAAGCTGCAGCAAGTAAGTATTTCATTGTTCTGTTGGTACATAGGAACATTGATCATGACTCTCTTGACTGGCAATGTTGAAACTTGAAGGGTTCTGGATGAATGATAGTGAAGGTGAATCTTCAGATTTAGCACCTAAAGCACTTTTCTGGTGAAACAATAATGAACTTGCACTCCTTTCAGTTTTGCAATGAATGACATGTTCCTTCTACAAGACTAATGCAGATTTGCTGACTTTCTTCATCCAGGATTATGAGTCTTAGTCTCCAGTGATCTGTACTTTTTAATCCTTGTACAACCACTCCTTTATGTTTAATTTCACCTTAATGTCCCATATCGCGCCTGCAAATTGAAACATTTTATCTCAAACTTTTTCCAGTTCTACTTGGTCATTAGCCTGAATACAGGGGTTCGAGAAGGTACATTTCCAGTGACACCTCGGGGGCCATTCAGGAATGGGTCTCTTGGGCCATTTGAGGATGGGCGAGCAATGTTTATCATAGCCCATGAACGAATAGATTGCCTCCTGGACCAATACAGAACTCATTGATATCATTAACTTTACCACTAACGTACCCTACCCCCAAATTCACTTGTACTATTTCAGTCACAGGAGACAAACTATCAACTGACAGCTATTACAAATCGACCGACTCCCAGTTATCTGGGCTACACTTCCTTCCACCGTGCCTCTTGCAAATACACTGTCCCCCACTCTCAATTTCTCCATCTCTGCTGCACTATCCTCTCTTGTGCAGTCCCTTTTGACCTACATTCGAGGCACCTCTTCAACAACTTTCAGTTTCCAGGTCCCTATTACCTCTTCTTTACCATGAACATCCAGCCCCTGTACACCTCCATCCCTCGCCAGGAAGGTCTCAAGGCCCACTGATTTTTCCTTGAAAATAGACCCAATCAATTTCCCTCCATGAACATTCTCCTCCACCTGGCCTCACCCTCAACAACTTCTCGTCTCACTTTCTCCAAGTTAAAGGTGTAGCCATGTCCCAGCTATGTCTGTCTTTTTGTTGGTAACGTCTAACAGTCTTTGTTCCAAACGTACACTGGTATCAACCCCCATCTTTTTCTCCACTGCATTGACAATTGCATCAGGGCTGCCTCCTGCACCCATGTAGAACTTGTTGATTTCATTAGCTTCACCACTAACTTTCACCCTGCCCTCAAAATCACTTGGACTATCTCTGAAGCCTTTCTTCTGTTTCTTGATCACTCTTTCTCCATCACAGGGGACAGACTATCGACTGTTGTCTACCACAAATCTACCAACTCCCATAGTTATCTGGACTGCACTTTCTCCCACCTAACTATTTTCCATTTCCCATACTGACCTTTCTCTCTATTGCTAGAATTAGGCAAACTGGACAAACACCTCATATGTCACTTGGGTACCTTACCACCCAATGATATAAACAATGAATTCTCTAATTTTAGGTAACTGCAAATCCCTCTCTCCCCTTCCGTCTCCCCTGTGCCCCACCTGGACCAGCAACTATTTCTTCAACCATCTGCCTTCCAAACCCACCCCCCACCCCTTGTCTGTGTCAACTTATTACCTGCGAGGCTTTGTCACGTATCAATGTTCTCCAGAGATACTGCCTGACCCACTGAGTTACTCCAGCAGGTTTTATCACAAACCTGTATTTGCAGTTCCTTGTTTCTAGATGGTAAACTGTTATTGTTATCAGTCGCTGGTTTCACTGGAAGTTACATTACTAACTTGATACAATAACATTGTTCAATTGCAGTATGAACACAACGGGCACTGGTGCAGATGAAGCTTTTGACTATCTCTTTAAGATTGTGCTTATCGGAGATTCCAACATTGGCAAAACCTGTGTGGTTCATCGTTTCAAATCTGGGGTTTTCCTCGAGAAGCAGCAGAATACCATTGGAGTGGACTTCATCGTTAAAACAATGGATATTGAAGGCAAGAAAGTGAAGGTGGGCAACTTGCTTGCATTTCTATCACTCCCACTATAAGTGGCTCACATTCTCCAAAACATTGACCCACGGCAAATTGAATCCTTGCCATTCAAATACCAGCACTGGCACTGGAAGGAATCATAAGTTTTGCATTTTAACAAGGTTAGAATCAGAAACCCAACAGATAATAAATATGACAGAGGGTGTTAGAATAGTAGGTGGAAATTATGTTATTACTACTGAAAAGAAACAATAAAGTGCAGTAAAGCAGTGATTTATGTAACATAAGTAAAGGGGACAATTTAAGTGATTAAACTAGAAAAGAGAACTAAGGAAACTATTAGAGCTTAAGTTGTGGGGGTATAAGGCAGATCTGAGAGCATTAACTTGTCTGGTGAAAAAATTCCAAAGGAACAGATCTTGCGCAGATAGTTGTACAATAAACCTAGTGCAATGGGTAAAGTAATTCAAGTTTATTGTCACAAGCAAAAGTAGAGTGAAGTACAGGTACAATGAAAACCTGTTTGCAGCATCATCACAGCTATGTAGACGCAGACACCCAAAACATAACTTACACATAAATTCTACAAGATGGTGAAAAGGAAAAAACTCCCATAAACAAGACATTAGTCAAAAATACACAATTAGAAAGTCAGTCCATGGTAGAGTAAGAGGTAGTCAGTAGTGTTTGTTGCTCATGTAGATTGCAGGTTGGTTCAAGAACCTGATGGCAAAAGGAAAGTAACAGTTCCTGGACTTGATGGTGTGGGATTTCAGGTTTCTGTAGATCCAGTTAAGCGTGATTTTGGTGAGACTGTCCACAGTAAATTGGACAAATATTGAAAGAGTAAATTGACGGAAAAAACTGCAAGAAGAGTTGATAAAAAGTTTAAATTGTGCAAAGTCAATTTTACCATCAACTGATACCATGAATATCGGCAATTAAAAAGGTGGGACACAACATAAAAGTAAAAGGAAACCATACAAAATGCAAAAAACAAGCACAGATAGTAATGACTGGGAGGAATGGCAGAGGACAAAAACTGATGAAATGAATAGGAAGAATCACAAAAAGAAACTTTCATCAGTTATCAAATTGAATGATTGTTTTTCAGAAATAGCTTGGCAAAAGGATCAAGAATTGAACAAGATAATGTTACTAAAATGAGACGTCACAAGGACAAAATGGTTTCCATGCCAGAATTTAAAAGACATAAGAAAAAAATATTGCAATTGTCCGAACTACTATTTCTCTTGATTTGATGTCTATTTATTTTAGACTGGAAATTGTTGTGTCACTGTTATTTAAGCAAGTGAGTAATAAAAAAAAGTGAAATATAAAATGATTGGACTAACAGCTGTTGTTAAGAAATTACTTCAGTTTATAATAAATTTAGATTTATTTAATTAATCTAAGTACCTCAAATTTTCAGCTAATTGACTACAAAAAATGTGAATTGTTAATGAATAGGTATTGGCTGACGAACTTGGAGATGGGAATATCTGTGTATGTTATTTGTATAGATGTTCAGGAGAGTTCAGTGGGTAAAGTGCCACATAATTGACTTGGGGGGGGGGAAAGCTAAAGTTCATGAGATTCACTGTAAGTTATTAACCTTGCTAAGAATTGTGGTAGAAAATAGAGATAATGGGCAGGTAATCCTTCAGGCAGGATGTGACATGTTATTTTACAGGGATCTACTTTGTAGGCTCAACTATTCAGTAAATGAGTTTGGAAATAGATTGACTGTCCTTTATCACACTGAGTCACATTCCTGGATCTCCTTGTCTCACAACACTGTGGGACCACCATCACCAGGCAGAGGACATCTCTGCAGGAGCTCCTCAGGATGGTGTCCTGGACCCAACCATCTTCAGTTGCTTTGTCAATGACCTTCCTTCAGTTGTAGGGACTGAAATAGGGATGTTTGCTGATTATTGCACAATGTTCAGAACCCTTCACAACTCCTCAGGTAATGAAGCAGTCTGCATCCAAACGCAGCATGACCTGGACAATGGGTGGCATGTAATATTAAGTAACACACAGGTGTTAGGCAATGACGTTCAACAAGACAAAATACAGCTATCACTCCCTGACATTCATTGGCATTACAATCACTGAATTTCCTCCCACTATCAATATCCTGGTGATCACCATTGACCAGAAGCTGAACTGGAGTAGCCATGTACACAATGTGGCTGCAAGAGCAGGTCAGTGGCTAGAAGTCCTGTAGTGAGTAACTCGCCTTCTAACTCCCCAAATTCTGTCCACCATTTACAAGGCTCAAGTCAGGAGTGTGATGGAGCATTCTCCACTTGCCTGAATTAGTGCAGCTTCAATAGTACTCAAGAAGCTTGACATCGTACCATACATACCAGTCTTCTTGATAGGCACCACTGTCACAACCATTCACTAACTGCACCACTGTAGCAGCAGTTTGTACCGTCTACAGGATGCACTGCAACGTTTCACCTTAGAGGCCATCTTCCAAACCCACAATCTCAGCAAGCTGGAAGATCAAGGGCAGCAAAGGTACAGATCACCCCCACCGGGAAGTTGCTGTCCAATCCATACACCATCCGACTTGGAAATAAATCACTGTTTCTCCACTGTCTCTGGGTCAGTCCGGGAACTCCCTCCCTAACAACATTGTGAGTATTCAGACAGCTCAAGGACTGCAGTGTTTCAAGAAAGTAACTGACCACCCCTCATGTGCAATTAAATGCTGGCCCAGCCTGTGAAGCACATGTGTCTTGAATGAATTAAAAAAAACATGTAGTTGTTCAAGATGGTGGCTCTTGACTATCTCTTTAAGATTGTGCTTATCGGAGATTCCAACATTGGCAAAACCTGTGTGGTTCATCGTTTCAAATCTGGGGTTTTCCTCGAGAAGCAGCAGAATACCATTGGAGTGGACTTCATCGTTAAAACAATGGATATTGAAGGCAAGAAAGTGAAGGTGGGCAACTTGCTTGCATTTCTATCACTCCCACTATAAGTGGCTCACATTCTCCAAAACATTGATCCACGGCAAATTGAATCCTTGCCATTCAAATACCAGCACTGGCACTGGAAGGAATCATAAGTTTTGCATTTTAACAAGGTTAGAATCAGAAACCCAACAGATAATAAATATGACAGAGGGTGTTAGAATAGTAGGTGGAAATTATGTTATTACTACTGAAAAGAAACAATAAAGTGCAGTAAAGCAGTGATTTATGTAACATAAGTAAAGGGGACAATTTAAGTGATTAAACTAGAAAAGAAAACTAAGGAAACTATTAGAGCTTAAGTTGTGGGGGTATAAGGCAGATCTGAGAGCATTAACTTGTCTGGTGAAAAAATTCCAAAGGAACAGATCTTGCACAGATAGTTGTGCAATAAACCTAGTGCAATGGGTAAAGTAATTCAAGTTTATTGTCACAAGCAAAAGTAGAGTGAAGTACAGGTACAATGAAAACCTGTTTGCAGCATCATCACAGCTATGTAGACGCAGACACCCAAAACATAAATTACACATAAATTCTACAAGATGGTGAAAAGGAAAAAACTCCCATAAACAAGACATTAGTCAAAAATACACAATTAGAAAGTCAGTCCATGGTAGAGTAAGAGGTAGTCAGTAGTGTTTGTTGCTCATGTAGATTGCAGGTTGGTTCAAGAACCTGATGGCAAAAGGAAAGTAACAGTTCCTGGACTTGATGGTGTGGGATTTCAGGTTTCTGTAGATCCAGTTAAGCGTGATTTTGGTGAGACTGTCCACAGTAAATTGGACAAATATTGAAAGGGTAAATTGACGGAAAAAACTGCAAGAAGAGTTGATAAAAAGTTAAAATTGTGCAAAGTCAATTTTACCATCAACTGATACCATGAATATCGGCAATTAAAAAGGTGGGACACAACATAAAAGTAAAAGGAAACCATACAAAATGCAAAAAACAAGCACAGATAGTAATGACTGGGAGGAATGGCAGAGGACAAAAACTGATGAAATGAATAGGAAGAATCACAAAAAGAAACTTTCATCAGTTATCAAATTGAATGATTGTTTTTCAGAAATAGCTTGGCAAAAGGATCAAGAATTGAACAAGATAATGTTACTAAAATGAGACGTCACAAGGACAAAATGGTTTCCATGCCAGAATTTAAAAGACATAAGAAAAAAATATTGCAATTGTCCGAACTACTATTTCTCTTGATTTGATGTCTATTTATTTTAGACTGGAAATTGTTGTGTCACTGTTATTTAAGCAAGTGAGTAATAAAAAAAAGTGAAATATAAAATGATTGGACTAACAGCTGTTGTTAAGAAATTACTTCAGTTTATAATAAATTTAGATTTATTTAATTAATCTAAGTACCTCAAATTTTCAGCTAATTGACTACAAAAAATGTGAATTGTTAATGAATAGGTATTGGCTGACGAACTTGGAGATGGGAATATCTGTGTATGTTATTTGTATAGATGTTCAGGAGAGTTCAGTGGGTAAAGTGCCACATAATTGACTTGGGGGGGGGGAAAGCTAAAGTTCATGAGATTCACTGTAAGTTATTAACCTTGCTAAGAATTGTGGTAGAAAATAGAGATAATGGGCAGGTAATCCTTCAGGCAGGATGTGACATGTTATTTTACAGGGATCTACTTTGTAGGCTCAACTATTCAGTAAATGAGCTTGGAAATAGATTGACTGTCCTTTATCACACTGAGTCACATTCCTGGATCTCCTTGTCTCACAACACTGTGGGACCACCATCACCAGGCAGAGGACATCTCTGCAGGAGCTCCTCAGGATGGTGTCCTGGACCCAACCATCTTCAGTTGCTTTGTCAATGACCTTCCTTCAGTTGTAGGGACTGAAATAGGGATGTTTGCTGATTATTGCACAATGTTCAGAATCCTTCACAACTCCTCAGGTAATGAAGCAGTCTGCATCCAAACGCAGCATGACCTGGACAATGGGTGGCATGTAATATTAAGTAACACACAGGTGTTAGGCAATGATGACGTTCAACAAGACAAAATACAGCTATCACTCCCTGACATTCATTGGCATTACAATCACTGAATTTCCTCCCACTATCAATATCCTGGGGATCACCATTGACCAGAAGCTGAACTGGAGTAGCCATGTACACAATGTGGCTGCAAGAGCAGGTCAGTGGTTAGAAGTCCTGTAGTGAGTAACTCGCCTTCTAACTCCCCAAATTCTGTCCACCATTTACAAGGCTCAAGTCAGGAGTGTGATGGAGCATTCTCCACTTGCCTGAATTAGTGCAGCTTCAATAGTACTCAAGAAGCTTGACATCGTACCATACATACCAGTCTTCTTGATAGGCACCACTGTCACAACCATTCACTAACTGCACCACTGTAGCAGCAGTTTGTACCGTCTACAGGATGCACTGCAACGTTTCACCTTAGAGGCCATCTTCCAAACCCACAATCTCAGCAAGCTGGAAGATCAAGGGCAGCAAAGGTACAGGACACCCCCACCGGGAAGTTGCTGTCCAATCCATACACCATCCGACTTGGAAATAAATCAGTTTCTCCACTGTCTCTGGGTCAGTCCGGGAACTCCCTCCCTAACAACATTGTGAGTATTCAGACAGCTCAAGGACTGCAGTGTTTCAAGAAAGTAACTGACCACCCCTCATGGGCAATTAAATGCTGGCCCAGCCTGTGAGGCACATGTGTCTTGAATGAATTAAAAAAACATGTAGTTGTTCAAGATGGTGGCTCACCATGCCTTCTCAAGGTCAATTAAGACTGAATGCTGGCCAAATGAGCAATTTCAGGGATCAAAGTCTTAGGATGAAAGGTTGGTCATAATTAATCTTTTGAACTTTTTACTCCAGAGAGCTGTGGATGCTGATTGTTTAAGTATGTTCAGTGTTGGCATAATTAGAATTGTTTCAAATATTGCGGATCAAGCAGGAAAGGGAGCCTACACATAGATGCTGTCTGACCTGCTGGATTATTCCAGCATTTTGTGTCTTTTTTTTCCTAAGGTAGACGATCAGATTAATATAGCTCAGTCCATCACACAAATCAGTCTCCCCCATCAACTCCATCTACACTTCATGCTGCTTTGGGAAGGCAGCAAACATAATCAAGAACCATTCGCACTCTCTTCTCCCCTCTCCCATCAGGCAGAAGATACAAAAGCTTGAAACCACGTACTACCAGATTCAAGAAAAGCTTCTTCCTGGCTGTAACTGGAGTCTTGAATGGAACTCTTGTACGCTAAGGATGCATTCTCAATTCCAATATACCTCATTGCAGACCTTGAACTTTATCTTTATCTGCACTTTCTTTAGCTGTAACACTATATCCTGCACTCTGTTTCCTTTACTCTTCTGTTGTTTTCGTGCATGGTCTGGTCTGCCTGGATGATATGCAAAACATGTTTTTCACTGTATTTGGATACACATGACAATAATAAACCAATCCCAATGCCAATGTAGGCAAATATGAATTCTCCAATTTGATCTAAAAAGAATGAAGAGTATGTTCGAAATAATTTAAAAACAATAACAGAGGAGGTTCAAAGAATCTTGGGATCCATGTAAATAAGTGATTTAAATGTCACGGGTGTTGAAAATAATCATAAAGGTGATTGGGATTTTCCTTAGAGGGAGAGAAATGTAGATTTACCAGCATGATGCCTGGACACTATCACCTTTATGAGATTGCACAAACTTGGATTGTATTATCTGGAATTTACATAGTCAGGGGGTGATCTGTTACATTTTTCAAGATGGTAAAGGCAAGCAAGGGGCGAAAACATTTCCACTGAATATGATATAAAATTGAGCCATGGATTTTAGGGTTGAAATTAAATGTTTAAATTCAAGGAATGGTTAACATTTTGGAATTTACTTCCATAAATTGTAACTGATATTGAATCGGTTATCATAATCATAATAATACTTTATTAGCCAAGTATGTTTTGCAACAAATGAGTTTTAAATCTAAGATTGATGTCTAAAGGTGCTAATAATGTGGAGGATATGCAATTGGTCAAAGATGAGCCATGATCTTATTGAATGTGGAACACACTTGAGCACTAAATGGCCGTTATAAGTTCTGAAAGGAAAAGTTGAAAGGTTGGGCGGAGCATTGATAGATGGAATTTAATTCTGATAAGTGCAAGGTGATGTATTTTAAGGATGAAATAGGGGTAGAGCGTATAGAGTAAATAATGAAGCACTAAAGAATGTGATGAACAGAGGCACCTTGGGATTCAGGTCCATAGGTTCCTGAAAATGACAACGATCGATAGGACGATGAAGAAGATATATGGCATGCTTGCCTTCATGGGTCTGGACATATAGAATATAAAAGTCGTGATGTAATGTTGCAACTTAACAAAACAATGGTTAGATTACACTGGAGTACTGCATGCAATTGTGGTTGCCACACAATAGTAAAGATGTGGCTGCACTGGAGAGAGTACAGGGGAAATTCACCGGGATGTTGACTGGATTTGAGGACTTTAATTATGGGGAGAGATTGTGTCGGCTGGGCTTGTTTTACCTGGGCAAAGGAGGCTGAGGGTTGATGATAGAAGTACATAAGATTTTGAGAAGTATCGGTAGTCAAATCTTTTTCCCAGGAGTTGGACTATCAAAAACGAGGGGAATAGGTTTAAGATGCAAGTTAAGATTTAATAGGCATCTGAGGGGCAACCTTTTCAGAGAGTGTGATGTGTATATGGAATGTTGCCAGAGGTGGTGGTTGTGGCAGGTACTACAACAACATTAAAAATACATTTGAACAGGTACATGACTAGGAAATGTTTAGAGAGATATGGGTCAAATGTGGGCAAGTGGGAGTAGTGAAGATGAGGCACCTTGGTCAGCATGGGCAAGTTTTTCTGAAGGCTTGTTCCTGTGCTGTATGACTCTAAAGAGTTTTAAAAGAAAATCTGAAGGGTAAGATTTTCACATAGAGAGTGGCTAGTACCAGGAACACATTAACAGAGAAGATGATGCATTAGATACACTTACTTACTTTAAGAAACATTTAGATTAATACAAAGAAGGTCATAACTTGGACAAATGAGATAGGTACAGTGGCTTGCAAAAGTTTTCATACCCCTTGAACTTTTCCACATTTTGTCACGTTACAACCACAAACGTAAATGTATTTTATTGGGATTTTATGTGATAGACCAACACAAAGTGGTGCATAATTGTGAAGTGGAAGGAAAATGATACATGGTTTTCAAATTTTTTTACAAATAAAAAACTGAAAAGTGTCGCGTGCAAAAGTATTCAGCCCCCGTCAATACTTTGTAGAACCACCTTTCGCTGCAATTACAGTTGCAAGTCTTTTGGGGTATGTCTCTACCAGCTTTGCACATCTAGAGACTGAAATTGTTGCCCATTCTTCTTTGCAAAATAGCTCAAGCTCAGTCAGATTGGATGGAGAGCATCTGTGAACAGCAATTTTCAAGTCTTGCCAGATATTCTCAATTGGATTTAGGTCTGGACTTTGACTGGGCGATTCTAACACATGAATATGCTTTGATCTAAACCATTCCATTGTAGCTCTGGCTGTATGTTTAGGGTCGTTGTCCTGCTGGAAGGTGAACCTCCGCCCCAGTCTCAAGTCTTTTGCAGACTCTAACAGGTTTTCTTCCAAGATTGCCCTGTATTTGGCTCCATCCATCTTCCCATCAACTCTGACCAGCTTCCCTGTCCCTACTGAAGAAAAGCATCCCCACAACATGATGCTGCCACCACCATGTGTCACAGTGGGGATGGTGTGTTCAGGGTGATGTGCAGTGTTAGGTTTCCGCCACACATAGCGTTTTGCATTTAGGCCAAAAACCTCAATTTTGGTCTCATCTGACCAGAGCACCTTCCTCCACATGTTTGCTGTGTCCCCCACATGGCTTGTGGCAAACTGCAAACGGGACTTCTTATGGCTTTTTTTCAACAATGGCTTTCTTCTTGCCACTCTTCCATAAAGGCCTGATTTGTGGAGTGCACGACTAATAGTTGTCCTGTGGACAGATTCTCCCACCTGAGCTGTGGATCTCTGCAGCTCCTCCAGAGTTACCATGGGCCTCTTGGCTGCTTCTCTGATCAATGCTCTCCTTGCCCGGCCTGTCAGTTTAGGTGGACGGCCATGTCTTGGTAGGTTTGCAGTTGTGCCATACTCTTTCCATTTTCGGATGATGGATTGAACAGTGCTCCGTGAGATGTTCAAAGCTTGGGATATTTGTTTATAACCTAACCCTGCTTTAAACTTCTCCACAACTTTATCCCTGGCCTGTCTGGTGTGTTCCTTGGGCTTCATGATGCTGTTTGTTCACTAATGTTCTCTAACAAACCTCTGAGGCCTTCACAGAACAGCTGTATTTATACTGAGATTAGATTACACACAAGTGGACTCTATTTACTAATTAGGTGACTTCTGAAGGCAATTGGTTGCACTGGATTTTATTTAGGGGTATCAGAGTAAAGGGGGCTGAATACTTTTGCACGCGACACTTTTCAGTTTTTTATTTGTAAAAAAATTTGAAAACCATGTATCATTTTCCTTCCACTTCACAATTATGCGCCACTTTGTGTTGGTCTATCACATAAAATCCCAATAAAATACATTTGCATACAAATCTCAATTAAGGAATTAGAAGATACAATAAACTCACTAAAGAATGGAAAAACACCAGGTCCTGATGGATTTACGAATGAATTTTATAAAAGCTTCTATGACAAAATTATACCAAGATTACAAAAAATGTACCAATATGCTTTAAAAAGCCCCCAAAGCAGAATGGATTATCTTCGGAATAACGGAAGATGGTCCAGAACTAAATGTGTTCCAAAAGAAACTAATAGACTATGGGTTAATAACTGGAAAAAAGCTAATCCTAAAATTTTGGAAACAGGCTCCAATACCAACTATAAACATGTGGATTTCAAATATGTTCGAAACATTACACCTAGAAGAGATAAGACTCCTCCTGGCAGGTAAACCAGATCACTTCCACCTGACGTGGTCCGCATTTATAGAATTATTACAAATATAGGGTGCAGAAGTACCTTAAAAAAAAAAACTGAGGTCAGGTAAGGGGGGATGAAAGTTGGAGAGTTGGTATGTCCCATTTGCGTGATGCTTACAAAAACTATTTGTTTTTCTCTTTTCCCTCTTTCTCTTTCTTCTTCTTTTCTAGGGTCTATTTCTTAACTCTTTTTCTTTTGTTTTTAATTTCGTTCTTATAGGGTCTTCGTTCTTTCTTGTTGTCACGTTTTCTACACTTTCACTTTTTCCTTCACTTTCTTCTTTCTCTCAATTTCATCCTTTCCCTTTACTAGTGTAAAAAACAAACGGAGTACATTAATTGTACGAAGATATATGTGACGAGTACTAATGTATGTGGTTGTAATGTAATGTACTTCTAATAAATAAAAATAAAAAAAATAAAAAAATACATTTGCGTTTGTGGTTGTAACGTGACAAAATGTGGAAAAGTTCAAGGGGTATGAATACTTTTGCAAGCCACTGTATAAATGGGCAAAAAGGTTGGCATACACAGTGGGCTGAAGGGCCCTTTTCTGTGCCCTGCGTATCCAAATGTTCCTGTGTCAATTCTATGTTCCATAACTGCAGGGTTGCTCATTCCCCGTCATACGTCTATTGTGTTCTGCAACTTACTCCAGGATAACAGTTCTTCTATAAAAGCTACCACCTGACTCACTGAGAAGTTTTCGGCTTCTAATCCATTCCTGCATACTTTATTTTATATTTTGGTCCTCTCCTTAAGAACACCTTTGAGTTTTCAGACTTGTTCGCAGGTTATGGTAGTCTAACCCCAAAATCCATTTGAAAGGATCAGAACTGGCAAGAGATCCCAGCTCTGTTATCTTCTGTTGAGATCTGTAAGAGACATAATGGAGTTTAATTGCCTAGTCTTCCACTTTGGCGCTCTGGAAGCAGTCCGGCATGGCTTTGATGCTTCTGCTGACAGCAGTTTGCTAACATGGTGTTTTTTAATTTATTAAGGTACAGGTGTGGGACACCGCAGGGCAGGAGCGTTTTCGGACCATCACACAGAGCTACTATCGGAGTGCCCATGGTGCCATGATCGCCTATGACATCACCAAGCAGTCCTCCTTCAACTCGGTGCCCCACTGGGTCAACGAGATCCAGCGATATGGAGCAGCCAATGTTGTCCAGTTGCTGATCGGTATGTTTCATCAGTTGTTTCTGTCAAGAATCATTAATCCAATTGAAATGAAATGGAGTATGAGAATTACTTGCCTGGATATACACACGTTTTAGTTTATTTTATTAGTTTAGAGATACAATGCGGAAACAGGCTCTTCGGCCCACCGGATTCGCACCGACCAGCGATCCCCGCACATTACTACTATTTTACACACACCAGGGACAATTTTTACATTTACCAAGCCAATTAACCTACATACCTGTACGTCTTTGGAGTGTGGGAGGAAACCGAAGATCTCAGAGAAAACCCACACAGGTCACGGGGAGAACGTACAAACTGCATACAGACAGCACCCGGGTCTCCGGCGCTGCATTCACTGCAAGACAGCAACTCTACCGCTGCGCCACCGTGCCAGAAAGAATTATGGTCACAGAATGATACAGCAAGGAAACAGACCCCTATGGCCCAACTCATCCATGCTAACTAAGGTATCCACCTGTGCTAGTCCCATTTGCCTACCTTTGCCTGTATTCCTCCAAACTTTTCTTATCCATGTACCTGTCCAAATGGCTTTTAAATGTTGTTAATTAGCAATCAAGCAGAGAATCAGCGTTCTGTTAGACAGGAATTCCAGCTCAACATTTGTTGATGAGCGGGTACTGGGTAAGCACAGGAGCTGGACAGTGATAAACCATGATCTTACTGCATATGGTAAAACTGGAGGGGCTAATTGTTGACTTTCTCCATGAAGTCACATTCGTGAGTCAATGATCAACAGTGGTTGGTGTCAAGCCTCAGCAATCTGCAATGCAAATAAACTCTCCTCATTCCCTACTTGTGCTGGATTAAAACTTGTGGTTTAAGCTCCGATCAAAGATCATCTGAAACATTAACTCTGTTCCACTCTCCATGGAATGCCTAGTATTCCCAGCATTTTTTGCTTCCATAACCTAAGTGGTTCAATCCTACAGGAATACAGGAACATAAATCTTTGAAGGAAGCAAGACCAGTTGAGAGGCAACACGTGATCGTTGGCTTCATAAATAGGGATTTCAAGGCACAGTCATCATGGGGCGAAGAGCCTGTTCCTATGCTGTATTATTGTATGCTCTCATGCAAAAGTGATGAAGTTATCCTAAACCTTTAAATTCTCTGTTGGGTCCCATCTAGATTATTGGGGCAGTTTTGGCCACTTTGTTTTAAGAAAGACTTCAGGGAGAATATAGATGTGATTTACTATAGTAGAATGGTAGCTCAGTTGAATGACTTCAATTATGTGGGGAGACTGTAGAAGCAATCTGTGGAGCAGATCTTTTTAAGGGAAGGTTTGCAAGAAATCTCAACATAAAATGTTTTGGTAAAGTTGACAAACTCTTGTCAGAGCCAGAAAGATTACTAACAAGAAGATATCAATTTAAGGTAATTAGCAAAAGAATAAAAGGGAAGAGGAATTTGTGTTGTGACTTTGATGTTCTGCATGGAATTGACTCATTTATACAAATATCACTGACAAGATGAGCATGTGAAAAAACTACCCCTCATACCCCTCATTAAATCTTGTCCAGAATAGTGGATATATCAGGTCATGGAAGGTATGTTACAATACTTACCTTCAACGGCGCTGTAATTCTGCCACTGGCCGTGTGCGCGATTTTGGCGCCTTTAAGGGGGGGGCGGGTTTAAAACGCGGGTTTCTCCTACCTTGTCCTGTATTATATTTCGTTGGAGTACAAGCGTTTGCTGAAAAATCGTTCCTAGGGGCGTTTTGTGTATTTTTTATTTTTATTAAATCGACAATGTCAGCGCTGGAGTCATTTTAAAATCAGCTTCTGAAGCTCAACGCCGACAACGGGGACGGATTTCACACACAGGACAGGTAAACGAAAGTGGTTTATTTTAATGTATAAAAGTGCTTCTTAAGAAGCCTTTAATTAATATTTTTTCATGCAAAACGGTGATTTTATTCCCCGAATTAACGGCAGAATTTTTCGTGCCGATACGGGGTTAAATTCACCGCAAATCAACGTTCCAAATGATCGCGTTCCAGAAAACCTCACTCGCAAGATGATATAAATGCCCATTAATTTACAGGTATTAAACATTCAATTCCTTCCATTTGGCCTGTAAATCCATGACAATGAGATTTAAAAATTATGTTATATTGTGAATTCTTGTGTGAATGTTATTTGGACACTTAGGCTATTTAAAAATGTTAATCTATTAAGAAATTGATAGATGTTTAGATCTAGTAATTGAATTTTGTAATTAGCTACAATTAGGTAACTAACTAATTATATGCTTTAATTTCATTTCTTCTAAGTAAGATTGTTTCATATTTGTTTCAGAATGCTTCAATCTATAATAACTGAAAATTTCTTTCAGTTCTCTTAATTTTTAAGAAAGTTATGGGCTTTTGACTGTCCTTGATCACAGCTTTTGTGTTAAGTCAATGGAAAAGCAATAGGGAACAAGATGCTAATTTCCGAGTATGAAAATGGCCATAACTTTTTTAATACTGAAGATATGAAAGTGAATTAGGTGTCAAATTAAACTTCTTTTTATGCTTTATCTGATGGGATAAATTGCAGACTTTATTTTTTAAATCCCAAAATTTTGTAACATTGCTAATTTTAGTCCCTGACTCTGAGTCTCTTCAGTTCATCGCACTTAATGCTTTCTTAATTTGTCGTTAGTCAGGGAGGAGAATCGATTCATCACTGAAGTTCACGTGCCAGCAGATTGTAGTAAATGGTCAGATACAGAGTCCAAGTGAGGGCCGACCCCTCTACTGTCAGTCGGGAATGCCTGAACAGATAATAATAATAATAATGGATGGGATTTATATAGCGCCTTTCTAATACTCAAGGCGCTTTACATCGCATTATTCATTCACTCCTCAGTCACACTCGGTGGTGGTGAGCTACTTCTGTAGCCACAGCTGCCCTGGGGCAGACTGACGGAAGCGTGGCTGCTAATCTGCGCGTACGGCCCCTCCGACCACCACCAATCACTCACACACATTCACACGCAGGCAAAGGTGGGTGAAGTGTCTTGCCCCAAGGACACAACGACAGTATGCACTCCAAGCGGGATTCGAACCGGCTACCTTCCGGTTGCCAGCCGAACACTTAGCCCATTGCGCCATCTGTCGTCCCGAACAAAGATGAACAAATTGATCTCCCTCCCTGAAATAGAAGAGTTTTTATAACAATCCAATCATTTCAAGATTATAATTACAAATAGTAACTTTTAATTTCAGATTTATCAAATTACTGAATTTAAATTTCTCAGATGCTGTGATGGAATTTGAACTCTTGTCTCTGGAACAATAATCCAAGTGATATGACCTGATGCCATAGGTGCAGAGTCTAGAGTTAATGAAGGAGGTTAATGGGGTCACTCCCATACAACTGCATAATGCTCCACTGCACCTTGTCGTCAGTGGAGGTGAAGATGGTGAAACATAGAAACATAGAAAATAGATGCAGGAGTAGGCCATTCGGCCCTTCGAGCCTGCACCGCCATTCAATATGATCATGGCTGATCATCCAACTCGGTATCCGTGAAGGATGAGTTTGGGATATAGTTGAAATATGATCTGAAACAGTGTATTAAAAGGTGATATAAACAGGTTTGGAACGTCCTAAGGAATCTTTCCAGCACAACCGTAAAAGAGCAGGGTGGGTGCAATCATTGGATAAATCTGCATAGGATATGGGACTGGCACATGAGGCAAGTGGCTGATCACTGTGATTCTCTCCACTCCCAACAGGAAACAAGGCTGATCTTGCGGAGAGACGTGAGGTTCCATTCGAGGAGGCCTGCAATGTGGCTGAAAAATTTGGTCTCTTGGCTGTGCTGGAGACGTCAGCCAAAGAGGCACAGAATGTCGATGAAGCCTTTTTGCTGTTGACTCGAGAGCTGCTGGCGCGGAACGGGCTACATTTATCCAGTGAAAGTAGTCGGAGTTCACTCCACCTGGATTCCCGGCCAGTCATTACTGGTGCACCTCCTCAGAAAAATTCCTGTCCCTGTTGAGTATCATTATTTGCAGTTAGCTGAGTTTGAACCACCCCAACGTAGTTGGAGCCCAGAGGTCAACTTCTGCAATGTAATATCCTTGAGTGACATTCTAGTTTGTGGAGCAGTTTGCAGGGGTACTAGTTTGCAGTGTACTAGACTGGAGCTGTAAAGATCACTGCAAAATTACAAACTCTGGTTTTTGGTCCCTCTCTTGAAGACAGTGCTTCTGGTTAAATGTTTGTCATTGATGCTGAAGCTTCGCTGAAAATTGCCCTGAATAGATAGAACATTCACCACAGCTGCTCGAATACCTTTTCATAAGCATGTTCTTCTGGATTGAAATGTATCCAGAAAACATGATTGTTGCTGTTGAATGTTCAAAGTAAAGCCACAATGACCCAAAGATAGTGCCTCGGATGTTGTTTTTGTGGCCGTCTTGGCTCATCTGATGCCATTTCTGCTTCTGTGTCAAGTTATGGATTCTAGGATCACTCCAGAGACTTCAGCTTGTAATTCAGGCTGACACTCTGAGTGCTGCACTGCCAGAGGTGCCAACCTCTGGGTAAAAACTTAGATCATCTTCTCAATTGAATATTTGTTGGAATGGAGCAGGGGAGTAGATGTGCACTGTCTGATGCATATTCCTCAAACAGAAATGATAAAAGAAAGAGAGAGCCTTCTTCTGTCACATCTTTCTTACTACCTGAAGCTTTCCTTCAGCAATGCACAGAAACCCATATCAGGTTCATATCTCTGGAGTAGGACTTGAATCCACAATCTTAAGCTGAGGTGAGATGTTATCATTCCTTTTCTTAGGCAGTTCCTTAGGGTTGAGGGTGATTTGCTTCCCCACCAGTTCTGTGGTTTCTGAAGTGACAAATGCCGTATCCACAGACTTGCCTCAAGCTGTCACCGTATGCTCCTTCTGCAAGCTGCGACAGGCTTTCTGCCTCCATCCAGAGAGACTGGGAGTACTGCTCGTCTTTCTGGATGATGCTCCATCTGTTTGAGCAGTTCTGAGCCAAGGATTCAGAAAAATCTACCCCAACCCCTCAAGATCTCTTTAGAGTTTTCAGGAGAGTACAAAATGCTTCCTTTGGATAGAAAAGGTTTAAAGGAAATGGGCCAAACATGGGCAAATGATGACGGATGATGATGGAAATGATGTTAGATGGAGCATGTTGGTCAGTATGGACGAGTTGGGTCTGTTCTCATGTGCTATGATTACACTTGGAGTACAATGCTTGTTCCAGGAGTGTGCTGTAGGGTATGTGAACAACATTGCCAACCTATCACCGCTGGTTGAAGATGATTAGAACATCAATCCTTGCGTTGTTGGTCTGGGAGAGGACACAGTTGCATATCCTGCCTGTGGATTTGGAGGATCTTTTTGGCAGTATTCTCGCATTGATTTAAGGCGTTGACTGAAAGTCATTGGTATCTTTGATCTAAGACAGAAACTCTGTTCCTCTTCTGCCAATGCTGCCTGATCGACTGTTTCCTGGTTTTAAATCTGATTTCCAGCATCTTAAGATTTTTGATTTCATCATCAACATCCACCTTCACTGAGAGGCAGGTTCTTGAGAGATTCTTGCAATGTCAGTTCAGCTTTTTTTTTTGCATTCTCCCTTTTAAATCCTCACTATGAAACAGAGACTAGAACTGTCCAGTTTCCCCAAGCACGATTCACCTCATGTAACACCTCTGCTGTTTAATTATTTTCTTCTAGAAACTGCCCCCAATGTTTTGCTTAGATTTCTGATAGCTTTGTTAATTTGCATGGCTACTTTGCATTATATATATCTTGCCCCTTGATTTCCTCCATGTTTCCTCCCAATAAACTTCAATTGTTGCCCTTTGCTGAGGGAGATGACCTTCCAGTTATCCGGTCTAGATTTTCAATTTTTTATGCTTTTTGATCTCACCTCCATTTCCTTTATTTCAAATAAATCATTGCAAATGTGGTGGCCAGAACTGTACAGTAGCTGTGCCTAAATGTATTTTATGCAATTTTCATATTATTTGTTTAAACCAATAAAAGGCAAGGAGACATTTGGAATATCTATCTACCTGTCCTGTTACTTCAGGGACATGTGGACAATCACTCCAAGATCCCACTTTTCCTCCACACCCCATTTAATTTCTTGCCTTGTTTTCCTTCCTTCAATACATTATCTTGGACTGGCAGGTACTATAACAAGTATTGGCAGGTACTGTAACAACATTTAAAAAGCATTTGCACAGGTACATGGATGGTAGGGGTTTGGAGGGATATGGGCCAAATGCAGGCAGCTGGGATTAGTGTAGATAGAACATAAAACAGTACAGCACAGGAACGGGCCCTTTGGCCCACAATGTTTGTGCTGAACATGATGCCGAGGAACTGATCTCATCTGCCTGCAAATGTTCCACATCCCATTATTCACTGCATTTTCATCTGCATATCTAAAAACTTCAAACGCCACGATCGTATCTGCCTCCACCACACACCCGGCAATGCATTCCAGGCTCCACGACCCTTTGTGTACAAAAAAACTTGCTCTGCACATCTCCATTACATTTTCCCCCTCTCACCTTATAGCTCTGCCCTCTAGTGTTGGACATTTCCATCCTGGGGAAAAAGGTTCTGACTATCTTCCCTATCAATGTCTCTCATAATTTTATATATTTCTATCAAGTCTCCCCTCAACCTCCGACATTCCAGAGAAAGCAATCCAAGACTATCCCTGTAGCTGAAACCCTCTAATCCAGGCAGCATTCTGGTAAACCTCCTCGGTACTATTTCCAAAGCTTCCACATCTTTCCTGTAATGGGGCGATATAGAACTGCACACAATATTCCAAATAATAGATGGAACATATTGTTCAGCATGGAAAAGTTAAGCTGAAGGGCCCGTTTCCATGCTGTATAATTCTACGACTGGCTGCTCCTGACTGAATTCCATTTGTTACTTTTGTATTCACCTGACAAATTCATTGCTGGAAACGCAAGATATTGTCGAAGCCAAAATCTTGAGCAAAAAATAAACTGCAGGAGGAACTCAGTGGGTCAGGCAGCATCAGTAGAAGGAAATGGACAGACGACTTATCGGGTCAGCACCCTTCTTCGTACTGTTATATTTATAGTCTTACCTATAATCCCTTTTATATTTAGCTCCTTTACCATTAATTATTGGTGCCCATCTTATTTTGTATATTGAGCGAAAGGGAATTTGTTACTAATTCCTTTCTGTATTATGTTATTTCTGCACACTTTGTCACTCTGTGTTAACCTATTACCTGTATCCTTTGCTTTAGTTGGACTTTTATTCCTATCTGAAATCCAAAAAAATCTGCAGATGGTGGAAATATGAAATAAAAATTGACAATGCTGGAAACTCCGCAGGAAATAGAAGCAGAGTTAACGTTTCACGTTGAAGAGCCATCACCATAACTGGAAAATAGGAATTTTTATTTCTGATGAGGCATTCCTGACTAAAAACATTAATTCTGTATTCACTCTGTGACTTTACTATCTAAGTATATGGTTAAATGTCTTTAGAATGTAATTGTACCTGCCTTTACCATCTCCTCTACCAGTTTGCTCCAGACAACCACAATCCTTTGTGTTATTACATACCTCTCTGGTCCCCTAATTTGTCCTCTCACCGTACACCTATGCCTATTCATTTTAGACTCTCCTAACTCTGACTATCATAATGTTCCAAACCTTGAAGGTCACCCCTCAGCCTCCTATGTTCCAGTGAGAACAAACCCCGCCTATTCACACTTGCCTTGAATTAATAAATTTATGCTAATGAAAGCTGCTAAATTTCCAGGACTTAATGACATACCTTGCAAGGTTTTGAAAGGGGAGGCTAAAGAGATGTTGAATATACAACCAAAATCCTATGGTTTTCAAAACAGTGTGCCCTTCTAGAAAGCAGTAAATATAACCTGATTCTTTAGGAAATATATGGGGTGATGGCAGTATTAGTCAAACAGTCAAGCAGGTACTTTGGACTACCATCTCTATGCTGACCATTATGCCTATCTATACTAATCCCATATACATTCATTAATTGTATATCCCTCTCCCTACACATTAAAGTACCTGTCCTGATACCTCTCAAATAATCCTGTTCCTGCCTCCAACACCTCCTTTGGTAGCCCATTCCAGATACCAAGAATTCTGTGTGAAACATTTGCCTCTCAGATCCCCTTTAAATCTCCTGCCCATGTTTAAATGCATACCCTCTAGTTTTAGACACTACAACCATGACAAACAGACTCTGGCTACCCTATCTATGCCTCTCACAATTTTACATACCACTATCATGTCATCTCTCATCCTTTTCTGTTCCATCTCAAATAGACCCAGCCTATCCAGTCTTTCTTCTTAAGCCCTCCAATATAGGCAACATCCCTGTGAATCTTTGAATCCTGTAGTGTGGCAACAATTGGAGCATTGCACACAATACTTCAATGTGGCCTAACCAATGTTTTAACTGCAGCATGGCTTCCCAACTCTGGTGCTCACTGCCTCACTGAAGAATGTGAGCATGGCATATGCCGCTTCCACCACCAGTGTCATCATATTCAGGGAAATATGTACACGTACACCAATGAACCTGAAACTATAAGAGAAAACACTGGTAAAACTATCAATTTAACCAGTGTACTTCAAAAATAATAATATTGGACAGTATCAACATGAATTTAGGACAAATCTGTAGTTTTTATTTCCTGAGGTTAGTTTAATGAGCTTGTAATTGGGAGTTTAAATAATGGAGTGAGTAAATCTGGTGCATTTGGACTTTCTGAAGGCCTTTGATAGAATGCCACGTGAGATTAGTAAAGAAAATTAGAATGTATGCCTTTGGGGTTAATACACTGGTAGGCACTAATTGGTTGATTGGTAGAAAGCAGATTATGAATAAATGTCATTTTGGGGTTGGAGTCTGTGACAAAGGAGTTTTGCATGGATCTGTGCTGGGACCCAAGTTGTTTACGGACAAAATGTGTAGGAAAGATGCAGATGCTGGTTTAAATCGAAGGTAGACACAAAGTGCTAGAGTAACTCAGCGGGACAGGCAGCATCTCTGGAGAGAAGACATGGGTGATGTTTTGGATTGAGACCCTTCTTCAGATTGATGTCAGGGGAGTGGGCGGGACAGAGATAGAATGTAGTCGGAGACAGTAAGACTGGTGGGAGAACTGGGAAGGGGAGAAGATTGGGAGAGAGAAGGATAGCAAGGGCTATTTTAAGTTAGACAAGTCAATGTTCATACCGCTGGGGTGTAAGCTACCCAAGCAAAATATGAGGTGCTATTCCTCCAATTTGCGCTGGGCCTCACTCTGATAATGGAGGAGGCCCAGGACAGAAAGGTCAGATTGGGAATGAGAGGGGGAGTTAAAGTGCTGGGCAACCGGGAGATCAGGTAGGTTAAGGTGGACTGAGCGGAGGTGTTCAGCGAAACGATTGCCGAGCCTGCGCTTGGTCATGCCGATGTACAAAAGTTGACACATGGAACAGTAGATGAGGTTGGAGGAGGTTTACAATCTATATCAATGATTTGGATGAAGGGACCAAGTATAATATATCGAAGACTGCCAATGACTCAAGTAGAGGAGAAAGGCTTTGAGGGGGGTGAATGGGGATATAAACATGTGAGTCAATGGGAAAAACATGGCAGATGGAGTACAATGTGGGAAAACGAGGTCTTCTATTTTGGACAGAAACAAGATAGAAAGCTGGAGTACTTTATTTAAATAGCGAGGGATGAAAGGTATGTGTCCATGTACATGAACTGTTGTAACTTAACATACAGGTACAGCAAACTATACGTAAGGCAACAGTATTTTGGGTGTTTTAGTGCAAGAAGACTTGATGACAAGAGACGAGTAAATTCTATGGCAATTATATAAGGCCCTGGTAAGATTGCACTTGGATACATACGGGTCTGACTACCTACTTAAGGACAGACATACTTGGAAGGGAGTAAAGCAAAGGTTCACTAGATTGATCCCTGGGATCGGGCTAGGAGGAGCATGGTATACTCTTTTTGAGGAGAGATTAGTGGAGAGATTAAGCAGAAGGACCCATTTTCACAAATTCAGAAGAATTAGAAGTAATCTCACTGAAACATCTAAGATTTATACATTGCTTAACAGGATGGGTTTAGGAATCATGTTTCCCCTTGCTGGGATGTTTACAATCAAGAAGCAGTGTCAAAATGAGAGGTCAGTCTTTCAGAACAGAAATGGGGAGAAATGACCACCCACAGACTGCTGACCTTTAGGGATTCTACATCTAAGGCGGTTGGAGGATTGGGTATTGTATATTTTAAAGATGGAAATCCATAGATTTTAGTTTTAGCGAATCACGTGATATCTGACGTGAAACACAAGATCAGCTTTGATCTCACTGAATGTTAGAGTAAGCGTGAGAGGCCATGTAACTTGATCCATCTTCTGCATGTTTTTCTCAACAAGTTTCCAATCTTCTGCATCACTACAGCAAGTGGTGCTGAGGTGACAAATCACGCATGGACTCATTGAATGACAACAGAACCAGTGGTCGGAATGCTTCTGTTTCTACACGGCACGGTGGCGCAGCGGTAAAGTTGCTGCCTTACAGTGCTTGCGGCTCCGGAGACCCGGGTTCTATCCCGATTACGGGTGCTGTCTGTACGGTGTTTGTACATTCTCCCCGTGACCGCGTGGGTTTTCTCCGAGATCTTCGGTTTCCTCCCACACTCCAAAGACATACAGGTTTGTAAGTTGGCACAAAATGCTGGAGTAACTCAGCGGGACAGGCAGCATCTCTGGAGAGAAGGAATCTCCAGAGATGCTGCCTGTCCCGCTGAGTTACTCCAGCATTTTGTGTCTACCTTCGATTTAAACCAGCAGCTGTAGTTCTTTCTTACAGGTTTGTAGATTAATTGGCTTGGTATAAGTGTAAAATTGTCCCTAGTGTGTGTAGGGTAGCATTAGTGTGCGGGGATCACTGGTTGCTGCGGACTCGGTGGGCCGAAGGGCCTGTTTCATGCACTGTGCTCCATTGGTGGGAGTAATTTGGAAGAAAAGGAGGTCCCATTTCGAGTTGCTGAGGGGTGGGAAGTGCTGTTGATGAGAATGGTAGAGGACATTGCAATGAGTGAGAAGATGGGATCACAAATGCCGAGTTCCTATCGATGATGTAACCTATTGCTGAGAATGTATACAAGAGATTGGAGGAAATGACCCAGAAATAGGATGGGGCCTTTTAAAGATATGACATATTCAATAGAAATGACTTGGAGAGTTAACCAAGAAATGAATAGTTTGAGCAGTTTTCTCGATCCAAATCTGTTTTGATGAATCTTCTGCCATTGTAAAGTGAGAATCAGGGAAGTCTGTTGATAATTGAACAATCGGATTTACAATGCCTTAAAATGAAGAAGCTTTGCCTCATGCTGGAAAGCCTAAGTATCATTCAAGCAAAAACTGATATGTTCCAAGCAACATGCAAGTCATTTCAATGCAACAACAATCTTCAGTAACAGAATTAACAACCTTGCATGGTATTCAAATGCACTACCATTACCAAGACCCCATTATCAAGTCATGGGGATCACCATTGATTAAAGAGCAAAACTTGATCAGCCACATAATTACTGCGACTATGTGAACAGCTCAGAAGCTGAGTATCCTGTGATGATGAATCATTTGCCAAATCTGGAAATCTTTTCCACCAGCAAAACAGATTGAGTCAGAAGTGGAATAGTGCACTCTTCAATCATCTGGGTGGCTAAAGGCCACAGCCATCCAGAACAAAGCTGCCATGAAAGTTGGATTTAATTCACTGACCTATGCATCAATTTATTTTAACTGTGATAGTAATACAACAATCTGCTGAGGTTTCTTCATCAGCACACTCCAAAACTCGTATTTCCACCATCTAAAAGGTCAAAGATACCAGGGACATGTAAACAGTAATACTTGCACGATCTATTGCCTGTTACACACTTTCCTTCCTTGGAAATATAGTGCTATTCTTTCAGTGTTTTCAGATCAAAATCCGGCTCAAGAGCACTGAAGAAGTCACTTAAGCGTGTTTAACTGTCATATGTACCAACATGGGAACAATCAAATTCTTACTTGCAACAGCATAACAGATCTGTAACCACAAGAAATGTAGATATGTAATCAAACATTCAATAAATTGATAACCACAATAATAGTGCAAAAAAGCCCAAAGTCCTTATTGGAACCAAAGACAATTCATTGGTTAGTGTGTAGTGTTCAGGAGCCTGATGTTTTTTGGGGAAAAAGCTATCCTTGAACCTGGTGGTCATGGTTTTGATTCCTACACCTTCCCAATGTTAGGAATGAAATGGGAGCATAGTCAAGATGGTGTGGGGTTTTGATGCTGGCTGCCTTTTTGAGGCAGCACCTCCTATAGATCCCTTCAGTGGTGGGGAGGTCAGTACCTATGATGTACCAAGCAGTGTCCACCACATTTTGTATGCTCCTTCATGCCTGGGCGATCAAAGTTCAGAGAGCAGGAACTACTCTACACAGAAATAACTATTTCCAGAGAGAAGACAAACACCACAAGGGCAATTTGGATATGAAATAAACTAACCAGGCTAATGACACCTACATTCAATACATTAAAACAATGGAAGATCCTAATAATGCATCAGAAAGTGGTATGGTTCAATTGTTAGAGTGATTTGAGTTTTGGCAGTACAGTAATACAGACAATGTGAAGTCGTACTAGTGTGAATGTGTAAGGATGATCTGGTACTCATGTTGGGATTCCTATATACTGCCAGTTCTTTTTGTTCTATTTGTGAATAAACCTGCTTGACAAGTTGCACAGTGTCTGAAGTAAATGTGATCTGTCATGAAGTAATAATAGGTTAAATACCATGAGCAGTAAATTCATTTGGCTTGCTAAAATGGTCCCCACCCACAAGCTATTTTCCGTTTTGATGGATGATACCTATTGAGAGAATTTGGGAGTAAACCACATATTTTAGGTGCCGTCCATGTTATTATGGAAAACAGTTAGACTCATGGGTTGCAAGTTAAAATAAATCTCTTAGCCTGGAATGGGCCTAGAATGGAAGCTAATAATAAATCATTCTTGGAATGTGGGTGTTGCTTGTAAATCTTACATTTCACCTTCTATATTTCCTGAATATCAAGTGATTCAACAGGTGACCAACACCAGCTCGATTGACGACTTTTGAGGGAAATTAAGGTCAGGAGACACTGAAGCTCAATGAGGCATGAGCAGCAGAATTCCTTTCATGAAGGTCGTTACTTAAATCAGGTTCAATGACAATAGATCACTGCGGTCATTTGCAATCATACTAGCTTTTAATTTCCAAATTTAAAAAGAAGAATGTTTAATCTATTAAACATTGTTATCACCAGAATTTTAGGAAATGGCTGCCTATATTGAAAGGCTTCTTCTGCAGTTGTATAGGGCTGTGGTAAGACCACATATGGAGTATTGTGTACAGTTTTGGTCTCCTAATTTGAGGAAGGACATCCTTGTGATTGAGGCAGTGCATCGTAGGTTCACGAGATTAATCCCTGGGATGGCGGGACTGTCATACGAGGAAAGATTGAAAAAACTAGGCTTGTATTCACTGGAGTATTGAAGGATGAGGGGGAATCTTATAGAAACATATAAAATTATAAAAGGACTGGACAAGATAGATGCAGGAACAATGTTCCCAATGTTGGGCGAGTCCCGAACCAGGGGCCACAGTCTTAGAATAAAGGGGAGGCCATTTAAGACCGAGGTGAGAAAAAACATTTTCTCCCAGAGAGTTGTGAATTTATGGAATTCCCTGCCACAGAGGGCAGTGGAGGCAAAATCACTGGATGGATTTAAGAGAGTTAGATAGAGCTCTAGGGGCTAGTGGAATCAAGGGATATGGGGAGAATGCAGGCACGGGTTATTGATTGGGGATGATTAGCCATGATCACAATGAATGGCGATGCTGGCTCGAAGGGCCGAATGGCCTCCTCCTGCACCTATTTTCTATGTTTCTAAGTCCTCTATTCAAGAGATCGCAAAATATATTATAAGATTGGATAAGGTAGATCCTCAATGTGAGTATGCTTCATTACATCTACAGCCTCTGCTTTCACACCTTGACATCTTCTCTTGTGCATGTACACACACACAGTTCTTTTCTTCCTTCTCTTCCCCATGCCATGTTCAGGTTGCTCTGCCGTCTCTCTCACTTCTCTCTATCCACTAACTCGGAACAGAGACAAATAGAACTGCAGATGCTGGAATTTTGAGCAAAAGAAAGTGCTGGAGGAACTCAACTAGTCAGGCAGCATCTATCCTAACCACCAGTCACATCTTCTCAACCCCACCCCTCTCCACTTTCTGCAGAGACTGCTCCCTGTGCAACTCCATGGTTCAATCATCCCTTCCCACCAAACCACCCTCTCCCCAGGTACTTTCGCCTGCAACCACAGGAGATGTAACACCTACACCTTCTCCCTCACTTCCATCCAGGGACCCCAGCACTCATTCCAGGTGAGACAGAGGTTCACGTGCACCTCCATTAACCTCATCTACTGCCTCCGGTGTTCCCAATGTCCTGCTTTACATCGGAAAGTGGGACACGGGGAACACTTGCACTCGGTCTATCAAGGCCTCCTGGATCTCCCAGTTGCTAACCATTTTAACTTCCCATTCCCATACTGACCTCTCTGTCCTGGGCTTCCTCCATTGCCAGAATGAGTGCCCTCCATAGGATTCCTTCCTCTGGTGTCACAATTTGGAACTCTTCCGTCCTTATCCCACAGCTTTTGTCTTTTCATCTCTGGCTTTTCTCCAACCATCTGCATATCAAACCCATTACCCTACTCAACTGTACCCACTATTACTTGCCAGGCTTTGTCTTGCCCCAGCTTTCTTACCCTCCCATCTCAATCAGTCTGAAGAATGGTCCCGACCCAAAACATCACTTAACCATGTTATCCAGAGATGCTGCCTGACCCCTTGAGTTACTTTGGGTCGTTTTTGTAGCATGGATGAATTGGCATGCTAACCAAGTTATCTAACTGAGTTAGTCCCACTAGCCTGTTCCTGGTCCATATCCCTTCAAACCTTTTTTTACCTTGCACCCGTCTAACTATATTTTAAATGTTGTAATTGTATCCACCTCTTCCTTTCTACCACTTCCTTTGGCAGTTTATTCCTTATACACACTGGTTCCCCTTCAGGTCCCCTATAAATCTTTCCCTCTTCACCTTAAAAGTATGGCTTCATTTTGGACATCACATCCCTGGAGGAGACTGTGACCAGCTTATCTCTGCTGCATTTGATGTTATAAATCTTTACGGTCATCCTTCTGCCTCCCATGCTCTACAGGAGAAAAGATCCAGCCTCTCATAACCCAAACCTTTCAGTAACGTCCTCATAAATCTTTTTTTTTGCGTTAGGTTTAATGACATCACGCCAACACAGAGCACTCCATAATGTTTGGGACAAAGACCCGTCATTTATTTATTTGCCTCTGTACTCCACAATGTGAGATTTGTAATAGAAAAAAAATCACATGTGGTTAAAGTGCACATTGTCAAATTTCAACAAAGGCCATTTTTATACATTTTGTTTTCATCATGTCGAAATTACAGCAGTGTTTATACATTTAAATGAAAGTAGTCATGTTTAGTATTTTGTTGCATATCCTTTGCATGCAATGACTGTTTGAAGTCTCCGATTCATGGACATCCCTAGTTGCTGGGTGTCTTCTCTGGTGATCCTCTGCCAGGCCTCTATTGCAGCCATCTTTAGCTTATGCTTGTTTTGGGGGCTAGTCCCCTTCAGTTTTCTCTTCAGCATATAAAAGGCATGCTCAATTGGGTTCAGATCGGGTGATTGACTTGGCCACTCAAGAATTGACCATTTATTAGCTTTAAAAAACTCCTTTGTATGTTTGGGATCATTGTCTTGCTGTAGAATTAACTGCCAGACAATGAGTTTTGAGGCATTTGTTTGAACTTGAGCAGATAGGATGTGTCTACACACTTTAGAATTCATTATACTACTACCATCAGCAGTTGTATCATCAATGAAGATAAGTGAGCCAGTATCTTCAGCAGCGATACATGCCCAGGCCATAACACCCCACCACGTTTCACAGATGAGGTGGTATGCTTTGGATCTTGGGCAGTTCTTTCTCTCCTTCATACTTTGCTCTTGCCATCACTCTGATACAAGTTAATCTTCGTCTCATCTGTCCACAAGACCTTTTTTCAGAACTGTGGTTGCTCTTTTCTCTTCTTGGCAAACTGTAACCCGGCCATCCAATTTATGCGGCTAAGCAGTGGTTTATATCTTGTAGTGTAGCCTCTATTTCTGTTCATGAAGTCTTCTGCGGACAGTGGTCATTGACAAACCCACACCTGACTCCTGAAGTGTTTCTGATCTGTCGGACAGGTGTTTGGGGGTGTTTCTTTATTATAGAGAGAATTCTTCTGTCATCAGCTATGGAGGTCTTCCGTGGCCTGCCAGTCCCTTTGCGATTAGTAAGCTCACTAGTGCTCTCTTTCTTCTTAATGATGTTCCAAACAGTTGATTTTGGTAAGCCTAAGGTTGGCAGTTTTATTCTTGTTTCTCAGTCTCATAATGGCTTCTTTGACTTTCATCGGCACAACTTTGGTCCTCATGTTGATAAACAGCAATAAAAGTTTCCAAAGGTGATGGAAAGACTGGAGGAAAAACTAGCTGCTGAGAGCTCTCTTATACCTGTATTAAGGAGGCAATTAAACACACCTGAGCAATATAAACTCCTGTGAAGCCATGTGTCCCAAACATTATGGTGCCATGAAATGGGGGGGGGGGGGGGGGGGACTATGTATAAACAGAGCTGTAATTTCTACATGGTGAAACCAAAATGTATAAAAATACCCTTTAATAAAATCTGACAATGCACTTTACCCACATGTGATTTAAAAAAAAATTATAAATCTCAAATTGTGGAGTACATAGCCAAATAAATAAATGATGGGTCTTTGTCCCAAACATTATGGAGGGCACTGTGTATGATCCAACTTGGCTTCCTCTATCCCCACCAACATAGAAGACAGTCGAGGTATCAAAAAAATGCAATAGAGCATTGGATACAACATTGGCTAAACGACCAGACCATAGTCGAGAAGACAAGTTCTTTAGAACTAATTGCACCTCTAGCTTAGCTTTTCAAATACAGTTACAACACTGACATCTGCCCATCCATGTGGAAGATATGGGGACAGAAAGAATGGCAGATGTTGGAATCTTGAGCAAAACACTAAGTGCTAGAGGTACTCGGTGGGTCAGGCAGCTTCTGTGAAGAGAATAGACAAGCGATGTTTTGGGTCGGGACCCTTCTTCAGACTGAGTTCCACCAGCAGTTTGTGAATGTGGAAGATATGTTTTCACAGATCCAATCTGGCTAATTACTGTGTTCTCAGTCTATCTCAATCATCAGCCAAGTGGGGTGGGAGATTGCAACCTTTACGTGGTCCACCCTGTTTCGACCCGACGTGCACGAACAAGATCAAATAGAACAAGTGGACCTACAACTTTAGGCTGTGCATGCCATACGCAAGAAGATCAGCCAAGTGATGGAAAGTGTAGACGACCATGCCATCAACTGGCCATCCTTAAGGGTTAAGGATGTTTAAAGTGTGAATGGGTCAGTAGTTTGGGGGATAATATGCTTTCTTTACACTGTAGTTGTACAGGTTCCGAACAAAGGGACTTGATGTACTCATTGCTATTCTAAGTGTTTCTTCTTTACTTGTAATGGTCAGGGATTCTCACGTGAGAGAATCTTTTGGAGTTACTCAGTCTAATTGAAATAAAATAGAACAGGAGCAAAAGTTCTAAATTGGATGAAGCCTAATTTTAATTGGCCGAGATATGATTTAACAAAAGTGCATTAAAAAGTGCTATTTGGAAGTTATCTTTAGAGGTCCCTCAGTATTGATGTCTTGCTTCTACTGGTAATCGATGAGCCTATGTGTGAACCAACATGCTCTACCACAGATTCAGCAGAAGATACCTGATGAGGCAGGTGAGTGGATACATTGTTCCTTCTGCTATTTACACAAGGCTTCTGTTCTTCCAAGGCATATGTATGAGATTCACAGCATCCCAACTCCTGCTCCTCCAGCTTGATTGGTTGCTGGCTAGGAATCTCAAGTATCTATCAGGATGTTGCATTTTTCAAAGAGGCTTTAAGCACAGTCTTGAACTATTTCCCTTGGCAACCTCTTTCTTTGACAGAGGTTGAAATAGGGTATCTGCTTCAGGGGTTTGGTGTCAGGCATGAAAAGGGCAAGGCCTGCCCAACTGCAATCAGGACCTTATTGGGTATTGGCTTGTTTATCCTTTAGGGAGAAGAATTTCTTCCCCGTCTTGAATGGCTGATCCTTTATTGTGGGACTGTGTCGGCTGGTTCTAGGCACCCTTGCCTAAGGGAACTTCACATCTACCCTCGCATGCATCATAAGAATTTTCCATATTTCAATGTCACCTGTCAATCTTTAGCACTCAAGAGTACACACCCATTTGTTTATTCTCTCTATATGACAAATCTTCGAGCCCAGGAATTAATCTGGTGAATCTTTGCGACTTCCTCTTTCACAAGTACATCCTTCCGTAGGCCAGATCTGTACATGATATCCCAGATGAACCATCAGAGGAGTTCTTTATAATTGGAGCAAGGTGGCTCTAGTCTCAAACAAAAATCCTCTTGTAAATAAAGAAAACATATTTTACAATATCTGTTAGCTTTCAATGACTTGTGTAAAATACTAACCAGAACCTTGAACTGTCTTGTCATTTAAAAAATATACCCCCTTCTATTTTCCTATTAAAAAGACCACATTTTTCCCCACTGCACTCCTTCTGACATATCCTTGCCCATGCACTAAATCGGATTTATATCCCCTTCAATCACTTTGCATCATTTTCAGAGCCACACCGTCATTCAGCTTTGGATCAGCCTTTCCTACACAAGACTGTGGAGACTTCATTGCTGAATTGGTACACGAGCTTCCCCCACCCAAATCATTGATTGAGATTTGAACGGCTGGGGAGCCAGTACTGATCCCAACAGAACCCTTTTTATCACTCTCTCAAACAGAAAATGACCAATTAATTTGAACTCTTCTTTGTGTAAACCGATTCCCAACTGAGCCAGTCAGTGCATTATCCAACCACACGCTTCACTTTTAATAATTTTTTATTGAAGGTTCCTTGAAGTCCAAAAACACTAACATCTCTGCAAGTTAACACCTCAAAAGGCTAACCTCAAGATCTAATAAATTGTCAAACGTAATTTTCCATTCATAAATTCAAATTGATTATGGTCAATCCCACTGATATTTTGTACATGTCCTGTTTCCATTTTCTCTTACAATATGCTCAGATTGGTCTGTAGTTCCTGCTTTCTCTCTCCCCCTCCTTCATTAAAATATTGAAGGTCCCATTGCTTTCTTTTATCTGAGGAACCAATTCGAAAATCTATGGAATTTTGGATGATGAAATCCAAAACTTAAAGATAAAGCAGATGGAGAAGTATAAAGAAGGTTTATGACCACTGTCAGTTGAATAACACAATGAGATGAGAATTAGAGCATAGAACAGTAGTGCAGGAACAGGCCCTTGGGCCCACAATGTCTGTGCCGAACATGATATCAATACCAATTCATATTTGCCTGCATTTTATCCATATCCCTTCATTCCCTGCATATCCACATACCAATCTAAAAGCTTCTTAAATGCCACAATTGTATCTGCCTCCACCATCACCCCATGCCAATATATTCAAGACACCCACAACGTTCTAAGTAAAAAAACATGTCCGCCCCCCCCCCCCCCCCCCCACATCTCTTTTAAACTTTGATCCTCTCACCCCAAAACTATACCCTCAAGTATTTGATTTTTCTATCGTGGGAAAAAGGATAGAACTGTCTACCCCATCTATGCTCCTCATAATTTTCGATACTTCTATCAGGTCCCTCTTCAACCTCCAAGTGTCTTAGAGAAAGCAATTCAAATCTGAAAATGTAACTGGAAATCAAATTGAAAAAGGTTATAGTCATTTATTACATAATATTTCCTTACAATATCAGAGAAGGTTATTGGACACATCAAGCTGATGCCAGCTCAGAGCATTCCTAACAACCCCATTCATCCACAGGCAAAGATTGCATAGTAAGGTAATAGCAGTTAACATGAAGCCTTTCGATCTGCAGGTATATAAAAAGTAAACAGATATAAGCAATGGAATCGGGCCAATTAGGAATAAAAATGATCTTTAGATAACTCAGAAAGCAAAATCAGAATTCTGAATGAGCACCTTATGGTCTTTTGAAAGAAAAAAGAATGGCGTACAAGGGAAAATAGTAAAGAAAAAAGGATAGATCAAATTTGATAAGGAAAGACTAGTTAGGAACAACATGGCCTTGACTTTGTCAACGATGTAGCCCTCGTCAGTGAGACTGGTGGGGGGGGGGGGGGGGTTTATGTGACTGGCAAAAAGAGGCTTATATTTAATTATGTTGATCAAAATAACTTTTTAGTGCAAGGAAAATAGCTTTATTATGAAGCAAGTTAGAGTAGCTCCATTCACATCTGTATTACCAGTGATAGTTTGCATTGTGGGATGGTGGTCCTAAGATACCCAAACTCGAGGTGCTAATCTCATTATCCATAATTATAGTACATGGACCAGTTTTAAAATGTTTTGCAATTTTAAGAGAATGTATCAGTTGATTTTTTTATTTTGAACAGAAATTGTTAGCAATATCTTAGTGTTAGCAAAAATTTTTTCAAGCTATTTGATTTCGTTAGCCTGAACAAAAGGTATAACAGATTTTTATTCAGTTGAGTATGTATTTTAAGATTCCGAGAACTTGGCTCTCAGTTCCAAGTTTGAGAACCCCAAACAAGGAAATCATATAGTTGATAAGAGCTTTTGCTACAACAAGAAAACAAGCAATTTAGCCATCACAATGTCTTAATAACCCAACTAGAGCTGCCAAGAGCAAGGCTCCATTCAAATCAGGCTCATTTGGAGAAAAGAGACTAAAACTGTTGAAATCACCATTTTAAATTGAGATAACCAAGTAGTATTTTTTTTTAAGGATCAAGAATGAATGACTAATTTGCTGAAAAGAGGAGCATCCACTTACAATGGTCCAGTGAATTGCTTTGGATATTGCCCAAGCAGAATTACATGTACACGCCAGCTGTTCTACCAATGTCAGTCTGGTAAATTATTTCTATAACAGCAGAAATATGACAGGCAACCAAGTATTAATTATTAGTTATCTGGCCAATTAAGGCAGCCAGAAATCACCTGAAAGGATTTGACACCAGGGTTCAGTAACACATCATGCAACATTTTTCTGATATCATTCAAGGAATCAAGAAACTTATCAAATCATTTAAAAACAGAATTTAAGCCAATAGAAAACCGAAACATACAGTCAGTCTGAACTGAGTAATGGAAAGCTGCTCCTTTCGCTTAAAATAAAACCTTTTTTGCTATTTTAAACCAAAAATTAAATCCTACTAAATTAAAAAAAACCTGCAAACCACCATTTTTGTCCCTCTGCCTTCTTAAAGTTAGAAGAAATCCATCATGATGCTTAGTTATGACCAGGCCTTGCTTGGTCATTATAATGTAATTTCCAGATATACCCACACTGCTGGTATAGTCGTGCTGTTGATATAGCCTTACTAAAGATTAAATGTTGTCCACAGAAAATATCAGCCAAATCGCAAGCGATTTTCTAAGCCATAAATCTTTGCCTTTAGATTCTTGAGCTCCCCTTGGATAATCTTTGAGTGGTTATTTGATTGGCGCACTTCATGAAGTATAGCAAGATCCTGGTCAGGACCAATTCCAAGTGTAACCTACCAAGAGAAAAGATGATATTGAAACATTAAACCGAAGAGGGTATGGGTCAAATCACTGAATAAGAAATACAATCCAATATTGTGAGGAAAGGAATTTGACTATTAAAAATATGGAAATAAGTAGCAATTAGGATCTGACGGTTGTTTTTGAATCTGGTTGGAATATGCTTTCAAGCTTTTGTGTCTTCTGAACCAGCAGGAGGGAGGAGAAGAGCCTTTATTATGTTGGCTGCTTTCCTAAGAAAAATCAATGGAGGAGGTGGGAGGGTTTAGGCTGGTTTGCATGATGGACTGGGCTGTGTCCACACCTCTGCAATTTCTTGCTCTCTAGGGTAGAAAAGTTACCATAGCGAAATGTATATATCCCAATAGAATGCTTTTCATGGCGCATCTGTAGAAATCGGTACATGTCATTCGAGACAGTGTTTAATTGCAGTTAATATGTCAATTACATTTTTAACAGAAGAAAAGTTAGGCCACAGCCATGTTTTAAGTAGTAGAGGAAGGTCAGAACACTACAGAACAAAATATATGTCTGATAAGCTGGAGAACAAGGGGAAATAAATGAAAAGATTGGTGTTCGCTGAGAGAGAATGATGAAGGGTTAACAAAGGCTGTTAACCAGCCTTGAGATTGTGTAAATAAGGAAAAATTGGATGGTGTAAATGGTAATAGAGGAGGGAACAAGAGACAACAAGAACCTCAGTTACCTGAAATTGGAAATAAAAAGAATGCTGGAAAATCTCACAGCACGGCAAAGAGAAAAAAACAAGTTAATGCTACAGGATGATAAAGGGTTCATTATAGATTAGGGGATACCGTGACAAGGAGTATAGACAGCTGGTTGTTGGAAATGTACACAGAAGCACTTACCTCACTTACCAACGGTTACCCTGCAGACAGACCCATGCCTAAATCAAATATTACGCAAGTTGGAAAAGGAAGTGCTGCTGCGCACGCATAAATTTACTATGCGGGCAAGCTCCGACACTGAGACCGTGTGGCCGTCAGTAGGTTTAAAGAGTTGCTAACGTAAGTGCGGGTTTACCCAGGTCACCAATTATGTAAATTGGGGAATGTCTGTGTAAGTGGATTAAAAGAGGACCTAGATATTCTCAGAATTGGAATACATTTACAATTCTTATTTAAAGTCACCTGCTATTTGTATGTTACTGTTCAAATGCAAATACTATTGACCATAATATATGCTAAATAAAGGGGATATTTGATTATCAGAACATAGAATTATTTTGACATCAAATATAGAAGAAAATGGTGCCCTCCATAATGTTTGGGACAAAGACCCATCATTTATTTATTTGCCTCTGTATTCCACGATTTGAGATTTGTAAGAGAAAAAAAAATCACATGTGGTTAAGGTGCACATTGTCAGATTTTATTAAAGGGTATTTTTTTACATGTTGGTTTCACCATGTAGAAATAACAGCTGTGTTTATATATAGTTCCCCCATTTCAGGGCACCATAATGTTTGGGACACATGGCTTCACAGGTGTTTGTAATTGCTCAGGTGTGTTTAAATGCCTCCTTAATGCAGGTATAAGAGAGCTCTCAGCACCTAGTCTTTCCATCACGTTTGGAACATTTTATTGCAGTTTATCAACAAGAGGACCCAGGTTGTGCCAATGAAAGTCAAAGAAGCCATTATGAGACTGAGAAACAAGTATCATTTATATACTGCTGAGACTTGCACTACACCTATACCACGGTACGACATTTACAGTGAACAGTAGGGCCCTGGGAAGTGTAAAAGATCAGAGGTACCTAGATAGTCTATATATCTCTGAAAGTGCTGTCGCAGGAAGATAGGCATACTGGCATTCATCAGTTTGAACACTGAGTACAGGAGTTGGGATGTTATGTTGCAGGTATACAAGATGTTGGTGAGGCCGCACTTTAAGCATGTGTTCACTTTTGGTCACACTGTAAAGGAGGGACATCAATCATTAAGCTGGAAAAAGTGCAGGGAAAATTTATGAAAATGTTGCCAGTGTTTGATGGCCTGAGTTATAGTTTGGGCAGGCGAGAACTTTATTCCTTTGAGCGTGGAAGACCGTGGGGTGACCTTATAGAGGTGTATAAAATCATGAACGGCAAAGGTAGTGTGAATGCCAGCGTTCACCAGGGTTGGAGAAATTAGATGTATAGGAAGGAACTGCAGATGCTGGTTTATACTTAAGATAGAGACAAAATGCTGGAGCAACTCAGCATCTCTGGAGAAAAGGAACAGGCGACGTTTTGGGTCTGAACTTTTGGGAAATCAGAAATGTGTACAGACCCTCCCCAACACATCTATAAAACTAGAAGGCATAGGTTTAAGGTGAGAGAGGAAAGATTTAATTGGAATCTGAGAAGGGAAGGGGTGGGGTTGAAGTGGGCAACTTTTTCACACAAAAGGTGGTAGGTATAAGGAACGAGTTGCCTGAGGAAGTGGTTGAGGTAGATAACATTTAAAATATATTTGGACAAGTACATGCACAGAAAAGGTTTAGACACAAGCAAAAGGGACTGGCTTAGATGGACATCTTGGTTGGCATGGACGAATTGAGCCAAAGGGCCTGTTTCCATGATGCATGACTCTGCACATTGCTCTGCAATTTATATAAGCCTCTCAGCGGCTTACTGACTGTACTTCATAGTAAACATCATCTTTTCAGTAAATGGAATAGCAAATCCGAGGTTGCTGAGTTTTTCCAGATTAATATATAGTAATAAAGTAAATTCTCAGGACTGGAGAACATGTCCATGATCTGGTGAGCCATTGAGATGAAAATATTAAAGTCTCAGAACGAATGAGAAATATTCCTGTGGTAAACATTAAATGCTCAAGCCTACCTTGAACAGCTGCTTCTCCACATCTTTTAGCCTCTGCCGCAATAGCTTTATATCATTTTTAAAGCCTTCGACTTCCATAGCTCGTCGCTTTTCCAGTGCCTCGTACCGCCGCGTCATTAAATGAAGCCGCTTCACTGTTTTTTCAGAACGCTCCTATATTAAAGCAGTATATCCTAAATCAGCATAGAGTCATAGAGTGTGGAAACAGGCCCTTCGGCCCAACTTGCCCACACCGGTCAACAATATCCCAGCTACACTAGTCCCACTTGCCTGCGCTTGGTCCATATCCCTCCAAACCTGTCCTATACATGTACCTGTCTAACTGTTTCTTAAACAATGGGATAGTCCCAGCCTCAACTACTCTGGCAGCTTGTTCCATACACCCACCACCCTTTGTGTGAAAAAGTTACCCCCCAGATTCCTATTAAATCTTTTCCCCCTCACGTTGAACCTATGTCCTCTGGTCGTCGATTGCCCTACTCTGAGCAAGACACTCTGTGCATCTACCAGATCTATTCCTCTCGTGATTTTGTATATATGGTAGAGTGGTGGCACTGTGGTTACATTGCATGATGATTAATCTAGAATTAACACAAAAAATACTGGCTACATTCAGCAGATCAGGCTGTCTCTGTGGAAAGGGAAACATTAACATATTAGATCAGAGAAGTAGTCTAAGGAAGTCTTCAAACTGAATGTTAGCTCCATTTCTCTTTCTACAGGTGCTGCCTGATATTTTACTAATTGCCTCCAGCATTTTCTGTTTTAATTTCAGATTTGCAGCAGCTGCAGTTTGATTTTCATTTATTAGTAAATTTAGAAATCTCAACTAACAACTGAAAGACCAGAGTTTCCATGGTAGCAGTTGTGAAATTTAAAGTCAGTTATTGATCTGCAATTTTAGAAAAACACAAGCCATCAATAATGATCATCACAAAACTGCCAGATCTTTGTAATATTCTTCAATTATATGGCATCCTCATCCTATTGGAGCCCTCGATCAGGGCATCCTCATCCTATTGGAGCCCTCGATCACTCCAGTCGCTTCAACATGGTTGACCCATAAAGGGCAGAGAATTCCAGTGGCACTATGTTGAAACACAGGACGTCAATAGAAGAGACCATCCTGTATTGACCTAGGTTCTGAGACCTTGCATTGACCTCCTCAAACATCAGGAGATTGGTGATTAAATTGAGAAAAGCGGCCTCACAGTCTGCAGAGTAATTCTTACTGATTTTGTAATGGGTAAAAAGAGTGGCTTGACTGCACCCCACTCCTGAATCCCTGAAGGACACAATTACCATACTGGGTTTCAGCAGACAGTGAATGAATCAAAACAAGGGATAAACCTATTTTACCTCATGTAGTATCTTTACCATTTGACCTAGAGCAGGTCATCTTTTTTTGATAACATTGGTAGAATTGAGTAGAGCACAGTATTTATGGAGATCAATCATCAATTCAATTATTATTTATTTGTCATTTGGACAAATTTGTCATTTGGACCCCTTGAGGTCCAAACGAAATATCGTTTCTGCAGCCATACATTACAAAACGAAGAAGACCCGAGACACAACACAATTTACACATACATCCATCACAGCGCTGTGATGGAAGGCAAAAAAACGTATCTCTCCACTGCACCCCCCCCCCGATGTCAGAGTCAAAGTCAAAGTCCCCGGCGGGCGATGGTGATTATCCCGCGGCCATTAAAGCCACGCCGGTTAATGCAAGGTCGCGCACCAAGGGCATTCTCTAATGTATTGTTTTGTAATAATCAGGCTGAATGGAACATGCTCAGAACAGATCTGACATCTTGAAAATGGATGTTTCATGGGAGTTTAGTCACCCTCGACACTAGCATCAATTAAAACTCAAATATATTTGTTTATTGCCTTATTTGAAATGAAGATACTCTTATAGAACTTGAGACAACGTAAAAATCACAGTGATATTTATACAATGAGCATAATTACGTTAGGCCAATATAAATGTTAAAGGTTACCCATCATTTTGTTAACTATAGCTCAAAGACCTTTTTGACTAATGCAATACGAGACATATCCTTGTCAATATCCAATCATATCAAAACATACCTTTGATTCAATTTATCAACATCACATCCCTTCAAATGGACCTGTATTTTACAGTAGATACATTTTCTCTGCTAACCATTTGTGTTCAAAAACTGTCACCTTTCCCTGTATTTCTTAAGGGATTAATTACTTTAGGAAAGCGTAAAAATCATCTCTATTCCATTCTGTAGCTATTCCATAGTCTGCCCATCTGGAGCCAATAAGTCCCTTGTGTCCTTCCCATGTATCTCCATCTGTACTGCGATGAACCTTACTATAGATTGTGATCCCGTTATCTTCAGGATACATTCCACTGCCTGTGTGCCAGCTACCATTAATAATCCCATGTTTAATAGGGCAAAGAAATTTGTTCTACTACAACAAATTCTATACTAGCTGCGTCACCTTCCCACGTGCTACAAACATGTTCTTCTAAATTCTGTTATTCTGCAGCATCCATTATTAGGCCATGCAGATCAAATGCAGCAGCAACCAAAACATACACACCCTCATCTAAATATATCATTCAATATACCACCATCATCAAGCCAGGGGATCAAGCATGGCTTACCAATGAATTGGCCAAAAATAAATTAAGACACCAAGTTTTGGAGTAACTCAAAGGCTCAGGTAGCATTGCTGGAGAACATGGATTGGCGAGTCAGGAATCTGAAGAAGGGAACCGACCAAAAACGTCACCTATCCAAATTCTCCAGATATGCATCTGCTGTTCCTTGTTCCTCTAGAATATAAATGAGTACATTTAAAGTTTTCAGTAATCAAATATTTGATTATTCACAAATTATCGATTCTAAATGCTGATTTTTTTCTCTTCTTTAGCTTAGAGACACTGTGCGGAAATAGGTCATTCGGCCCACCAAGTCAGCGCCGACCAGTGATCCCCGTGCACTAGCACTATTCTACACACTAGGGATAATTTACAATCTTAGCCGAAGCCAATTAACCTGTACATCTTTGGAGTGTGGGAGGGAACCAGAGCACCCACGGAAAACCCATGCAGGTCACAGGGAAAACATTCAAACTCCGTACAGACAGTACCCGTGATCAGGATGTTTGAAATCGAAATATCTTTGAAATGCAGTGTGAAATGGACCTTCAGACCGTCCACATATACAACGTTCTTCCATTTCTAGAGTCAAGTAAAATGTAAACATAGTACTCTGTAAATACCATAATAAATAACAAAAGTTCAGTATATATAACAGTTCAATATTACAAAAACAAATAATAGTGCAAATAGAGAAAATAATGACCCCCCAAGTCTATGTAGTTCAGAACTTATTTGAAGGTTGTGTTTAATAGCCTGATGGTTGTTGCCTCAATATAGAATTCAAACACATTGCATTCTTACCTTAAATAGCTGCCGCCCCATGTCTCCTTCTTCTTGAATGTGCGCCAGATTGTCTTCAAGTGTCACACACTGCTCCCTGTACATGTCTGCTAATCGATGTGCCTGGTTTAGCTGGTCCTGCAGTGACTGGGAAAGTCAGTAACATTTCATGATAAATTCAATACCCAAGTCTCAAATACTTCTATGTTCTGATAACAGACAAATTTAGCTCCTAAAATACCATTTGTATTTTTCAGCTCTTCTAATGGTGCCACAGGCTGCCACTTAGCCATAACCAAAATAGTGGTGCTCAATCCCTATGCAGCATACTACTCACAGTAACAAACTTTTCACTTTTACCTCTCACACCCTTTCAGTGTAACCTGAGAAAGTAATTTGAAGAGAAAAATTATTATATTGAATGTTGAGTCCTGAAGAAAGATAATGTGCTGATCCTTGAATTTACATTGATTTTATATACTGTCCCAATGAACCTAAAAGGCAGCAGTCAAAGTGCAATGAAGCATTGAAGTGACAGGCTCAACTTTGGCCCTCCACTGGTCACTGTCACCCTTGCATGTTGAGTTTAGGCATTCTTCAAGCAGTAAACCAGTTTACTTTTGGTTTCTCTGATGTATAGACTGTGAGCATCAAACACAGTAGTACAAAAAGCAGATTACTGCTTCACCTTAGATATGATGGGCTCCTGAGAAACGCAGAGGAGGTGAAAGGGCACGTGCTCCATTAAATGCAGTCACAAAGGCATCAGGGCCAAACTGCAGCACACAAAATGACCACCCTGCTCATCCGATCTATTCCAGTATTTAAACCGCAATGATCTTCTACACTTTAATTATATCTTCCTACCTGTGTCTCAGAGACTTCTATATTTCTCCCTCTTATCTAGCTCAGGCCTTCACCTTTACTGCATTCATATCAGTCTCTATGGCAGTCAGATCTTTACTTTCATTAAAAATACTTTCCTATTTTAACATTGACTTCTCTAATTTCAGCATGTGGCATGCTTGACTTCGTTGGAAGAAGGATGGAGTACAAAAGTTGGGACATCATGATGTAGCTGTACCACACTTGGAGTGCGGTATTGGTTGCCCGGCTGTAGTAAAGATGTCGTTAAGTTGGAAAGGGCGCAGAAGAGATTCACTGGGATGTTTCCTGGGCTTGTGTGAGAGGTTGGATAGGCTGTGACTTTTTTCTGTGGAGCATAGGAGGCCAAGGACATGAGGCATGGATAAAGTGTACACTTAGTCTTTTTCTCTAGGCTAGAGTATTCTAAAGCTAGAAGGCACAGACTTAAGGTGAGAGGAGAGAGATTTCTGAGGGTCTTCACAGGCAACTTTTTCACTTGGAGGATGTCCCACATCTGGAATAAGCTGCCAGAGGAAGCTATAGAAGCAGATATAATTATGACTTTTTAAACACATTTAGACAGATCTATGGATAGTAAGGGTTTAGAGGGATATGGGCCAAATGCTGGGAAATAGGACTAACCCAGAATGCCAACGTGGTCAGCATGAGGAAAGTGGGCTGAAGGGCTGTTTCTGTGCTGCACAGCTCAATAGCAGTTATATTCCCGAGTCGGTAGTTGCTGCCAGAGTATGTGGTAGAGGGAGATATAATAACATTATTTGAAGCAATGACAAACATAAAGATTCCCAGAAATGAATGGTTTCCATCTTAGGATACAGATGTCCACATTTTATAGTGCAAAGAATGATGTCTTTAGCTTAGAACACTTTACTTGGGTTTAACTGGATGTAGTGGAGTCTAAAATTAAGCCCAGGGAACAGGATAACTTAAACATGAATTTGATTAGAAAAAGCTCACATAGATTTGCAAATAGGTCAAGGTTCAAGATCTTTTATTGTCAAGTGTACCAATTAAGGTAGTGATATTCGATTTTGTTTGTCTTGCCTGACAAACCTGATTGATCAAAGATTTGAAGTGATGTGTGACACAAAGCAAGGCCATTTGGCCCACTATGTGCATGCCAGCCAAAAATGAACTTGATGTTATTTCCACCTCAGTTTTTAGTTTAATGGATTATTGCTCTTCAATTGGTCATCCATGTTCATTAAACCCCGGACATGTTTATGATTGGTCTTACTGTATTTTAACGTTGTTTGTATCTATTTTAACTTGTACTGTTCCATCAGGGACTGGATTGTTTTAGTGTTGTTATTATTATTATTATGTGTGAAATGTTTTAAACGTCATGTGCGATGCTCCGGTATTCCCTGGGAAACGTCTTTTCGTTTTGCACTGCACAACTGTTGCTTGCAAGATGACAATAAAGGAATTGAATTGAATTGAATAAAAAGATGTGGCAATGGTTTTTGCTTCTATCACCATTTCAGGCAGTGCATTTTGAACCTTCACTGCAAATATTCTCTTAATTTCTTAGTTTTCTACTAATTAACAAATATATTACCCGAGTTCTGTACTCTTTGCTAAGGGAAAAAACAATTCCTGTCTACCACATCTGAACTAAATCTTTTTCAGACTGTAGGTTGTAAATTTCCTCTGCACCTTCATTAATGCTATTGCATCGTTTCAAAATAGTAACCAGTACTGTACACACACTTCTAGTTGTAGGCTAACCAGTGTTTTAAACCTATCTAGAAAGAATCCTATGCGCCTTTAATTACCTTATTTAACTGTCCTCTTATCATAAGGGATCTGTGAACATGGATTTCAAGAACATCTGTGAACCGTTGCATTTTGCCCACCGAGCCAATTTTTAATCCTGACAGGGAATATCAATGGATTTATAAACTTCCAGGCACATTAAGTGCTTCCTAAGAACCTGTGTTTAAACCCATGGCACTAAAGACAAGTTATTAACTTAATCAAGGAATTGGCTCAGCAGCAACAGAGTGGGCAGCTAGATGAAATGTACTCAAGCTGGATCGCTATGACTAAAATGATCAAAATAGGAGCTAGCCAGACTCACTACAGCAGCTTAAGAGTGAGTGTATAGATGGAGTGAATAGTTGAACACCAAATGAGCAAGAGGAGCAGGAAATAGTTCAGTATTCTTCCACCACAAATTCACCATGCTCATTAATGAATTTATCCTTTTAGATACTGGAGGGAGCAATATTTCCACTGGAAAGGCAACTGAAGCTTGAAGTGTGACAGAACAAATGTAGAATGGAAAAGAATGAAAAATTAGAGTCATAGGTACTTCTGTGTTTGTAGAAGTGACCCCAGAATTACATATTGCCAGGATCCAAGTGGTTATTAAATAACTACAAAGCATCAAAGGATAATGCTAGAAGCTGTTATAAAGGCTTAATGTCAAGGCAATAAGAAAATAGTGCTATGATTGAGCAGAGTGAACATGAGTTAATGAAATGGAAATCATGTTTAACTTGTCTGTTGGAAACCAAGGGTATATTTAGCAGAGTAGATGAGGGTAAACATGTTGATGGCATATATTTGGACGGTCAATCTCCTGCTCACCCATTCTGTGATATCACTTCAATTTTTCAACTCCTTTCTCTTCCTCTTCTTGAAGTCACTTCTTTATCCAGGGAGTACAATCAAAAACTTAGGACCAGATTTTTCAAACAACTAATGCCAGGTCCATCATTTTAAACCTAACATACTACAGCATATTGGGAAAATGCTAGGTTTGACTCACAAATCAGCCATGATCTAAATAGCTCCCTTCAGTTTCTATTCTTCTGGGAACTCCAGAATTTCACTTGCATTCTATTGTGTTGACCCCTTCAGTGATTATTTTCATACATTTTTTTTGTTCTCTACACCTTATTTTTCTGCTTCTTTTGCCTTTATTTCATGTTACCTGCAAAAACAGTGAAATAAAGGCAAAAAGATCCAAAAATGACAAGAAGGAACTTAACAAAAAACCCCAAAGTGATTAGGGTCTAGAATGCACTGTCCGACATTTCAAACAGCCTATGGTTTTGAGGGGCAGACCAATTGTGGAGATCAATAGCGAGAATTTGGTAATGGTATAGTATCGTCAGTGAAAAGCTTGGTTTGCCTACTGTCAAATTCAATATTACTGTATGATAAATCAAGCTTCCACTAGTACAACAGGTAGTTCACAGAGAAAAATACCAGAGTGCAGAATATAGTATTACAGCATTATAGCATTGAAATGTCCAAGGTCCACAAAATCGGAAGATTGGGTCTACACTATAAGATTATCGGCCTGTTCAGTAGTCTGATAATTTGACATCTTATAGTAGACTATTGGACAAGCACTGCTCTCATTGCATGGGCATAGACTAAGCAACTTAATTTTAAGTCAATACCATTCTAAGCGTTCTCACTCAAAATTGTTAAAACTACTAACGTTACCTTTATTTCTTCACTTTGTACCCGTTGTATTTCATGTTCTACAGGAAATTCCTGAAGCAATTGTGTCTCATTTTCACAGTGTCTGTTTCTCAGCATGGTGCATTTGTCTAGCTCTTGCAGCAGATGATCCTTCTCAGCCATCCAGACCTTTTCAATGTCTCGTCCTTCAAATTTCAGTTGTAGGTAATCTCTGGTACTTTCATAAAGAAGATTCTGAGTCTTTTGCAACCTAGGGCAACACAATGCAGTTGCAATTACTGCAAGTGATGAAAATTTAATCTTACCATCTCAACACAAGTCTAGAAAACATTAGCTTATTTGGCCACTGTTAAAAATGGCCATCCCAGAGTACAAGAACAAAGCATGAGCTTGACAGCGATGAGACCATACCTGGAATATTATGCACAGGTCTAGCTTCCCTATCTGTGAAAGGTTACAGGTGATAGACGCAGAGAGAGATTGGAAGAGACTTGGAATAGATTGGAGGAGATGTTGTCTCAGGAAGAAATTTTAAGCAGAGTGGGCCTAGATTGAGGGTCGCTCTTTCAAACAAACAGAATTCATACATAGGTTGTCAGGGTAGATGCAGGAATTATATTTGTTCTGGCTAGTGCGTCTAGAAACAGTTCGTCATAATTTGAAAGCGAGAGGTCAACTATTCAAGAGATTTCTACACCCAGAAGCTGGTACATTTTGTGCTTTGTCAGAGTATACTCAATACAAAGACACAATCTATTTCCATACCAACCTTCTTTATAATTAACGTGTTAGTGAAACATTTTACTATTTTCTGTCATGTCCTTTGATAAAGTTGACCTCATAATTCCTTGTCCCCTACAATACACGCATTTTAGATTTAGACTAATCCTTTGTATTCTCTCTTCTCATGCATGTATCTGCTGTCTATACGCTTAATGTACGTCTTTCAAACCATCAACCTTTCAAACCCTATTTGATTTTCTTTCTTGTTGTAAAATATATATTCTGCAATTTCCCAGTTTGCCTTCACAAGGAGTATACTCACACCCTAAGAATTATCTCAACGCAAACCTAATAAAGTAGTTTACAGAATAAACTAGATAGGTTGATGAGGTTGGAGGCTGATAAATTCCAAGGATCTGATGAAGTACTTCAGTTTTGAAAGATAGCCAGAGGAATAGAATGCTTTGATATTTTTAGAGAACACGACCAGCAGAATATTTAAGGGAAAACCAGAGGTGCATTTAGAATTTCAGAAGCATTCTATAGGATCCCGTTGTTCAACCCGATTAAAACTTATGGAATTGCAAAATTGTACATGACTTAAGAATTAGTTATCCAACAGAAAGCAAAACATGGAACAAGCAGATTGTTCTCAGGCTGGCAGGCTGTTACCATAAGGATTTGTGCTTGGGCTCCAGCTGTTCACAATCTATATTAAATAATTTGGCGGAGGGGATGAAATTTTATATTTCCTAGTTTGCTGATGTACTGAACCAGGTGAGAATATGAGCACAAAGGAGGCAAAGAGGCTTCAATGGGATACAGACTTCTGACTGACTGGACAAAACTATGGCAGATGGAATACTATGTGGAAAATTGTGAAGTTGTCTAACTCAGTGGTAGAACTCTACACAGTACACATCCAGGCGACGACACCCTCTCACATCCTTCCACATCATAACCCTATCACATCCTTCCACATCATAACCCTACGTAGGTTCTCTCTATCCTGGTGAAAGGACTGAACAAAGGTCAGAAATCAATAACATCCCCAGTAACTACAATTGTTGCACACTGCATTAACTAACTTGTCTGCCAGAGTTCTTATTTTTTCTTTATCACGTTCATGCTGTACATGTACTTCCTCCACGCGGATCCTTCGATCCTCCAGCAATGCATCAATTTGTTCTTTTGCCAGCTGTGTCTGCTCTTGCAACTGGGACTGCAAGGCTTCAACCTTGCAGTGTTGGGTGGGAGAAAGAACAAGAAAATAAACAGATCAGCATCATTATCAATATAGTTGCTGCAGACTAAACATTTTATTATTAGGAACACTTTGTGGGAGTGGCGGCGCCTAACGGCAGCGGCTCAACTACAGTCGTCCGTCTTTTTTTTCTTTTTTGTCTTGTTAAATGTATGTCTGGAGCTTAGTTTTTATTATTTTTTAGCTGTGTATATGTGGGGGGTGGAGGGGGGGATGTTGGGGAAACCGTTAATCTCTTCCCTGTACGGGGACCCGACCTTTTCCCTGTCGGATCTCCGATGTCGTTGGGCCTAACATTGTGGAGCCGGCGGCGGCCTCCGGCCGGGACCAACCTGAGGGCTCCAGTCGCGGAGCCTGGGACCTGACATCGCGGAGCTGGCCGACTTTGGAGCGGGGAGAGCTGTGGTGGCGCGCGGCTGCGACCCGATTTTGGAGTTTCGGAGGCTCCGGCTGCAGGCCCGGTGGACAGGAACATCGGGAGCTCCAAGTCCCTGGTGGGAGACGGCTTTACGGAGCTCCCGCAATGGCAACTTCTCCCGCTGGAATCGCGAGGTTCAAAGGACACAGACGGGACTTACCATCGCCCGCCGGGGGCTCTAACATCGGAGCCCCAGTTCGCCTAGACACTGCAGTTGGACTGTGGGTTGGACTGCTTGAACCGCGGGGTTTGAAGGGCGCGGAGCCGGGGCCTAGCCTCGCCCGGCGTGGCTGAATGGCCATGGGACTTGCCATCGTCCGCCGGGGGCTTTAAGCAGCCGCGCGCCACCACAGCTCTCCCCGCCCCAGTTCGCCTAGATGCTGCAGTTGGACTGCTGGACCGTGGGTGAAGAATAAAGGGAAGAGATAAGACTTTGCCTTCCATCACAGTGAGGAGGTGTTGGAGACTCACTGTGATTGATGTTTATGTAAACTGTGTTAAGTGTGGGTCTTGGTTTTTATTTGTAATGTGTTAAAAAACTGTAGTAATGATATTTCGTTCAAGCCTAGGCTTGAATGACAATAAATAGCATTCAATTCAATTTATGTTTAAGAAGGAACTGCAGATGCTGGACCAATCGAAGGTAGACAAAAATGTCGAGACCCGAAACATCTGAAGAAGGGTCTTGACCCGAAACGTCACCCATTCCTTCGCTCCATAGATGCTGCCTCACCCGATGAGTTTCTCAAGCATTACTAGGAATGGAGTGCTGTAGTTACACAGGAAATATTTTCACTGGAGCGCAGGAGGCCGAGGGGTGACCTGTGAGGTTTATAAAATTGTGAGGGACATACAGTATTTTCCCCAAGATTAGTAAAACTAGAGGACATCGGTTTAAGGTGAGAGGAAAAATATTTCAAAGAAGATCTCGCAAAGTTTCTCCAGAAGGTGGTGGATACCTAGAATAAGTTGCCAAAGGATTTGCTAAAGATAGATACAATGACAATATGTAAATAGTGGGATGTAGTCATAATGCAGGCAAATTGGATTGGTGTGTACAGGCATTATGATCGCCATGGCCAAAGTGTGCTGAAAAGCTAATTTCTGTGCAATATCAGGCATCTCTTTTACATTAATCGTATCCTTATCCATTTGATAATCACCATAATGCTGTCAACGCTTCCCAACAATACCCCAGATTCTATCACACATCTACATACACTGGGAACAGCTAATAGTAGTCATTTAACCTACCACACCCACATTTTGGGGATGTGGGTGAAAACCACAACACCTCCAGGCAAACTATGCAGCCAGATCATACTGGAGATCAGGATTGCAGCTGGGTCACTAGCACTGTAAATAAGCAGCTCTAATGGCTGCACCACTGCTTTTATCTCTTTCTTCTCTATTCTTATTTCATCTCCCTCTACCTACACCTCCTCCATACTCATCAGCTGCCCTTTGCAAGCCTTTAGATTACGGAGAGTCGGTTTGTCAAGGAGGACTCTCTCTAACTTCTACAGGTGCACAGTAGAGAGCATGCTGACCGGTTGCAACGTGGCTTGGTTCGGCAACTTGAGTGCCCTGGAGAGGAAAAGACCACAAAAAGTAGTAAACACTGCCCAGTCCATCATCGGCTCTGACCTCCCTTCCATCGAGGGGATCTACCACAGTCGCTGCCTCAAAAAGGCTGGCAGCATCATCAAGGACACACACCATCCTGGCCACACTCATATCTCCCTACTACCTTCAGGTAGAAGGTATAGGAGCCTGAAGACGGCAACGACCAGGTTCAGGAACAGCTACTTCCCCACAGCCATCAGGCTATTAAACCTGGCTCGGACATAACACTGAACTTTACTAGCCAATACTGTTATTTGCACTTTATGAGTATATTGACCATTGTGTATATATTTATAGAATGCTTTGTAGTAAATGCCTACTATGTTCTGTTGTGCTCAAGCAAAGCAAGAATTTCATTGTCCTACCAGGGACACATGACAATAAACTCACTTGACTTGACTTGATCTCTTTCAGCTAATACCACCCGTGATCTATTTTCTTTTGATCTTCACCCTATCCCTGAACACATCTTTAAAACGCACCACCACTTCTGATTCCATGTAAATTAAAACAAGCTTGTTCTTTTAACTTTACTTAATTCTGATGAGTTATTAACTTTAAATATTAAATCTGTTTTTCACTGTAAATATGCTGCTTGAGTTGGTGAATACTCCCAGCATTCCTTTTTTTCAGATTACCAAAATTAGTTGTTTTAAGTTTTTATTAATAATTAACTGATTGTCCAAAACTTCAATTTCTATCTCCAGATCAACACATTAAATTTTACATTTCTTTAAAACTCACATGGTATTAGTGATATTTCAATGTTTTATGCAAATTTTATCTAACAAATAATGGCAGTTTGAGTTATCAGCATCTAGAGATGCAAGCGTTTGTTTGTAATCTCATTCTTTGTGCTGATTATAATCAAACATTAATCAGTTTAAGTATGCATTTTAATAGTATAGTTTTGGTTATGCTGCTGGGGGATTAACTCCTGCTTCTTTTAATGTGTCTTGGTATCAAGGAAGACTTGATCCACTATAGTTTAGTCTCTCAGAAATCACAGAAAAGTCCTATGTGGGATCCATAAACCCACAGGTGATGCCCAACCAGGAAGATAGGTTGTATGCATATATTACAAGATAGTCTGGATCACAATAAGAGGAAACTGCGTAAAATGAGCGGAACTGAGTCACTGTGGAAGACGTACCTGTAATAGCAAGGTCTGATTATCTCGCTGGTAGTTTTCTGGGATTGTCGGACTAACAGCAGTGGTTATTTTAGATCCTGTTCTTTTATGATCTGGTCGAAGAAAAATAAAAAAAGAGATAAAACTGTTGGTAGTATACATTCAGCAGACAGAGACATACAGCTCAGAAACAGACCCTTTGAATTACAAAGCTATACAGACTGGAAACAGGCCCTTCAGCTCACCTTATCCATGGACTGTTGGCAGACCCATTTGCCTGCATTTGGCCCATATTCCTCTGAAGCCTTCCTATCCATATATCTGCCCAAATGTATTTTAAAAGTCATCATTGTATCCACTTTCACCTTCCTCTGGCAGCACATTCCAGATATGGACTGTCCGCTGACTGGTAATGTTGCCCCGGAGGTCCCGCTGAAATCTCTCCCATCTCACCTTAAGCCTACACCCTCCAGTTTTATCATCCTCTACCCTGGAAACAAGACTGTGAACATTCTCTTTATCCATGACCCTCATCGTCTTGTACACCTCAATAAAGTTACCTCTCAGCTGCTTATGCCCCAAAGAAGAGTCCCAGCCTATACCTATAACTCAAGCCACAAGCCCAGATAACATCCTTGTTATCAAAATTAGCGCCAACCATCAAGCACACATTTCAAGTTCAAGTGAGTTTATTGTCATGTGTCCCTGAAAGGACAATGAAATTCTTGCTTTGCTTCAGCACAACAGAACATAGAAGGCATTGACTACAAAACAGATCAGTGTGTCCATATATCATTATATAAATATATACACACATGAATAAATAAACTGATAAAGTGCAAATAACAGATAATGGGCTATTAATGTTCATAGTTTTGTCCAAGCCAATTTTAATAGCCTGATGGTTGTGGGGAAGTAGCTATTCCTGAACCTGGTCATTGCAGTCTTCAGGCTCCTGTACCTTCTACCTGAACTGGTGTTGGGCTATGGAGTATGGATTAACTCTTAACATTTACACTCCACATCAACACTACTCCAATTCTATTACTAACCTTAACTCTTAGAACAATTTATAATAGCCAAATAATTTACCACCACACATTGAGATACGAGGGGAAACCACAGCACCCAGGGGGAAATCCTAGTGATCACAGGGAGAACATGCAAACGACACATAGGCAGCAGTGGAGATCAAGAATGAACAGAGGTCACTGGAGCTGTGCCACTGTAGCTGTGCCTCCGAGACATTAAACACTGTATTTAATTACCTGGACAGAAAACAAGATACTTCCTCATTGATTTTCAGATCGTCTCAGACTATTCTCCAGCTTCAAGCCCTGACACAGCTCATTCGCCTTCAAAATCCTCATTCAGCAAATGTTCCTTCCACCTGGAATTCTGGTTGCTCATGCATAATGTTACCAGATAATTAATGGCTATTGATCTGCAAACTTCAATTCAACTTCCACGACAACACCTGGGAGAATTAAATTCTACTAAATAAATAAACCTGTCATCAATTAAGCCATAAGCACCAAAGACATAATTGGAACAGCATAAAAACCTTTGGTACCCCAATATCCTAAGATATTTGAAATCTCCTTCCTTGCCTCTTCTGGCTACAAATATCCATGTTGTTGTGGAGTATGGATTAACTCTTAACTTCCTGCAAAACAATGGCTATAGTTTCAGAGCAATTAGAGTTGACTAACAAATGCCAGTTAACCTGGATGCAAATATACCACTATCTCTCCTTACATACTTACCCTCTCCCCATTCCCCTGCCATTCTCATACAACTGACCATAGCCCAACACCAGGAATTTCACATCAAAATTTGAGGTGCAAAAGCACACGAGACATAGGTTAATTTATCTGCATGGTCTGAACAGTTCCTAGAATTGTTTGATGTTCTGTCAGAAAATTACCATCATAATTTGTCGTAAAAATGTTGCCTTGAAATTCAACTCCCGTTGAAATACTTGTACGTTTCTAACAAAGCATCCTTGCCTTGACTCACTATCTGGTATGTCACAAATATTCAACAATTACCATTTCTTGAAGATCTATTTTCTGTGCGTCCATGCTTCTTTATACATTGGGGGACAATTACCTGAAAATTAATTTTAAACAGTTACTTTCTGGATTTTGGAGCAGAACCCAGTAGGTGTGGCACTGCTAATGTCTAAACTCTAAGTACCCGTCTTACCTTGTGTGGGGGCTCTTTGTGAAAGTAAGTGAGTGCTTCTTCTTCAGAACCCACCAGAGTTAAGAGCTGTTGAATCTTCTTCCGATCTTCTAACTCTCTGAAAAAAATCAATTTGTATAAATCATTAGTATATACATATTTTTACAACCACCTCTCAGAGTTAGGAACCAAGACCAAAGAGGTAATGTAATGCTACTAGTATAGGAAACAATGTCTGTTCCATTTGTTCAACAGCTCCTTAAACAAAACTGCTCTCTGCAGGAGAGTACACTAGTATCAACAGTGTCAATTTTCATTAAACTGCAACAATTCATAGGAGTTTTGCCCCTTACCTAATTTTTAGCCGATCATTTTCAGCATAAAGTCGCAATGCATGCTCACGTTCCTGAAAGAGGTAAACTTGCATGTCACTGAGTGCTTTTTGTAGCTCCTCAATCTCTTCTTCCCTCTGTCGAATCTCCCACTGGAGTTTATGCTGAGGAAGAAAATAGTCAAATCCAATATTGACGACTTAAATTGTAGTATAAACGCAGGTTTGAGTTAAAAAGAACAAATTAGTTTCATACTATCCTGACGATTACAAATTCATACATCTGCCACTCACTAAGTACCAAAGTAGCAGAAATGATTCAGCACAGAACTGGAGTCGAGGAGATCACTCTACCCATTATGCCTACATCTGCATTTGGAAACTACCATCAAGACGCAGCAGAACACAGCCGACAGGGGGAAGTCGCCGAACCGGTCCCCTGCAAGGGTCGGTCCGCAATAACCAACTTGACCTCCCGGTGGCTCAGCACTTCAAGTCCCCCTCCCATTCCGTATCTGACCTCTCTGTCCTGGGTCTCCTCCATGGCCACAGCGAGCAACACCGTAAATTGGAGGAAATGCACCTCATATTCCGCTTGGGCAGTCTACATCCTGGGGGCTTGAACATTGAATTCTCCCAATTCTGCTAGCCCTTGCTGTCCCCTCCCCTTCATCAGCCCTCTGGTTGTCTCCTCCCCTCCCCCAGCCCTCAGGCTCCTCCTCCGCCTTTTTCCTTTTTTCCTTTCTTCTCCCCACCCCCTATCAGTCTGAAGAAGGGTTTCGGCCCGAAACGTTGCCTATTTCCTTTGCTCCATAGATGCTGCTGCACCCGCTGAGTTTCTCCAGCATTTTTGTGTACCTTCGGTCCCCTGCAAGACCCGGCAGACCGAGCCAGTCCCGTGACCGAACGCAAGACCTGGCGGATCATGGCCTATATGGGGTAGCCGCCGAGCCGACCCGTGCTCGTACCACGAAGACCAGAGACTGGGAGGATGGAGCAGATGACGACGAGAGATGTGACCAGCGAGGCCGGGCAGGAGAGGAAGGGAACAGGGGTCTGGCCTACCATGCCTATGAGGTCGGCTGCAGGAGGTGCCCCCGGGGCACAAAGATGGACAGGCAAGGAGAGGGACATCGGTTTACAGATCAACCCGCACGTCCAAGGGAAGGTGATTTTTTGGAGGCCCGCAGCAGCCTGTGATCTTGCACCATTCATACTACATAGAGTGTGGCTGGATTTTGAAAATGGTGGCAAAACATGGCTCCTCTTGCATGTGGGTTTAGTAGACTATTTCTGTGTAATTCGCTAATCGGGGATGTACTTCGATATGGCAATACTCTAATGGACTGTTTGTAAGAAAATTTCACTGTGCATTTGCACTTTGCATGGTGAAATAAAAGCACCATTAAGATAGCAAGTCCTGACTTTATTGTCATATTGTGAGACACTAGTTTCATAATTTTATAAACACTTTTACAGAAGTTTTAGCACTCGGGTTTGTTTCATCGTGCTTTCCCTTTTGTTAATCTATCACCATTCTGATAATTTGTCTTGTGTTTAGAACCAAAGTGAATAATCTTTCCTTTGTCCACCTATCATGGATTTGCCCAATCATTCAACCTGTTTAAATCACATTTGTGTCTCCCCCATCCTCCTCACAGCTCACATCACTCTCCCCCCCAGCTTTTGTGTTTCCTGCAAATTTGGAGATGTTGCATTCCATTTGGTTATCCAAATTAAATGCGTATATTAAAACTCCGAATAGCTGAAGCCCAAGCACTGATCCCTGCCACGTTCAACCATCCAAAAAAAAGATGTACTCATTTCAACTGTTGTTTACTTGCCACTAAACCAGTTCTTAATCAAAATCAGTAAATTACTCCCAAATCACATGTGATTGAAATTTGCAGACCAAATCGTTAGGACCTTATTCAAAAGACTTCAGATTATACAAATACTGTACACCCCATCCACTGGTTCACACCAATCCATCCTGCAATTTACATCCTCAATAAACTAACCACCAATGCATCCACTATTCCCAGAGCCACTTCCTTTCATGGTCTGAGATGTAGATTGCCAGCCACCAGAAACATCAATATCATCCTGTAACCTAACCTGATTAGCATCCTCATTTTCAATGTCACCGATTTTGGTGTCATGTGTACATACACTTACTAATCATGCCTCCTGAATTCTTATACAAATTAGTCATGTACATAAGAAATAGTAGAAGTTTTAACACCAATCCCTGTTTTATGATTGGAACCCAGTGAACCATGCACTGGATTCAAATCACAAAAACAACCCTCCACTGTCACTCTCTAAACCTCAATTAATGACCTTGAACGTTTTTGTTACATTTCATAAGCGACAGGAGCAGGATTAGGCCATTCGGCCCATCCAATCTAATCTGTCATTTAATCATGGCTGATCTATCGTTTGCTCTTAACCCCACTCTCCTGCCTTCTCCCCATAACCCGTCTTCTGTGATTTGCCTATGAGGATACATCTCCACATCTATATCCCAACAGCTCCTAATTGGAAGGAGGCTTGTGTAAGAAAGAACTGCAAATGCTGGTTTAAATCAAAGGTAGGCACAAAATGTTGGAGTAACTCAGCGGGTGAGGCAGCATCTCTGGAGAGAAGGAATGGGTGACATTTCGGGTCGAGACCCTTCTTCAAACTGACCGAATTGGTAGGAGGCTTGGTGTATAACCTCCGCAATTCAATCATTCCCTTTGTTCCTAAGTGAAATGGTCTTATTTGAAGAACATTCTAGAATATCTGCCCTCATTATCAGTAATGGACTTGTTAATCAATATTGCCACCTCCTCCCAACATCTCAGTCCCTAGGTCATACCTGATGATTCCTTACCTTACATTTTGAATACTGGCTGTAGGGGTGGTAGAAATAAAATGCCAGGTCTTTTAAAAATATATTAAATAACATAAGGGGTTCAGGGAAACAGGCAAGAAGTAAGGCCATCAGAATTGATCTATTAGAAAGCCACAAATGATTGATGGCCTCCTGTGCTAGTTCTATGAAACTATTTCCTGCAGTTAACTGGAAAGTGATCACTCCTTCATTCATACGACGCTCCAACTGGACTTCCAGTTATTCTAAACTCAATCTGTGCCATAGTTGGGGTTGCTTAGACCCACCTGTTCTTCATAGGTGGCCTTGTACGTCTCCAATTTTTGCATAAGATTTTCATGTTCCTCGTCAAATTGTGCAATCTTTTTACGGTAGTACTCCAACAGCTCCCGGGAAGGACGGAGAAAAGCCAAACGCTCATTTACTGATGGAATGGCCGGAGAACTGTCAAGTCCGGGCGGCTGCTGTTTAGCCGAATGAGTTGAATTACGGCCCATCGTTGATCTATAAACCAAACAAAACAAAAATATCTATATAGATCGTAAGTAAGCAACGATGCGTTACAAGTCCCAGTTCTAGGCGCAATTGTGGACGTGGGGATAAAGGGGAGATTAAGTTTTATTCTGACCGAGATAGAAAATGCCGGATACGTCCAGCGGGTCAGACGGCGTCTGTGGAAAGAGAACCGGTTAAGGTCTCAGGTCAACACATCTTCACTGAATTCGCCGGCAGGCCCACTCGGCACCCGCAGTAGGACACGGCGAGCTCCGTGAGGTGGGGGCAACTCGCCGTTTCGCCATCCGCTTCGCCACCCCTCTCCCCCTCTCCCCCTCTCCCCCTCTCCCCCTCTCCCCCTCTCCCCCTCTCCCCCTCTCCCCCTCTCCCCCCGCCGCGCCACTCACGCGCCTTTCCGCCTCTCCCACCCGCCGCTCGCGCTGCCGTTACCTCAGCAACAAACCGCCAGCAAATACCCCGCTCGCGCACCCCTCCACCAATCACCGGCAACACAGCCAAGCACTGGGGCAATCAGAAACCAGCACGCCAACGATTCGATGCTTCCCAGACATGCGCCGTCCGTGAGGGTCATGGGGTTATAAAGGTGTGTGGTTAAAATAGAGGCACAAGGAACGGTAGATGCTGGTTCAAGAAGGGTCGCGACCTGAAACGTCACCCATTCCTTCTCCAGAGATGCTGCCTGTCCCGCTGAGTTACTCCAGCTTTTTTTGTGTCTATCTTCGGTTTAAACCAGCATCTGCAGTTCCTTCTTACTCAAGACAAACAGTGCAGGACTAACTCAGCAGGTCAGGCAGCATCCGTGGAGAACGTGGAAAGGTGAAGGATCGGGACACATCTTCAGCCTGATTGGGATGAGATGAGATTTTTTTTTAAAGATGACAGAGGAGGGGAAAGACAATGCCTGGCAAGTAACAGATGAACACAGGGGCGGAAGAGAGAGGTATGGATTTGGATAGGCAGATGGTTGGACAAAGGTCAGCGATGAAAAGACAAAAGGTGTGAGAAAATTTGTGAATTGTGAAGCCAGCGGAAGGAATGAGGTGGAAAGGAAGGGGCGGGTAGAAGTGGTTTGAGTCCAGGTGGGGTACAGAGAAGGGGTGGGGTGGGTGGTTTTGGTAGTTTTTTTTCTAAAATTGGCAAATTTAATGTTCATGCTACCCAAGCAAAACATTAGGTGCTGTTCCTCCAGTTTGAATGTGGCCGCACTCTGGAAATGGAGGAGGGCCAGGCCAGAAAGGTCAGCATGAGTATGTGAAATTGAGTTAAAATAGTTAGTAACTGGGAAATCTGGTAGGCCTTGGGTGTAAGTGTTCAGTGAAATGGTTGGAGTTTATGCTTGGTCTTGCTGATGTAAAGGAGGCCACATCAGGAATACTGAATGCAATAGATGAGGTTAGAGGAGGTGCACGTAAAGCTCTACCTCGCCTCTATCAATGACTTTTTAGCGGTTTGAGAAATGACTACTGGAGTTTCAACCAAAAACTTTATTCGAAAGTAAGTTGCAGTACACCGGTTTGTCAAACACGTCCGACCACATCGGTGGTCAGCACTGAACTAACTCCCGCCAAGGGAAAACAACGGCCCCTCCCGGATCACGTGACCGCGGCTTCTGAACGCCGGGTTCAATATCTACGTGCGCGAGGTGACGCCGCTACATGCCCCCCCCCGAATCCGCGGTACAGAAACGCGCGGGCAAACGGACGGTACGACGGGAACGTGTAGTCCGCAGTCGCGGGGCGAGCGTAACATTTGGGACCGGCACAACAGGACCGGAGGGACGCGAAAAACGCAAACGAGGGACGGGCGTAACAAAGGGGACCGGAGAAACGCGACCGGAGAGAACAGGTGTAGAGGGTGTCAAAACGGCAGGTGGACGTCTACGCCGTGGAGTAGCCATTGTCACTGGGCTATCCTCGTCGACATGTGCAGGCTTGAGGCGGCTCACAGAAACGAACTCCTCTCTGCCACCCATGTCCAAAGTGAATGTTGAAACCCCCGCATTGAGCATCTTGTACGGACCCTCATACACCCGCTGTAACGGCGAGCGATGAGCGTCTCCGCACGGAGGTCCCGGGTGTTTGGAGGCAGGCTACTGACATGGGCACCTGAATCTACCAGGAAATGGTGGCCGGAATGGCGATCACGGACGAAGAGGCGTGTGTTGGGGCCGATCGCGTTCGCCTCTACTGACGATCGGCGGAGGCATTTCCCGGAAACGAGCAAGGGCTTCGGCATCTTCGGGCTCCGAGCCCGTATCGCTGGTGGTAGTAGCACCATCTCCGTTGGCTGTAGATCGTTGTCCGCGGCGCTTCGTCTTCGATGCTGGGCTGAGTCTCTTCCTCTCGTTGTCGGAGTGGCTGCACCCGTTGCGTGACCATGGGGCGGGCGACGGCGTGTACGTCCCGCCGTCTGAGCACCCAGAGCTCGTCTGCTCTTTCCATGAGCTGCTGCGGGTCGCTGAAATCAGCTCCTGTTAACATCCGCTGCACTTCGTCAGGCATCTGCTCTAAGAAAGCCTGTTCGAAAAGCAAGCAGGGTCGATGCCCGTCCATCAGGGCCAACATCTTGGCCATGATCGTCGATGGCCTTCGGTCGCCGATGCAGTCCATATGCAGCAGTCTTGCCGCCCTGTCTCTACGGGTCAGATCGTAAGCATGAAACAACAGGGCCTTCAACCCTTCGTACTTGCCGCTGGACGGAGGGTCTCTTATAAAGGGCAACGGCCTCGAGGCACAGTCCTGCGGTAACGCTCCTACTACATGGAAATACATGGTCTCATCGTGGTCGATACGATGAAGGTGGAATTGCGCTTCCACATGGGCGAACCACACTTGAGGTTGATCAGTCCAAAAGGCTGGCAGTTTGAAAGCCGGTGAGCCTTGCCTCGTGCTGGCCGATTCTGCAGAAGGACCTTCTTCCTGCATAATTCTTCTGTCTAACGACGGCTAGACAGGTCGGGGTCACCAATTTAGCGGTTTGAGAAACGACTACTGGAGTTTCAACCAAAAATTTTATTCGAAAGTAAGTTACAGTACACGGGTTTGTCAAACAGGTTTGACCACATCGGTGGTCAGCGCTGAACTAACTCGCGCCAAGGGAAAACCGCGCAAAAACAAAGGCCCCTCCCGGATCACGTGACCGCGGCTTCCGAACGCCGGGTTCGATATCTGCGTGCGTTAGGTGGCGCCGCTACAACTTCAAGGATTCAAGGTCAGTTTATTGTCACAGGTACCAGTTAAGGTACAGTGAAATTTGAGTTACCATACAACCATACCAGGTCAAGGCACACAACCACATAAAATAAAAGTTAACATAAACATCCATCACAGTGGACTCCACAATCCTCACTGTGATGTACGGGAATAAAGTTCAATCGTGTTTCTCTTGTTCTCCAGTGGCCGGGGCGATCAAAGCTCCCGCAGCCGACGATTGAAGCCCCTGTTGGGGTGATCGAACTCCCGTGTCGGGGCGGTTGAAACTCTCCCCGCGGCATGGAACTCCCGAATCGTCTTCTTACCAGAGACCGCGGGCTTCATGATGTTAAAGTCCACAGGCCACGCGGTTGGAGCTTTGATCCCCGCCAAAGGGATAGCAAGCTCCGCGATGTTGAAGTCCCACAGACTCCTGCGGCTTGGAGCCGCCGTCGGTCTCCAGGAAAGGCCGTCGTCGACTCGATGTTAGGCCGTAGTGGGGATGGATAAGATACGGAAAAAAATCGCATCTCCGTTGAGGTAGGAGATTGAAAAAAAGTTCCCTCTGCCCCCCCCACCCGCCCCGCACATAAAACAAACCAAGGAACACTAAAACATATTTTTAACACATACTTAAAATAACAAAAACAGAAGCAAAGTCAGACTGCTCTTGGTCTGAAGAAGTCGAGACCCTTCTTCAGACTGCTACCTCTGAATGTAGGAGGTAGCAGTCTGAAGAAGAGTCTTGACCCGAAACGTCACCCATTCCTTCTCACCAGAGATGCCTGTCCCACTGAGTTACTCCTGCATTTTGTGTCCACCTTCGATTTAAACCAGCATCTGCAGTTCTTTCCTACACATAATAAGTAATTATATGGATAGTAAAGAAACTTGTCTAAAATTACAGCAGGATTATTACAATGCATGTTTTACCGTTGTTGATATCTGGAATTTGCTATCAGAGAAAGTTGCAGGGCTACGTAACATGGAAACAGAACCTCCAGTTCAACCTGTTCTTACTGACCAAGTTGGCATCTGGGCCCATTTACCTGTATTTCAACCATAGCTCTCTAATCCTTCCAAGCCCTATCTGTCCAAGTATCTTCTAAAAGTCATAATTGTACCAGCTTCAATAGCTTCCTCTAGCAGTTCGTTCCTGATATGGGCTATCATCTGAGTGGAAAGAAAATGTCCCTGAGGTGCCTCTTAAATTTCTCTTTTCACTTTAAGCTCTAGTTTTAGAATCTTCTACATTGGGGAGACCACGAGCATTCACTTTATCCATGCCCTTCCTAATATTGGCATCTTCAATAAGGTCATCCCTCAGCCTCCTACTCTTGGAAGAAAAAAAAGTCCCAGCCTCTCCTTCTAACTAGTCTGCAATTCCAGATAATATCCTGGTGAATATCCTCTGCACCCTTTCCAATTAATTATATCCTTGTGGTGGAATTAGATACAATTACTAAGTTTGAACATAAATTTAAAAAGACATCATGGAAGGATTAGCAGGCAAGTGAGATCAGTGTAGATGGACAAAAAATATTAGTTTGTATGTGAGTTTAAGGGCCCATTCCTGTCTGTACAATTCTAGGACTGACATGGATCAAAACCAATGAATCCACTTGTTTTGAGGTATTTTTCCAAGCTGGGATGTAGAATGTATTCCATCACATGGATGTTGTCACATGTAACAACTATTAGTTTTCACATCTTGCAATTCCCACTTAGCACAGACCTGTTACTATGGTCTATTTTTATCTTTATTTACTTCTTAGGCATAATTAATTTGCAGAACTAATAGAAGTATTTGAGGCTAGTAATTACGTAGTTGATGATTTTAAATCTCAAACTGAATTGCTATACAGCAGCTTTTGATGATTAGACCTCGATCGTAGTGAGTTGGTTTGTCATGCTGTCTCATTTGGGGGGCTGGCCTTCCAGCACTCGTCAGATCTGCTCACTCTGTCTCAGGATCACCGTTTCTACAGCAGATTTAATCATGTCCCTGGATTAGAGCAATGAATTGGGTATGTATGTATTAAAAGAAGAAATAATTGTCATCAATTCAACAAAAGCTTTTCACTGTACCTTGGTACACGTGACAATGAACTGAACTGAACTGAAAACACGATTGTAATGGTCAGTCTAAATGTTTTACAGAAGTATAAATGTTTATACAATTTAAACTGACTCCCTAGCACAATGGAATGAATTTGCATGCTGAATTATTCAAGTTACTACATTCAATAGTAAATATTACTTTCCTGTAATTGTGTTGGCTGCAACCTTTTGACGGCTTTTTTAGCTTAGAAATACAGTGTGGAAACAGATCCATTGGCCCATCGAGTCTGCACCGACCAGTGATTCCCGCACATTAACACTACCCTACACACACTAGGGACAGTTTTTCATTTATACCAGGCCAATTAACCTACGAACTTGTATGTCGCAGGAGTGTGGGAGGTAACCAAAGATCTCTTTAGTCGGAGGGTAGTGAATCTCTGGAATTCTTTGCCACAGAAAGCTGTGGAGGTCAAGTCAGTCGATATATTTAAGGCAGAGATAGATAGATTCATGATTAGCACGGAGGTTATGGGGAAAAGGCAGGAGAAGGGAGTTAGGAGCGAGAGATAGATCAGCCATGATTGAATGGCAGAGTAGACTTGATGGGCTGAAAGGCCTAATTCTGCTCCAATCACATGATCTTATGAAGTTCCAAATCGAAGGCAAGGAATTATCTATTTATCTATACATAACTAATACTCTGATCTGGTGCTCTTCCGGTGTGCGTGGTTTTTCTATTTGCGCAAAAATGGTACGCGATAGCGCTACGATTTTTCGCCAGCTTACTCACCGTTCTCCTGTGCTGCGAGTGCAACAAGTTCAATTCCGATCTATGGTATATTGTAAAAGTTATTAAGGTTTAAAAATTGTAAAAAACGCGCACGCGCAGATTGCTCTCCTCTCCTGTCAGTCACGGCACCATCGCTGCACTGATTGGCTGCGTCCACTGTCAATCAGCTGGAGGTCGCCATGGTGAAGGAGTGGCGCCGCCGCCGGAGGAGCTGCAGCCGCGCAGTACCTGGTGGGGAGGGTGGTGCCATGGGCCGAGTCCGGGGATTGGGCCCGGACTGGAGCCAAGGACGAGCCCGGGGCCTGGGCTGGAGCCGCGGGCGAGACTGGGTCCGGGGTCAGGGACGAGGCCAGAGATGAAGTCGGGGCCTGGACTGGAGCCCAGGCGTAGGTCGAGCTGCGGGCTGGAATCTTGCCCAAGCCCGGGACCTGGTCAAGGTGTACCAGCGCCTCGAGGGCCGCCCGGCCGCCGTCATCCTGATGCACAGCCTCCGCTTCCAGCTCTGCAGGCAGCTCTGGCTCGGCCGCCCACCACCCTCACCCAGCCTCCGGCACAGCGAGCCCAGCTCCGTCGAGGCCCAGGTCCGAGAGTGCTTCGGCTGCCTGCAGCCAGGGCCGGGCCGAGTACAAGAACCAGGCTGAGTTCCGGGGGGGGGGGAGCAGCATCGAGCCCTGCTGTCTACCCACTGGCGATGGACACCGCGGGTTCCGGGATGGGCAGTGGCTCCTGCCCGCGGCGCGTACAATGGGAGCGGCCCTGACGCACTGCACCGTTACACGGGGAGAGGGAGCGCCGCAGCCCGGCCCACAGCGCGGGGGGGAGAGAGGGATGAGGTAGAGGGGGAGAGAGGGATGAGGGAGGGAGAGGGACAGGAATGAGGGAGGGAGGTGGAAAGGGTGGTGGAGTGCAGGTGGTAGGGAGGGGGGTAGAAGGGATCTGGGGTGATGGGCAAGGTGGGATAGAGGGGGGAGTAGAGAGAGGGGGACAGGGAGGAGTGGATTTGATGGGAGGGGGATAGGCGTGAGTGATGGAATATTGCGTTGGGGGAACGTGTTGTGTTGGGGGAATGGGTGAGTGGTGGAATATTGCGTTGGGGGAACGGGTGAGTGGTGGAATATTGCGTTGGGGGACCAGGTCGCCCGTGTGACTGGGTCCCACTTAGTCTAGTGCTAAATATTTAGTATGTCAGATTATATGCCCAATTCAATGCAGCAAGTTTTAGAAACGTTCCAAATGCATTGGGAAGGATGTATTTGAGTTTTTCAGAGTTGGGAGTGAGGAATGTAAGCTATCGAACAGTAATCAAAATGAAAAACATCTACAAATGCTGGAAATCAGATAAAAAGTTGATGTGAAAATTAAACACTGTTTCTCACTCATGCTGCCTGATCCGCTAAGTATCTCCTGCGTTTAAAACAAATTGTTTATGATTTTGGTTATTTCTTCTGGGGACGAAGGAAACTGAAAAGTTTGAGGGATGTCTGATATGTTTTCTGTGGATTCCTAAAATCTATTTACAGAGCATGCAAATTGATGCCAAAAAAGGTGGGCCCTAGTCGTTCAAATGATTGTCACAAACTGCCGTTCTGTAAATTAGCCTCACCTTATGTTATGACTAGTTCAACATTACGAAAGATTTTAGTGGAATACATTGAGGAAAAACTAGATCCTCTGGGAGTAAAACTATTGACAAAAGACTAAAAAGGTTGAGAATTAAAAGAATTAAAAGAAGAATACTGAAGAATTGCGAAGGGTGTGCGCGCAAAACTGGACCTTTTCGTGCAGGGTGCAGCCACAACCAATCAAGTCGTAAAATTCGAGGCTGAGCTGTGAGGCTGAGGCCAATCGTAAGATGCGCTCTCAGTCAATGACGGACATTGTTTTTGCCGGCGTAACCAATGGGCGTTGAGTAACTACAGCCAATGGCGCGTTGCCTTTGTACCGTCGGCCAATGGGCGTTGAGCAGCTGCAACCAATGGTGCGGTGCCTTTGTACCGTCGGCCAATGGGCGCCGTAAGGAGATCTTTAAACCATCCGTCTGCGGAACGTCAGATCCTTCCGCCGTTTCAAAACATCCAACTCTTGGTGTTTAAAGAAATATCCCGAAGCACGTGGCGGCGCTCAGATGTGAAGGGGAGCGGTGTGTGGAGGCGGAGGGGTAGGGTGGACCGGATCGGACCCCGGCGCGCTGGCAAGGGAATCGATGTGTCGGAGGGACTATTTGTGAGCGGCGGGCTTTGTGTGAGTGAGGCGGTGCCAGTCTCGGTGGAGCCGCCGCTCGGGTCCGCGCCGTCTGTTGTCTGCGGCCCTGCCCCTGCCCGAGCCCAGGCTGGCAACCTACGGGGAGGGACGAACGGACAAGCGCTGACTCGCCTGCCGTTGGGGTGGTTGCCCGAGGCCCGGCCGTGCGTGGTGGTCGTGGCGAGGCCGCAACAGCAGCAGGCCGCGTACGACGCTGAGTCTACCCCGGCCCTCGGGCCGCTCTTTGTGTCCGAACCGCTCACTTGCCCGCTGGTGTCAGACCGCAGTCATGTGGATTTTTTCCGAGTTCATCCCGCCGCCCGAGTGCCCGGTGTTCGAGCCGAGTTGGGAAGAATTCAGCGAGCCGCTAGCCTACATCAATAAGATCAGGCCTATCGCCCAGAGGAGCGGCATCTGCAAAATTCGCCCTCCTAAGGTGAGCCCGCTCTCGAAATCGGGCGTAAGTGAGGGTCGATGTGGCCTGGATCATTGCTCACAGTGTGCTTATGGTCCATTTCGGTGAGCAACAGCAACTGGGGTGTAGGTCCGGTGTTAACAGAAGGAATGAGGAGAAGGCCACTCACATACTGCTTCGCCAGTCTACTTGATCATGGCTCATCTTCTGTGTCTGCACCATTTTCTGCACTGTCCCTTTTCTCCTCTAATTTCTGGAGATCCATCAATCGTAGTTTTAAATGCAGTCATTGTTTAAGTTTCCACAACCCTGGATGGAGAATTCAAAGGGTTCATCACCCTCCTCTCAGTCCAAAATATACTACCTCATGTTTTGAAATTCCTAATATTAAACTACAAAACTAGGGAAAACAGCCTGTATGGATCTACCCTATTAAATCTTGAAGAGTTTTGTATGCTCAATGAGACTGGCTCTCATTCTTCTAAACTCAGGGAGTATATAGGCCTGGCGATTCAATATTTCCTCCTGTGGATGATCTGCCACCCTGAGAAGCAGTTGGGTCAAACTTCACCTTGAGAAGCAGTTGGTCAAGCTTCACTTTGCTCCTTGTCTATCAATATAGTTCTGGGCAAATGCATTGTGGATAGGCACATGGTGGGGAATTGCTTAAAAGGAAACATCTGAACAAGGGAAGTTGCCTCAATGGCCCAAACCATGAATGTTTGATTCTGTCTGTATAAGACATTAGGGTGGAAATGCAATTAGTCACACCGCACAGAAACAGGCACTTTGGCACATCTTGTCCATGCTGACTAAGATGCCCCATCTAAGTTTGTCCCATTTCGCCTATATCTCTCAAAACGTTTCCTTTCGTGTACCTGTCCAGGTGTTTTTTCAATGCTGTTATAGTACCTGCAGCAACTACCTCCTCTGTCAGCTCATTCCACTTAACCATCATCCTATGAGTGAAACATATGCCCCTCAGGTTCTTACTAAATCTTGTCCATCTCACCTCAAACCTATGTCCTGTGTTTTTTGATTCCCCTATCCTGGGTAAAAGACTGCATTCACCCTATCCATTCCCGTCATGATTTTATATACCATGATAAAATTCCTGCGCTCCAGGAAATTTCTAGCCTGCCCAACCTTTCCCATTAGCTTTGACCCTAGGGTCATGGCATTATTCTCATAAATCTTCTCTGTACTCATCACAAGTTTAGATTGAACTATCGTAGGAATTGAATCTGCACATTCAAATGATTAATGCAGATAAGGCTGTGGGTTCTGCAAAAGTAGACAACATGACAACATCTGAAGGGAGAAAAAGTTAATGTTTAAGGTTGATGATCTTGTATCATATTGGTAAGCTGCCTCATCTGATGATTTTGGTACACTGTGAAGTAAAAAGCTTTAGCTCTCACAATAGAATTATACAATTGTGAGGGAAACACTTTTCTGCGACTGAGCAAAAAGTGATGTTATAATAACCAGGTAATGGAAATGCAAGTAACTGCAGATGTTGGCATCTTGAAGTTTGAAGAAGTATGCCAATCCAAAACGGGATCCAAAACCCCTGTCCATACATTCGCCCCATAGATTGTTTTTTTTTTGTTCAGTGTTTTGGTGATGATTGGCATTGGCACTAGAGATAGTGCCTTGATCTTCAATGAATGTAGAGCAGTCTTCAATGAATTTTCCTTTAACATCTTGATTTAATTCTTGCCTTTGTTGCCTCTGTTTCTAGGAAAATTACCTTAGCCTGTGCATTGCCTTGTAGCTTAAAGCTTCTAGCCCTGGCAGCATTCTCTGCAGTGCTTCTGTTATCACATCCGGTGATGTAGTGAGCATAATGGCTGCTGCTGCCATGAGCTTTGTGCATTTTTGATGCGAGCTCTCAATAATTATATTCTATAGGGCGGCATGGTGGCGCAGCGGTAAAGTTTCTGCTTTACAGTGCCAGAGACCCGGGTTTGATCCTGACTGCAGGTGCTGCCTGTATGGAGTTTGTATGTTCTCCCTATGACTGTGGGTTTTATCCGGGTGCTCTGATTTGCTCTCACACTCCACAGACGTACAGGATTGTAGGTTAATTGGCTTCAGTAAGAATTGAAAATTGTCCCTAGTGTGTAGGATCGTGTTAGCAGACAGGGTGATCACTGGTCGGCACGGACCTGGTGGGCCGAAGGATCTGTTTCTGCGCTGTATCTCTAACTAAGCTAAATTCAACAGAGAAAGGTAGTAACATATTTGTTTCCTTAACCACTTCTTGGTATTTGTGGAGGGACCAACAAATGTTAAGAGATTTAATGGCATTAAAAAGAACAAAGGGCTTTAACACAGACTTTGAGAAAAATGAAGATTGCATCTCTGTGTGTTTTTACTATACACCACCTGTGCTTGATTTTGTGGAGTAGGGCTTGAATGTTCAAGCTTATGATTTGGGTGAGAACCTTATCAGCTGGGTAATTGCATTACATTACAGCATAGAAGTAGTTTATTATGGTAATTGAGCTGATGCCAGCTCTTTCAAAAGAGCTGTTCAATCAGTCCATCCCCTGCCTTTCCCCCAGAGTCCTGCAGATATTTTGATTCAACTTATTCATTGTTTTGAAAGTTTTTGAATGAACTTTTTCCATGCTTCCGGCTTGTGAAAATTGTTCTCTGGTCTGTCCAATAATTTGAAACCATACATCTGTTCTGATCAAAGCTCATCGACTTGTACACTCTTCACATTTAGTTTAGTTTTTTAGTTTAGTTTAGACATGTGCCTGACCTGTTGAGTATTTTCAATGTGTTTTTTTGTGCTTTGAAGTAAATAAATCCTTTAGTTACGGTGTGGCAGTGGAAATGAAATCTGCTTGAGATTTTTATTTTTATCATAAAATTGTTATCATATAGTCCATAAATCATAATATCATAATCCGGTCAGTCTCATTCTCCAGCTCTTTTTCCAAAGCACTAGATATCACTTGCCTTCAGATGTCTATGAAATTTATCTTTTGAAAATATTTTTTCTTCTTCATTTTAAGATTGTTATCACCTGGAATTTACAACTGTGGTCTTTCTTTAAGTGTCCTTAACTATCCAAGCTACTTTGAATGATTGAAATATACAGCATGGAAACATGTCCTTTGGCCTACTGAGATTTTACTACTGCTTGAGTCGCTTCATTTGTCTCATCTGGAAGCCCTCAAAGATGTTAACATTTTACCCTAATCAAGAATTTGAAATGGGAAATGAAAAATTTAAAGAACTGCACATGCTAGGAATCTGCACGGTAAACATAAAATGTTGCAAATGTTCAGAAGGTAAGGCAGCACCTATGAAAAGAAAGTTACTTTTTCGACCCAAAACATTAACACTTTCTCTTTACGTAGATGTTGCGTGAGCATTTGAACATTTTCTGTTTACCTGGCCTGCTGAGTGTTTCCAGAATTTGGTTTTGTTTTGAATAGGATGTGGTCCTCCAGATGAGGCCAAACTAGGTTTAGCACAATTTCATTGCTTTGTAACTCTGTCCTTGACAAAAACAAACATTTTGAATTTTTCTTCTAACATGTCAAATCCTGATCACCTAATTTTTTCCATCCCAAATGCCCCTTTTTCTTGCAACTCTGAGTGGCTGTTATTGTGTTCAATGTCACTTTCTTATTCCTGCCAAAATATTAGTTTCCTACAGTGAAGAGCATCTACTTGGTAAACATTGAGTGCCGGGTCCTGTAATATATTTTAAATCCTCTGTGTCATTGGCAAAATTAGGTTTTGTGTTTTATAACCAGGTACAGTTTGAGGACATATTTCTCCCCAGTCTATAATGGAACTTTCTCCATTGTGCCTTGGCCAGTTACCGAACCACACAACCATTGTCCATTTTTTCCCCTTGGAATTCTACATTTCTATCGGCTTTGTGGTATTTACTGACGCCTTTCACCGAAACAGTCTTATGAGCCCGTCCCACTTAGGCGACTTTTTATGTGACTACAGACTATGCGGTCGCCACATGTTCACGGGTGGTTGTCGGGGAGTCACCTTCATGGTCGTGAGGAGTTCCCACATTCTCGGAACTAGTCGCGGCTTAATTCTGGTCACCGCAAATTTTTCAATATGTTGAAAAATTAGCGGCAACCAGAATGAAGCCGCCATGGAGAATAGCGAGAAGTCTCATGCCGTAGGTGGGTCGCCAGGAGGTCCAAGTAGGTCGTAGTTTCTCGTAGGTTGTAGCCAGTGCTGACCGGTGAATTTCATTAGCCCATTGGGGGTAAAAAACGTAAACAGTAGTTTTCAGAACCAAGGATAATCGACCAGTAATGTTAATGTCCACCGAGCTTCACAGCCATGTATCTCTGGCTTCTTAAAAGTTGTCTCCACTCCTCCCCACCCCGTTCCCCCTCCCCACTTCCCCCCCTCTTTTAAAGGACTTAAGTGACCCTTCCTGTACACTGTGCTTTCACCGTCTTAATTACAGTGCCAACCTTCGTATTCATCGTGGTGTGTGGCTGTATCACATTGGCTTTGCACCGTGTGAATTTCACTGACAGCGCTCCCCCCGCTTGCCCTGTCCCCCGCCTACATAACTGGCTGGTGAAGGAAGCGATGTGTGTGTGTGTTCCACTCTGACAGTCGCCGTTCCAGTCGTTGGGTTTTCTGCAACCGGTTACGACTTGACAGTCGCCGCCAGTCGCCTGAAAAATCGCCCAAGTGGGACAGGCCCATTACCCTCTCACTGCTTCAGTTAAGTTTGTGAAATATAATTAGTTTTTAGCAATATGTAATTTTGAGTGACTATCATTGTTATCTCCAAAAATTACTTTCCACTGTCATTTTCTGTCAGAGTTCATGCCATTTTTAACAGTTCTTTTGCATTGTACCCTTGTTTAGGATGAATTGAGCAAGGCTGTGAATGGTGCAAGACTGAAACGATTCATAACACAAACTAATTTGAGAGAATCTTTGCAGTCAGTTTATTTAGTTATGACAATGTTGTAGCAGTCATGTGACTTATCACACATAATAGTAAGGACTACCAGACAGGTATGATTTGTGTCTTTTGGGACAAGTGCTGACAGGTTACTACATTTGGAACGTGCTTTACTATTCAGATGGCGCACAGTCCAAGGCTAAAATATTTTATTTCTGAAAACTAACTTTCAACTACATATACTTTTTTTGAGTCTAATTTTTGCAGTGCCTCGGATCATTAGACTGACCAAAGCTAAAACTAACTGATACCAAAGTGGGTGGTTTTGCAGATAGTGAAGATGGTTGAGAACAATTGTAGCAGGATCTTGATCATTTGGCCAGTTGGGCTGAGGAATGGTTGATGGAATTTAATACAGAGAAAAGTGAAGGACGTCTAACAAGGGCAGGACCTATAAGGTGGATTGTAGGCCTCTGGGGAGTGTTGTAGAGTAGAGGGATCTAGGAGTGCATGTGCATGGTTCCTTGAAGGTCAAGTCGCAGATAGATAAAATGGCTTTTGGCACATTGGCCTTCATCAGTCAGAGTGTTGAGGATAGAAGTTCGGAGGTCAGGTTGCAGTTGTATAAAACATTGGTGATACCGCATTTAGAGTATTGTGTTCCGTTCTGGGCAGTATGTTATAGGAAAGATATTGTCAAGCTTGAAAGGGTTCAGAGAAGGTTTACGAGGATGTTACCAGGATTAGAGGATCTGAGCTGTAGGGAGAGGTTGGGTAAGTTAGGTCTCTATTCCTTGGAGCACAGGAGGATGAGGGGTGATCTTATAGAGGTGTATAAAATCACGAGAGGAATAGATTGGGTAGATGCACAGAATCTCTTGCCCAGAGTAAGGGAATCGAGGGTTCAAGGTGAAGAGGAAAAGATTTAATAGGAATCTGAGGGGTAATTTTTTCACACAAAGGGTGGGTGTATGGATCAAACTGCCAGATGAGGTAGTGGAATGTAGGACTATCCCAACATTTAAGAAACAGATAGACAGGTACATGGATAGGACAAGTTGAGGGATATCGACCAAGCGCAGGCAGATGGGACTAGTGTAGCTGGGACATGTTGGCTGGTGTGGGAAAGTTAGGCCGAAGGGCCTGTTTCCACACTGTATGACTATAACTGATCTCATTCCCCTTTTATTAACTTCTAATTTAGCACATTTAACTCCTGTCATAATTCCCAAGAATCCTATATATATTTTTGTCAGCAGAAGTTCTTGAGCATGTATATAAACAAACTTTTCTGAAGTGTTTCAGTCAATGACCTCTTAGTACTAAAGAATTATTGGTTTAGAAATGCTCTTTGGGAACAGTTATAGACAATAGTTAACTTTAAGAAAGAACTGCAGATGCTGGAAAAATCTAAGGTAGACAAAAATGCTGGAGAAACTCAGCGGGTGAGGAAGCATTTGTGGAGCGAAGGAATAGGTGACGTTTCGGGTCGAGACCCTTCAACCTGATGTGGGGGTGGGGGGGGGGCGGGAAAAAGAAAGGAAGAGGCGCAGACAGTGAGCTGTGGGAGAGCTGGGAAGAGGAGGGAGAAAGCAAGGACTATCTGAAATTGGAGAAGTCAATGTTCATACCACTGGAGTGTAAACTACCCTAGCAAAATTATGAGGTGCTGCTCCTCCAATTAGCGGTGGGACTCACTTTGGCCATAGAGGAGGCCCAGGACAGAAAGGTCGGATTTGGAATGGGAAGGGGAATTTAAGTGCTGAGCCACCGGGAGATCAGGTTGGTTAATGCGAACTGAGCGGAGGTGTTGGGCGAAGTGATCGCCAAGCCTGCGCTTGGTCTCACCGATGTAGAGCAGTTGGCACCTAGAACAGCGGATGCAATAGATGAGGTTGGAGGAGGTGCAGGTGCCGCACCTGGAAAGACTGCTTGGGTCTTTGGATGCAGTCGAGGGGGGATAAAAATAGTTAGGCCATATTACTTGCTTGCATTTTCCCCATTATCTTACAAATTATATTGCCCACAATCTCGCATTGACTATTTCCAATACTTACAGATGGTTTTGATCATCCCCCTTCTGCACACAAATGTATTTTCCCCTCTGATCAACTTGTTTTTTAACCGTCACTAAATATTTGACAGTTTCTTGCTCTTGAACCATTAGGAAATCGGAAAAAAACGTCTCTTTATCCTATTTGGTCATGGACTTGTACATCTTTAACAAACGGCCACTCAACATTCTTTGTTCCAAGAACAACACTCAACTTCAGCTATCAAAGCTGACATCTCTCATCTCTGGAACCATCTTTTGTTTTTCGGGCTTTCATAGATTTCCAAAATTATGGTGAATGGAATTGGACACAGATGACCAAAACAGAATTTTAAGACTTCAATGTAACCTTTATTTAACCTTGTATTGTTCCAACAAACAGGTTTTCACTTTCAAAAACTTAAATCCGTTCCTCATGGCACACCTGATACAACCTGCTTGGTCATAGTCTACTTTTTCTCTCCTTATTCTTTCCACCAAAAAATATGATTTCATGTTTAGCTGTAATAAATTATATTTTATGCCTTCACTACTTTCCTACGCTGTGACCTTTAGGGATCAATTAAGTCCTTCTGTTCTGTATTACTCCCCGTGGACCTACCATTCATAATGTAGATTGTACCCTTTTTCAGACTTCCCAAAGTGCCTCACTTTTGCACAAATCTGGATACAATTCCATCTGTCATTGCTTCCCATCCCAACTTGCCAACTAATAATATCATTTTAGAAGCTAAGATTCTCCTCAAACACCAATTTGTGTGCCATCTTCAAACTTGTTAATTATACTTTTGACATTCATACCGTAATATATATGACAAAATCTGGAAGAGTCCCAGAACTAATGATGCTAATGTTGTGCCTAGAGTTAAGACAAACCCAGGAACTACATGCCAGTATCCTAACATCAGAGGTGGGAAGGTTACTTTCAAACAACACCATAATTGATGGCGTAGTAGGCGGTGAAGGATGTTGTCTTGAGGTTTCAACAGGATCAAGATAAACTGGTAAAGTGGGCAAAGGGATGGCGGATGGAATTTAACTTTGACAAGTATGCATTGTGAAATAAAACCAGAGTTAGACATACACGGTGAATGGGAGGGCCGTGGGCAGGGTTGTAGATTATTCCCTGAAAAAGACAACGTGGGTAGACGGGTGAAGAAGGGGTTCAGCACAATTACTTAATCGAAAGGAGCATTGAGTGCAATAATTGAGATGTAATGTAATTAAATCTTGATAAGACCGAACCTGAAATATTGTGTGCAGTTCTGGTCATACTATAGGAAGGATGTAACTAAGCTAGAGGGTGCAGAAAAGATTTTCTGGAGTGAAGAGGTGACTATATAGATGTTTGTAAAATCACTGAGGGCATAGATAAGATGAATGTTCAGTCTTTTCCCAGGGAGAGGAATCAAACTAGGGACCATACGTTTAAGGTGAGGGGGAAAAAATTAAAGAGGGCCTGAGGGGTAAGGTTTTCACACACAAGGTGGTGGGTATATGGAACAAACTCCCAGAGGAAGTGGTAGAAGCAGGTACAATAACGAAGTTTAAAAATACACTTGGGCAGGCACATTGATCTCAAATGATTACTGGAAAATAGATCAAATGCAGGCAAATAGGACAAGGAAGACACCATGGCCGGCATGCATTAGTTGGACCAACGGGCTTGTTTACATGCTGTATAATTCTATGTCTCTGTGACAGTCTGTTGGTCGCAGACATCCAATATTTGTCTGTTGGTCGCAGACTTCCAACCCTTCACCATCACCCTATGTCAGCACTTGCTCTTGGTGTTTTGACTGTGACTGTTTGGTTTCTGAATTGGAAACCACACAAGAAGGTCTTAATCAATGCAATCTTTATTGTGGACAAAGCATCTAGACTTAACAAGTTAGACTTCACTTAACGATGCCTGGTAGACCCCCAGTCAGTGGCAGGCAGCTCCATCCATAGCACGGCTTGCAGTCATATTCTATTCCACCTGGAGCATCGGATTCATTCAACATTTAGAAATATTGCAATATTTAGAAATGCAGTTAGAAATTTTGTAGATACGACGTTGTGGGCTTTATGGATATGTGGCTGGAAGAGGATTGGTGCTAGGAGCTGAATATCCTAAGTTACATGTCCTATTGAAAAGACAGACAGATGGGTGTTTGCTCGATCTTGTGCTTTTTTGCACTTCACTCAGCGATACACATCACTGTTCTGCCTCCTCTGGTTCCCTCTTTCAGTTCTCCATTTCTTTTTTTTCTCTTGCTTCTCATTTTCCTGCTGGCGAATTACCTCGGCAAACACCATATATTCGCTTTTACTCTTTTTCTTCCCTGGAAAGCCTCCATGATAGCATAAATGCCATCTTTTCCCCTTTGCTGGCGGTTTCTCTCTTCCAACACAGGCGCTCTGTATTCCGCCAGTACTTTGGCGAGGGTTTCAAAACCCTCCGAGTTGTCTGTCCACCCTGGTATTCTGTGGACAGCAGTGTTTGGATACTGTACTGGAGAGTTTGTTCCCCACCATTGTCTTCCAGATAGTAATCAGGTTCTTTTTTCCAAAACATCGTCGGTTAAAGCAAGATCCTGACCACCACACCCAAATGTAATGCAACAAGCAGCACCTTCTGTGTTTTGAATGTGTCCATTTGGTTTTGGAATCTGAGACCACGCAAACAAGGTATTAATCAATGCAAGCTTTATGGTGGACAAACATCTACACTTATTGCCTGGTGGACACGAGTCGGTGACAGGTGGCTTCATCCGCAGCATAGCTCGGTTTTCTTTTCGCACTAGTTGCAACGCAGTCCGAGGGTGAAATCTTCACCACTGAGCGCTCCCCAGGCTGTGTTATACCCTTTCCTTACCAGCAACTTTTCATGGTTAACAATTCTTAGTAAAATGCATCAAAACGCACCAGTCTGCGAGATATAATTACACAAGGTGCAAAAGAAAGTTCGCTCAAGGTTATGACTGAATGCTCTCATTCCTCCCTTTTGGCTAGAATCCACTGTAGCTTTGTAGCTGTTCTCTAGTTGCCCTCTATTTCCCCATGCTATCCCTTTAACCCTTTCCATCTAAGAAATGACTACTCAACATGTTATAACCTAACCCTTTCCTTACACTCATGTTATCAAACTAACTCTGGATTAAATTGCTGACCTGCCGTGGATCCCATGGGTTCCAACCTTTAGGATGAGTTTCCTATGCTGGATTTTTTCAAAAGATGTACTGAAGTCCATATATCAACAGCACTAACCTCCAATTTATTTTGTTACATAAAAACTCATTAGTCAGGCAGGATCTCCCACCAACAAAGCTCTGCTGACTATACCTGATCAACTCCTGCCTTTCCAAGTGTAGATTAATTCTGTCCCTCAGAATTGTTCCAATACTTTCCCTACCACTGATGTTTAACTCACTGGCCTATAATTACCCTGGTTATTCCTGCTGCCTTTCTTGAACAAAATTACCATGTTTGAATTACTGCAGTCACCAGTGGCCTGTGAAGATTTAAAAATCTGTCAGGGGTACTGCAATCTCCTCTCCTGCTTCACATTGCAGTATGGGAAACATCTCGTCAGGCTGTAAGGATTTATCCTCTCTATGCCCACCACCAAGGCACTTGGCACTAGCTTTTTAATGATAAGATGCTCTGGATCTCCCTCCTTGAAATTTGCAACTCAATGTATGTCTTACTGGAGACAAATTGATTTAAGATTTCATATAAGGTAGACAAAAATGCTGGAGAAACTCAGCGGGTGAAGCAGCATCTATGGAGCGAAGGAAACAGGCAACATTTCGGGTCAAAACCCTTCAGACTGATTTCAAGATATTAAGATTTCATATGTCGTTTGGCTACATGCCCAGATCGCTCCTTTGGCCCCGAACAAGTCCCACTCTTTCTTTGATTACTCACTGACTTATAATACAATAATAGTGCATTTGGATATTTCTTAAACATGATAATTTTGTGTGCCCTCTTTATCACTATTCTCTTATTCACTATTTTTGCAGTTTGGTATATGTCATTATAGATCTATTCCATTTTATTTTATAATCAAAATCTGTTTTGCCTTCCCAGTTCTGCTCTTCTTTCTGAATCTATGTTGTTTTCCTACTTTTTGCCAGTTTAAAACTTTGCCTACACTGAGTATGTTGGTTGCGCGGCCTAGTTGAACAGTCCTGTTCCCTATGCAAATCCCACCGTTCACAGAACTATTTCCAATTCAACGGGAATCTAAAACAAGCTCCTCCATCGTCCCTCCAGCCATGCATTTGTTTACTCTATTTTTATTTTTGTATATTCATGAATGTATGGTACTGCGAGTAACCTGCTTGTTACAGGGTTTGAGACCCTGTTTAATTATTCCCATACCTGTTTTTTTCAAAACTATATTGTTAGTCGTGATGTAGACCACTTCCTTTAGAGGTTTGTCCTCTGCAGAATTTTCTGTCGCTGGCCATTGATTTGAGTGTGATGCTGACACGAAACTGCAGATGCTGGAATCTTGAGCAAAAATCAAACTGGTAGAGGAACTCAGCTAGGCAGCAGGAGCTATGGAAGGAGATGGACAGACAGTGTTCTTGGTCAGAACCCCAGTTATCTATTCTTCCATAGATGCTGCCCAGCCTTATGACCATCACATGGGAGTTGCTTTTATCTTGGAGACAAAAGTTTTAATTGCACTACCTTCTGCCTGAGATGGGAGTCTTTTATTGCACTATTATATTCCATGCAGCAATTTGTGACTTAAACATGTCTTTAAATTCAAGCAGGGTCTCGACCCGAAACATCACCTATCCACGTTCTCCAGAAATGTTGCCTGACCTTCTGAGTTTCACCAGCTCTTTGTTTCCTTTTGTCCAATTCCTTTCTCATCATCCCCCGTATCCCTTCTAATTCCCAGTATTTTACTTTTTTTTGCTTGAGTGGGGTAGCCTTGGGTTTTCTGAAATACCTGCCTGCTTTAGCATCAGCCTGGCAGTTGCCCATTCTTACTCTGTACTCTTGAACAGTTGCAACGTGCAATAAATGAAATACTTGGTATTGTGGGTGAACTGTAATGCCATCAGCTGTTGCTTTGGTTCCTCCAGCTGATGACGTTGACTGCAGCTGCGATTGTCCGAGACATGGAGTTCTCACATAGCATCGGACATGCATTCCTTAGGTCTAGGTACCATGCCCTGCATCCTTGAGCTTAGAATAGCACACAAAGCAGATATCAGAATAATTTGTAAACTAAGTTTAAATCAGCACGGTGGCACAACAGCAGAGTTGCTGCCTGACAACATCAGAGACCTGGGTTTGATCCTGACTATGAGTGCTTGTCTGTACAGAGTTTGCATGTTCGCCCCGTGACCTGCTTGGGTTTTCTCCGGGATCTCCGGTTTCAGCCAACACTTCAAAGACGCACAGATTTGTCGGTTAATTGGCTTGGTATAATTGTAAATTGTCCGTAGTATGTACAGGATAGTGTTAATGTTCGGGGATCGTTTTGTGGGACCGTTTTCCGCGCAGCATTCTAAAATAAGCTAAACAGTTCCAATTCATGGGGATGAATGCTGTCACCTTTCACACTGCATTTTTCCTGAGATTCCCATATTATTTCCAACAGAAATATTTAAAGCTTATTTTCCATTACTACGTTTACTGAAGCCAGATGACCTGTGCATTATGGCAGTGGTGGGATGGGGGCTGTTGTGTTCTTAGGAAATGGACAGTATTGTAATTTTTCATAATGTTAAGCTACAACTGCACAAACATGAAGAAATGTAAGCTTTAAAAAAGTGATGATTTCACTCGGGGTGGCAGATACATGGAATGAGCTGCCAGAGGAGGAAGTCGAGACAGGTACAACAACAATTAAAAGACACTTGGACAGGTACCTGGATAGGAAAGGTGTAGAGGGATATGGGCCAAATGAGGGGAAATGGGACTAGCCTAGGTGGGGCATCTTGGCCTTTTTGCCATGCTGTATGACTGTTCCTTGAGAGGGACCTTTGTTCAGCATGTCAAATTTTTGGGTAGTAATGAATTCTGTAATTTACTGTACTGTAAATACTGTATTTACCTTATCTATTCCTTTCATGATCTTATATACCATGCCTGCTTAACCTCTCCCTATAGCTCAAGCCCTCGAGTCCTGGCATCATCCTCATAAATTATTTTACACCCAACCTAAAGAGGAGCTTTGTACCTTGGGTATGCAAACAAAGAATTTCACTCTGCCTTGTCACAATAACGTATTCCATTCGACCCCTACCATTCACCGTGTAGGTCCTGTCTGGGTTATATTTCCCAGAATGCAATACCTTGCACTTCTCTGTATTAAACTTCATCAACCATTCCTCAGCCCACCTGCCCAACCGATCAAGATACTGCTGCAATTTTTGACAACCATCTTCACCATCTACAGTACCACCCAATTTAGTGTCATGTACAAACTTACTAATTAGGCCATGTACATTCTCATCCAAATCATTGATATAGATGACAAACTTCAATGAGTGCAGCACCTAACCTTGAGACACACCACAAGTCACTGGCCTCCAGTACAAAAAAAAATCATCTTCTACCATCATCCTCTGCTTCCTTCCATGAAGCCAATTTTCTTTCCATTCAGCTATCTCTCCATAGATCCCAAGTGATCTAACCTTACCACGTGGAACCTTGTCAAATGCCTAGCTGAAATCCATATATACAACTCTGCCCTTTTTGGTCACATCTTCAAAAATCTCGATCAGATTTGTGAGACACGATTTCTCACATACAAAACAGTGCTGACCATCCCATTCCAACCCATGTCCATCTAAATGCATGCATATCTTAACCCTCAGAATACTAACTTTTCGACCACAAATGCGAGTCTCACTGGCCTGTAATTCCCAGACTTCTCCTTGCAGCCCTTCTTAAATAGAGGCGCAACATTTGCCACCCTCCAGTCTTCTGGCACCTGGCCTGTATTTAGTGATGGCTCATCTCAGTCAGGGCACCTGCAATTTCCTCTCTAACTTCCCAGAGTCCTCCGATATATCTGATCAGGCCTTGGAGATTTTTTATCCCAACTGCCTATACCTGCATCGTGCCGCCTCATTATTCTTGACCAGAGCCTCAATTTCTCTCGTCATCCAAGCTTCCTAACATCCACCTTCCCTCTAAAAGGAACATGCATGTTCTGGACTCTTGGCAGCACAATTCTTTAAAAAAAACACTTTCCAGATGTTCCTCCTCCTTCAAACATCCTGCTCCAATCAACTTGAGCGAGTTCCTGTCTAATATCTTCAAAGTTGGCCTTGCTGAAATTTAGAATTTGAACTCATGGTCCTATCCTGTCTCTATCCATCACTATCTTAAACTTAATAGAACAGTGGTCTCTGGTCCCAAAGGGCTCATCCACGAACACTTCGTCCACTTGCCCCTCCTAATTTTCCAAGACTAGATCAAGCGTTACCCTCTCCCATCTAGGGCCCTCTACATATTGCCTGAGGAAACTATCCTGAACATTGACAAATTTTGCCCCATCTAAGCCTTTCCCAGTCAATATTGGGAAAGTTAAAATCCCCTACTATGCCAGGTCCTGCACCTGCCTGCAACCTCTTCCAATTCCCATTTACTACATGGTTCTGCCTGACGTTACCCTTCTATGCTGAGCCTCGGAGCCAGGCTCGGTACCACAGTTCTGCCTGGTACCGCTGCTCAACCTTGATAAGTCATTGGCCCCGATAGCACCCAAAATTGTGTTCTTGTTTTGAAGGGGGATGGCCACATGGGTTACCTGCATGCCATGTATATTTCCCTTCCTTGTGGTCACCCACCTTCACTCTTCCTGGACGTTGGTTATGACAACCTCACTATACTTTTCCAAGAAGCTCTCATTTTTTCCAGATGATCCTGAGGTCATCCATCTGCAGCTCCAGTTCCCCAACATGGTGGAAATGCTGGTGACAATGAGGAAGGAGCTGCACCTGGACACAATTCCATTAGGTGTAGTCATCAGGGACACCATGACTTCCAATATCATTGCAGGAGGTGCATTGTACCAATTTACCTGCAATCACCACTGCAACTGAACCAAGACACAGAGAAATGGAAAAAAATGCACATAAGAGTAGACTGCACCTTATTCTCCAATCTGCCTCTGATCACCTCCTTACTGAAGACACTTGAGCCAAAGACTCATACCTCACCTCAGCATGGCTGCTCCCAATAGGCCACTCCACTACAATGCCTTGTTTTTATTAGCTGCTCAATTAGCCAATTTGGGAGCTGCAACCAGTTAATGGCCTTGCTGGTCAAAGCAACTGCTCCAATCTAAAATCGAAATTCACCCAAACGAATAACGTATCCTGACACCTGGGGCTGATAGTTAATATTGTTTTTTCCACTGTACAAGTATTATCCCAGTTTTAACATTGTACCATTGGCAGAAATTGGACTTTAGATTTCTAATGTGAAAGAGGTACTTTTTTCCAGTAGAACCATGGGACTCCAACTGACGAGACTTTGGTGTCAGATTAGCTAATTTTGCAGACTATCTGACATAACTCATGTTACCCCAAAACATTTAACTCACCTTTTTTACACTACACTATTCTTTTTTTAAATTTTATTTTTAAATTTTTTTTTATTTATTAGAAGTACATTACATTACAACCACATATATTAGTACTCGTCACATATCTTCTTACAATTAATGTACTCCGTTTGTTTTTTACACTAGAAAAGGGAAAGGATGAGATTGAGAGAAAGAAGAAAGTGAAGGAAAAAGTGAAAGTGTAGAAAATGTGACAACAAGAAAGAACGAAGATCCTATAAGAACAAAATTAAAAACAAAAGAAAAAGAGTTAAGAAATAGACCATAGAAAAGAAGGAGAAAGAGAAAGAGGGAAAAGAGAAAAACAAATAGTTTTTATGAGCATTACGCAAATGGGACATACCAACTCTCCAACTTTCATCCCCCCCTTACCTGACCTCAGTTTTTTTTTTTTAAGTACCTTTGCACCCTATTTTTGTAATAATTCTATAAATACAGACCACGTCAGGTGGAAGTGATCTGGTTTACCTGCCAGGAGGAGTCTTATCTCTTCTAGGTGTAATGTTTCGAACATATTTGAAATCCACATGTTTATAGTTGGTATTGGAGCCTTCTTCCAAAATTTTAGGATTAGCTTTTTTCCGGTTATTAACCCGTAGTCTATTAGTTTCTTTTGAAACACATTTAGTTCTGGACCATCTTCCGTTATTCTGAAGATAATCCATTCTGCTTTGGGTATCAGTTTTATTTTAAATAATTTTGTAAAGATTTCAAAAATTTCAATCCAAAATTTCAACAATTACAAATAAAATATAAACTCGGAAATAATCAATATTTTAAATATTTTCAAATATGTGACTATTTGAAAAAATATATAAAAGATCATTATAATAGCCCAGCAGATGTATTGGATGATGCAATGCAGATAAAAGCTGAATCAGCAAACTTAATATCATATTTGTATAATATTATCTTAAATGTAGAAATACCATCTACGGAGGGTATCAGAAGAGACTGGGAACAAGAGTTAGCTATTAAAATTTCAAAGGAAAGGTGGAATGAACACTTATTAAACGTGCATAAATGTTCGATTAATGTAAGACATACTTTAATACAATTTAAAATTTTACATAGATTATATTATTCCAAAACTAAAATCCATAAAATTTTCCCAAATGTATCATCCATTTGTGATAAATGTCAATCCTAAGAAGCTACTATAGCGCACTCATTTGTATTCTGTACAAAAATTCAAAAATTTTGGATAGACTACACTATTCTAATACATTACCCAGTGAACCAGTTAGGTTTAAAAAGAGTGTGGGCCCTAGCATGATGGAAGGGAGTGCAGCAAGATCATCGAGATGCAGGATTTCTGAGTGATTGGATAGTGGGATTTTGGAGGTTTACTGTGTTTTGTTGCGTTCCTAGGTGTGTGTACACTTGCAAAATTTATTTTCAGCTGATGAAATGGTGTACTGATGAGAGTTGTCATTAGTAAATCAAAAATTGACATATCCGTTCTCTTACAATTTTTCCTTCTATGGTTTAAAAAAGACAGTAACAAAGCATATGTCACCTAAAAGATAGCTGCCTATCTATCTGTGCCTATCTAGCTAACATTTAAAACACACACACACATCTCTTGAAATGGGAAGCATGTGTTTTACATGTGGTTGATGTTTCACAAGTAAACCTGCAGTTTCTGATTTTGTGCACCATAGGTTATTTATTTCAACAGTAAACAAAGCTTGGAGTGGAGTTTTGTTGCCTAATGTGTTGGTCATTAGCTTTGTGGTATAATGTTTCTGATTTTTATAATTAAAACTCTGCACTAGTCAGACATTAGGAGTATTATCTCAATTTCACACTTTTCCATATTTTTGTTTTATCTTGTGCTTGTTGAACTTGTTAGCATTGGTGACATTTCCTGGGTCACATACGTCATGCAATTTGGAATCTGGCTAGTTTGACTGAATTTTGGAGATGTAATTTATTTGAGAGTTGATGGTGCTCTGAGAATAAACTTGCCTATTTCTGTTTCTATTTCTCTGAAAATTAAGTCTTGATGCTTGTGTATTTTTGCCTGTTTATTGAGTTTCCTTAATCTTTCAGAAAGTCATTGTATTCTGAGGTGAAAGTTTATCTGTTGAGTACTTATCTGGTTTGAAGATGCTCAGCTTTCACAGTGGTGAGAAATGGAAGGTTTTGTATCAGATCTGATGCTTAAACGATTGATATCACTGGGTGGGGCCCGGATCTGACTACCGTTGGGTTCTGCAGTGTTGGTTTGGGTTTGATTGGTATTAAGTACTTGGCAGTACTGGCAGGATATTGGTTTTGTTGGAGTACTGGGAAAGATTATATTACTTAAAGTCTGATCTTGACCACTTCCTGTTGTTCTGTATATTGATTTTAGAAAAAACGCTGCCACTTACGGCTGTGATTTTTGGCCATCTTACTCGGAGTCCCCCTCCGCTGCGCAGAACAAGAGGATTTTTCCCATCGATGAAAAAGAAAAGAGTTATTAGTGTTTAAAAAATGTTGAGATTCTCTCTCCTGAAGGCCACGCCCCTTCCGGAGGATCTATAAAACCCGGAAGTGTTGAGTGCCTCAGTCAGTCTCTGCAAAATGGGTGAGCGAGAGGGTCACGTCTCTCAGTCTGTGAATAACACTGAACACATGTCTACTAAACTGTGAGTGGTTTTACTGACCTGTCAGTGCCCTGAATGTGGTTTGAAAATATAGTTTGGAAATTCTAAAGCTGTGTTGCCTTTGGTTTGGAAATGCTAAAGCTGTGTTGCCTTTGGTTTGGGAATGCTAAAGCTATGTTGCCTTTGGTTTGGAAATGCTAAAGCTGTGTTGCCTTTGGTTTGGAGATGCTAAAGCTGTGTTGCCTTTGGTTTGGAAATGCTAAAGCTATGTTGCCTTTGGTTTGGAAATGCTAAAGCTGTGTTGCCTTTGGTTTGGAGATGCTAAAGGCTCTGTCTTACCTGTTTGCGGTCATCGGCGGTGAAGCGCGGCGTCGCCGGTAGCGGGGACCGCGCGGCAACGGCGAGAGCGTCGAGCCTATCCACCGGAGCGCCTCACGGATGCTGCGCGGGGGCCGAGTTAATTCAAACACGGCGGGTCCCACGTGCTTGCGGTAAGTAAAAAAAAGGGCGGGCCGACTGCGATGACGTCGGCCCGCCGCACGTGACTCATGAGCGGCGGCTGTGGCGGCGGCCATCCTGATCGCGGTGCCGCAGCGGTGGCTGTGCCTGCGGCCGTGCCGCACACGTGCCTCACTAGCGGAGGCACGTGCCTCACTGGCGGAGGCTGTGGCAATGGAGGTTTGACGCACGGCACTCGAACCACACTGGCGGGGGCCCATGCGGGCGGCCGTGCCGCACTCGTGCATCACTGGTGGAGGTTGTGCGGTGAGTATATAGTTTTCGACATTGTCGGTTTTGTTTTAGCATCGTGCGGTGTTGGGAACACCGCCGCACGGCCCCGGAATTGTACGTTCTCACGAGTGCGCGGTCTATGGCGGCAGATTCTTCCCGTTTCGCCGCCAATGACCGCAGACTCGTGAGACAGGCCTTTAAAGCTGTGTTGCCTTTGGTTTGGAAATGCTAAAGCTATGTTGCCTTTGGTTTGGAAATGCTAAAGCTGTGTTGCCTTTGGTTTGGAGATGCTAAAGCTGTGTTGCCTTTGGTTTGGAAATGCTAAAGCTGTTGCCTAATTAAAGTTGCCATGCCTAATTAAAGTTGCCTTGCCTAATTAAAGTTGCCTTGCCTAATTAAAGTTGCCTTGCCTAATTAAAGTTGCCTTGCCTAATTAAAGTTGCCTTGCCTAATTAAAGTTGCCTTGCCTAATTAAAGTTACCTTGCCTAATTAAAGTTACCTTGCCTAATTAAAGTTACCTTGCCTAATTAAAGTTACCTTGCCTTCTATATAATTAAAAGTCTAATCTTGACCACTTCCTGTTTGCGTTTATATTGATTTTAGAAAAAACACTACCACGTACGGCTGTGATTTTTGGCCATCTTACTCAGAGACCCCCTCCGCTCACCAAGGATTTTTCCCATCGATGAAAAATAAAAGAGTTATTAGTGTTTAAAAAATGTTGAGATTCTCTCTCCGTTCAATCACGCCATGAAGGCCATGCCCCTTCTGGTGGTAGGGGGAGGGACTATAAAACCCAGAAGTGTGGGTGTGGCTCAGTCTTTGCAAGATGGAGGAGGGAGAGGTCATGACTCGCTGTCTTTAGTGGCCTTGCACCCTGCTTGAAATGGTATGAAACTGCACTTGAATTTGGTGGCCTTACACCCTGCTCGAAATGGAAATTCAAGGAATAGCCGTGAGTCAACTGCCAGCCCACCAGCCATGAGTGAGTGAGCTGCCAGCACAACAGGCTTGAGTGACTGAGCCGCCAGTCCAAGAATCCATTCGGCCCACAATGTACATACTAGCTCTCTGGAAACCGGTCCCTTCAGCCCATACCCATACCAGCACTCCTAAAAGCTGCCCCCCCCCACCACCACTGGCCATCAATATTGGAATTGGTGGAGAGGTGGAATATTGTGTTGGGGGACCAACCCTCCCGTGTGATGCTGGGACCCAACGGGTCCCACTTAGTCTAGTTTATTATATGAGCGTGTTGGTATCAGTGAAGAGGAGGTATTGGTTGTTGGGTGGCCACCTATAGACTAAGGTAAGTATGTATGGGTTTTGTATGTATTCCGATAACAATCTAATGGCCTCATAACTGTAATTTACAATACCAAACTCTTATTTCTCATGATTTTTAAAATCTAAATAAAAGTGTTAAACTAGTTAAGGTGCAATTTGTTTGTTGTGATTTGCATTGCTTTTAGTGTACCTTCACCTTAAATGAATTATTGTGACTCTTTTGCAAGCAAAATATTGGATCTGGAGAGCTTTTGTAATACTTTTGAGACGGGCTAGGTCACTGAGAATTCCTCCACCATAGAAATTTAAGCGACAAATCGTATTGCCCTTTCATTGTACTTCTGTGTTCACAAAGTGATGAGTTTTGTTTATGAATTATGCTGTAATTATTCTGAGCATGGCCGTGCCCCCCCCCCCTCCCCAATCATTTTCCCACTTCTTCCAACAATTTGTAACTTTCAGCCCTTTAAGAACCAAAATTCCACATTCTTCCAACTTTTGGTTCTAGTCCATTCCCTTTCCTCTCCCCTATTAATGTTGATGCCATCAGCAGACTTGGCCAGTGTTTCTGACATGTTCTCACCAAACTGTTCTGCCTTCCTATGATGTTGAGTGAAGCAGGGTTCAAAAATAGCATGCTCATGTTATTTTGTATATGTAGAAATAAGGAACTGCAGATGACGTTTAACACACAAAAGGACATAAAGTGCTGGAGTAACTCAGTGGTTCAGGTATGCATAGTCTGAAGAAGGGCCTCGACCCAAGATGATGTCAATCCTGTTCTCCAGAGATCTGCCTGACCAGCTAGTTACTCCATTCTTTTTTATGTCTACCTCCTTAGAGACGATCACTGTGGTAGGTATTAAGGAATGTTATGGTCCTGTGATCTGGTCCCACTTTGTTTAGCTTGATATTTTTTAATCAATGCTTTAATGAAGTGCTTTGAGATCTTTAACTACATATATATGGAACAAACTCCCAGAAAAATGCAGGTCCGTTCCAACTCTCAGTTCTTTTAAATCGGGGCTGAAGACTTTTCTGTTTGACGATGCTTTTAATTAATTTTAATTTTAGTTAAATTAAATAATTATTAATTTCTAACACTGCACTGTAAATTTTATTCTTGTATTTTAAACTTGTCTTATTCTATTTTAGCATGTTTTTATTTTCAATTCTTTTTAGTGACTGTTTTTAATTGCGTTTGATTGCTTTTAATGCTTTGTGTAAAGCACTTTGAATTGCCTTGTTGTTGAAATGTGCTTTGTAAATAAACTTGCTTGCTTGCTAAAGATGCTAGAAAACTTGTAAAAGTTGAGAAAGATTATCTGGTACACCTTGTGTTAGGCCATATTTATTTGATATTGGATCACGTTTTTTAGTGTATACTAACAACAAATCACTGAGGTTTGGAAAGAGCCCTGAGACGGACATGGATTTTAGAGCATTTGCAGTACTACAAAGCTCTATATAACCATCAAAATGTGTTTGTACAGTCAATGTAATATAGAAAATCCAATGCATACATAAGTAGCTCTGAGCAATGTGAAACATAACAATTTAAGCTGTTAACGTTGATGATTAATTAAATATTATCTGGGACTGCAGAGCAAACTCTTTTTCAGCATTTTTGTGTCTGATGGCGATTCCATTTCAAAAAGAAGCATCCCCGATATTGCCCCATTCATTCAGTCATGCACTAAAGTGTCGGTCAAGATTATCTCTACTGCAATCAGACCTGATCCTCAGCTGCCTAACTCAGAAAGAAGTGTGCCATTAATCCGCAACTGATAGCTTAATATGGAATTCTGTGGTAATAACTAGATTGAATTCATAGAATTATGTTTAAGGAAATAACTTGAAATGTCAAATTTACTGCTATTGTAAGATTGTATTCAAGAATTGCTGAGAATCTAATAATTAATAAATAAAACATATATTTTCCCATTGAAGAGATGTTGGTGATTTTGCTCATTATGGAAGCTTTCAGTTTATTTTTGTTTTTCAGGACTGGCAACCGCCTTTCGCTTGTGAAGTGAAAAACTTTCACTTCACACCACGAATTCAACGACTCAATGAGCTGGAGGTGAGAGGGGATTTGATTTCTGAGAAACCTGAATCGATTGCTATTATACCATGTCTCTTTCACTTAAATGTAAATTTTGCCATACTGTTCCCATCCTGTGCATTCTATTGCAATTCAGCTCTGCTTTTCAAGGTCTATTTCAAAAAGCAGAGATGGGTGGTATGGGCGAGTGGCAAGGTGGAAAGAAAGTTGAATGAAAGAGAGAACGGGTAACATCAGCATATGTAGGAATATTGAATGGTCAGTAGTTTAGTGGCAGTAGCAGTGAGTGCTAGTTCTCTTGGAGAAGATTAGTTTGCAGAGTGCTTGGGAACATGATAGAAGAGAACCAGTGTTTGGGACCAGGACTATGGGGAAACATTAGAAGTTTGACACAGTGGCTAAAAGGGGCAAAGAACAATGGAGCACAGATACAAGATATTTAGCCCAGGTATTCTTTGCTGGCTTTAGTACTCTCATAATGCTCTGACCTCTTTGTATCCAAAAATATCATTATGTTCTCTTGTGCTCATCTTCCCTTCTCTTGCTAATCTACCTCCCCACAGAAATAGAACTTTGGTCGTCAACCTAGTCTTGTGGCTACAGTTCCACATTCTAACCACTAGTTGAAGAATCATTATGACAGGATTGGAGTTTGGCCCATCTAGATCATGATCTAGATCTCTGCAGACCAATCCAGTGAATTCAATTTCTCCACTCTGTCCCCATGTCCTTACAAATTTACTTAACTTGAGTATATAACAATTATCTTTCATTAATCACCTTAGTCACGCCCATTTGCTGTGTATAATAAATTATTTTTTGCAACACTGTATGTCTCTTGCCCATTACTGTGAAATGCTGCCAACTATTTCTGTATCATCAGCATTTTAATTCAGTTTTCAGGCTGTTTCCCCCACCCCCCCTCCCCCGGCACCTCTTACTGCCTTTTAGAAGATGACAGAGAACCATCTTCTTGAACTGCTCGTCCTTCTGCTAATGGACGCAGCTTTGCTTAGTCAACTTTATCTCAGCCTGCCATAATCTCTGCACCTCTTATCAAAAATCATTCTCTCGTACAACTCGGCTTCCTCAACCTAAATCTCCTCTTGTACTGTCTTGAGGGCTTTCTCATAGTCACACGGGAGGCCTGGTCCACCGAAACCCATTCCCCAATGCAATATTTCACCACTCACCCATAGCCCCTAACTGCGCAGGCGCGGCTCATTTCCCCTCATCCCTGAGCACTCCCTCCCCCTCCTCTTCATGTGTGGGGAGGAAGTGGGGTGTGTGGCGGGGGGGGGGGGTGTGGGGAGGAGTGAGGTGGGAGGGGAGGAGGGGTGTGTGTGGACGAGGAGGTGTAGGAGGGGGGAGATGGTGGTGTTGGAGGAGGGTGTGTGGCGGGGAGGAGGGATGTGTGGGGGCGGGGGGTGTTGTGGGACGTTTGGGGGCAGGGGGGTTGTGGGAGTGGGGTGGGTGAGGGGGGGAGCGGGTGTTGTGTGGGGAGCGGGGTGTGGGCGGGAGGAGTGAGCTCAGAGAAAAGACGGGGAAGAGGCATGGGCGAGAGGGGGGTATCACGGGGGAGGGGGGGGGATCCAGCAAGGGGGACCAGAGGGGTTGTGGCTGGAATTGGCAGCGCGATGGGGACTCGCAGCGGTCGCTGGTCGTTCTCTTCTGCTGTGATCAGAGTTTCCGCTTTCCGTTTGGCGACATCTCCGACTCCGGGCCGGGCTGGGTCTCCGACGCTGGGCTGCTTGGGGCTGGGCTGCTTCAGGTCCCTCCGAAAATTGTATCCGGTTGGAAACCTCCGCCGGCCATCCTCAGCTCCAATAAAGACGCGATAGCGCAGGAAGCAGCGGACCATCCTGGTGAGTGACAGGGGAAGAGTAATCTGCGCGGCGCTGAACAGCAGGAGAAGAGATCGATCTGCGCACGCGCGATTTTTACGATTTGTTAAACCTCGGTAACTTTTACGACATTCAACCGATCGGAACGAAACTTGGTGCAATCGGAGCATAGGAGAACGGTGAGTGAACATGGTGAAAAATCGTAGCGCTATCGCAAACCGTTTTTGCGCAAATAGAAAGACCGCACAAACCGTAAGATAACAAGATCAGAGTTTTAGTTATGTATAGATATATGGAGCAGTACAGCGCAAGAACGGGCACAGGCCCACAATGTCTGCATCGAACGTAATGCCAAGACCAACGCTTAACGGTCTATACATAATCCATAACCCTCCATTCCCTGCATATCCATGTGCCTATCCAAACATTTAATAAATGCCGCTATCGTTCCTGCCTCAACCACCATCCCCGACAGAGAATTCCAGTCTCACACGACCCTCCATGTAAAAATACTTGCCCCACGCATGTTCTTTAAACTTTTGACCCATCACCTTAAAGGTATGCCCTCTAAGATTTGATTTTTCCACCCTGGGAAAACATTTCTGACTGTCTACCCTATCTATGCTTCTCATTGTTTTATATACTATCAGGTCTCCCTGTAACCTCCAGCGTTCCAGAGAAAACAATCTAAATTTGTCCAACCTCTCCCTGAAGCTAATACCTTTTCCTCAACTCCAGTAACCAAACTGGGCACGATATACAAATTGTGGCTTGGCTGGAGATTTCCAATGGTTCTGGGTAATTAATCTCTGAATAGGATCCCAAACGCTTTAACTGCTTTATTTTTTCCTGCCAACTTCAGAGATCAATGCACATGACCCTTTTATGCTCCCTTGGTGTTTTTAAATGTGTATTGTCCCTCTCTATCCATACTTCTGAAATACATCACCTTGCACTTCCCTGCATTAAATTCTATCTACTATTTGTTTGCCTATTCTGTTATCTGTTGTAGTCGATTGGTATTATCCTTGTATACCACACTTTCAAGTTTGGTATCATCAGAATTTTTTATTTAATTCCAAAATCCATCATTCATATTTAGTATGAAGAATATGCATCTATGAAGAGCCTTTAAAAACATTGTTGTGTGCTGTTATGCTGGAAAAAAAAACCATTTCTTGAGCAAAAACAATCCTGGAGGAACTCGGTGGGTCAGGCAACATCTGTGGAAGGAATAGACAGATAGCGTTTTGGTCGGGATTCTGCAGACCCTTCTTGAATCATCCGCGGTCTCATTGTGTTTCCATTTACTGTTTCCCATTCTTTGGATGGAAGCCAGTTTTGGTGGTTCTGTATAACTTCTCTGCTTTTATATTTATAGCTCGATTTATGCAACCTGAGATCTCATGCATTTTGGCTAACCACTGAGTTGATATACTTGTTAATTTCCATTTACTTGAATCTTCAGGTCCAATCAATCAACCTTTATTGTCATCTTGCAAGCAACAGTTGTACAGTGCAAAATGAAAAGACGTTTCCCAGGGATCTTCGCATGCTTCCCAGAGCATCGCACATGAAATTTAAAACATTTCACACATAATAACACTTAAAAACAATCCAGTCCCTGATGGAACAGTATAAATAGTTAAAAAGTAGGTAAAAACAACGTTAAAATACAGTAAAACCAATCATAAACATGTCCGGGGTGGCTGATTTGAGTGGCCAGTGCCAGTTATTGAAGTGGCCAGTGCCAGTTATTAAAGTGTCCGTGCCAAGCCGCAGAATCAGGTGACTGAGTACAGAGTGGCTGTTTAGCAGCCTCACAGCATATGGCAGGAAGCTGTTTAGCAGTCTTGTAGTCCGGGCTTTGATGCTGCGATATCTCTTGCCTGATGGCAGGAGATCCAGGTGTATGTGGAGGGGGTGCAGTTTGTCCTTAGCAATTCTCTGAGCTTTTTTCAGACAGCGGCTATGGAACAGTTCTTGTACCGAGGGTAGGGAGACGCCAATGATCCTCTCTGCTCCTCTCACTACCCTCTGCAGAGCCTTCCTGTCCGAGTAGTTGCAGGTGGAGTACCACGTATTTATGCAGTACGTGAGTACAGACTCCACCGTACCCCTGTAGAAAGTCCTGAGTATGTTGGTGGGGAGTGAGGCCTGTTTTAGTTTCGTCAGGAAGTGCAGTCGCTGATGGGCCCGTTTGACGGTCCCAGTGGTGTTCCTGGACCAGGTGAGGCTGTCTGTAATTTGCACCCCGAGGAACTTTATGCTCTCCACTCTCCACTGTGGCGCCATTGATGTTAAGGGGTGTATGCTTTGGCTGCGCTCTCCTGAAGTCGACAACCATCTCCTTTGTTTCTCCATGAACCTCAGCTTATTGTCCATCCTTTTAGGATACTTTGTCAATCCTTTCATCATCACGTAAACTGTGCTTGCTACCATTCTTTCATCAACCTTTGATAAATGTGGTCTGCTTTTTACAAATCTTCGCATGCTCTCCTTAATTAGCTCATGACTCTCATTTAAAACGTTCCCTGACTATTTGTTTGGGATCTTCATCCATTACTGTTTGCCAGCAGATGCTAGAAATATACTTGTACCCTTTCTTGAACAAGGACATCTTATTTGCTTCTCCTCTGGAACCACAGAATACCGGAAGTTGGTGGCAAACCCTCCTGCTATCTCTGCTTGCGCTTTCCTATTATCATGGGATGCAACCCATTGGGCCAGGCAGCAAACTCGAGGCTTTCCAGTATATCTTACCATCATTTACAAGAGCTAAGCCTCTTTCCCACCACCTCCACCCATATCTTTCTAATACTGAGTGTTCCTCACTCAGTAATTTTATTTGATATCCCTCATTTTCTTCCATTTCTTTTATGAACATGGTATATCTGTGAATATGAAGCACCGAACCCTTGCCATTTTTGAGTCACATTTCTATCATTGCCACTACCACTAATTTCCACATGGCTATTTGTGCATTTAGCTCGATATACTTTGTGTGTTTTGTACATGTTTTCTAAGGTCTTTGTATTCTTTCTTATGAACTGTGAAGAGGAGGTTGCAGGGTGACCTGGACAGGTTGAGTGAGTGGGCAGATGCGTGGCAGATGCAGTATAATATAGATAAATGTGAGGTTATCCACTTTGGCGGCAAAAACAAGGGGGCAGATTATTATCTCAACAGGGTTAGGTTAGGTAAGGAGGAGGTACAGCGAGACCTGGGTGTACTTGTACACCGGTCACTGAAAGTTGGTGTGCAGGTACAGCAGGCAGTGAAGAAAGCTATTGGAATGTTGGCCTTCATAACAAGAGGATTTCAGTATTGGAGTAGAGAGGTTCTTCTGCAGCTGTATAGGGCTCTGGTGAGACCATATCTGGAGTATTGTGTACAGTTTTGGTCTCCTAATTTGAGGAAGGACATCCTTGTGATTGTGTGCAGTGCAGCGCAGGTTCACGAGATTGATCCCTGGGATGGTGGGACTGTCTTATGAGGAAAGATTGAAAAGACTAGGCTTGTATTCACTGGAGTTTAGAAGGATGAGGGGGAATCTTATAGAAACATATAAAATTATAAAAGGACTGGACAAGCTAGATGCAGGAAAAATGTTCCCAATGTTGGGTGAGTCCAGAACCAGGGGCCACAGTCTTAGAATAAAGGGGAGGTCATTTAAGACTGAGGTGAGAAAAAACATTTTCTCCCAGAGAGTTGTGAATTTATGGAATTCCCTGCCACAGAGGGCAGTGGAGGCCAAATCACTGGATGGATTTAAGAGAGTTAGATAGAGCTCTAGGGGCTAGTGGAGTCAAGGGATATGGGGAGAAGGCAGGCACGGGTTATGGATAGGGGACGATCAGCCATGATCACAATGAATGGCGGTGCTGACTCGAAGTGCTGAATGTCCTCCTCCTGCACCTATTTTTTATGTTCTATGTTTTGCTGCTATCAAATATGTGCACCTGCTTTAGTATTATCTAGAATTCTCACTTTCGTGTACCCTCAGGGGAGTTTCCTAGGATTTATTATCTTATCTTTTTATTTCCCGTCGTTTTGTTTACATCTCACTGTTAATGGTTTTTGTAATCGTACAAGCTTGTTTAAGGTACCAGTGTTCTTTTCCTTTATTGGAGAATAGAATGCCAGCCTGTTCAACTAGTTCTGCCATATGGATTGTCTCAATTCTTTCTCACTCTTGTGAATTATTACATTTGCTCTAGTGTTCCATTCAAATTTAAAGTTGTTCTTAAAATGTATTCTGAAACCTTGCAATTTCCTTTTCAAAAATATCCTTGCTTAACTTTTGGTCTGATTTTAAATTTTATTCCGTTTAATTATGTTCCGCTTGATTTTGTTACATCTGGACGTTAAAACATATTTTTGTCATTCACTGTTCTCCCTTTGAGCAGTTATTCAAAGCTGGTTGGACTATGAATCCATTCTATTTTCTTTATAATGTAAGATAATTTAGCAGGATTATTTGTTCCCATTTCAATTGTGATTACTTTTTTCACTCCATTCTAATATCACGTGCAATTCTTCAAAAATGTCCTTGTCTAACAGAAGGCAACTATAAGTCTGAAAAGCTAATCCAATTGATGATCTCTAATTTAAAAAAAAAGAATACTCATTTGACTGTGAAGTCTCATACTCTCCACACAACCTCAGTGTTTCAATCTGTATCAAAATTGTTAATTCAGTCAAATTACTTTGCACTTTGTTTTCTGTTCCAAATTCCTAGTTAAGCACTGTGCCTGGAAGATGATGTTTTCCGTACTTGCTGCAGAGCAGTTGAGGGATTTTTCTCCTGTTTTAACTGAACAGATCAAATCACTAACATGCTATCTGATCCGAGAAGGAATCTTTGTCGCCTGATAATGATTGATTTTATAATTCTCCTTTAAAATCTCTTTAACCATCATCCAGCTGGGCTATTCATTTATGGAATATGGATGTTGGAAGTCCAGCATGTTCTGCCATCTGTCATTGCCATTGAGAAGATGGCAGTGAGACACTCTGTTGCAGGCCTTAAAGTGAAGGTTCATCTTGTTAGGTAGGCAGGTCCACAGTGATCAAGGAGTAATATTTCCAAGTTAACATGGTGTGTGCGACTTGGAGGGGAAATTCTGGATGGTAGTGTTTATGTGTTGTTGTTGCACTTGTCTTTCTTGGTCGTGATTTTAGGAGATGTCAGTGAAGTCTAAGTGAGTAATTTTGTAGAACTGCATCATGCTACCCTTGTTGTGGCAAAAAATGTTTCAAGTAAGGAATAGGTTACTAATGAACACATACATTTTCCTGGATGCTGTTAAGCTTCATTGCTTTTGGAACTGGAGAGATTTTTTCCTTGATCTCTTGTTCCTTGTAGAATGTATGTAAAAAAAAAAGAAATTATCAGGGGATGAGGTGCATGCTGGAGGATATCCAACCTTTCATCTACTTTTGTGGGCATAGTATTTGTGCCTGGTTCAATTATGCTCCAATACTTTATAACACAAGGAAGTGCTTGGACCTGATTAATCTCATTTCCTACCTCTTAAAGAGCTCATCCAGATATTTCAATGTGATGAGAGTTTCTCCTTTCATAACGTTTTAATGCAACTGCTACTCATTAAATTAAAGATTTTCTCTACTGTCCTCTGATCATTCATTGTGAAGAGGTGTCCTTTATTAAATGACCTTTGTTTTCCATTGGAAATAACTTTTACAGTAAAGGATTCATTGTATGTTGAATGAAAATTTTGAGTTTTCTCTCGTATGAAGAATCTACACCTACCTGGTGCCATTTTATTTATCATGATTTTGCCAGAGAATTAATGTTGTACTTGGTAATTGTAGATAACTTTCATCCTCTATGATATCACTTTTAGTATCATCTGCATACTTACTAATCATACTTTGTACATTTTCATTCAGATTGTTTCCATATAGGACAAACGTCAATAGGTCTTGTGGTTCTACTTGATGCTCTTTGACACCTGAAACGTCCTGCGTTTTGTCAACATTATCTAAAAATGGAGCATCAGTTTCTACATGAATGCGAATGTCACCAAGCTTTGCCTTGCCAGCGTTTCTTTTCACTATTCGAATGTCTCTAAGTTGTGAGATTTTCTTTGATACTCTGGACTGGATCAACAATCTTCTAATTAAATATTTAGAACCACAAACCATTGCTTTGAAATTCCATCTCAACTCTGTTCAGTGATGCTGACCTCATATTTCTTGCTAGCTGTCTGAAACGGAACCAGACTACATAATCTTGGAGTGTCTTATCTGCCCCAAGTTAAATTTTAGAGTTGCTGTACATAATATTTCCACGATTGCCTTGGCTTTTTCATAGCTGAAACCCTCAACCATACTTTAGATTCCCTCTTTACAACTTGCTTTTAGTTGGTCACTTTTGTTCCCTGTAAACTTGAAGTTATCTTAAACACATATGTCCTAGCCTGAAGGTAGACAAAAATATGCTGGAGAAACTCTGTGGGTGAGGCGGCATCTATGGAGAGAAGGAATTGGCGATGTTTCGAGTCATGACCCTTCAAGCCTGAAACAACTTTATTTGCTCCCATCATTCCAGTGCTATTTGATCAACCCCTATTTCACCAGTAGACAATGTTAGATATTAACATTTTCACCTTTCTTACACAGCTAGAAGCTAGAACATACAACAGGACCTTCGGCCCACAACATCTGTGCCGAACATGATGGCAAGATAAACTCTTATCTGCCTGTATTCCTCCACTTTCATCACACTGCATCCTTTTAATCTACACCATCTATATAACCTGATCTTTCTACTCTCTATTCTTGAGCATTGCCAAATTTATTGCTTTGCAATCGACAGCCGTACCCTCAAACTGTCAATGCCCAAAACGCTGGGGATCCGTTTCTTAACCTTCATCTCTACCTGTCCTCTCCTTTAAGATGCTCCTCAAAGCGTTCCGCTTTGACTCTTTCTAATCTTTTACTACTTTTCTAATATGTGGCTTGGTGTCAACTTTTTGCATATCATTCCTGTGATATGTCTTGGGTTATTTTTATAATGCTAAAAACATAGAAGATAATAATGAGGGGGTAACGGTGAAATTTCTGTAATGCTATCAAATAATTTAAGTTAAAATACATCAACACTTTTTAACATGCAAGCATGCATGTTAATGTATGAGCCCTTTTTTTAATGAAAGGAATTTGTCATGTATTGGATTTTGCAATCAGCCAATGTGGAGTCCTGAATACCATGGGGAACTTTCCATGGTCCTAAAGTCCACTGCTGGAATTTATTTTAAGCTTGTGATCCTGATGTTTACCAATTAAACTTCTAAGTTTTAAAATGAACCTGATCCTAGTTATGTAAAATTTAGCACTAATTAAAACAATGCTTGTGGGAATATTGCAAATGAATGAATAATTAATGCCTTAAATGTGCTTATTGATTTTTTTTCTGAAAAAAGTGCATTAATGAAAGGGTTTGTTGTGACGGTCAGTTGATGGAAAGGAACAAGCTAAGGAGGATGCAATTCTCTTAACGAAGTTTGGTTTCTAAATCGGGATAGGTTAAAGATCCTTGGCGGGTTCTAATTGTCACAAATTAACATTAGGCCTGCGACTCTAGACTATTTTTGCAGTCGAGAGAAAGTGTCCCTGCATATTGGAGTTGTTGGGAAAAGTTTGTAAAGGGAATAGTGCTGTCACAATTATTCTTGTTATGGGCCTTCTCACCGCAGCATCGACCCGTCGGTCAATAGCTAATTACCATTATTAAGATTGGTCCTATGACGAAATTATGATAGAGGCAATACTATTTTCAGTTTCACAACTGAAACACGCCATTAGACCTTAAAAATGTAACATACTCAAAATGGAGTTTGTGCAGGACACCCCAAAGAAGTCAGTGTTGTTGAGCATTGGTAGTGGGAAATAAAGGGGATGAGCAATGTGCAGTGAGGCCTGACATTTCCCAGTAATGGAGTTTGAATCAGACACTAGGACTTGGCTCCCTTCACTGAACCAAGGGATGGGTCAATTCTCTGTTCGAATGTCTCGCCACTGGCTTGTGACATAATTTTGGACAGGTTTCCTAACAGGGGGATAGACAGTAGCTCATTCCACTCTGGATCTGAAGTTCTGCTTGAATCAGGATCTGATTTACAATTAAATGTTGCCATTTATACTGCCCAAAAATTGACTTTGGATTGGGGAACCCTAACCTAAGGCAAGGAGAAGATATGGAGGCTATAAATGCAAGTGGATTTGCATGCCGGTAATGATATCGTGGCCCAGATCAAAATGGCCATCTACTTTAACCAGGAACTAGAATTATTTTAATCGGGGAATACAATTACGTGTAACCCTAAATTATAATTTAAAAACCGTCACTGGAAATTAATCAAAAAATGTTGAGTCCTGCAATAAACATGACTGACTCTTAAACCCAGAATGAATCCCAGTTAGGATGAAGGTTAAGACATGGAGAAAATATAGTGGCTAATAAAAGCAAGTGGATTTTTAGACAAAGGTAATGCGCCAAATCAAAATGGCTGTCTCCAGTGAGATTGAATCTCCAGCAGTGAATATATCAAGCATGAGGGATGATTAGCCCACTTGCCACAAATTGATATCTTAACCGTTATTTAATTGCGATTAAGGCAAAATTATGATCAATTTTTAATGGCCAAATGTATTGCTTCCCTCTATATAAAAGTTGTCAGTAGAAAATCAATATCAATACTGTTGGTCTTAGTAGGAAATGATCCATCGCCGAAAAGTTGAGTATTTGAATTACGTTTTGCTTTGTGTTCTGAAAAATATTACCTTTTTTCCCCCCTTCAACTGAGCTTCATGTCAAAAGTAATAATAATAAAAAATATCCAACAAATAATCTTGTCTCAGTCCTTAAACTTAATGTTTTCTTTCCGGGGTTTTATGTCTGTAAATTATGGTAAATGCTCATAACTTCAGGACAAACGTGTTTTCCGGAAAATAATGTAACATTGTACACAATATGGTATTCAGATATTCAGCAATATTCCTTACTGAACTAGGTTGTGTTGTATGCTTTCAGGCACAGACCCGAGTGAAGTTGAACTTTCTAGATCACATTGCAAAATTCTGGGATCTGCAGGGATCCACGCTGAAAATCCCACATGTTGAGAGGAAAATGTTGGATTTGTACACACTCAGTAAGGTCAGGCATTCATCCCACTTCAAGGAAATAGCTCTATGTGTTTTTTTTCTTCTGTCTGCACGGGTTAAAGGATTAAAGCAAAATGAAAACACTAAATTTTATTGCTCTGTAGCATCCCATTTATAGCTGTATTTATCCACAAATAACAATAATAATAATAATAATATCTTTTATTGTCATTGCACGTCAGTGCAACGAGATTTAGTATGCAGATCCACCGATGTACAAGAAAAGTAAAATAAATAAATAAGCAAGCTGAGTGACGTGACCATCCGAGGGAGACTGTCCAGGGGGGGTGGGTGGGGGGGCACTCAGCAGGGCCGGTTCAGAGCCGCTATAGCTCTTGGAATAAAGCTGTTTCTGAGTCTGGAGGTTCGGGCGTAGAAGGCCTTGTAACGTCTGCCGGAGGGAAGTAGTTCAAACAGTCCGTTACCAGGGTGTGATGAGTCCTTATGGATGCTGACGGGCTTCCTGAGGCACCGTGTAACAAACTACTATTTATAGTCGGAGTTATCAGGACAGAAACTGGTCCTTTGGCATATGCTTGCATTTAACCCCCCCAAACTCCTCTTATGCATGTACTTATCAAAATGTATTTTAAATGTATTGTACCTGCCCCCAACACTTTCTCTGATAGCTCGTTCCATATAAGCATCGTCCTTTGTGTGAAGGAATTGTCCGTCGGGTCCCTTTTTAAAAATCTTCTCTCAATTTAAACCAATGCCCCCTAGTTTTTGATGCCCCTTCTCCAGAGTCGGGGGTACAATCCTGACTACGGGTGCTGTCTGTACAGAGTTTGTACGTTCTCTCCTTGATCGTGTGGGTTTTCTCCAGGATCCACAGTTTCCTCCCACATTGCAAACACATACAGATGTGTCGGTTAATTGGCTTTGGTAAAAATTGTAAACTGTCCCTAATGTGTAGGATGGAGTTAATGTACGGGGATCGTTGGTCGGCACAGACTTGGTGGGCCAAAGGTCCTGTTTCCATGCTATGTCTAAATTGAACTGAACTAAACTGCACAAAACAAGAAAATTGCACTTAGGAGAAAAGATTGGAAAACCTGGGGTTCTTCTCCTGGTTCTTCTTCTTCAAGTTAATTGAAATGCAGCAAACTCGTAGCGGTACCTGTGAAGAGAGAAACATTACCTATCTTTCAGGTCAATTACTTCATTTGAACAGCAAAAGTTTAAAAAAATGTGTTAAGTTGCAGAGAGAGGGAGAGGTGGCTAGGGGAAGGGAGATGTCTGTGATAGGGTAGTGCCCAATGTTATCAAAGTAACATAACTTTTCAATGCCATCTCGTTAAAAGATGAATCGGGTCAGTTCAAGAGAGAGGCAAGCCACTTTGAACTGCTGCCGTTCTTGCGATTAATGTACTTTCACTGTATTGCAAGCCAGAGTTGCAAGACTTTTCACAGATTTATTGCTTTTATTAAGGATTTTTTTCCTAATAGGGAAGGTCAAGAATTGACCATGAGTGAGTGTTTGGATGGAGGAGTATGAAGAGATTTATTTATTTGTTTTTTGTAGTGCACGCTTTACTGCCAAGGTTAGCATTTATTAAGTACCCTAACTTCAGAAAGTGGTGAAATGCCACCTTCTTGAATTGTTCTGGAACTCCTCTGAGGAGTGTCCATGCACATCGCAGCTGGTGAGTGAGTTCCAGTATTTGTACCATGTGACAATTAAGGTATTTGCATGTATGTGACCTGGAGAGGAATCTGCAGGTGGTGAATTTTCCCAAACATCTGCTGGGTTAGTATTTGTTGGTGGCAGAGTTCACAGATTTAGTGCATACTGTCTTGTGTAACTTGAAAGTAGCTGAGGTAAGTAACTAGAAATGTGTTATAGCTGGCACATACCACTGCTGCAGTGTGATGGTGGTAAATTGATGGCCCGTCTGCCACTTACAGTCATGAAGCTATACAGCATGGAAACGTCCTTTGGACCAATTAATCCACGATGCCCCAAGCATTTACTATCATTTTGGCCTATATTTCTCCAAAACGTTCCTATCCAAGTATCTGTCCAAATGTCTTTTAAATGTTGTTATTGTACATGTCTCAACTACTTCCTCTGGCAGCTTGTTCTATATATGCATCCCATTCTGAGTGGAAATACAGTGCCCTCCATAATGTTTGGGACAAAGACCCATCATTTATTTATTTGGCTCTGTACTCCACAATTGGAGATTTGTAATAGAAAAAAATCACATGTGGTTAAAGTGCACATTGTCAGATTTTAATAAAGGCCATTTTCATACATTTTGGTTTCACCATGTAAAAATTACAGTAGTGTTTATACATAGTTCCCCCATTTCAGGGCACCATAATGTTTGACACGCAGCAATGTCATGTAAATGAAAGTAGTCATGTTTAGTATTTTGTTGTATATCCTTTGCATGCAATGACTGCTTGAAGTCTGCGATTCATGGACATCACCAGTTGCTGGGTGTGTTCTCTGGTGATGCTCTGCTGGGCCTGCATTGCAGCCATCTTTAGCTTATGCTTGTTTTGGGGGCTAGTCCACTTCAGTTTTCTCTTCAGCATATAAAACGCATGCTCAATTGGGTTCAGATCAGGAGATTGACGGCCACTCAAGAATTAACAATTTTTTAGCTTTGAAAATCTCCTTTGTTGCTTTAGCAGTTCCTTTTCTCCTCCATACTTTGCTCCTGCCATCACTGTGATATAAGTTAATCTTCATCTCATCTGTCCACAAGACCTTTTCCCAGAACTGTGGTTGCTCTTTTAAGTACTTCTTGGCAAACTGTAACCCGGCCATCCTATTTTTGCAGCTAACCAGTGGTTTGCATCTTGCAGTGCAACCTCTGTATTTCTGTTCATGAAGTCTTCTGCAGACATTGACAAGTCCACACCTGACTCCTGAAGAGTGTTTCTAATCTGTTGGACAGGTGTTGGGGATTTTTCTTTATTATAGAGAGAATTCTTCTGTCATCAGCTGTGGAGGTCTTCCTTGGCCTGCCAGTCCCTTTGCGATTAGTAAGCTCACCAGTACTCTCTTTCTTCTTAATGATGTTCCAAACAGTTGATATTGGTAAGCCTAAGGTTTGGCTGACATCTCTATAACAGTCTTATTCTTCTTTCTCAGTCTCATAATGGCTTCTTTGACTTTCATTGGCACAACTTTGGTCCTCGTGTTGATAAACAGAAATAAAAGTTTCCAAAGATGATGGAAAGACTGGAGGAAAGACTAGGTGCTGAGCGCTCTCTTATACCTGCATTAAGGAGGCAATTAAATACACCTGAGCAATTACTAACACCTGGGAAGCCATGTGTCCCAAACATTATGGTGCCCTGAAATGGGGGGGACTATGTATAAACACTGCTGTAATTTCTACATGGTGAAACCAAAATGTATAAAAATGGACTTTATTAAAATCTGACAATGCACTTTAACCACATGTGATTTTTTTTTTTCTATTACAAATCTCAAATTGTGGGGTACAGAGGCAAATAAATAAATGATAGGTCTTTGTCCCAAAATTATGGAGGGTACTGTACATTTCCATCCATTGTTCCCATCAACAAACTTGGATACCTTGCACTCTGCCTCTTCTTCCATCATTAGCATAGTTCTTATATAACCAAGGGCCAAAAACTGATCCTTTAGCAGAGATGGCACTTAATATTTTCAGTGTTACTGCCAGCATCAAAATTGGTGGGGGGGGGGGGGGGGATGAGGAGGAGATTTTCTTCCCCACGTTTGATTTGTGTCCAGGGATTTCATCGGGTGTGTAGTCCATGTGTAGTCCCTCCTGCATGCCTTTGAACCACAGCTTGTAGATTTGTCTTGCTGGTGAAATAGAAAACAGGAAAGGATTGTAGAGAAGTGTAACACAGTGTATGCAAGGCTTGATTCTGAGGGCACATCAATCTCTTTCTTGAATAATGTGTGGGGCGGCTCATCCAAATCAGACATCATTCTGGGATGTATATGAAATATACAACGCACATTGGGCTGGGAGTGACCTTGCTAGCCTGAAGTCGGACAGGGGACCTGGGCAGATTCCCTCCATGTAGCTCATCAGTGAACCAGATGGATTTCTGAGACAATTGGCTATTTTTGTATCACCTTTACCATGAGTAGTATTTTTTTTTTAAGATCGCAGTTGATTAACTGCATTCAAATTTACATAGCATGGTGAGATTTGAGCATGTACTAGTTTGCTAATCTGCTCACTTAACCACTGTGCTGCCATCTTCTGGCAAATGAGTCAGTATGTGAACATCATAAAACAACTGTAATTGAAGATAGATATGTAGGAGAATTGCAAACAAACCTTTTCACTCGTGTGTCTGCTTAAAAAACAAAGAAATAGAGCAGGTATACTCCACCCAGCTCTGAGCCTGCACCCACTATTCATCATAATCATGGCTGATGATGTTTCACAGTGACATTTTCTAGGATTATCATTGTACCTCCTTTAATGTCCTAATCTCTGTTTTGATTGAGCACAACAACAGAGGCCCCACAGCTGTCCCAGTTAAATAATTCCAAAATTTCACAGCCCACTCAGTGGAAAATATCTCAGTCACAATCCTAAACTACCTACCATTTTATGATCAAACTGTTCCCCCTGATCCTAAATCCTTCCTCTCGGAGACACATCTTTCCAGCATCTGAAGAGGGTCCTGACCTGAAACATCGACTGTCCGTTCCCATTACAGATGCTACTGACCCGCTGAGTTGCTCCAGCATTTTATATTTTGTTAAAGATTCCAGCATCTGCAGTTTCTAATGTCTTAAGCTGAGCTATATCCTGCTGTTTAGTTTTGTTTAAAGATACAGCATGAAAAAGGACTCTTTTGCCCACCTAGTCCATGCTGACCATCGATCACCTGTTCACACTAGTTCTATGTTATCCCACTTTTGCATCCATTTCCTACGCAACCAGGGGCAATTTACAGAGGCTAATTAATCTACAAACCCGCTGTTTTTGGTATGTGGAAGGAAACTGGACGACCTGGAGGAATCCCACGCAGTCATAGGGAGAACTCCACACAAACAACAACCGAAGCCAGGATTAAACTGGGCTCTCTGGCCTTGTGAAGGAGCAGCTCTACCAGCAGCGACAATGTGCCTCTGTATTTTGTCGTTCCTCACTGCTCTCAACACCACCAATTTTGGCATTGACTGCAAACTTTTGAATCAACCTATCTACATTTACGTCCAATTCATTTATACGTGGCCCATTGTCCTCCAAATGCGAGTAAATCCTATCACTAGGAATCTTTTCAATAGCTTCCCTACATCTGGAGTGAGGCTCTCTGGCCTATAATTTCCAGGATCATTCTAGGCCCTCTTGAACAAGGATCAACATTGGTTATTTTTCAGTAGTCTGGAACCACCCTTGTGGCTGGAGAAGATACGAGGATCTTTATCAAGGAAATCTCCTCTTGCCTCTCAATAATCTGGGATAGATCCCATCAAGGTCTGGGGATTTATCCACCTTAATGCTCAGTCAAGAGCCCCAAACTACCACCACCTTGATTTTGAGCCGTCCTGGCATGTTAGTATTCCCCACACCTGATATCATTGTCTTCCATGTCCTTCTTGGTGAATGCAGATGCAAAGTATTTGTTTAATAGCTCACCTACATCTTCGTCTACAAGCTCAAATTCCCTATTTATCCTTGAACAGTCCCATCTTCTCCCTCTTGTTTTTAATGTATGTATGAAAAGGTGTACAAATTTCTTTGGTCAGAATCACAATGATATTTCAAGGCCTCATTTGGTCCTTCTAATTGCCTGCTTGAGTTCTGTCAGTACACCAGCCCATCAGACGTTAGAGATACAGCGTGGAAACAGGCCTTCAGCCTACTGAGTCCGCACCGACCAGTGATCACCCCGTACACTACTTCTTGCGTATGGCGTGCACAGCCTAAAATTGCAGGACACTTGTTCTATTTGATCTTATTTGATTGTGCACGTCGGGTTGATTGCATTAGTCGAAAACAGGGCAGACCACGTGAAGGTTGCAATCTCCACCCCACCCTTGAACACTAAACCCATCCTACACACTAGGGACAATTTACAATTTTTACTTAAGCCAATTATGCTACAAACCTGTACGTTTTTCGAATGTGGGAGGAAACCGGAGCACCCGGAGAAAACGTGGTCACAGGGAAAACTCACAAATCCGTACAGACAGCCCCCATAGTCAGGATCAAATCACATTCCCTGCTTCTGGGAGGCAGCAACTACCGCTGTGCCACCCCAATATGACGTCACTGTCTTTTTATAAGCTAGCATCTGCAGTTCATTGTTTCTACTCTTGAGTTCTTTCTTGCTTGCTTTGTAGTTTTCAAAGGTCCCACCTAATTCTTTCTTTCTAAACCTTACATATGCTTCTGTTTCATTTTAATCCAAATTTACAAATTATTTGATCAAGGTTCCCTTACCTTGCCATCCTTATCCTACTTCCTTTCTAAAACATAACAGTCCTGAACTTTATTCAACTGGCCTTTAAAGACTCCCAGATGTAAGTTGTGAACTTGCCCAATAACAACTGCTCCCTCATTACTCTCCCAAGCTCCTGCTTCATAATGTTGTAGTCTGCCTCACACCACTTTAGTACCTTCTGCCAAGGGGCTGACTTTAACTAGTTTAAAACTTAGGTAGTTGTGATCACAAATCCAAAAATACTTCCCACTGAAGCTCCGGTCACCCGGCCAACCTAAATCCCCAAAAGATGGTCCAGTAAGGTCCCTTGTCGAGTTGGACTATCCACTTGCTGATCAGGAAATACTCTTGGATGTTTTTAACGAATTCTGCCCCATCTAAGCCTTTTGCACGGAGTAAGTCCCAGTCAATATTAGTGAAGTTAAAGTTGCCACTTTGACAATCCTGTTGCTTTTGCATCTTTCTGAAATCTGTCTACATATCTGTTCCTAGAGTGCCCTCCATAATGTTTGGGACAAAGACCCATCATTTATTTATTTGCCACTGTACTCCACCAATTTGAGATTTGTAATAGAAAAAATATTATATGTAGTTAAAGTGCACATTGTCAGATTTTATTAAAGGCCCTTTTTATACATTTTGGTTTCACCATGTAGAAATTACAGCAGTGTTTATACATAGTCTCCCCCCCCCCCCCCCCCCCCCCATTTCAGGGCACCATAATGTTTGGGACACATGGCTTCACAGGCGTTTGTCATTGCTCATATGTTTTTAATTGCCTCCTTAATGCAGGTATAAGAGAGAGCTCAGCACCTAGTCTTTCCTCCAGTCTTTCCATCATCTTTGGGAACTTTTATTTCTGTTTATCAACATGAGGACCAAAGTTGTGCCAATGAAAGTCAAAGAAGCCATTATGAGACTGAGAAACAAGAATAAGACTGTTATAGAGATGTCAGCCAAACCTTAGGCTTACCAATATCAACTGTTTGGAACATCATTAAGAAGAAAGAGAGCACTGGTGAGCTTACTAATCGCAAAGGGACTGGCAGGCCAAGGAAGACCTCCACAGCTGATGACAGAAGAATTCTCTCTATAATAAAGAAAAAAAACCAAACAGCTGTCTGACTGATCAGAAACACTCTTCAGGAGTCGGGCGTGGATTTGTCAATGACCACTGTCTGCAGAAGACTTCATGAACAGAAATACAGAGGTTACATTGCAAGATGCAAACCACCGGTTAGCCGCAAAAATAGGATGGCCGGGTTACAGTTTGCCAAGAAGTACTTAAAAGAGCAACCACAGTTCTGGAAAAATGTGGACAGATGAGACGAAGATTAACATATCAGAGTGATGGCAAGAGCAAAATATGGAGGAGAGAAGGACATATGGCTGCTGAATAAACTGGCTCACTTATCTTCATGTATACATAACTAAAACTCTGATCTTGTTTTCTTCCGGTTTGCGCGGTCTTTCTATTTGCAAAAACGGTTCACGATAGTGCTACGATTTTTTCCGCTAGTTCATTCACCGTTCTCCTGTGCTGCGAGTGTACCAAGGTTTGTTCCGATCGGTTGAATGTCGTAATAGTTAGCGAGGTTTAAAAATCTTTAAAAACGCGTGTGCGCAGATCAATCTCTTCTGCCAGTCAGCGCAGCGAGGATTAGTCTCTTACCCTGTCACTCCCCGGTACGGTCCACCCCTTCCTGCGCCTCTCCCCCCCCCCCCTCCTACACCTCCCCGTCCACACACTTCCCTCCTCCCCTACAACCCCCCACCCCCCCCCCGCCACTCACCCACTTCCCCCCTCCGCAACTCCCCTCCCACACATGAAGAGGAGGGGGAGGGAGTGCTCGGGGATGGGGTGGAAATGAGTCGCGCCTGCGCAGTTAAGCACTATGGGTGAGTGGTGGAATATTGCGTTGGGGGAATGGGTTACGTTGGGGGAATGGGTGCATGGTGGAATATTGCGTTGGGGAATGGCTTGCGTTGGGGGACCAGGCCTCCCGTGTGACAGGAACCCAATGTGTCCCACTTAGTCCAACTAGACTACTGATACAACTACTGATGGTAGAAGCATAATGAATTCTGAACTATATAGACATATCCTATCTGCTCAAGTTCAAACAAATGCCTCAAAACTCATTGGCCGGCGGTTCATTCTACAGCAAGACAATGATCGCAAACATACTGCTAAAGCAACAAAGGAGTTTTTCAAAGCTAAAAAATTGTCAATTCTTGAGTGGCCAAGTCAATCACCCGATCTGAACCCAATTGAGCATGCCTTTTATATGCTGAAGAGTAAACTGAAGGGGACTAGCCCCCAAAACAAGTATAAGCTAAAGATGGCTGCAATACAGGCCAGGCAGAGCATCACCAGAGAAGACACCCAGCAACTGGTGATGTCCATGAATCGCAGACTTCAAGCAGTCATTGCATGCAAATGATATGCAACAAAATACTAAACATGACTACTCTCATTTACATGATATTGCTGTGTCCGAAACATTATGGTGCCCTGAAATGGGGGGGACTATGTATAAACACTGCTGTAATTTCTACATGGTGAAACCATAATGTATAAAAATGGCCTTTATTAAAATCTGGCAATGTGCAGTTTAACCACATGTGATTTTTTCTATTACTAATCTCAAATTGAGGAGTACAGAGGCAAATAAATAAATGATGGGTCTTTATCCCAAACATTATGGAGGGCACTGTAAGTTAATTTTCTTTACTCATGATACGCCCTGCGTTGAAATAAACACACTTCAGCCCATCAGTATAACTATTCTGCTTAAGCTTGCCCTGCCTGTCCTTCCTTTGAGATTTACTGGTCATAATCTCTACTTTCCCATCTGTCCTTCCAGTTGCTGCCTTTCTACTCTGGTTCTCATAGGACAAGGGGACCAGAACTGTACATGTATGAAAGGTGCTCGTTCTCTAAGGCCCTTTATATTTCTATAAAACTTCCTTATCAAACACTCTCGTAACTGAACAATGAAAACTTTTACTCTCCTAACTATTCCTTGCCCCCATTTCTTTTCCCCATGCCCCGCCTGGAATGCACACCTATTTCTCCCCTCCCCCTCTCCTTACATCTACATTCCTTCCTCTGGTTTCAGAATTTGTACTTTTTCCTTTGTCTTTTCACCTCTGGCCATTGTCTAACCATCTGCCTATCAAAATCCCCCCTCTACTGTATCTACTTATCACCAGGCTTTGTCCTGAACACTTCCCCCCCCCCCCCCCCCCACGCCCATCACAATCTGTCTGCAGAACGATCTCGATCTGAAACATCACCTAATCGTGTTCTTCAGAGATGCTGCTTGACCCGCTGAGTTACTCCAGCACTTTATCTTTTTTTTGTAGGCCAACATCTGCAGTTCCTTGTTTTGTCCACCTAACTATTCATGTGCAAAATTGGCCTTGGCTATGATTAGAATTGGCCAAGGCTGAATTTGGGATTTAATTAATGCACATGAGGTCACCAATTAATGGTCATTCTTGCCAAAGCAGTGACGTTATCTCGAATTTGATTGTGAGGGGGGTGTTGGAACTCAGGTTATCTAGGCACAGAACATGGATATAATTTGTTGTCTACCTGCTTCCTACGGTTTAGTAAACACATCACTAATGCATCAGGAATGTGGCCGTTGCATTAATCAATATTAAATTAAATAGTTTTTGCATAAATATATTAACTAAAGTTGTACTTCCTTCCTCTAGGTCGTCGCAAGTGAGGGTGGATTTGAATTGGTGTGTAAAGAAAAGAAATGGTCCAAAGTGGCCAGTCGAATGAGTTATCCACAAGGAAAAGGCATTGGCTCACTTTTACGATCCCACTACGAGAGAATTCTATATCCATATGAACTGTTTCAGTCAGGAGCCAGTCTCTTGGTAAGATCAATCAACATAAAAATTTTGCAGCACTTGGTGAGTTATTTTCACAGTGCTTGTGATGAGGGAGTTTTTAATGGAAGCAATCAAAACTTTATTAAATTGCAATTAATAGTATGATTTTTCAACAGTTCTTGAATGGTCTAATGGATTGTACTCGGGCAATCATTTTTGAAGGTTAAAAAATGTTTTATCTTAATTTTTTCCAATGACATAATTTAATATTCTCATTGAATAAAATCCTATTGCATACTCACTCTTATCTCTTTGTTCTCTGATCTTTTAATGTTCAGATCTCTGCAATTCTTTTTACGTATCGCCAATTTTCTTTGCCTTACTATAAATGATTGTAAGTTCCAAAAACATACGACTCTTTTTATACTGACTGCTCTGTTTGCAAAATAAGAATAGTTATCCTTTTGGATACTATATTGTATGAAGGGAGGGAAGTAACGGTCCTGGGAAGAGGAATGAGGAGCCAGGTCAGCATGTCGGCCAGTCTTCTTGCTTACATGTTGATAACCGATCCTGATCAAATTGAGCTAGAGTCTTTGCGGGGTAGAGGGAAATGAGGAAGGAATGTTTCAGTGAGAGGGGGGAAATAGAGGCGCAAGGGGATCAAAGGAGGCAAGGTGAAAGGGGCAGGAAAGTGATGGAATTAAAAGAAGGGAGCAAGGTTTAGAAAAGTGGCAAGTAAAGCTGTGCTTGAATGTAAGAGGAGGAGTTGTTTGTGGGATGATTGAAGTTAGCGACAGTGATTTGCACCAGCCACGGCATTATTGCTGTGGTGGTGGTCAATGCTCTGACAATGTGGTGTTTGTGAATGTTGCACCATGGTAAAAAGATTTTCCAACACATTGTAATCCTGCCATTACAGAATCCAACAGAACCTTGATACTCTGCAAGAAATAATGTATGTAATGATTGTATTTGAGGCCCGCTGGTGACAGAGAAGTCCTATTCATTCAGATGTGGGGTTGGATCTGTGCTGTGAGATCCAAAGCACATGGCTTCTTCTGGCCCAGGAATGTTCTGCTGATATTGTCCAAAAGTTTATTTTTTCTTTTAATGTATTTTCCTTCCATTGGCATGTACAATTAATATTTTAAAAAATCGTTAGATTTGTATCCATACTAATTATGCCCACTAATACATTAGTGCACAGGCTGAATGTGAAGCATTTTGTCACATGCAGTGTAGTTTCTGGTCAGTACCCGGAAGTCCTTAGATGTGGGGATCCTCTGATCAGCTGTTTCCTTCCTCTGCCACTTGCACCCCAGCAGCTCTCTGATATTCAACTGTTGCTTGGGGTTGGTTTATTATTGTCATGTGTACCAAGATACAGTGAAAAGCTTTGTTTGTGTGCTATCTAGTCAAATCAAATCATACAATATGTAAGTACAATCAGACTATACACACGTACAAGAGACAATGCAAAGAGAAAAATACCAGAATGCAGAATATATGTTACAGTACTGCAGTTACATAAAAAACCCATCCAAGGATGGAAGATTGGGACTGCACCCTAGCTTATTGCAGGACCATTCAGTGGTCTGATAACAGGAGAGAAGAAGCTATTACTGAATCTGGTGGTATGTGTTTTCAAGCCTTTGTATCTTCTGCCCAACAGGAGAGGGAATGAACGGGATGAAATAGGTTATTGATTAAGTTGGCTGCTTTCCTGAGGCAGCATGAAGTGTAGATCAAGTTGATTAAGGAAAGGTTGGTCTGTGATGGATTGGGCTGCATCAGCAATTGTGGAATTTTTTACAGTTTGAGGCAGAGCTGTTACCCAGCCAAGCTGTTATGCATCTCTATAGGATGTTTTCTACGGTGCTTTTGTAGACGTTGGGTAGAGACATGCTGAACTGCCTTGGTCTTCTGAGGAATTAAAGGTGTTGGTATATAGGAAAGAACTGCAGATGCTGGTTTAAATCGAAGGTAGACACAAAATGCTGGAGCAACTTAGCGGGACAAGCAGCATCTCTGGAGAGAATGAATGGGTGATGTTTCTGGTCGAGACCCTTCTTCAGATTCTTTGTGATGGTGTACCTTTATTGGCCATAGATGCAATGTGGTTGGCCCAGGGCATAATGTTGGTGATATTTATGCCAAGGAACTTGAAGCTCTTGACTAATTCCATTTTGGCTCCATTGATGCCAATTTGGGCGGGTACTCCACCTCAGTACAAATCTGCAAATGTTGCTGGTTGTTGGCATCATTATAGTGAGTATCTCTGTATTGTTTGTATATTGCCAATTAGTTTTGCAATTATTTGTCTTGTTATAGACTTCTGGAAGTGCCTCTGTGCGTATCTTCCCTGACTCTGTGAAAACCTTGAATCAGGTAGGTGAAATACTTGATTGCAATACCTGTCCCCGTAGAGTACTGGATTGTTAAAGCACTTCTGCTCCCCCAGTCCAATCACTCGCAGGCATGCTTTAGAACCAAGACATTAGCTTAGTTCCTTTGTTGCTGTACCGGAAACCAGATGTGCATCCCTGCCCTTTGTTCTTGTTTTAAACACTATGAATTTGCATGTCACATTTGTGCAGGAGCCACTCCAATATCCAGTGGTAATAAATACGCTGCTGATGTAGTCAAGCAATGAATCGCCCACAACCTGGTGGGGTGATGCTGTGTTTGAAGGCTGGTGTTAGGTGAATTGAATTGAGTGGTGTAGCCACTCAGCTGTGAAGTGGGAATCAGGACTACACCTGGACACTTAAGTGCAAGCCATTTCTAAAATCTGGCATGATCTGCTTCATGTGTTGACATACTGTGTGGATTCTACACTCTCGTTACACCCTGTTGTCTCCAGACCATGAATTTCCTGATGGAAACCAGTTGAATGGTGCATGCTGGTCATTGCGTTTTAACCATTGAGAAATTTCCAAGGTACGGAGGTGTGCCGTCTAACAAATAGATCGGAAGTCAGCAGTTTCTACTAACAAAAGGAGATGAGGGAGAGTACCTTGGATTTCTGTTGTCCACCAATTCAGATCCTCCCAGATCCCCAGCATTTGCCGTACTAACGATAGTGCAGCCTCAAGCCCCACATCCAGGTGCTCAGCGACTGCACCACTTGTTCCATCTTTAGAGGCAGATTTTCCACACTAGGATGTGGGTTGGTGCATAGTTAGATTCTTGCTAGATTCACAAAAAGGTTAGCGAGAAATGCAAGGTTCCCAGCATGGCATCGGGAAGGATAGGAATTTGTACCCAGTTCCTGGCTGTGCTATTAGTTGTGTATTTCTGTATTAGAAAGCTATTTTCATTCCATTCATGTGCTCATTCTTGGTCGTGCATCCTGTGCACTGAGATCTTGTCGTCCTGTGCTCTGCACTACTGGTTCACAGTATATTATTAATACCCGAAGCACCTAGTTTTTCAGCTTGACTGCTTTGCAATATGTTGATATAGGCCATGGTTTGGAACTGTATTTTTTATAATGCCTCTCATTATAGAATATATCAATCCACTTTTCATTGTGGAAGAGGACACGGGCAGGTGGAAGTGTTAAATGATGGCATAGTGGTACGCAGGTGTAGAACTGTTGCCTCGCAGCTTCAGTAACTTGGGTTGAATTCTCAGGTTAAGTTTGGTCTCTCTGTATGAAGTTTGTATCTTCTCTGTGACTTTGTGACTTCTCTGTGACTTTGTGACTTCTCTGTGATGTTGGATTGTCAGGTTAATTGGTTACTTTGAATTGTTGCCAGCAGATCAGTGGTAGAACCTCGGAGGAGTTGATGAAAGTGGGGAGAATGAAATGGGATTAGTGTAAATGGGTGCATGATGTTCAGCTCGGGCTCAGTTACCGTGCCGTATAACTCTGTGAATCTCTTAAAACTGTAGCTATTTCCCAGTCAGGAAAATGTGATTCTAACATAGGAGCAAAGAGTCTGTCAAGTGTAAGTGCCATTATGAAATGGTGGAACATGAAATGGTGTTCAGGGAAGGAATTTTGTCCTCATTTTGTATATAAGTGGTAGGGACAGAAAACAGTGTGGTTACTTCAAAATCATCCTCTAAAATTTGAAAATTCAATGTTCGTTCCTGGATTGCAGGCTACCCAAGTGGAAAACGATGGTGGTATTCTTGTTTTCATTTTGCTTCACCGTGGCAGTGGTGAAGTCGAGGACAGACTGGTCAGAGTTGAATGGGAAGGGCAATTGAAATGGTTCATCTCAGGCAATATCCTGATTATCACCCTCTCCAGTGCATCTTGTCCTTCCCGTGGTGTGGCTACCAAAGCTGTATTTAATATTCCTGCTTTGGCCCAAACAAATGTTTTTAAAGCTGACACGACAAATTTTCGTGTCATCTGTCAATATTTTGATAATTACCTGAAATCTGTGGGCATCTGGTCATGCAGCTAATACATTTTACCAATTTACTTCATCAGAAATCTGATACTTATCACTACTCATATTCAACCTCTTAATCTTCGGTGGCGTGAGAATAGTTTCAGTTTTTCCAGGTTCTCCACAGATAAACATGGAAAATAGGAGTAGGTAGTGGACCTTTGAAAACCACTCCAACTTTTAATATCATCGTGGCAGATTCTCTATCACAATCACAGTATTCCACCATGTAGTCCGTGATGCCTTTTGTGCCTGACAATTTATCTAAATACAAGATTTTGGCGACAGTCTCTCTATCCCTCTGATGCTGAATTCTACAAGATCGCCAGGCTCTGAAGAAATTCCTCCTGATCTAAATCCCTTGAGATCCTAATCTGAGACTGTGGCCCATCATTCAAAATAATCTCCTTTCATTTTCTAAACTCTATTGAATATAAAACTAGTCACGTAATCTCGCCTGGAGGGCGTTACATAACTTCTGCCTCAAACACAAGAAGAAAAAGCCTCATTCCTACCAACCCAGGATCTGATTCTTTGTCTTTTGTGCTTTTTGGGCTCCCTTCCTTTGTACTGTCTTCATATTCCTAAAGTATCTCATAATTGAACATATTTCTGCAGCTGGTACTAGTCAGAGATCTGAAGATTTTTGATAAATTCCTTGCATTTTAAAAGACAAAGAATTGTGTGTTTTTTTTCCTTTACAGTCTTGTGTTACATTCAAAGAATTGTTCTATATCTCCCAAGCCATTTCGTTTATGTTTCAATTCGTTTTCCTTTTACAATCTCTGCATCAAATTTCACCTGCCACATCTAACCCATTTTGCTAGCTTCTGTGAGTAGTAGTTGTTGAACACCTCACTACCTCAGTGTGGGGAAGTACCTATTTCCCTGCCAAGCTGCTGGCATACCTCAAAGTAAAGTTTGGTATGTTCTGGGATTGCTCTGTGAATGGGGAAAAACACTCATTAAATTTAGTTCAGCTACTTAAAGAATATCGTGAAAGCTTGACAGGGCACAAATCTGGGGTTGGAGCTTTGCTTGTTGGCACAGACATGCAAAGAAATGTTGTGGGTAGGGTTTATTCTGTCTTCCTACATTACTTCAATCCATTTTTTGTGGTTTATTTTTGCTTGGACCTTGGTGCTTGAATCAAAATATTTTAAACCAGCAAGATTATCTTTTGGTAGACACAAAATGCTGGAGTAACTCAGTGGGTGAGGCAGCATCTCTGGAGAGAAGGAATGGGCGACGTTTCGGTTACCTTTGATTTAAACCAGCATCTGCAGTTCTTTCTTACACAGATTATCTTTTGGATCTTCTAACCCAAGTTGCATCTGATTGCAGCCAAGTGTTGTAATTAAGGACCACAAGTCCTGCAAGTTAAATCTGCGCTCGTGTTTCCAAGTTTGGAATCATTTTAATTGATATCATGCTGTATACTGTTTTTTTTTTATCAAAAGGACCAATGATCATATTATTGATGCTGAGGATAATGTTACATATTTTTCTCCAATCTGATGTGCATTGTACAATTTTTATTTATTTAGTATACATCCCTTTAATTTTGTCTTCAATCTTGCAGGTAAATCAGTTGAATATACTCCAAAAGTCCATGCATGCATCAGCAATACTGCTTTCCATACCCCGATTGTGTCATGTTGTTGACGTCTGATTTTCTTTTATCAAGCATTTTAATTTCTCACCATTTAAATTTCACACCATTCAAAAAGTACTACTTTTCTTTTTCTCACCCCATTGCACTTGTCATCTCATGTATTCATTTAGTTTGTATGGTGTCAACATCATAACTTTTGCCACCCAGTTTTGTTCTCTGCAGCTGCATTTTGCTTGATATTTCAGTTGTATTATGATTGAGACATTTACCTGGAGCCTCCTTTTCCGTTTCCTTTGATCTAACTACCTTTCTGAACTGGCAGTTTTAGCCGGCCTGCCTTTTCTTCTCATTCGACCACATGTCGTCAGTATACTAATTATGTCCTCTTTGAAGGTTTCACCTGATCTCTATTTCCTTTTGACTTGGTCTGATTCTTCTGTAACTGCTCAAAACTAGCTGTCTTCTGGCTGAGTATTTTGATAATTCCTCTGTCCTTAACTATCAAAACCTGTATGGGTATCTATCCAGTATGAAACCTGCTTTGGTAACTGTAGCTCACTAATTAGATTTTTCTTTTAATGGTTATAAAATGATCAAAAATTATTTTCCCTGCAGGGTGACTCTTCTGAAGATGATTTTGGCAGAAACTCAGAACTGCGGAAGCTGCAGATCTTCGGTGCTGGTCCCAAAATGTTGGGCCTTGGTCTCAGGACAAAGGACCGAGAGGGTAAGGGGATGGGATGGAAGGGGAATGAGGTGGATGGGTTGGATGTAGGATCTCACAATATAGTTTAGTAACTGCATCATTTCAAAAGTATCACATGATAAATTGAAGTTTTGAATTGCTTTCAATCGAGCAGCTAATTGAACGTTTGAATGGCACAGTTACATGTCTTGCTCCTGAGTATTATACGTCATAATGCATTATTATCCTGTTGTGGCTCGTGATTGGGAAGCTCCTTTAGGAAATGATTCAGTGTTTCTGACGATCAGCAGCATATTTAAAGAAGTTTATGTATTTGCTGGAATTATGGTCTGTGAAGAAGGCCGTCAAAGTATACAGTGTTATATAGATAAACTACAGAAATTGGTGGAGAAATGGCAGATGGAGTTTAATCTGAGCAAGTGTGAGGTGTTAGCCTTTTGGGAGTTCAAATGTAAGGGGAGTATACAATTAATCGCTAGACACTTTAAGTCATACAGAAAGTCATGCAATGCTGGTCTGAGAAAATAGATTAGATCCTTCATGACTGTTTTGAGTCGGTGGACTGGTCTTTATTCAAGAACACTGTGGCTAACCTAGATGAATGTGCCACTGCTGTCACAGACTTCATCAGCGAGGATAGAGAGGGCCCTGTACCAAAGAAGATAATGCACGGGTTCCACAACCACGAGGTCCACTCCCAGGTGAAATCCAAGTCTGCTGCATTCAGGTCAAACGGTACAAGAAATCTATCTACTACCTTTGCCGAGCCATGAAGAATGCCAAAGGTGAATTCTGGACCAAGCTGGAACCCAAGGTAATGATACAGACACCCATAGATTGTGGCAATGGTTGCACGCTATAACTGGTTACAAAGCGAAGTCAGGCAATATCGATGGCAAAAACGGTTCCCTCCCCAATGTTGCCTTCTTTTAACAGAAGGTCAGTGGAGGAACCCACCCTGCCAGTTTGGGTGTGCCTATACCAATGGTTATTGTGACAGATGCAAGATGGGCTTTCCCGTGAGTGAATCCACAAAAGCAACTGGCCTGGATGGAATCCCTGGCCTTGTCCTCAGGACCTGTGTGGATCAGCTGGCAGAGGTATTCACAGACATCTTTGAGCTCTCACAACTCCATTCCGAGGTTCCCACCTGCTTCAAGAAGACCCCAATCTTCCTGGTGCCAAAGAAACGCAAGATAGTGTGCCTTAATTACTACCGTTTAGTGGCTCTGACATCCACTGTCATGAAGTGCTTCGAGCGACTGGTGATGGTGCACATTAGCTCCAGCCTCCCAGCCAGTTTTGATCCATCGCAGTTTGCTTACTGTCACAACAGATCCATAGCAGATGCCATCACCCTGACCGTAAACTCATCTCTGAAACACAAAGACAACATACATTTCTATGTTAGACCGATTTATTTGCTTTATCTCCACCTTCAACACCATAATCGCAGCCAAACCTATCTCAAATCTATTGGAATCACCACCTGCCTCTGCCACTGGATCCTGGACTTTGTGACCCACAGACTGCAATCAGTGAGGATGGGTGACAAAACCTACTCCACAATAATTCTCAACACTGATGCCTCACAAGGATGCATTCTCAGTCCCTGCTACACTCCCGATATACGCACGACTGTGACCAAATTCAGCTCTAACTCCATTTATAAGTTTGCAGGTGATACCACTGTGATGGGCCAGATCACAAACAGTGATGAGACGGAGTATAGAAAGGAGGTAGGGAACATAGTAACATCGTATCCAGGCACCATTAATCAATGTCAGCAAGACAAAGGAGCTAGTTATCGACTTTATCATGACTCCATCACTTCTCCAATGACTCTTAAAAGTTCCTACAGATGCACCGTAGAGGGCATCCTGTTGGGTTACATCGCCGCTCGGTTTAGGACCAGCTCTGCCCAGGACCACAAGAAATTTCAGAGACTCTGGATGTAGCGGAGTGCACTACATTGATTCCATCTACACCATGCTGCCTTAGAAAAACAGCCAACATAATGAAAGACTTGTCCCACCCCGGTCTTTCTGCCTTCAACCCACTCCCATCGGGCAGAAGAGGGAGCAGCTTGAAAGCGTGGCCCACCAGACTCGGGAACAACTTCTTCCTCTTTATTATCAGACATCTGAAAGATACTTCCATAAACCAGGATACTGCCAGAGTCACCTCAACCCCACTGCAGACATTGGAACTGGTGTGTATAGTGCCGAGACTATATTCTGCACTCTATTTTCCCCTTTGCTCTACCTATTGTACTTTAGTTTGGCTTGGTTGTATTTTTTTTTCTTTCATTTGAGTCACTATAGTAATGAGAATGAACGTTGTTTATTCTGTTTGTCTTTTGCATACTGAGCTCTCAAAGATATCCAGGAGGGTTGTAGATGCAGTCCGAGGTCATGTCAACCCAGTCTGCTATTATGACTGATAAGTAAATTAGAACATGTGTAATGTTTACAGGTTCCGTACCTGCCCGTTGGCTCATGGAGCATAGCAATTATTTCCTTGCGTATCAATCCACCTTTGATTTATTTTAAGCTTGTCTAGTCTCAATTTGTGAGCCCTGATTGTTGCAATCAGCTTAACTGGTTTTGACATTTAATTTTCGTTATTCACCGATGTTTGTGGGCTAGGTGGTAAAAAGATGGTTTATTATAATTTTAGCAGCAATATGTTCATTTTTTTCTTTTTACTAATTTAAGAAACTTCCACAAAATGTTCCGACTCTGAGACTATTCTACATTTAGGTTCATCATTGATTTGTATGCCAGCCTAATTTTACAAACATACATTGTGTAATTTGAGTAATGTTGTTCCTGAATCAGCTGCAGAATGTCATGATGTTAAATTTACAGTGCCTGCCCGGCACTTTTTTTCCTGCTCATGATTAATTTTTTTTGCTGTCATTTTTAACTGATCAAGTGGCCAATAAAACAGGAGCTAAAACATTAGCTTTTTTTTCACTTCACAAATTGTTGATTGACCGTCTGAGTATTTCCAACACTTTCTGTTTTTATATCATGAGCCAAACTTGTTAGTACTTTTAGAACCCATTCCAAATCAGCCCCATTCAGCCCAGAGGAAGGGTTTTGATCTGTAGCATTGACTGCTCCATAAATGCTTATCCAGCAATTAGGTTTTTGGTTCCAGTGTCTTTAAACTTTTGTCTCCAATCCCATTCTTGTCTGATGTGTGCACACATTTGCATTGAGACACAGGTTTCTATTGTTGAGTTTATTTTAGAGTCATACGAATATTATTGAAACACACCCTTCAGCACACTGTGTCCATGTCGACCATCAAGTATCCTTCTATATGAATTCCATGTTTCATCGTTTGGGCTGTAGCTGTTGTCCTGGAAAATTGCAAGCACGATTCAGAAATCAAGTTTGTGGACTTGAACAGCTTTCATGTTGCATGTTGCGTGAATTTCTGTTTCAGATGAGGAATTTTCAGTAACCGTAAAGTCGATGGGACATAAGAAAAGTGCCGAATCACAATTCCCTCGCATGCAGATGAGACAGCGGAAAGGATCATTGGCTGTAAACTTTGTAAGTTCTGAGTTAGATTGATAGATAATGTCCTCTTATGGTGTTGATATATTGTAAATCTGTTATTACTGCAGTAAAAGTATGATAATCCTGTATCCAATTGCTCAGAAATTCTGATGCATCTGTCTCACTCGTTTGTCTCTAATGTAAGCCTGTTTTGCAGCTGAGGTCTGGAACAGAGGAAAAAAGTAGGTTAGTGGCCCGAGCCAGGGACCAGAGTGCTTATTTATTCCCTGCTTTAAACTCGTTGGGTTTACTCTAAAATGCATTATGCTGCCAGGTAACATGTTAAACAAAAGTGAAGCAAAAAGGTGTTTGAGTATTAATAGGAGAAACAATAGTCCAAAAATGTGCTAGTCTGGCACCGCCATAATCAGAATTTTATTTCCCAGGTTATTGAGGGAGGCAAGAGAGGAGATTGCCGGGGCCTTGACAAGGATCTTTGTTTCTTCTCCAGCCACAAACCAGGTCCCAGAAAACTGGAGAGTGGCCTATGATACTTTGTTTAAGGAGGGATGTAGAGGGAATCCAGGGAACTAGAGGCCGATGAGCCTCACATCAGTGATAGGAAAACTATGGGAGAGAATTATTTGAGATAGAATTTACTCCCAATTGGAAGAGAGTGGGTTAATTAGGGATAGCCAGCAGGGCTTTGTACGTGGCAGGTCTCGTCTTACTAACTTGATTGAGTTTTTTGAGTAGGTGACGAAGGAGATTTATGAAGGTAGGGTGGTAGATGTTGTATACATGGATTTTAGAAAGGCTTTTAATAAAATCCCTTTTAGTAGGCTGATCCAGAAGATAAAGATGTACAGGATTCACGGTGCCTTGGTTGTATGATGTCAGAACTGGCCCATTCATAGAAGAATGTTGTGGTGGAAGGTAGATGTTCTGGCAGGAGTTCTGCGACCAGTGGAGTTCGGCAGGGATCTCTGCTGTTGTGATATATATAAATGACCTGGACATAAATGTAGATGGGTTGGTGAGTAAGTTTGCTGACAATGCCAAAATTGGAGGAGTTGCAGACAGTGAGGAAGGCTGTGAGAAGACATAGCAGTACATAGATGAGCTGCAGAAATGGTCTGAGAAAAGGCAGATGGCGTTTAAGCTGAGAAAATGTGAGGTGATGCACTTTGGGAGGTTGAATATAAGGGGAGACTATACAGTTAATGTCAAGACCCTTAACAGCATTGATGTGCAGAAGGATCTTGAAGTCCTAAGTTCATAGCTCACTGAAGGTGATAATGCAAGCAGATAGGATGGTAAAGAAGGCATTTGGTATGCTTGCCTTCATTGCTAGGGGCATTGAATATGAGAGTCAGGAAGTCCTCATACAACTTCATAGGACTTTGGTTAGATACATAGATACATAGAAAATAGGTGCAGGAGTAGGCCATTCGGCCCTTCGAGCCTGCACCGCCATTCAATATGATCATGGCTGATCATCCAACTCAGTATCCCGTACCTGCCTTTTCTCCATACCCCCTGATCCCTTTAGCCACAAGGGCCACATCTAACTCCCTCTTAAATATAGCCAATGAACTGGCCTCAACTACCCTCTGTGGCAGAGAGTTCCAGAGATTCACCACTCTCTTTGTGAAAAAGTTTTTTCTCATCTTGGTCTTAAAGGATTTCCCCCTTATCCTTAAGCTGTGACCCCTTGTTCTGGACTTCCCCAACATCGGGAACAATCTTCCTGCATCTAGCCTGTCCAACCCCATAAGAATTTTGTAAGTTTCTATAAGATCCCCTCTCAATCTCCTAAATTCTAGCGAGTATAAGCCGAGTCTATCCAGTCTTTCTTCATATGAAAGTCCTGACATCCCAGGAATCTGTCTGGTGAACCTTCTCTGCACTCCCTCTATGGCTATAATGTCCTTCCTTAGATTTGGAGACCAAAACTGTACGCAATACTCCAGGTGTGGTCTCACCAAGACCCTGTACAACTGCAGTAGAACCTCCCTGCTCCTATACTCAAATCCTTTTGCTATGAAAGCTAACATACCATTCGCTTTCTTCACTGCCTGCTGCACCTGCATGCCTACTTTCAATTACTGGTGTACCATGACACCCAGGTCTCGCTGCATCTCCCCTTTTCCTAATCGGCCACCATTTAGATAATAGTCTGCTTTCCTGTTTTTGCCACCAAAGTGGATAACTTTGGCCATATGCGGTTTTGGTCACCCCGTAACAAGAAAGATGTCGAGGCATTGGAGAGAGTACAGAGGAGGTTACAGCTGCAGGGAAAGGTTGGATAGCTCTCGATTGATTTCTCTGGAACCAGAGGTTGAGGGGAGACTTGATAGAAGTATATTAAATTATGAGAGGCATAAATAGGATAGACAGTCAGAACCTTTTTCCCCAGGGTGAAAATGTCCAACACTAGAGGGCATAGTTATAAGGTGAGAGGGGTAAAGTTTAACGGAGACATAGAAACATAGAAACATAGAAAGTAGGTGCGAGAGCAGACCACCAGGTCCATCGAGCCCGCACCGCCATTCGCTCATGGCTGAACACCAAACAAACACCCCTACCCACAAACAGTAGACACAAGACACAGAACACAAGACACTACCCTCCCCTTTATACCGCTATCACCCCTCTCCACCCCAAGAACCGCGTGATCTCCTGGGGGAGGCAAAAAACCGGATAAAAACCCAGGTCCAATTCGGGAAAAAAAATCCGGGAAATTCCTCTCCGACCCCAATCCAGGCGATCGACACTTGTCCAGGAGATCACTCAGGTCTTACTATACTAACCCTACCTAGGTCCATATCCCTGCCCTCTCCCCGTAGCCCCTTATCCCCTTGGCAGTTAAAAACCCATCTATTTTAGATTTAAATATATTTAATGTTTCTGCTTCTACTGCTCCCTGGGGCAGTGAATTACATAAATTAACCACCCTCTGGGTGAAGAAGTTCTTCCTCATCTCAGTTTTAAAAGAGCCCCCCCCCTTATTCTGCAACTATGTCCCCTAGTTCTAGTTTCCCCGATCATTGGGAACATCCTCGGTGCATCCACCCGATCAAGGCCCCTCACGATCTTATATGTTTCAATGAGATCGCCTCTCATTCTTCTAAACTCCAAAGAGTAGAGTTCCAGCCTACTTAACCTTTCCTCATATGTCAATCCCCTCATTGCAGGAATTAATCTTGTAAACCTTCGCTGCACTGCCTCCAGGGCCAGTACATCCTTTCTTAAGTATGGACCCCAGAACTGTACACAGTATTCCAAATGTGGTCTCACTAATACTGTGTACAGCTGTAGCAAGACCTCCGTGTTTTTATACTCAATCCCCCTAGCAATAAAGGCCAAAACTCCATTGGCCTTCCTGATAGCTTGCTGCACCTGCATACTAACTTTTAGTGATTCATGTACTACTACCCCTAGATCCCTTTGCGTTGCATTACAGTGCAGCTCCTCCTCATTTAGAAAATAACTTGCCCTATCATTTTTTTTCCCAAAGTGAATGACTTCACATTTATTAGTATTAAATTTCATCTGCCAAGTTGTTGCCCACTCACCTAGCTTATCTATATCCTTTTGCAGACTCTTCCTATCCTCCTCATCCCCTACTTTTCTTCCCATTTTTGTATCGTCCGCAAATTTTGATATATTACACTTGGTTCCCTCCTCCAAATCATTTATATAAATTGTGAACAACTGGGGTCCCAGCACCGACCCTTGCGGAACCCCGCTAGTTACCGGTTGCCATCCCGAATATGAACCATTTATCCCCACTCTCTGCTTCCTATTTGTTAGCCAATCCTCTACCCATGCTAATATATTACCCCCAATCCCATAATTTTTTATTTTTAGCAATAGTCTCTTATGTGGCACCTTGTCAAAAGCCTTTTGGAAGTCCAAGTATACCACATCCACCGGTTCCCCTTTATCTACCCGGGTTGTTACTTCCTCAAAGAATTAGAGCAGATTCGTTAAACAGGACTTCCCCTTCACAAAACCATGCTGGTTCTGTCCGATGAAGTCATGTCCATCCAAGTGCCCCGTTAGTGTTTCTTTAATAATTTCTCTAACATTTTACCCACCACCGATGTTAGACTAACCGGTAACCGGTAACATGTGGGGCGAGTTTTTTTGCACAGAGTAGTGCATTGCCTGGGGTGATGGTGGAGGCAGATATGCTTGTGGTGTTTAAGAGGCTTTTAGATAGGCTCATAGAAGTGCAGGGAATTGATGGATATGGATCATGTATAGGCAGATGAGATCAGTTTATTTGGCATCATGTTTGGCAGAAACATTGTGCACTAAAGGGCCCTTACCTGTGCTGCACTGTTCTATGTTCTATATTTCTGATTTTGCTGTCCCTGCACACAGTGTACATGGATTTGTGGAACTCAACGTGTCAGGCAGATTTGGTGGAGAGAATGGGCACGTGACATTTTGGCTCGGGACCGATTTCGACGTCTGCAGTTTCTTGTGTCTCCAAACTTGGTTTTGTGTTGTGATGACTGCAACATTCTATATTTCAACTACTCTTCTCTGGGGGAAAAAACAATGATACCTGAATGAATAAAGAGGCAGCCACTTAAATATTCATATACTTTCAGAATTTATTTTTCTTTTTGCGCTATTGCCTTTCTTCTCAAGAGATACAAGATTGCAGATGTGAAAGTTGATTATTGTTTTGCCTCCACAAATATTGCCTGACCCACTGAGTTCCTCCAATAGTTTGATTTTAGCTTTAGAACATAGGATAGTTCAGCACAAGAACAGACCTTACAGCCCACAATGTCCCTGCTGAACATGATGCCTAGACTATCAGATCTTATCAGAATCCCTTATCAGAATATTTATCTAATTCTCTTTTGGACTATCAAATGTCACTTTACTATTTCATTATGTTTGTTTGTGTTAATGTCACTATATTCCTCCCACCCATGTGATGGATTTTTTCCTATTTATCCATTAAGCCCTGTCCTTCAATAAAAACAGGAGTTGCTGGGAACTTTCTGCAGGTCAGGCAGCGTCTGTGGAAAGAAAAATAGGGTTAATGGTTCATGTCAGAGATCTTCAGGTACAGGCTGCACCTCTCTAGTATGGCACCCTTGGCACCTGACTTGGTGCAGGACCACAGAAGATCTTGACCACAGAGATTGCTCCCGATCATCTTCTGAGCAGAAGCACTCTGGAATTCTGTAACGTCATTGTAAGAGTTCCACGAACCATCCATAAGTTGGAAATGGTTTCACTTGAGATCACTGTTAGCTGAGACTGCAAAAGGTGTATAGGTTGGTTAATTTGCTACACATCAGCATAGATCTATGTTAAATTTAGATCAATTAGGTCTTCGTTAGAATTACTTAATTAATATGGATCTGTAGTACAGATTGAAAACGTATTGGACCAAGGCAGTTGCTGGTCCACAAAATGCTGGACCAAAGAATTTCAACATAATATAGGGAAGGAGAGAAAACTATTTAGTTTTATTTAGCAGAGGACAGGGGAGGATTGGATCGGCCAAAGAGTATGTCTCTGATAGACTGAGGTTGAAGTTATAGACAAGCTACAGATTAAATAATTTGGTTCATAGATTATTGAGACTAGTATTACTGATACTGCCTGATCTACTGAGTGTTTCCAATGTTTTTGTTTTTATGTCGGGTATGCACACTTGCAGTTTTTAGGTGTTTTCAAATTTGGTCCTTTGACATCTACCCTTATTTTGTCCTATTCCTTTCTCAGTTGGTGAGCTCATTAGCCTGTTTGACCACTGCTGATCTAGTTAAATAAGCCACATTGTTTATTATCTTCCAGATCTCTGCTTTGGAGAAATGAGTGTTGGAGAAATAATTTTAACAAAGTCGCCAGAAACGGAAAAAAAATTAATTGCATGACTAAAAATAATTAATTTTTTGAATAAACACCCTAACACAGTCAAATGAATATCTTACATTTGTAATACTCTTTTAGACAGTGAGATTCCGTCGACGGAATTATATAGACTAGCATGGGAAAAGGAACTAGCTCAACCCATAACAAAAGATATTTGGGACGAAAGTCTACAACATATACATCAATGCTCGTTAAATGCCAGACATTCTTTAATACAATTTAAAGTACTACATAGACTGCATTATTCTAAAACAAAATTAAATAGAATCTTTCCTAATATCTCTCCTCTCTGTGATAAATGCCAATACTCGGCGGCTAATTTAACCCATACTTTTGTAAATTGTATACAATTTAAAAATTACTGGATGGATATTTTAAAAATAATCTCTGTAGTTAATACCCAACTGGATCCTGATCCTAAATTAATAATATTGGGCATATCAGAACAATACCTAAAACTTACAACAAACCAAAGAAATTTCCTTGATTACAGTATAATAATTGGGAAAAAATTAATATTAAAATTTTGGAAAAATCCAGCAACCCCCGCAATTAAGATGTGGATTATGGAGATCTTACATTTGCAAAAAATTAGATATGTCTTAATTGACAAACCAGAATTATTTACTAGAATATGGTCTCCATTTATAGATTATTTGAAGGGGTAGATTGGGCCGGCGCGGAGGCCTGACTGAAACCTGAACCCAGGACTAGATGAATAGTTATGTTCTCTGACCTACGGACCTATCTCCTGTTGTATTATTGATAATTTATCCTATTTTTCTAATTTCTTCTCTTTATTTCTTCATTTTTCCTATCTATAAACATAAATAAATAATTAGAGGCAACGTTAATATGTAACCGATAAAGGAGGACTCCAGCTACTTTGGTAACTGGGTCCCCGGAACCCTGGATATTTAATATGTAATCGTTAAACAAAGTCTGTATTGGTTTGGACTATGATATGCAGATGCCTCTAATAAAAATTAATTAAAAAAAAAAAAATTTAAAACAATTTAAATACTGGATCATGATGTTAATAGTTCTGTTAAACACCAATATTTTTAGTCCGCTGGAATATGTTTGCTTTTAATTTTATAGTTCAGTGAAAATGCTTTGAGTAAATGTCATTTAATAATAACCTCTACATTTCTTGTATTCAAATACTTCTTTGGTGATGCCCTTATCTCAATAGTCTAATCCTATTCCAAAATTGTGATCTTTTTTTCTTCAAATTCTGCCATTGAACATAATGCGGCACAATAACAAGTCCTTTAACCCACGATGTCTTTTCACGTTATGTATGCATTCCCTGCATATTCATATGTCTATTCAAAAGCCTTCTACCACCACCTGTAGTACATCTTGTGCATCTGATTTCATTTACTGCACCCTCCCATCACTGCTTCCAAGAGGATCATCACAATTTGGCCCACCTACCGGATGTGTTTCTTTGATCATAACCAGATTCACCAACTCATCTTCATTAAAGCTGACTAATGTGCTACTTGCAGCAGCTGAACTGTACACATTTCATGAATGCTGTTAGACAAAAATGCTGAAGTAACTCAGTGGGACAGGCAGCATCTCTGGAGAGAATGGGTGAAATTTCCAGTCAAGACCCTTCTTCAGACTGATCTGAATGATCAGAATGCTGTTCATTTGTTGATTATAGATATTTCCATGACAAACGTAGGTAGCTATTTTACTGGTGATCCTCAACATCGTCGGCAAGGTCTTTGCTTGGGTCATCTTGATCCGCCTGCAGAAGCTGGCAGAACGTGTCTATCCAGAATCACAGTGCGGCTTCCCAGTTGGAAGGTCAACAGTAGACATGGTCTTTTCCCTTCGCCAGCTTCAGGAGAAATGCAGACAACAGTGGATGCTCCTGTATGTTGCTTTCATTAACCTCACCAAGGCGTTCAACCTCGTCAGCAAAGATGGCATATTCAAGGCTCTCCCAAAGATCGGCTGCCCACCAAAACTGCAGAGCATGATAGAATCCTTCCACATCACTACGAAGGGGACAGTGCAGTTCAATGGCAGCTCTCGGAGCCCTTCGACATCTGCAGTGGCGTCAAACAAGGCTGCGTCCTCACTCCCACTCTCTTTGGAATTTTCTTCGCTCTGCACCTGAAGCATGCCTTCGGCACCGCAACAGAGGGGATCTACCTGCGTACTAGATCAGATGGAAGAATCTTCAATCTCACCCGCATCGGAGCCAGGACAAAAGTACGTGAAGTTCTCATCAGAGACATGTTGTTTGTCGATGACGTAACAGTTGTGTCCCACACCCAGCAGGAACTACAGTCACTGATTGACCGCTTCTATTGGGCTTGCAAGGACTTCGGGCTGACCATCAGCCTGAAGAAGATGAACGTCCTGGGGCAGGATACAGAGGCACTGCCTGCCATCACCATCGACGACTACGAACTCGATGCCATCCATCAGTTCACGTACCTCGGCTCCACCATCACCGGCAACCTCTCCTTGGACACAGAGATTGACAAGAGGATTGGGAAGGCAGCTACAACTCTCGCCCGCCTCACAACTCGAGTGTGGACCAACACAAAGCTGACTGTGAAGACAAAGATAGCAATCTGCAATGCCTGTGTCAACAGCACGCTGCTATACGGCAGTGAGACATGGACTACATATGCCAGACTGGAGAGAAGACTCAACACCTTCCCCCTTCGAAGCATCCGCTGTATCCTGGGCAAATCCTGGCAAGACAGAGTGTCCAACGCCGAGATCCTGTCTCGCGCTGGCCCTACCAGTATCTACACTCTACTCGGGCAGCGCAGATTGCGGTGGCAGGGCCATGTCGACCGCATGGAGGATGGCCGTATTCCAAAAGACATCCTCTAGGGAGAGCTGACATCTGGGAGGAGAACCATCGGCTGCCCCCAGCTACGTTACAAGGATGTCTGCAAGAGAGATATGAAGGTGAATTTAGGGAGCTAGGAGATAAACTTAAAAGTAGGACCTCAAAGGTAATAATCTCTGGATTACTACCAGTGCCACGTGCTAGTCAGAGTAGAAATAGGAACATATTTCAGATGAAAACGTGGCTTGAAAAATGGTGCAAGGGGGAGGGATTCAAATTTCTAGGGCATTGAAACCAGTTCTGGGGGAGGTGGGACCAGTACAAACAGGACGGTCTGCACCTGTGCTGGAATGGAACCAATGTCCTTGGGGGAGTGTTTGCTAGTGCTGTCGGGGAGGATTTAAACTAATGTGGCAGGGGGGATGGGAGCATGAGCAGAGAGACAGAGGGGTGTAAAATGAGGGTAGAAGCAATAGGTAGCAAGGTGAAAAGTAAAAGTGGCAGGCAGACAAATCCAGGGCAAAAATCAAAAAGGGCCACCTTTCAACATAATTGTATAAGGGGTAAGAGTGTTGTAAAAACAAGCCTGAATGCTTTGTGTCTCAATGCAAGGAGCATTCGTAATAATGTGGATGAGTTGAATGTGCAGATAGTTATTAATGAATATGATATAGTTGGGATCACGGAGACATGGCTCCAGGGTGACCAAGGCTGGGAGCTGAACATCCAGGGATATTCAATATTCAGGAGGGATAGACAAAAAGGAAAAGGAGGTCGGGTAGCGTTGCTGGTCAGAGAGGAGATTAACGCAATAGAAAGGAAGGACATTAGCTTGGAGGATGTGGAATCGATATGGGTAGAGCTGCGAAACACTAAGGGGCAGAAAACGCTAGTGGGAGTTGTGTACAGGCCACCTAACAGTAGTAGTGGAGTTGGGGATGGCATCAAACAGGAAATTAGAAATGCATGCAACAAAGGTAAAACAGTTATAATGGGTAACTTCAATCTACATATAGATTGGGTGAATCAAATTGGCAGGGGTGCTGAGGAAGAGGATTTCTTGGAATGTATGCAGGATAGTTTTCTAAACCAACATGTAGAGGAACCAACGAGAGAGCAGGCTATTCTAGACTGGGTATTGAGTAATGAGGAAGGGTTAGCTAGCAGTCTTGTTGTGCGTGGCCCCTTGGGCAAGAGTGACCATAATATGGTTGAGTTCTTCATTAGGATGGAGAGTGACATAGTTAATTCAGAAACAAGGGTTCTGAACTTAAAGAAAGGTAACTTTGAGGGTATGAGACGTGAATTGACCAAGATAGAGTGGCAATTGATTCTTAAAGGGTTGACGGTGGATATGCAATGGAAGGCATTTAAAGACCGCATGGATGAACTACAACAATTGTTCATCCCAGTTTGGCAAAAGAATAAATCGGGGAAGGTAGTGCATCCGTGGATAACAAGGGAAATCAAGGATAGTATCAAAACAAAAGATGAAGCATACAAATTAGCCAGAAAAAGCAGCCTACCAGAGGACTGGGAGAAATTCAGTCCAGCAGTGGAGGACAAAGGGCTTAATTAGGAAAGGGAAAATAGATAATGAAAGAAAACTGGCAGGGAACATAAAAAACTGACTGCAAAAGCTTTTATAGATATGTGAAGAGAAAAAGATTAGTTAAAACAAATGTAGGTCCCTTGCAGTCAGAAACAGGTGAATTGATCATGGGGAACAAGGACATGGCAGACTAATTGAATAACTACTTTGGTTCTGTCTTCACTAAGGAAGACATAAATAATCTGCCGGAAATAGCAGGGGACCGGGGGTCAAATGAGATGGAGGAACGGAGTGAAATCCAGGTTAGTCGGGAAGTGGTGTTTGGTAAATTGAATGGATTAAAGGCCGATAAATCCCCAGGGCCAGATAGGCTGCATCCCAGAGTACTTAAGGAAGTAGCCCCAGAAATAGTGGATGCATTAGTGATAATTTTTCAAAACTCTTTAGATTCCTGAGGATTGGAGGGTAGCTAATGTAACCCCACTTTTTAAAAAGGGAGGGAGAGAAAAGATAGGGAATTACAGACCAGTTAGTCTAACATCGGTAGTGGGGAAAATGCTAGAGACAGTTATTAAAGATGGGCTAGCAGCACATTTGGAAAGTGGTGAAATCATTGGACAAAGTCAGCATGGATTTATGAAAGGTAAATCATGTCTGACGAATCTTATAGAATTTTTCGAGGATCTATCTAGTAGATTGGATAAGGGAGAACTATGGATGTGTTATATCGACTTTCAGAAGGCTTTCGACAAGGTCCCACATAAGAGATTAGTATGCAATCTTAAAGCATATGGTATTAGGGGTTCAGTATTGATGTGGATAGAGAATTGGCTGGCAGACAGGAAGCAAAGAGTAGGAGTAAACGGGTCTTTTTCAGAATGGCAGGCAGTGACTAGTGGGGTACCGCAAGGCTCAGTGCTGGAACCCCAGCTATTTACAATATATATTAATGATTTGGACGAATTGAATGCAACATCTCCAAGTTTGCAGATGATACGAAGCTGGGGGGCAGTATTAGCTGTGAGGAGGATGATAGGAGGCTGCAAGGTGACTTGGATAGGTTGGGTGAGTGGGCAAATGCATGGCAGATGCAGTATAATGTGGATAAATGTGAGGTTATCCACTTTGGTGGCAAGAATAGGAAAGTAGACTATTATCTGAATGGCGGCCAATTAGGAAAAGAGGAGATGCAACGAGACCTGGTGTCATGGTACACCAGCCATTGAAAGTAGGCATGCAGGTGCAGCTGGCAGTGAAGAAAGCGAATGGTATGTTAGCATTCATAGCAAAAGGATTTGAGTATAGGAGCAGGGAGGTTCTACTGCAGTTGTATAGGGCCTTGGTGAGACCACACCTGGAGTATTGCGTACAGTTTTGGTCTCCTAATCTGAGGAAAGACATTCTTGCCATAGAGGGAGTACAGAGAAGGTTCACCAGACTGATTCCTGGGATGGCAGGACTTTCATATGAAGAAAGACTGGGTAGACTTGGCTTGTACTCGCTGGAATTTAGAAGATTGAGGGGGGGGGGGGGATCTTATAGAAACTTACAATATTCTTAAGGGGTTGGACAGGCTAGATGAAAGAAGATTGTTCCCGATGTTGGGGAAGTCCAGAACAAGTGGTCACAGTTTAAGGATAAGGGGGAAGTCTTTTAGGACCGAGATGAGAAAAAAAAAATCATACAGAGAGTCGTGAATCTGTGGAATTCTCTGCCACAGAAAGTAGTTGAAGCCAGTTCATTGGCTATATTTAAGAGGGAGTTAGATGTGGCCCTTGTGGCTAAAGGGATCAGCGGGTATGGAGAGAAGGCAGGTACAGGATACTGAGTTGGATAATCAGCCATGATCATATTGAATGGCGGTGCAGGCTCGAAGGGCCGAATGGCCTACTCCTGCACCTATTTTCTATGTTTCAATGAAGGCGCTTGACATCGATGTGGAGTCCTGGGAGAGCCTTGCAGCTGACCGCATGAGGTGGAGAGGTACCCTGAACCAACATCTCAAAACGGGGGAGGAGAAACTGATGAACACAGCGGCAGACAAGCGGGCATGCAGAAACGAGAGCAGCAACTTCAACAGACCAGAGTCCACACACAAATGTGACCTTTGCAACAGAGACTGTCACTCCCGCATTGGTCTCTTCAGCCACAAGCGATGCTGCTCTAGCCGAGGTTTGGAGCAAGCGGCCAACAACTAGGATGCATCACCCATGGTCAGCCATGACCGAGGGGGGCCTATGTCTTTCCACTTTTCAAGCAATTGGTTGGCTGGTTTAAACAGGATTTCTGTTGTAGAAAGATGCAGAAATAGAAAAGTTCAATGAATGAATCTTCTGAATGTGTGTGGCTCATAAATAGATACTCACTTTCACTGAACTTATTCATCTCTTGCAGATTGACTTGTATGTTTGTCTTGTATGTGCACGTGGGGATGATGAAGACCGTTTACTTTTATGTGACGGATGCGATGACAGTTACCACACATTCTGTCTCATTCCTCCTCTTATGGATGTGCCAAAGGGAGATTGGAGATGTCCAAAGTGTGTGGCTGAGGTAAGACACTGGTGTGCTTTTATAAGTTTTTATATTCCTGAGCCACTGGGTTGAAGTGATGATAAGGGACTCTGCTCTTGTTGGTTAGTTAAGGAAGCTATCTACTTTGTTCTTCATTTTTTAGTAAATGGAGCTCTAACCATGTCTGTTTCATCATGGGCGGCGCTATGTTTGGTTCAATACATGAATAAATCGCGTTGAGCAAATAATGTTTTAGTTTTAAAGTTTTTTAGTTTTAGAGATACAACATTGGAACTGGCCCTTCAGCCCACCGAGTTGACGCCGACCGATCACCCATACGCTAGTTTTATCCTACACATAAGGGACAATTTACAGAGGCCAATTAAGCTACAAACCTGCACGTGTTTAGAATGTGGGAGGAAGCCCTAGCACTCAGAGAAAACCTAAGCGGTCACAGGAGAACGTACAAACTCTGCACAGGCAACACTGGTCGTCAGGATTGACCCGGATATCTGGCTCTGTGAGGCAGTAATTTACCGCTGTGCCACTGTGCTGCCCATGGAGCTTGATTCATGGATCGACACATAATTAATATAGTAGCACTGGGAACCATCAAATGGATTGGTAACACTTGGTGGAGCATGATGGACAATATTTAAACATTATTCATAGGGGAAAACTGAACAGTTCAGAAATTATACTTTTGTAGCGGCGGCACCAAACGTGGTGAATAAACAGTTGCTTTATTCAGACATAGTAGGTTCGAAATACATACACGTTTGGTCCTCTAACATTGTCATTGCTGCTGCAGCTGAGCGAGGGTATTGTCTCGAGCTCAGCTACCTGTCGACTCTTGATCTCCAGGTGAGATCTCCTTATGTAGCAGGACACTCCCCTTAACCCATGATGTCATGTGACGGCCCTCGTAACCACTGACAAGGGTTTGGCCGTAAGTGGTCGGACTATCAGGACCCCCCCACCAAGAAGGGAATTGAGTAGGCCAACAAAACGTGGAAGCCAAAACTCGTAAATGCACAGGCGAAAAGGAATAGAACGCGCTAACCTACAAGAAGGTGTGCAAGCATGGTCGAGGGCGGCTCCTGCTGTGGGTCAGGGGCACCCCGGCCATAGGTCGGGACGGTGGGGCTCGCAGGCGCAGTCAACGCTCCGGCTGTGGGCCAACCCGGCCGTATGCGGAGGGGTTGCGAGGAGACCAATGCAAAAGCCGCAGGATGGACGAGACACAATTGCTTTTCATCGACCAGTAGGGGATCGTGTCCTGAGAAATACGGCACCCAGCAACGGTTGGGAGACGTCGGCAACAATGCAAACCAAAGAAAACGCAACAAAGAAATAAGAATAAACTAATTTCTATACCCGGCGAGGTCATTACAGTGAAAAATAAGTGAAAAGAAACAAATCAAACTACAGTGAGCAATCAAGTCCAAAGTGTTAGGAATGTAAAAGTGCAAATTGTCCAATGTCTATGGGGCAGGATGGCTCAGGAATCCAATGTCCGATGAGAAGCTGTGCTGGAAAACTGGAGGTTGCAGTGACACCATCCGACCTGAAGTGGCGCTGTTGCAGGCGGTCCGGCTACAGGGCCGGCATCCGGCCAGAAGGTGGCGTTGTGGACGGCGGTCAGGCTGCAGTGACGGCATCCAGCCGGAAGGTGACGCAGTTGACGGCGGTCAGAGAAGGTCGAGCGTTGCTTCCAGCTGGCCGCGGCGGCCATTTTTGCAGTTGCGCAGCGGTCATGTGTCAGTAGGCCGAGGTGGCCATTTTGGCGGCCTTTAAAGGCAGCCAACCGAGACGATTCCCGAATGCGTGCGGGGCGGTCGGCATTGACGGGCCTCGCCCCACCGCTGCAGGAAGGGACTCACCCACCGTCTCCAGTGTCGTCGGAGACCGGCTGCGCTGCCGCGCCCTCGGCGGAGGCTGGAAGCTGCCGGGGAATCCGTCGCTGGACCGCCGACACGACCGGCTGAAGCTCCACACTTTATGGCATTGCAGACCTGTGCTTTGGCAGACTGGCAACTTCCTCTGTTTTATTTATAATGCATCTATTGCAGAAAATGAAGAATTGGTCATGAAGGCACCTTAACTTCCCCCAGAAAATTCAAGGTTTGTCGAATATAGAATGTGTTGCCCCTCCAGACTTTCATAATTTCCAGGGATGCTTCCTAATTAAATTCATTTCTGTGATCTTTCAATGTAACTTGGTAAATAGATTTTATTTTTTTGTTTGCGATCTCCACAATTCTAATCTGTCACACATTTGTAACTTCAACCAATATATTTGAGGCAGAAGGTACAGTTTTCTCTCTTTGGGCAGAAGGTACAAAAGCTTGAAAACATGTACCACCTGATTCAAGGACAGCTTCTTGCCCACTGTTATCAGACTATTGATTGGACCTAAGCTAAGGATGTATTCCCGATTCACTAATCTACCTCGTTGTCGTCCTTGCACTCTTTTACCTGCACTTTCTTTGTTGTGGTTGACATATACTATATTCTGCATGGTTTAATTGTAATCACGTATGGAAGATTTGCGTGGAATAGCACACAAAATAAAGTTCTTCCACTTTCTTCATACATATGACGATAATAAAACAATGCCAGTGCTGTTGTGCAGTGCACATTGTTAATAAAATAAAGCTCCACATGAAATTTAATTGATACTAGACCAACTGGGACTCGTTGGGTCCCTGTCACATGGGAGGCTTGGTCCCTCAACGCAACCCGTTCCCCAAGGCAAAATTCCACCGCTCACCCGTTTTCCCCAACACAACCCGTTCCCCCAACGCAATATTTCACCACTGTGCAGGGACTGCTCTTTTTGCCTTATTCAGAATTCAGTCTACTGTGTCTTTAAAATATTGAAAAAAATGTACCCTCTCTCTATGCTGCCAGGAATATACTTGATACTTGCTAAAAGCTTACTGGAAGGACTGAAAGCCCTGTCTCGCGGTGCGAGTTGACCCATGAGGTACCCCGAGCGAAAGACTCGTGGTTGTGCACGAGATTCAAAGTGTATGATCAAGAGTTTAACCGATGTTCCCACGGGTATGACTCAAGTTTGCCGTTAACTGTTATTTCTGCGATGTTCCAAGTTCGTCTCCCGAGTTAACAAGTTCCTTTCCCGAGTTACTCTTGAGCCAACCTTCAATGAAGGTCTGTTTTAATAAGCAACATCTCCATCCTGCGGCTTTGAAGGCTGCATCTACTGATGTGACCTACAAAGGGAAAATGCGCACCGTCCAGTGCCAGAGCAGTTATACTGATGATTTGTTTGAAACACACATCATGTAGTTAGAAGACCAGCAGGCGGAGGTTTGCTATATTTTAATTGAATTTACTGCCAGGTCTACACACTGCGGGGAGACTGGAGATGAAATCTTTGAATGTGCACGGATGCGTACATCAGATTGTTGGGAGACGGAGCTCAGGGTTCGCCTCCTGAGCTGCTTTGGTGCCCAGGCATGAGTTGAGGTGGAGGGAGGTTGGGGGGGGGGGGGTCAGGTTAAACACACCCATTTGACAGAGGCAGAGGATTACGAGGATCCAGCGAGACTCGGACTGCATGGAGAGCCGAGACTGCCTCGCAAGAGAAATGGGGGGAGACGTGTATACACACACACAAAGCAGAGTTTACTGTGTATGTGGGAGATACAGATGGACTTACCTCGGTCTTACTGTGTGTGGGAGCGGGAGAAAGAGACGTACACTCACAGAGGCAGAGTCTCTCAGCCTGTGTGAGAGGGAGGGAGAGAGAGAGACACACACACAAGGTGGATGTTAAATCTCACCTGCCTGTTTCAGTGACAGGCACCGGCCGCCAGTGAAGGAAGTCTCCCCCTCCTCTCCCTCCACTCTCCACCCTCTCTCCTCCACCCCCCTCCCTCCTCCCACCTCCCACCCCCCCCCCCAAATTTGGAAATGTCATCCAATCACCTATTCCTTATCTCCAGAGATGCTGCCTGCCCGCCGAGTTAAAGAGTTCCCACGGTAGGCTCATGGCTCTGTCCCACGGGTTTGCGGTCGTTGGCGGTGAAGCGCCGCGTCGCCGGAAGAGGGGACCGCACGGCAACCACGAGAGCGCCGCACGGGTGCTGCGCGGGGGGCCAAGTACGGCCGGTTCCACGAGCTTGCGGTTTTGGCTGATGACGTCTTTCGGATCGCGGGGCTGTGGCAGCGGCCGTGCCGCACACGTGCCTCACTGGTGGCGGCTGTGGCGGTGCAGGTTCGACTCACGGCGCTCATGCCGCACTGGCGGCGGCTGTGGCGGTGACCGTGCCGCACTCGTGCCTCACTGGCGGCGGCTGTGCGGTAGGAACATATTTTTGAACAGTGGTGGGTTTTTTTTTAGCACCGTGCGGTGTTGGGAACAACGCCGCACGGCCCCGGCACTGTGCGTTTGACCGAGCCCGCGGTCTCTGGCGGCCCAGGAGCGGTAGATAGTTCCTGTTTCGCCGCCAATGACCGCAGACTTGTGAGAGGCCTTTCACGAGTCACTAAGGTAAACGCACGGGCCATAACGTTCTTACGACGTGTTTAAATGTTTCAAATTTTAACCTCAAGAGTACATTTTACTCGTGGAAAAGTTTAAACATGTTTGAATTTTTCCAAGAGTTAACAAGTGTCACGGGTACCTGCCGTTGGCGCCAAGAGTCGCTAAGTAGCGTCCACGAGTTCTGACGTTCCCGCTACGTTAATCGTACGTGATTACCACGACTTAGATTTGTTTTAAGCTCGGGGTACCTCGTGGGTCAGCTCGCACCGTGAGACAGGTGTTTTAAGGCTCTGTCTTACCTGTTTGCGGTCATCGGCGGTGAAGCGCGGCGTCGCCGGTAGCGAGGGCCGCGCGGCAACGGCGAGAGCGTCAAGCCTATCCACCGGAGCGCCGCACGGATGCTGCGCGGGGGCCGAGTTAATTCAAACACGGCGGGTCCCACGTGCTTGCGGTAAGTAAATAAAAGGGCGGGCCGACTGCGATGACGTCGGCCCGCCGCACGTGACTCACCAGCAGCGGCTGTGGCAGTGGACGGTTTGACGCACGGCGCTCGAGCCATACTGGCGGCGGCCCGTGCGAGCGGCCGTGCCTCACTGGCGGCGGCACGTGCCTCACTGGCGGAGGCTGTGGCAGTGGAGGTTTGACGCACGGCGCTCGAGCCACACTGGCGGCGGCCCGTGCGAGCGGCCGTGCCGCACTCGTGCATCACTGGTGGAGGTTGTGCGATGAGTATTTAGTTTTGGACATTGTCGATTTTATTTTAGCACCGCGCGGTGTTGGGAACACCGCCGCACGGCCCGGGAATTGTACTTTCTCACGAGTGCGCGGTCTATGGCGGCAGATTCTTCCCGTTTCGCCGCCATAGACCGCAGACTCGTGAGACGGGCCTTTTAGTGTTCCTCGATTGCAACTTTGTTGCAAGCTGGACCAGCAAGGATTTTAGCTGCTAAATTTGTCATAAACTTGAATTTCTAAAGTTAAAAATTATGAATAACATGTGAAATATAACATAAATCTGAACAAAACTTGACACAAAACAACCACAGGACAATTGTGAATAAGGTGGTGCAACAATTTTAGTGCTATCGTGTACCGTTTTGGTGCAGTTCTGGGAGCACATACGCATAGATAGATAATTAGATAGACAGATAGAAACAAGATGAAAGTTTTAGTAATATATAGATAGAATGAAAACTGAGGCCTAATTTTGCAGAATCACAAAATGGTTACAGCATAAACGTAGTATGTTCTCGTATGTCAGACATATTCAGCTCATCCCACTACCTGTCTTCTCTCCACAATTCTAGCAATTTCAGATATATATACATATTTCTTTGTAAAAGTTACAATTGAGTCTGATTTCTTTATTTGCAGTGTATTTCACTTCTAATCACTCGTTGCATATAGCTAGTTGGTGTACTTTTGCTTCATTTGTCTTACTTGTAATAGTTCATAAGGGACAGCTTCTCTCTTGATACTTGGCAGTCTTCCTGATTTTAAATACAGAGGTTACAGCTCTCCTTGCAACCTCAAGACAAGAGTCGAGAGAGTTTAATTAGCATATGTACTGAAACAGAATAATAAAATTCTTATTTGCAGCATCATAATAGGTTTGTAAACACAATACTCAATCGATAACATAATAAGCAACAAAAAAATTAATATAGTGCAAAATAAAACAGCCTGAAGCAACCGAGTCAGTTTACATCTCAACAGACCATTGGGATTTCTCATTTTTATATGCTCACATCCTCGTACGTAATGCAAACATGCTCGGGAATATCACCAGGGTGAACTAGCCAATTGGATACAAAATTGGTCATTATGTCATAAGTGATAGGCTTTTGGTAGAATGCAGAGGGTAATAGTGAAGGATAGTTTTTCAAATTGGTGGCCTGTAACCAATAGTGTGCCTCGGGGATCAGTGCTGGGCCTCCTGTTGTTTGTCACATATAAATGATTTGGAAGAGAATGTAGGTGGCATGATTAGTAAAGAAGCTGTCCCACTTGGGCGACCTAAGCTGCGAGTTTAGAAGAGTTTGCCCTGGACTTAAACTCGCAGAATGGTCGACACGAGGTCCTCGGAGGTCGTATGAGGTGGCTGGAACTCTCTTTCATGCTCGAGGGAGGTTCCTGCCTACTCGCGGCCTCAGCTAGGTCGCGGAAAAATTCTCAGCATATTGAAAAATTTTCCGCGAGTAAACTTTGGTCGGCATGTGTCTTTTTCACTCGTAGTACAGTGGAGTGGGGTTGCTATTTACTTACAGGCAGTCAAGGGCAGCCGTAGGCCATCTCCTTAGCTGACCGGCCATTTTGATTGGCTCATTGGAGTTTCACGACCTAGGAAAACCGACCGTTAGGTAAAATGCCCGCTAAACTTTATTAAACTTCTTAAAAGTGCCTCCACTCCTTCTCCCCCCCTTCTCTCCCCCCCCTTTTCCCCTCCCCTTCCCTCCTCTCTCCTTTTCACTCCCCCCCCCCCCCCCCACCCGCGCGCTCTCTAAAGGACTTATGGTACACTGTGGCAGTTGTTTACCTTCCTCTTCAACACGCAGACAGTGCTCCTCCGGTGTCCCTGGCCCCTACCTTCGCCGTGTGTGTATGTGTGCGGTCAATGGATGCAGCTCGCGGTTCGGTCGATCCAGCTCGCGGTTTCAACGCGGACGGTCGATCCAGCTCGAGGCTTTTCAGGCGAGTGCCCTCGAGCTTGAAGGTCGAAGGCACTCTTCTGGACTCGCGGATTAGGTCGCCCAAGTGGGACAGGCCCTTAAGTTTACAATTGGCACAAATTGCCGGTGTTGTGGACAGTGGAGAGGATAGTCTAAGGTTATAACAGGATCTAGATCAACTGAAGGAAAAAACACAAAGGAATATTTGAAGGAAATTAGCTTGGCCAAGTCTGAAATTATGCATTTTGGAAAGGCAACAGGACATGACATAGACAGTGAATGGTGGGGTCCTGAGGAGAAGTGAGAGACCGAGGGGTACAAGTACATAGTTCCCTGAAAATGGCAACCCAAGTGAGGCCTATGGCATGCCTGTCTTTATTGGTTGGGGTATTGAGCACAGGAGTGCTTGAGGTACAAGGAAAGACTGGAGAGACTGCGACTATCCACCCTGGAGCAGAGGATAATGGCTGAACTTATAGAAATGTAGACATATTCAATCGTGAGGAGCATAGATTGTCTTGATACATTTCCTAGGGTCTAAAACCAGATGGCATAAGTGAAAGGGGAAAGATTTAAAAAGGATCTGAAGGGCATGTTTTTCACACGGAAGGAGTTAACTGAGCTGCTTTGTATATCTCTGTAGAGATACACTATGATACCTTTTATCAAGGAAGGCAAGGAGAAGCAACATAAATAAGTGACAGGTATGATCACAAGATTAAAATATATTTGGTCTAGTACATGAATAGAAAAAGTTTCAAGATTTGGTCTGCATTTAAAAAGTTGGGCTGAAGTGCCTGCTTTTGTGTTATATAACCTGCTTCTACTCTTCTACTGATAGATTCTATTGATATCAAGTCTATACTCAAGGGTCTCTCTTGATTTAATTGTTTTTAAAATATTTTTATTGGTGGCAAATACATATATTGAAAACATTTCATGTATTTCATTTCTACATTACTAATATTATCAAACGTTATTCGTGTTGTCTCCAATAGTTTTTTTTAAAAATATAGACAGAAAATAAGAAAGTAGCAGAATGAAAGAAAAGAAAAAAAAGACATAGGGGAAAAAAAAAGAGATAATAAAGAAGAATGGAATAACTTACTAAAAATACATCATTAGACATATGTATTTATGTAGGGTAAGGAAAAGAAGAGGAGGGCAATACTAATAGGGGACTCTATAGTTAGGGGGTCAGACAGGCGATTCTGTGGACGCAGTCGGGAGACCCGGATGGTAGTTTGCCTCCCTGGTGCCAGGGTCTGTGATGTGTCTCAACGTGTCCAAGATATCCTGAAAGGGCATGGAGAGGAGCCCGAGGTCGTGGTACATATAGGTACCAATGACATAGGTAAAAAAAGAGAAGAGGTCCTGAAGGGAGAATTTAGGGAGTTAGGAGGGGAGTTAAAGAGGACAGCAAAGGTAACAATCTCGGGATTACTGCCTGTGCCACGCGACAGTGAGAGTAGGAATGGAGCGAGGTGGAGGATAAATGCGTGGCTGAAGGACTGGTGCAGAAGGCAGGGATTCAAATTTCTGGATCATTGGGACCTCTTTTGTGGAAGGTACGACCTGTACAAAAAGGATGGGTTGCACTTGAACCTGAGGGGGACCGATATCCTGGCGGGGAGATCTGCAAAGGCTACTGGGGAGACTTTAAACTAGAATGGTTGGGGGGAGGGACTCAAATAGAGAAAGCTATTAGACAGTGTGTGAGGCAGGAGGCAGAGAAGGAAAGCACTCAGACCCAACATGTAGGGGGGAAAGAAGAAAACAATAATAAACAGAGAATAAGAGGTGGTGGGGTTCTTAAATGGGTGAGCAGAGAAACAGAGGGTGTAAAATGCGGGCGGAAGCAATAGGTAGCAAGGTGAAAAGTAAAAGTGGCAGGCAGACAAATCCAGGGCAAAAATCAAAAAGGGCCACTTTTCAACATAATTGTATAAGGGGTAAGAGCGTTGTAAAAACCAGCCTGAAGGCTCTGTGTCTCAATGCAAGGAGCATTCGTAATAAGGTGGATGAGTTGAACGTGCAGATAGCTATTATTGATTATGATATAGTTGGGATCACGGAGACATGGCTCCAGGGTGACCAAGGCTGGGGGCTGAACATCCAGGGATATTCAATATTCAGGAGGGATAGAGAGAAAGGAAAAGGAGGTGGGGTAGCGTTGCTGGTTAGAGAGGAGATTAACGCAGTGGAAAGGAAGGACATTAGCTTGGAGGATGTGGAATCGGTATGGGTAGAGCTGCGAAACACTAAGGGGCAGAAAACGCTGGTGGGTGTTGTGTACAGGCCACCTAGCAGTAGTAGTGAAGTTGGGGATGGCATCAAACAGGAAATTAGAAATGCGTGCAACAAAGGCAAAACAGTTATAATGGGTGACTTCAATCTACATATAGATTGGGTGAATCAAATTGGCAGGGGTGCTGAGGAAGAGGATTTCTTGGAATGTATGCGGGATAGTTATCTAAACCAACATGTAGAGGAACTAACGAGAGAGCAGGCTATTCTAGACTGGGTATTGAGTAATGAGGAAGGGTTAGTTAGCAGTCTTGTTGTGCGTGCCCCCTTGGGCAAGAGTGACCATAATATGGTTGAGTTCTTCATTAGGATGGAGAGTGACATTGTTAATTCAGAAACAACGGTTCTGAACTTAAAGAAAGATAACTTTGAGGGTATGAGACGTGAATTGGCCAAGATTGACTGGCAATTAGTTATAAAAGGGTTGACGGTGGATATGCAATGGAAGGCATTTAAAGACTGCATGGATGAACTTCAAAAATTGTTCATCCCAGTTTGGCAAAAGAATAGATCAGGGAAGGTAGTGCATCCATGGATAACAAGGGAAATCAGGGATAATATCAAAGCAAAAGATGATGCGTACAAATTAGCCAGAAAAAGCAGCATACCAGAGGACTGGGAGAAATTCAGAGACAAGCAGAGGAGGACAAAGGGCTTAATTAGGAAAGAGAAAATAGATTATGAAAGAAAACTGGCAGGGAACATAAAAACTGACTGCAAAAGTTTTTATAGATATGTGAAGAGAAAGAGATTAGTTAAAACAAATGTAGGTCCCTTGCAGTCAGAAACAGGTGAATTGATCATGGGGAACAAGGATATGGCGGACCAATTGAATAACTACTTTGGTTCCGTCTTCACTAAGGAAGACATAAATAATCTGCCGGAAATAGCAGGGGGCCGCGGGTCAAAGGAGATGGAGGAACTGAGTGAAATCCAGGTTAGTCGGGAACTGGTGTTGGGTAAATTGAATGGATTAAAGGCCGATAAATCACCAGGGCCAGATAGGCTGCATCCCAGAGTACTTAAGGAAGTAGCTCCAGAAATAGTGGATGCATTAGTGATAATTTTTCAAAACTCTTTAGATTCTGGAGTAGTTCCTGAGGATTGGAGGGTAGCAAACGTAGCCCCACTTTTTAAGAAGGGAGGGAGAGAGAAAATGGGGAATTACAGACCAGTTAGTCTAACATCGGTAGTGGGGAAACTGCTAGAGTCAGTTATTAAAGATGGGATAGCAGCACATTTGGAAAGTGGTGAAATCATTGGACAAAGTCGGCATGGATTTACGAAAGGTAAATCGTGTCTGACGAATCTTATAGAATTTTTCGAGGATGTGACTAGTAGAGTGGATCGGGGATAACCAGTGGATGTGTTGTATCTGGACTTTCAGAAGGCTTTCGACAAGGTACCACATAAGAGATTAGTATACAAACTTAAAGCACACGGTATTGGGGGTTCAGTATTGATGTGGCTAGAGAACTGGCTGGCAAACAGGAAGCAAAGAGTAGGAGTAAACGGGTCCTTTTCACAATGGCAGGCAGTGACTAGTGGGGTACCGCAAGGCTCAGTGCTGGGACCCCAGCTATTTACAATTTATATTAATGAGCTGGATGAGGGAATTGAAGGCAACATCTCCAAGTTTGCGGATGACACTAAGCTGGGGGGCAGTGTTAGCTGTGAGGAGGATGCTAGGAGACTGCAAGGTGACTTGGATAGGCTGGGTGAGTGGGCAAATGTTTGGCAGATGCAGTATAATGTGGGTAAATGTGAGGTTATCCACTTTGGTGGCAAAATCGGGAAGGCAGACTATTATCTAAATGGTGGCCGATTAGGAAATGGGGAGATGCAGCAAGACCTGGGTGTGATGGTACACCAGTCATTGAAAGTAGGCATGCAGGTGCAGCAGGCAGTGAAGAAAGCGAATGGTATGTTGGCTTTCATAGCAAGAGGATTTGAGTATAGGAGCAGGGAGGTTCTACTGCAGTTGTACAGGGTCTTGGTGAGACCACACCTGGAGTATTGCGTACAGTTTTGGTCTCCAAATCTGAGGAAGGACATTATAGCCATAGAGGGAGTGCAGAGAAGGTTCACCAGACTGATTCCTGGGATGTCAGGACTTTCATATGAAGAAAGACTGGATAGACTTGGCTTATACTCGCTAGAATTTAGGAGATTGAGAGGGGATCTTATAGAAACGTACAAAATTCTTATGGGGTTGGACAGGCTAGATGCAGGAAGATTGTTCCCGATGTTGGGGAAGTCCAGGACAAGGGGTCACAGCTTAAGGATAAGGGGGAAATCCTTTAAGACCGAGATGAGGAAAACCTTTTTTCACACAAAGAGTGGTGAATCTCTGGAACTCTCTGCCACAGAGGGTAGTTGAGGCCAGTTCATTGGCTATATTTAAGAGGGAGTTAGATGTGGCCCTTGTGGCTAAAGGGATCAGGGGGTATGGAGAGAAGGCAGGTACGGGATACTGAGTTGGATGATCAGCCATGATCATATTGAATGGCGGTGCAGGCTCGAAGGGCCGAATGGCCTACTCCTGCACCTATTTTCTATGTATCTATATATTCGTACATTTCAAAGTATAACTTTTCATCTAATCCTTGGCTCGAGTTTTAGTCAGGTTCTCGTGTCGAACCAGTCTGACCTTTCAAATAATCAATAAATGGAGACCATGTTCTGATAAATAATTCTTGTTTGTCCATTAGGACAAGTCTAATTCTTTCCAAATGTAAGGTCTCTGACATTTCTAAGATCCACATTTTAATTGTGGGGGTTATAGGACCTTTCCAAAATGTTAGTATTAATTTTTTTCCAGTTATACTATAATCAATAAAGTGAGTTGTTGTAAATGTTTGCTTTTGTTCTAATATTACTAGTATTATTAACTTTGAATCAGGATACAATTGAGTGTTGACAACTATAGATATTATTCTAAAAATGTTTGCCCAGAATTTTTTAATTTTTATACAATTCACAAATGTATGAGTTAAGTTAGCATCTAAATGTTGACATTTATCACAAATAGGGGAGATATGTGGTAAGATTCTATTTAGTTTTGTTTTAGAATAATGTAATCTATGTAGTACTTTGAATTGTATTAGAGTGTCTGGCATTTAATGAACATTGATGTATGTGTTGTAAACTTTCTTCCCAAGTATCTTTCGTTATTGTTTGATTTAGTTCCTTTTCCCATGTTTGCCTATATAAGTCCGTCGATGGTATCTCACTATCTAATAAAGTATTATATATGTGAGATATTAATTTTTCTGTATTAGGATGTTTATTCAAACAGTCATCAAGGATTTCTGAATCTCTAGTTCTAAGGTTTTGAGTATTTGCTTTAACATAATCTCTAAGTTGTAGATATCTGAAAAAAATCATTTAAGTGGAGTCCATAAGTCTGTTGTAGTTCCTGAAATGAAAGACATGTGCCTTTCTTATAAAGTTGTCCCATCATTTTAATTCCATAATTTTTCCATTGTATGAAACCTTTATCCAACCAAGAAGGTTTAAATAAAGGGTTATTCACAATGGGAAGAAAAAGTGATAAATTATCCAATTTTAATGTCTTTTTTAATTGTTTCCAAATTCGCATACCACTGTATATTATAGGATTTTCCCTATAAATTTTTTTGTTCAATTTCGAAGTAGCAAATAGTATCGAGCCAATTTCAAAGGGTAAACAATCTTCCTTTTCCATTTTTAACCAATCCGGTTGTTGATCTATTTCTTCCAACCAAAAATTCATATTTTTAATGTTAACTGCCCAAAAATAAAACAAAAAATTTGGTAAAACTAAACCTCCATTTATTTTTGATTTGCACTTATCCTATGATTCTTATAATCCCAGATAAAATCAGTGATAATGGAATCCAACTTTTTGAAAAAGTTTTTTGGCAAATATATCGGAATTGTTTGAAAAAGGTATAATATTTGCGGTAAAATTTTTTTTTTATGGCATTAATTTTACCGACCATTGAAATAGGAAGTGTTTTCCAGTACTGAATATTCTTATGTAGTTTATTCAGTAAAGGGGGAAATTTTAATTTAAATAATGATGCATATGTCTTAGTGACATAAATTCCTAGATATTTAAATTTTTCATTTACTATTTTAAACGGGAATTGTTGTAGAATATGTGTATTATGTTCCCTTATTGGCATAATTTCACTTTTATTCCAATTAATTCTGTTTCCAGAGAGTAAACCAAATTGAGTTATTAAATTTAATAAATTTGGAATACTAATTTCTGGTTTTGTGATGTAAATTAATACATCATCTGCGTATAGAGAAATTTTATTCACTGTATCTTTAGTGTTATAGCCGTATATTTCCGGGTGGGTCCTAACTCTTTCAGCAAGTGGCTCAATAGCAAGTGCAAATAATAACGGAGATAACGGGCATCCTTGTCTACAACCTCTAGATAAATTAAATTTAGATGATAGCCTTTGATTTATTAATATTCTAGCTGTTGGGTTAGTATATAAAAGTTTTACCCATGTACAGAATTTCTCACCCAATTGCAATTTTTCCATCACCGAAGATAAATAGGGCCATTCAACCTGATCAAATGCTTTCTCAGCATCAAGTGAGATTATTGCTAGGTCTTCATTAGTGATTCTCTTTGAATATATTATATTAAATAATCGTCTCAAATTAAAATATGAATACCGATTCTGAATAAAGCCTGTTTGGTCAGGGTGTATTAATTTATTCATCACTGTACTTAATCTGTGTGCTAGAATTTTAGTTAATATTTTCTGATCTGTATTTAAAAGAGCAATTGCTCTGTATGACCCTGGATCTTCGGGATCCTTATCAGCCTTTGGTATAAGTGTTATTATAGATTAGTTTAAAGTATCTGGCAATTTCTGTTGAATATAAGTATACTCATACAGTGTTTGTAAACGTGGGGAGACCAAATCGTAATTTTTTTAATAAAATTCAGAACCTAAACCATCTGGGCGTGCTGCTTTACCGTTTTTTAAAGATCTAATAGACCCTTCAATATCTTTTACTGTGATTTCAGCTTCTAGTAATTCTCTGTCTTTTGAGTCTAAACCTTTTAGATTGCATTTTTGTAAGAATTCTACTATTCCTTCCGGCTGTTCTATAGTTTTAGTTGAATAAAGATTTTGATAATATTGGAGAAATCTCTGTAGAGATATACTATGATACCTTTTATCAAGGAAGGCAAAGAGAAGCAACATAAATAAGTGACAGGTATGATCACAAGATTAAAATATATTTGGTCTAGTACATGAATAGAAACGGTTTCAAGATTTGGTCTGCATTTAAAAAGTTGGGCTGAAGTGCCTGCTTTTGTGTTATATAACCTGCTTCTACTCTTCTACTGATAGATTCTATTGATATCAAGTCTATACTCAAGGGTCTCTTGATTTTAATCGCCTACATCTGTCATATGTTTCCTTTTTTTCCATCGATCCCACAATCTATATAACTACAAGTCTTCGTCTTGTTTGTGCCCACGATGTGTCTCTGTGTCAATCTGGTTTTCCTATCTTCTTCCAAAAGCTAGGCCACAGCCTTCAATTTTTCGCACATCATACTCACATTTTTCCCGTGGTGGCCATAAACATCTTCCCGTCGCATTTCCACCTATATTTCCCAAGTTTCGGCGTTTAAAAAAACCAAACCAAACCAAGTTTTAAAACGGAAAATCTTTCAACCTGCTTCCAAAGTGACATCACAATGCCCCGCAACGGGGGAGATGGGCGGGCACCAGCTTCGAGTACGGTCAGGGGGAGGGCCGCATTTAAATAGGCGGGTTGCATGGAAGGTCATAAGGTCAAAGAGCGTGACACACGGAGTCGCTCAAGCCTTCTGCAGTACCACACACGCAACGCAAACATTCTTACCTGGTAAAAACCGCCAACATCGCTGCTGATCACGGACAGAGAGGAGATACAAATGGTTTTCGTGACTGACTTGCAAAAGAGCAGTGTGCCGGCGAATTGAGGGCAAGTCCAGGACCACGACTGCCCGGGGCTGGAGGGTGACTCAACGGTCTGACCCCGAGCACCAAGGGACACTCAGACACCCGGTGTAAGCGGCGGAAGGAGCGGATTCCTCGGGACAGCCCCCACTCCACCCCCGGGGTCAGCGCTGTCCGGCCACGGCCGTCCTCCGCCCCGTCTCCCACTGTGTGGCCGCACTGTGTGGGTTGGCAGCGCCCACGTACGGGGCCGAGTGGAGCAGGGCCACAGCTCTGGGCAGTGGACACACGGACACAAAAACCCGGCAACGTCCCCATCAGCTGCAGCAGAGTTGGGGACAGTCTGGTCCTTCCGCCCAGCCAGAGTCACTGGACCCCGACCCCCACACTGGGGTGATTCACCCGACCCCCACACCCACACAGGGTGATTCATACCCCCGACCCCCACACGGGGTGATTCACCGCACCCCCGGACCCCGACCCCCACATTATTTCACTGTGCCGAGGATCGGAGGGGGAAGAGGAGAGAGAAAGTGGTGGAAGATTGCGTTGGGGGAACCAGTGAGTGATGGAATATTGCGTTGGGGGAGCAGACCCAACGGGTCTGCACATGGTCTAGTATCCCTTATAATCCAGGCTTTCCTAATTTTACATTCGTTTCCTTTCGCTCTTAAAGGAGCATCTTGGTTGTGAACTCTTACGATCTGTCTGCTTTACCACAAGCAGTTGTTGTCAATGGATCCCATCGGGTCTGTCTTAATTATTGTAATTAGCCTTCATCTTATTTCGGACCTTAACATAGATTTGATGGTTCAGTGAAAATGCTTTACATAACTACCTTGAAATTTGCAGAATAGTGATCACTATCCTTGCCATCTTCCCCACTGTTACTTGACACAGAATCATTTTTCTCCACTTCACTGATACCTTCCTGTGCCTTTCCCCTGCCAGTTAATTGAAGCTCTTAGCACCATCCTACTCCCAACCATCAGTTCTTGGCAGATTTTTAAATGGCTTACTGGAATTTTTGTCTCAGCGTAACCCTGCCACTTGACTCCTCTGTCAAATATTTATTTAATACTCTGGTTTCTTTATTCCTGAACCAATATGGAATTACTCCATTTAGTTGCTTCTCCTTGCCTTTCCTGTTGAAACGTATCACAGTACATTTCTGCAGAAAAAAATGGTTGTTCATCTAGCTATTTAACTTAATTTTTCCAGTGTTGGTCACTGCCTTCCTTGATAATTATCTTAGAAATATATATATTTTGCAGACATAAACATTATTTCCATATCCAAGTCCAGGTTATTACTTTATTATAAATATTAGTGATACTTCCATCAACCTCTGGAGGACACTCCTGCACCTCCCCACTCTGCTAAACATTTATTTGTGTGACAAACTATTGAATGCAATGCTGCTTCAGTCTTCCCACTCCTATTAACTATCTGACAACATTGTTCCTGCCAGTTGGCTTCCTTCACTGTTACGCTTGCAGTCCTCACTGTCTTTCCCATGTTGTGTTCCAGACGGCTCGTTCCCTGATGGTTTCTCAGATGCCGTTCCCATCAACTATCACCCATTTATTTTCATAAGTTCATTTTGTCAAATACACATCTCCATGAATTCAGCTGTATATACATTTTCAACCCTCCAATATCACCCGATTTCAACCCTCTCCAAGGATTGTGTCCATTTTCTGCTCACTTTTTCTGCTCGCTACTTGTTTATTGTTTTCTCAGTCATTTCCCTTTCACTTGTTCTATCCTTTCTTTCACTTTCCTCATGTCACTCATTCCTCAGTCTTTTCCTATTTACTGCTCTTTGATAACACTCTTCTCTGCTGTTTTTTTCCTTTTAGTCTGTGTCTCTTGCACATGTTGTTCCAATCTTTCTCACGGTCCTGACTGTATTACCATCTGCAGCTGTCTCACTGTCTTTGACCCACTGTTTTCCTCTTTGTTTTAAACACACCTCTTGCCTGCATCAGTCTGAAGAAGGGTCTCGACCCGAAACGTCACCCATTCCTTCTCTCCAGAGATGCTGCTTGTCCTGCTGAGTTACTCCAGCATTTTGTGTCTTGCCTACAAGCATTACTCTTTCATACAATGAACCTGATCATGCTCCCTATTCTCCATATCTTGCTTTTGTTCCACAACGCCAGTCTGGCTATCCTTACCTAACAAACACAAAAAATAAACTGCTGGAGAAATTCAACGGGTCAGGCAGCATCTGAGAAGGGAAGTAGATAGCAAATCAGGTGGAGGGCCCTTCTGGTCTGAAGAACACCTCTGACCCGAAACGTCATCTGTCCATTTCCCACAACAGATGCTACCTGACCTGTTGAGGTTCTCCAGCAGTTTGTAGAAACAAGGAACCGCAGATGCTGGTTTACACTGAAAAAGACACTAAGTGCTGGAGTAGCTCAGCGCGTCAGGCAGCATCCCTGGAGAACATGGATAGGTGATATCTTGGATTTGGTCCCTCCTTCAGACAGATTGTGGGGGAAGGGGGAAGAAAAGCTGGAAGAGAGGAGGGGCAGGGAGAAGCCTGACAGGTAATAGATGGATATGGGTGAGGGGGTGTGGGTTTGATAGACATAGGGGATAAAGTATAGAAATGAAAAGTCAGGAAGTGTGAGGCAAAAAGATGGAAGAGTTGCAAATTTTGAAGCTAGGGGAGGGGAGAAATTGGTGGGGCACAGGGGAAAGAGTGGAGGGAGGGGATTGGGGGAAGAAGGAGGAGGGGTTAGTTACCGAAAATTGTATAATTCAGTGTTCATACCATTGAACTGGTGGACTGAGTTCAAGTGTTTGACGAAATGGTCACAAAGCTACGCTTGGTCTTCACTAATATACAGGAGGCCTCATCTGGAACAGCTGATGCAGTAGATGAGGTTAAACGAGGTGCACTTGTAATTCACACCTCCTGTCTTTTCATCTCTATACTTTGTCCACCTGTTCTAGAAGGACTGCTGGGGGTTCGACCCCCCCCCCCCCCTACTTTCCCCTGCAAACACCTATTAAAACCTCCCTCACCTGTATCCACCTATTACCTAGCGGGGCTTCTTCTGCTCCTCCTCTCTTCCAACTTTCTTCCCCCTCAGAGATACCGCCTGACCTACTGAGTTACTCCACCACTTTGTGTCTTTTTTTCCTTTAGTAGCTTGTTTTGTGTGACGATTCCCATATCTGTAGTTGTGTTTCCAGGCACTCGCGCTGTGTGTCTTAGTTCTCACATTCCTTCTCACATACTGCTATTCCAGCGACGTATTTCACAGCCCGAGGCAAATGCCCTACTTGTATGTAAGGAAAAGACGGCAAACCCTGGGTATCAGAAATAAAACAAAAAATGTTGCACATTTTCAGTAGAGAGACGGCATTTGGAAAGAGGACACTAACAGGCTACAAATGGGTCGAGGCCTTGGGTAAGTGAGCAAAGATCTGGCAAATAGACTTAATATGGAGAGAAAGGAAATGTCAAAGGACATTTAATGTCACATACACAAATTGGTGCAGTGAAATATGAGTTACCATGCAGCACACAAATAAGATAACTCTACACTATAAAATTTAACATAAAACATAAAACATCCCCCACAGCGGAATCAACGTTTCCCATTGAGGGAAGGCAATAAAGGTTCAGTCCTCTTCCTCTTGTTCACCCGTGGTTGGGGCCTATTGAGGCCTCCGCAGTCGCCGCTACGGACGGCCCGATGTTTCAGGCCCTCTCGCTGGATGATGGTACTTCAGCATCGGAAGAACACTCTCAGCGGCTTGGAGTTTCCGAATCGGCCGCTTCCTACCGGAGACCGCGGCTCCAGAAGTCCACAGGCCGAGCTGGGTGGAGCTCCAACACTGGCGACCTCGGCGAAAGATCCCAGGCCTCCGCGATGTTAAAGTCAGCACCGCCCGAGGCTGGAAGCTCCGCAGACCACAGCTCCATGGTGTTAAAGTCGGCAGTCCCAGCGCTCCGGAGCTTCCAACACGGCGACCCTAGTAAGGCATCGGCTGCTCTGCGATGGTACTTTAATGCTGCGCCGCCGCTGAAGCTCTGGCCGGTCTCCGGCAGGAAAGGCAGCGCCAATCCAGATGGTAGGCGCGAGGAAGGGGCGAAGATGCGGCTTGGAGGGAAGACGCATCCTCGACCCAGGTAGCGACTGTGAAAAACAGTTTCCCCCCCCCCCCTTCCACATAGAAAGACTAAAAGACCTCCAAACCAAAACTTTTTGACGGACTAAAAATTAAAACAAGGATGAAAGTATGAACAGCTGCAGGCGAGGCTGCCACACTCGATGGCGCCACCATTCAAATGTTACCATTTTGGCAGGAAACATTATTTAAATGGTGAGTGATTTCAGAACTCTGAGATGCAGTGTTAAGTGTGTTCCAGTGCATGATTAAAAAAGATGGGAATGCACATAAATGGAGAAGGTAACAACATGTTATTATTTATTCTATGGTTAATTATTTATTCAATGGTTAATTAAAGACAAAAGTGGAGAAGTAATGCTTTAGTTAAACAGGAGACTGGTTAAGCCTCATCTGCAATGCTGTGAACCTTATCGGTACATGTCCACCACTGACTTTCTGGTCCGGCACCTCGTTTAATGTGGACAATATCACAGGAGTGCTTGAAATCTCCCCGGACGTTCCCCCAATGTTCTCTTGACCACATTGGGGCTTGTGCGCCAATCGGAGGGTCGAATTTGCGCCTTGTGGCAGGGTCTGGAACTCCGGCACGACCAGAGCCGACAGATCCATTCCCATAGCTGACTTCCACAGCCAATTGGCGGGTCGAATTTCCCCCCCTGCGGCCAGGGTTCTGGTTCCGGTCGGAGCTGGCAGATCTGTTCCCATAGCCATCTTCCAAGCCCAACTTCGCGGGCCGGTGTCTCAGTGTCCTTTTGTGTGAAGCAACATCCGCAGTTCCTTGTTTCTAGATTTTATATCAATCTGCATTGACTCTGGAACCATCTGGGTTTCTTTTGGTGCAATTTGTCCGAGTGTTTATCCACATTCTTTCTCAAAGTTTAGGCTCTCAGCCCTGGCTGGGCTAGGTAATCCTTAGATTTTGAACTAACACTTTGTGCCCAAGTGTGCCAATTTCATAACAGACTGAACAGAGGTCATTGACTGCTTGCAATGAATAAATTACCTGATCTGCTTTGCTCTGTCGTTTTCACACCTTACCATTCCATGTCTCTAGACTCCCTCTCCCCTTAATCTCAGTGTGAAGAAGGGTCTCGACCCGAAATGTCACCCATTCCTTCTCTCCAGAGATGCTGCCTGTCCCGCTGAGTTACTCCAGCATTTTGTGTCTATCTGCCTGCAATGAAGGCTTGTTCGCATTGCCACAGTGTAGGTTGTGTAGGAAGGAACTGCAGATGCTGGTTTAAACTGAAGATAGATACAACAAAATGGAGTAAAGCTTCAGTCTGAAGAAGGGTCTCGACCCAAAACGTCACCCATTGCTTCTCTCCAGAGATGCTACCTGGCCTGCTGAGTTACTCCAGCTTTTTATGTCTATCTTTGCCATAGAGTACAGAGACCCTCCCCCTTGTGGCAGGGTCTCTGGAACTCCGGCACGACCAGAGCCGACAGATATTGCAGGATATTGCATGTTATATGTTTTATGTTAAATTCTATAGTGTAGAGTATCTTATTTGTGTGCTGCATGGTAACTCAAATTTCACTGCACCATTTCAACAAACACTTCTTCAATTTGGATCTCTATTGGAAGTATGCCATGCGGAAAGGAGCTGTGCTGCTGGTTTGCTTTCTGGAGATCATATTTCATGTAATAAAAAGTTTTTATTTCCTTTTCTACATTCTTAATCAGAAAAAAATGAGAAACAGAACAAAGTATCTCCCCCACCAAATTCCTGCAATATCTCTCTCCCACACATTGCATCTGGAAAAATAAGAGATGGCTGGTATTATCAAATGTTGTGCCTCTCAGCTGCATACAATGCCCCATGAGAAGAATGTGTTTGTGACTGAACTTAAGTTCTTGTATCTTGTTCAATAGAACATGTTAAGGTGAATCTATCCCCTGTGGATTACATGCCATTTAAAAGAAACAGACATGGTGTCGAAAATTTTCAGTGGCTTTGTTTGGGAGCTCTGTTTTAAACTACAAAGGAAAAAAAGTAGTTTGAGATCCTGTCATTACAAAGTGCTTTATGCGCCAGGCAAAGTTTTCGTTAGGGTTATTTCAGTATTATGGATTTTTTTTCAAACTGAACTGCAAATCTTTAAAGTTGGTGGTGAAAGACGGGGTGCTTATAGCATTGTCAGATTTCTATGAGCAAAGTGATTTTAAGTAAGGTCGAGACCCTTCTTCAGACTTTAGACTATGCCTCTCTCATCTCAGTGACCTCAGAACACCACCATGAATTCTATTTCCACTGCTGTAATCTTTGGTCTTCTGCTCCCTTTTGTGAAAGGCACTGCTTAAAAATTTGGAGATCTGCTCCATATTTTATTTAATATCGGTTATAATTAAGCAATGCACATGTTATATTTTCACTGTTTATTACATAGTTTGCATGGATCTTAGCTTAACAATTGAGCACAATGAATAGGGGGGCGCCGTCCTGTACGGGTATGGCTGCCCAGCCTGCAGATGTCCGTTTTTCATCTTTATTTTTTATTTTTAGTTAGTTGAGTTTTTGTTTTTCGGAGCGCTAGTCTTTTTTATGTGGGGGTGGATGGGGGGAAGGGGGAAAAATACTCTTCAGGGTCCCTACATGGTCGGAGAGGCAGCTTTTCTCCGGGCTGCACTTTCGACCCGTCCTCGCGGCCTACCAGCGGGCCTTCAGCGGCGTTTCCTGAGGGGACCGTCCACAACCTCGGCTTCGGTGGCGGCGGAGTGCTATCGCAGAGCTGAGACCGCCGAGAAAAACATCGCGGAACTGCGGGACTGTGGAGCGGCCAGCCGCGGGCGGCGGCGCTGAACTTTACATCGGGAGCCTGGGATCTCTCACCGAGATCGCCAGTGGTGAAGCTCCATCCAGCGCGGGCTTCTGAAGCCGCGGTCTCCAGTAAGGAAGCGGCCGCTCCAGGCGTCCCAAGCCGCTGTGAGGATTCTCCCGACGCCGGAGCACCATCACCCGTCTAAAACGGCCTGGAACATCGGGCCGCCGTAGCGGCGACTGCGGAGGCCTCAATAGGCCCGACTATGGGTGGACAAGGGGATGGGGACTGGACTTTGTGCCTTCCCCCACAGTGGGAACCATTGTGGGGGGATGTTTTTATGTTTATTGTTAAATTCTTTAATGTGTCTTATCTTTATCCGTGTGCTGCATGGCAAGTCAAATTTCACTACACCAATTGGTGTATGTGACAATAAATGTCCTTTGTCCTTTTGTATGCAGGAAGGAATTGCTCTGAAGAAGGGTTTCGGCCCGAAACGTTGCCTATTTCCTTCGCTCCATAGATGCTGCCTCGCCCGCTGAGTTTCTCCAGCACTTTAGTCTACCTTCGGTTTTCCAGCATCTGCAGTTCCTTCTTGAACATGCTCTCCACTTCCTCTAAGCTTGTTTCTTGACATTTGATGTTCACTACTATATGTCCATAATGCCTCTACTTCTTACCTCTTTTACTTGCATTTCCCCTCCCATTTTCCATCAGCTCCTTGCTCCTATTATCACCTCCACATGTCCCATTGAATGACCATGTGTCTCTGCCTCAGGCCAGCACATGCAGTGGTACCGCTATCCTTACGTTTTTATAGCCTGCGCCTTCCCACCTGCCTTTCATTATCTTCCTATTGTTATATTGCCCCCCCACATCCCAACCTTCTGCTGCTTTGTGTGGTGGCTAGGGCCTATTCTTAAAGTTTAAAACTCTAAATTAGCCACCCTGGTCCTTAAGTGTCGTTGGCTTGCTTCGAATGAAAGGGAGATGAGGATAAGCTATTTAAAGTGTAGTGTTGACTCAACTGAAGCCATAGCTTTGTCTAAGAAGGAACTGCAGATGCTGGAAAATCGAAGATAGACAAAATTGCTGGAGAAACTCAGCAGGTGAGGCAGCATCTATGGAGCCAAGGAAATAGGCAACGTTTCGGGTCGAAACCCTTCTTCAGACTCCTGAAGCCATAGCTTTATTGTGATTTGGAAGAAGCCATTGACTTGATCTTTGTGAGATAATGCAGGAAACCACTGGAGTGAAGAGCGTCATAGCTACGGTACTGTTGCATTGTCATTCTGCACAGGACAGAGACTGGTTTGTTTGCTCGGTATTGCCCAAGCAAATGGGGATAGGTGGTCATTCTAATTGATGCGAAAGTGGTGAGATGAGGTTGGTAGATTAACTCAAAAGTTAAAAAGAATATCAAGGGGAGAAATCACCATTTGGGATTACTGCTATTGAGAGTACACTCACTAATTGGTCGTTAGGCTGTCAGCTTTGCAACTATTTGATCAGGCATCCTGAGCAAGTACATCAGTTGAGAAAGTTGAGTATTTTGTTGTGATTTTTCTCAGCAGCTGTGATTGATTTTTGTCTTAATTATGAAGGTTGATATATGGTTGAACAAACCTAAAATTACAAGCAGTCTATCATGTACAAACACAAAGTGCTGGAGGAACTCAGCAAGTCAGGCAGCATCTGGGGAGGGAATGGACCTGTAATGGTTTGTAAAACTCAGTTACACAAACAGTAAAAGAGAAATGGGCAACCATTTGTTCGTAAAAAAAGTATCTGTTTTATGCAAAATCCACCCCTGTTGCGCAAGGCCCAGTGGAGTTCTGCAGGGATCTGTGCTGCCGAGACCTCTGTTGTTTCTGATATATATAAACTACCTGGATGTAAATGTAGAAAGGTTAGTGAGTAAGTTTGTAGACAACACTGAAATTGGTGGAGTTGTGGACAGTAAGGAAGGCTGTCAAAGTATGCAGCGGGATATAGATCAGCTATAGAAATGGGAGGTGAAGTTTACTCCAAACAACTGCTGGAAGTCAAACGTAAGGGAAAGGTATGTAGTTAATGCAAGACCCGTAACAGCGTTGATGTACAGAGGGACCTCGGGGTCCAAGTCTGTTGGTCTCTAAAAGTGGCAACACAAGTAGTTACAAAGGTGTATGCAATGCTTGCCTTCATCGATTTGGGTGTTGAGTATGGGAGTCAAGTTGCAGCTTTAAGATTTTGGTTCAGCCGCATTTGTAATATTGTGTGCAATTCTGGTTGTCCCAGTACAGGAATGATGTGGAGTCTTCAGAGAGGCGCAGAAGATGTTTACCAGAATGCTGCAGGATAAGAGGGTATTCACTATGAGGAGAGATTGGACAAACTTGGTTTTCTCTGGAGCATCGGACGTTGAAGGGAGACCTGATAGAAGTATATAAAATTATGGGAGACATAGACAGGGTATAACAGTACAATCCTTTTTCCACCAATGTGAAAATATCAAAAATTTGAGGGCATAGCTCTAAGATGAGAGGGGCAGCATTTAAGGGAGAAGTGCGGGGCAATTGTTTTTGTACAGTGTGGTAGATAGATGCCTGGAATTTGCCTCTAGGAAGCAGATACAATAGTAACATTTAAAAGGCTTTTTTATAGGCACATGGATAGGCAAGAAACGGAGGGGGTGGATCATGTGCAGACACAGGAGATTAGGTTAACTTGGCATCATGTTCGGCACAAACATTGTGGGCCAAAGGGCCAAATCCAGTGATGCACTGTTCTGTGTTCTATGTAATGCTTTTGCTGAATGCTGTTGGCTGTACCAGCTAACATTTAGTTGACATGCTGTGTTTGCTACTTTTGATTATCCTAGATCTTTATGAGCAATCATTCCTCATTACTAATGCAGACCGTGCACGACTGGTTGTTGCTGAGGCCCAAGTCTTATCTTATTCCGAAAGCTGATATGTCTTATTAAAATACTAGTTTGGGCAGATGGCAGCAACTTGTTTCTATTTTGAAATTTTGGTTACCCTCGGAAGTGAGGTTAATATGATTAGATATACTATATCTTCTAAGGAATGTATTTTGTCCCTGAGAATGAACTCTAATCTAAGAGCTTGTATTCATTATTTCCCCTCCTGCAGTTAACATGTATTATTGTTAATTTAGACTTAAGTCTTCATTGCCAAGTTGTATGACCAAATATATTCAAATAAATGCTGTAAATTCATTATGTTAACATGTGATTTAAAATTTAGATTTAATCTTGTCACGTTGTGGGGTTTTATTTTTTTTTAATCAGGAGCCCAGAGCATTGTTTTGAGTTTGGATTTCCTCTCCCTTTACCCACAGTAACTGGTCTATCCTGGTCCTTGGACATGTTTGACCTTGTGACCCAGGGCTGCCACCAGCTTTGTATGCAAGTTTCCATATCCATAAGTAAAATTGGATTTATCTTATGATGTTGGATGCTGGGACCAGGAACTCCCAGTCTTTAAAAAGAGCATCTTGTGTTCCCACATGGCAGAGGCAATTTAATGGTGACTGAGTGGGTGTGGGCTGGAGACGAGGACACAACCAAGGGCACTTGTTTTAACAGCTACAGTAGATCCAAATTGGACAGGCTGGCACTAGGAACCCAAGGTTAGAGACCTAAGAATTGTGTTGGGCACATCTGATATTTTGTGCCAATGCCCATATCCTGGTAAGAATCCTGGTCTAGATCCAGTAGCATTATACTGTAGGCACAAGTTTGTCACTGTGATGGGCATACAATACTTGCTGCCACTGCAGTTTGCAAAGCTCTTTTAAAAACTGTTGAAGGCACGTGGCCTAGTTAGAATAAATCACCCTTCCTGTTATGGCCTCTATCATAGATTTAACTTTATTGAAAACGGCTACATCCACTGGAACTTCTGAAATTGGTTTGGTCTGTGAGCGTTGATTTGGAGGGAATGTATTTGGCTTCAGTGAACAGTGTAACAATGTTCATCCTCTGTAAGGAAGTTGTGAACATTTGGCTTTTTGTCTGTATTTTTTGACTGGCCTTTAATGTTGCCTCCTTGATTTCTGCATCTAATAGCACAAACTTTAATTGTAATCTTTTTTTTTTTAAACCCCACATTTAGGAGTGAACTGGAAGATCCTACATTAAATGTTGTTTTTCACATGGTATCTTGTGTTATACACCAGGACATGATGGGGGGGAAGGAGGTTTCAAGAGGATTAAGAGAAGCTCTGTCTGTGGGCGAATGGGTAGAAAACCTGTGGAAGAGTGTGAGGTGCTCCACTTGGGTGCATAAAACAAAAAAACAGATTTTTTTTTAAAACAGTGATAGGTTGGAAAATATTGACGTTTAAAGGGTCCCAAGTCCACACAAGGCACTGAAAAAGAATAAAATTATTTGAAAGGAATATAGTTTGTTCATTATTATAAAGGATCTTGATGAGATTGCAGTGAGAGTATTATGCACAGTTTTGGTCTCCTAACTTAATTGATATACAGTGGCTTGAAAAAGTATTCATACCCCTTGAACTTTTCCACATTTTGTCACGTTACAACCACAAACGTAAATGTGGTTGTAACGTGACAAAATGTGGAAAAGTTCACGGGGTATGAATACTTTTGCAAGCCACTGTACAAGCCATAGTGGGAGTACAGTGAAGATTTACTATACATACAGTTCCAAATGTGGCAAACTTGCTGAACGAAGAAAGATTACGGAGACTAGGCTTGTATTTTCTGGAGTTCAGGAGAGTGAGAGGCGATCTCATTGAAACTTATAAAATTCTTACAGGGTTCAATTCAATAGGCGAGATATAGCGAGGATGTTTACCTGGCTGAGGTGTCTTGAACCAAGGCCACAACTTGGAATAAGGGTCAATCAGAACTAAATTGGTAAATTTATTCACTTGTCACTCTAAAGCCGGATTTCTTTGTGTAGACTTCGAGAGAGACAGTTCTAGAAAAAAATTTGGGTGTAGGGGAAAATGTATCCGGAGTGAATATGAATTGTCTTTTAATGTTTTCTTGATTTTCTTTCCCCCCCCACTCCCACCCCTCTTTCTGTAAACACAGGCTTGCAGCAAGCCCCCGGAGGCATTTGGTTTTGAGCAGGCAGTCAGGGAGTACACTCTCCAGAGCTTCGGTGAGATGGCAGATAACTTCAAGTCGGATTATTTCAACATGCCAGTACATGTAAGTATGTTTGATGCCTAACTGCTGCTTATGTGGAATCATTCCAACCAGAACAGGATTATTTGTGTGTTGTGAAATAGTTCAAAATCTTCCCACAGAAGATTGCAGTTAACTGAAGCTTACTCAAATCAGATAATAATGATGTGTTTATCCAAAACTAACTGCAAACCAGCACATATATAAACTTTAATGCCAGTATATAAACAAAATGTTTGTTGCAGACAAATGAACAATTCCCTTGTTAGACAAAAGTGCTGGAGAAACTCAGCGGGTGCGGCAGCATCTGTGGAATGAAGGAAATAGGCAACGTTTCGGGCCAAAACCCTTCTTCAGATTTTCTTTGTTATTCTCTTTATTGGTGCAAACTTATTAATACTTCCAAGTCAGCACCATTGTATGTTTGAGCAATGTTTTGGGGGTAAATAGCCTATGAATGAATCATTTGTTATCTTACCAAATTTACCAGATTTCATGGCAATTGTATGGGAGATCTTGTGGCAACAGTATGCCCCTGAAGTTTTGGGCATTAACGCAGCAGTGTAGTACTATTAACTCGTGCACAACTATAAATGCTGAAACAGAAATGAAATTACGAGCAAAAACTCTTCCAATTTCTTTGAAATTTTAGTATAGAATTTTGGTTTCCCAAACTTGTAGTTGTTTTTATGATTTGCACACATACTTTATGCCACAGAGTGGAGCACATTCACAGGAATGGACTGTGTCAGGGCGACGGAGTGTTTTGAGCATTGGGGTTTTCATCTTAAATGAGCAAGCATAAAATGTAAGTTTGTGACCTGTTGTTACAGCTAGTGAGAAATTGATTGGCTCAACATTAGGAAGAAAATGGTTCAGACAATGCAAGTTCTCTAATAAAAGACTGAAAATCCTGGAAATACCAAGTAATATGTGGAGAGATGATTTCATTATTTCTCATGGAAGTCATTGATCCGACATGTGGATTTGGCTTCTCTCTACAAATTCTGTGAATCTGCTGAATATTTCTAGCAGTTTTCTGTTTTATTTTCTGTTTGCAGCAATTACAATGTTATGCATTCATTTTCTCTGGAATTCTGATTTGTATGACACTTGACACAGAGGAATTAGAGAGAGAGAGTAGTTGGGGTCTTAGAGAGAGTAGGTGGGAAATGAGGTAGAGTTACAAGTTGCAATAAGGTTGAAATTAAACCAGTAAGTGATGAATAAAGATAACAAAGTTGGCTACTTTTCCAAACACATGTTCAGACTCTTGAGTGGTGTGGTCGGCATGAACACGACTTTCCGAGGAGAGCCCAATTTCTTAGATTTGATGGTTAGATGTTAACAGGCTGTACTTTCTAGTTTTGAACTGAATGATTCAAAGATGTCATCATCAAAGATTTGCTTATTATGGACATTGAAAATGGGCAAAGAAATAATCAGTCAAAGATCCTTCATTACAAAGTAATGGCCAAAAAAAACAGTATCTGATATCTGTGCTCCACGATAGAATGTTTTATAAGTTACTTTTTGACATATTTTAATGGAAGCCTGTTGGACCGAGGAACAAAGTCAGCTTATCAAAATGAAGGTTCCTTGGGACTTTCAATTACACAGTAAATCTTCGTTATAATGGATCATTGGGGGAGGGTGGGGGGGGGGGGGAGAGATATAGGGGAGGAATGATGTCAGTTATAACTGAGTAAGGGGCTATATACTAACTTGTTTAATCCAAGGCCGTATGTCTGCATCCAACTCTGAGAAACCTCACATTGTTGCAGCGGCTGCAAACCCGTGCCCAGCGCAATCTTCTTCATGAGACTTCGCTCTCTCCCCAGCCACCACCTTTCCGCTGCGCTGTGTGCAGCCTGGCAGCTCCATGAATGCATGCCCCGGTCCGAACATCTTTATAAACATAGTGCTAGGTAAAATATTAACCCCTTAACATAGTATTGTTACTAATGTCCTTTTTCTTCTCATCTCTTTCTCTGTTGTTCCCTCTTCTTTCTCTATCATTCCCGCCTTTTCCGCTTCTCGTTGTCCTCTTGAATGTGTGTTGCATTTGTTTTCTCTTGGCCCCTCATTCTGGCACACGCACACCTTTGTTCTGGCTCTCACTGGTCTGTTCTTTTTTCCGACCTATGCGCTCATTCTGCTCTTTAACTCTGACCCAAACGCTATCTTCCTCTCGTTTGCTTGCTTTCTGTCACTTTACCAATGATGGTCTCCTCCCTATATCTCTCTGTGGCCTGCTCATTGCCATGTCCTCTCGATCGTTGCTTCTCTCTCTCTCTACCTTTACTTCCTTCACATATAGATGGTCCCAACGGAGCTGGTGGAGAAGGAATTCTGGCGACTTGTCAGTAGCATTGAGGAGGATGTTATTGTGGAGTATGGTGCTGACATCACATCAAAGGAATTTGGCAGTGGATTCCCAATCAAAGAGAACAGACGGAGGCTGTTACCTGAAGAGGAGGTAAGAGTTTATTGTTAAGTCTTTCCATGTTCTTCACCTTGGCGCCAACTTCCCAACTGGAAAAAGAGTACTGAGGAACTAGATTGAATTGTACTCATTTCTTCAGTGCTGTATTGGAAAATTAACTCAGCTTGGAGTGCATTTGAGTTGTAGCCATTTGCAGATTGCACCGCATCAAATCGCAAAATATTCAGAGCATTTGACATTTATCAGAATCAGAAGCACACATGATTAATTCAGAAGGTTATATTGTTTGCTTGCATTGCCAACATAAATCTCCCAGGTGCTTCAGATAACCCGTACGTTAACTTTTAAAAGCATTGTATACAAGGATACCAAAATCCCTTTGGACATTAACATCTTTCAATCTCTCATCATTTAAAAAAGTACTTCTAACACATTTTAGTTTTGGATCCATAAAGCCTCCTGGACTACCAAGTTCATTATGCAACCCTGGATATAAAATATTCTGTTCCCTCATTGGTTCTTCAACATACCGATCTAGAAAACCATCTCTTATACACTTCATAACATCCTCCATACTTGCAGTGCTGATTTGGTTTGCAAAATCCAATATGTCACAGAGCCTTTATTAATTATTGTATTGTTCAATGGTTCTTTATTGCCACATGTACCGAGGTACAGTGAAATTATTTTTTTCCATACAGTTCAACTATACATAAGCACAATCCTAGATTAAGTACAATGGTTTAGCACGCAGCACCACACTGGGAGTAACTCACCGGGTCAGACAACATTTCTAGAGAACATGGACCCATGTTACATTCAATTCTAGTTTCCTGATTGATGTGATATTCTTTATTATTGCTATTTGGGGAGATTTGTAAACAACAAACATTGTTTTCTGCCCCTTGCTGCTTCTTATTTCCATCCAGTAATTTGCTTAGCATGTTATGAATGAAATGCACATTCAAATAAAGAACCTTCAGTTTTGTCTTTCTGAATTTTTTCTCTGCTTTATCTCTGAAAAGGAGGCATAATCTCTCCCTTTCTGACAGACTTTGGTTATTACCACCTAGTTTGTTTCCCTGCATAATCGTTTTGTTAGGATATTTCATGCCATCTGTGATGGGTGGAGAATGAAAGAATAGGAGAGCTACAGTGAAAGGGGGTTCTGAAGTTGGACAGGCAGATACAACTCCAGGATGGTGTATTTTGATCCACGTATCAGTTTAGGATGGTGCAAAGCATCGATGGATAATTCTGAAGATGAATAGCCAGATCTCATTTTCCATATCAAAAATGTCAGAGAACATTTACAATATGGGAGGAGGTAGTTCAGTGAACCATGCTGATCCGAAACGTGCTAGCTACTAAGCTGAATCCCAATGTCCAGCAGTTGATCTATAGACCCACATCATGGCTCTTCACCAACATGCTTCAGAACTTTTTAAACAAGGGGCAGTGAGTTTCCACTGATCTCACGTGTGGAAAAAGGTGTCCTCTTCTAATGCTTCTACTACTTTAAATACACATCCTTTGCTAAGATAAATAGGAGTTTTCCCTTTAGCCCATCTAGCCCCTCGTAATTTTACACACTTCCATTGTCTCTCTTCAGCCTTCTCTTCCAAATAAACCAGTCCCTCCTCTTCTAAACTATCACCATAGCTCAAAAGACACATTTGCTAGATACCTGAAATAAAAACAGGGAAGGTACACAAAAATGCTGGAGAAACTCAGCGGGTGCAGCAGCATCTATGGAGCGAAGGAAATAGGCAACGTTTCAGGCCGAAACCCTTCTTCAGATCCCGTCTGAAGAAGGGTTTCGGCCCGAAACGTTGCCTATTTCCTTCGCTCCGTAGATGCTGCTGCACCAGCTGACTTTCTCCAGCATTTTTGTGTACCTTCGATTTTCCAGCATCTGCAGTTCCTTCTTTAACACATAAAAACAGGGAATATTGGAATCCCAATGTCAAGACATGGAAGGCTACAGGCCAAGTGCTGGTAAATGGGAAAAGTGTAATTTTGGTGCTCGATAACTTGGCAAGGAAATGGTTGGCTGAAGGGCTATATAACTAGTTGATGCTCTGATGATGACTAATTTGTATGACTTTCTGACTCCCAGTAGGCCAGGCAACACCTGCGAAGAGAAAAAATGAGTTAACATACATGTTCTGTCATCAGTATGAGAAAGATTGCAAAGAAGCATATATTAAATAGCAGAACAGGAAGTAGAATGGCGAGAACAAAAGAAAAGTGATAGGGTGGAGATAAAGAGAAACAGAGAATGTAATGAAAGCTTATTATTAATTATTTAGCTGCCTTAGAGGAAGTGTCATTTGGAGAAAATGAATGAGAATAGAGGGGAAAAATAAATAATACTGCCAGATAGGAACAGCTAGAAATCTGAACACTGGCAGGCCAGGCAGCATCAGTGGAAAGTAAAGGACTGAGTTAACATTACAGGTTGATGACCTTGCATCAAGCAATGATTTCCCCTGACAGTTGCAATTTTCCCATCCTGTCAGCCTCCTAGTAAATCACAGTAGATCAAGCAGTTTTTGTGGTGAGAGAAAAAGATTGATGACCTATCATCAGCACAAGAACATTAAATCAGTACCTCTCTGTATAGATGCTGTCTGACTGCTTTATATGTACAATATAAATATTTTTACTTCTGATTTTCGACATCAGCAGTGTCTTGCTGTCTGACTATTATAAATTCCATCTGCATCCTCTCATTTTACATTCTTCCTTCAGTTTGGAGACCAGAAATGTATGCAGAGCTTAAGTTGTCTAATTTGTATTGTATATTGTTCCATCATAGGCTCGCTGCTTTTCTGTGCCTCGGTTAATGAAGGGAAAAATCAGTTTTCCTTTTTAATCACCTTATTCATCTGCCAGGCTGCATTTACGAATCTGTCGACATATAATCCAAGTTTATTTCTCTATAATATTGAGGATCTTACCATTTATTGTGCAATCTGTTGCCTTGTTGCACCTGGTCACATACATCATCTCACATTTGACAGGATTAAAGTCCATTTGCCATTTTTATGCTCGGATGACCAGATTATCATCTTCACCTTGCTTGCTAGTCATGGAGAACAGTTGTTGTATTGTCTTAGGCATGTTTGTCATACTTCCTACATTAATTCCACATGATTAAAACAAAACGGCAAAAGGCAAGGGGCCAAACCTGAGCTCTGTGAGCCCCGTGGTAATAGCTATTCAGTCACAAAATTATCCATCCTTCATTACCCATAGCTTCCTGCCACGCATCAGTTTTGGATCCAATTTTCCATTATTCCTTTGATTCCATGGACATAATCTTTTAACCAGACAGCCATATGGGCCGATCTTATAAGCCTAACTAATCAATTTTCAATCAATCTTTTTCAGTCTTTCTAATCAAGCTATTCAATTGTTAAGCATGATCTTCCATTAAAAAATACCCTGATTAATCTGTGCGCTTATGAATTAAAGTTTATGGCGTTCTTTGAAATGGATTCCATTAATTTTCCCTTCATTGAAGTTAAACAAATAGGCCCATGATTACTTGGTTTATCCCAGCCTCCATTTTTAAAGAGCATTGCAATGTTGGGAGTTCTCTAATCCCTTGGCAACGTTACTGTATCCAGAGATTATCATCAAATATCTGTCAGTGCCTCTTCACTTTCCTCCCTTGTTGCTATTAATGGATGGAATGTATCTCGCCTGGGTGTGGAAATATATCAATTTTCACGTACCAAGATAGTTAGACAGATGTTAGCATGTTTATATCATCCAATATTTTGCATTGTTCTTCATTAATCACACCAGTTTGGTTTCTCTATTTGGGGAAGGTGGTGCAATTTCATTGATAGACACAAAGTACCTGAGTAACGTAGTGGGTCAGGCAGAATCTTTCAAGAAAAAGGATGGGTGACATTTTGGGTCGAGAAAAGACCAAGACCAATCAGAGCCTTTCCTAAATGGCCTTAGGCAGGGCATTGCCTGGTATGCCCTTTGTTGACCAGGGATGGTGTGATCTCAAGAGGAAAACAATGTCTCGATCTCAAGAGGAAAACAAGAGGAAAACATACTAGTACTACGAAGTACATAGACATAGCGTCATATAGCATGGAAACAGACCTTTCGGCCTGACTCGTCCATTCTGACGATGATTTCCCATCTAAGCTGCTCCCATTTGCCAGAGTTTGGCCCATGTTCCTCTAAACCGTTGCTATCCACGTACCTCTCAAAGAGTCTTTCAAATGCAGATGTAGAACCTGTCTCATCTACCTCCTCTGGCAAATTGTCCTATTTACCTAGGTGAAAAAGTTGCCCCTCGGGTTCCTATTAAATCTTGCCCCTCTCACCTTATACCTATATGCTATGGTTCTGGATTTGCTTACCCTGGGTAAAAGACTATGCATTCAACCTATCTATTCCCCTTATGATTTGATACACCTCTACGAGATCCTTAAAGGAATAAAGTCCTCCCTATCTGACACCAAACATGTGTTGTCTTTTTGGCGCCAAGTAGGCTCAACATGTTGTTGTCTTGTTCGTTATACAGTCATGAAACAATTTGCAATCTTTGATTTTACATGCTAGTAATTTTTAATCCCTATTTTGCCTTTCCAATTTCCATCCAATATATTGTCAATTTTCTAGCTTTTCTACTGTATTAAATGCTCGATGCTTAACATGAAATTAATTTTGCTCTATCTTACTATCTGTAGCATCGTGAATGTCTCCCAATCCTCTGAGTCTAATTTACTTTCAGTCCAATTTAGGCAAATTCAGAATGTCCTCTTCTCATGGCTTGCTGTATACTGGTTGAGAAAGTTCTCCTGAAAGCAGAGGAGAATTTCTGTACCTCATTACCATACACTGATTCTCTCGCTTTTTACAAGGGTGTTGCCAGGACTAGAGGGTCCGAGCTAGAGCGCAAGCTAGGATTTTATTTCCTGGAACGCAGCAGTGTAAGAGTTGATCTTATAGAGGTGTATAAAATCACGAGGGGAATTAATATGATGAATGAAAAGGGACTTTTACCCAGGATAGGAGAATCGAGAACTAGAGGACTAAGATTCCTCCCTCCTAGCAGCACAATGAGGAATTGGCTAGTCAGAAGGTCGCTGATGCTGGCTCTGTCTCTCCATCCCGTCATGACATTAAGAGAGTTAGTGCTCTTAATGTCATGACTTCATAACTGTAATTGTTGGTCAGCAGGTTGGATGTTTGAATTCAAATACACATTAAACTTCAGTTCCTAGGTGCTGCACAGACGACAAACTGTATGTAGGTCCATGGTTTATTTATCTGGTTGAAGTTGACCCTGGGACTTCTAAGTCTACTGCAACATTCATTACATCTTGAAATTAAGAAAAGAGACTTGCCTTGATAATAGAGAACAACTTGGATAAATAATTTTAGTTTGCGTGTTCTTAGGTTTCTGGTCTTTGTCTTTTATTCTTGAAATATTTGTACTGTAGATTGATACTAGTTAAATAAATCTATGCAGCCGGAATGTAAACATATCCATATGTCAGTTGGAAAATAATTAACAAATGTCACTTTTCCCCCCCCCCACTTGTGTTCACGCTTTGTCTGCCCACCACTGTAATCATCCCACTTCTCTCTCACCTTCCACCCTGTTCCCATTCCTTCCCTCTGGCCTCTCCACACTATCTGCCCCCTCTCCCTGTTGGATTTCCCATGCTGGCTATCTAAGGAATATGCTAATTCGGGGTGGAATTTGAACAACATGCCGGTCTTGGAGCAGTCTGTATTGACTCACATCAACGCTGACATCTCTGGAATGAAGGTTCCTTGGCTTTACGTGGGAATGTGCTTCTCTTCCTTCTGCTGGCATATTGAAGACCACTGGAGCTACTCCATTAACTTTCTGCACTGGTTCGTAAATATATTGACCTATTGCATAATATTGCTTTCTTCCAATTAGTCCTGAATGTATTCAATTTAAGTGTAGTCATTAAAGAATAACATCAAGATAGTATGTGGACGAGGAATATCTTTTAAAATATACTTGTTGGGTTGTGATACCCATTCGAGTGTTGTATTCATTAAGCCTAAATTAATGTTGTGCAAGTTTTGTTATTAATAATAGCTTTTGAGTTTGTCACTTCACAATGTTATGTCATAAGATCATAAGTGATAGGAGTAGAATTAGGCCATTCGACCCATCAAGTCTATTCCGCCATTTAATCATGGCTGAGCTATCTCTCCCTCCCAACACCATTCTCCTGTCTTCTTCCCATAACTCTGACACCTGTCCTGATGCAGGGTCTCAACCCAAAACATTGACCATCCCTCTACCTCCACAGTTGCTATCTAATGTGCTAGGATCCACCAGCAGCTCAATTTTTGTTCCAGATTCCAGAAACTGTAGTCGCTCATGACTCTAATTTGTGTCTCTTCTTTCTCTCTTTCTCATCCACAATGTCTGACTGCCTCTGTCAGTCTTTCTCTCTCCGTTTCCCCTTGTTAATGTTTGTCTCCCCCTTTCTTCATTCTGCCTCTTCCACTTCTCTCTATCTCACACTTTGCCTTCATTCTCCCTCTATTCAATCTCACTCATTGACAGCCAAGCATAACTGTTGTTATATAGATTTCCCCTTTGGTAGTCCCGTCCTTGTACCTGGATCTCTGGGTGGTCCCCAGTCCCAGTACTGTGGTGGAGCTCTGCAGCAGTTACCTGTCCTTGACACATTATAACTGTTGTCAGGCAACTGCACTGTCTTATCACTGACTAGAGAGCGGTTCTATCCTGCCATCTACCTCATTGGAGACCCTCGGATTATCTTTAATCAGACTTTTCTGGACTTTATCTTGCACTAAATGTTATTCCCTTTATCCTGTATCTGTACACTGTGGGCAGCTTGTTTGTAATCATATATAGTCTTTCCGCTACCTGGATAGCACACAACAAAAAGCTTTTCACTGTACCTCGGTACACGCGACAATAATAAACTAAACTAAATTATACTAAACTAAGTATTCTGGACTCAAGATTGGAGAATCTGTTGTTGAGATGTGGATTATTGCTGGATGGACACTAGAAGAAATCAAGTAAACAAATTCCAAATGAAGTAATGCATTCAGGTCACAGAGCACTTCACACTGGATTTCAGCTCATTGTGTCTTTTTAACTACATTTTTAGCTTCGGGGTCTATTGATGTCTTATAGGTATGTTTTTTTTTTTTTTTTTAAATTTATTAGAAGCAAATGTACAAAAATGGAACCAACAGTATATAAAATAATACGGTTATTGTACAGCTTCAATTTTAACATTTAGCTAAAGTTGGAAGAAAAGAAATGAGAAAAAGCAATAAAGAGAAATAGTGAGATGTGCAAAGATAGAGCCCCTAGACTACTGAAGTGGTGTTGCCAAAGAGTGAATAAATGAAAGAAAGAAGAGAGGAATAGAAAAACTAAAAAATAAAAGGACAAAAAGAGAAAGAAAGAAAAAAGTGGTGATATACCTGCCTCACATCCCTCCCCACCCACCTCACCCAACCTGTAATTAAATTTAAATCGAAAGTTGTGTTGTACCATACTATCCTTGTAATATATCAATGAATGGTGTCCATGTCTTCGAAAAATGATCTGTTTTTTCTGCCAAGACAAGTCTAATATTTTCAAGATGTAGCGTCTCGGACATGTTTATAATCCACATCTGATGTATGTTTCGAAAATTTGAGTATTCTTTTTTTCGCCGTTATCAGGCCATAATTAAGGAAACGTCTTTGAAATAATGATAGCTCAGAGCAGGCTTCTGACGTACCTAGAATGATCAATTCCGCATCGGGATCCAATTTTATTTTTAGTGTTTTTGAAAAAATTTCAAAAGTTCCTCTCCAGAAATTATGTAACTTTATACAAGAGACAAAGGAATGGGTTATAGTTGCTTCCTGAAGAAGACATTTATCGCAAATAGGAGATACATTTGGAAAGATCTTATTCAGTTTAGACTTTGAATAATAGTCTGTGCAGTATTTTAAATTGAATTAACGAATGCCTAACGTTAATCGAGCAATTGTGTATATATATAGAAGGTTTTCCTCCCATCTGTCTTTTAGAATTTTTAGGCCAAGTTCATCTTCTCAAGCTCTTCTAATTACTTCTGTCTTATAGGTATGTAAAAAGGAAAAGATTAGTGAAGAATCTCTGCTGTGCGATTAAAAGGCCCATCTTCTCCTATAACTCATTTTGAAACACACCTTGTTCATATGATCATTTACCAATCTCTACCAATTCTAGATCCTGGCAACCTTTCTAAAGTGTACTCCTTGTAATTGTATACAATGGAGACACGGGTGACATCTGAATGGTCTTTAGATTTTTGTATTTTTGCTTGTTAAAAAGCAAAGGATTTTGTACTCTTTTTAACGATTTGTCCTCCCGCTGTCAGAGATCAGTTTGCAGAAATCTCTAGGTGTTTCTGTTCTTCCATTCCCTTTAAAATTGTAGCATTTTGGTTTTTATTGCCAATCTGAATTCTTCTTACTGATTTGTTTGAGGGGTAAATGGTAATTTTAAAAATTATGTGAAGATATACATTAGTTTGATGTAATAACCTTACTTTTCCATTGAACTATGTAATTAAAAGCAATTAAAATACTATTATTTTTTTCCAAAGATTGTGCTTTTGTAGATGTGTATTGAGTGTTAGAAACAAAGAACTACAGATGCTGGTTAATTGGTAAAAGTAAACAAGGTTCTGGAGTAACTCAGGAGGTCAGGCAGCATCTCTGGAGAAGATGAATAGGTGACATTTTGGGTCGAGTCCCTTCTCAGCCCAAAACTTCAGCCATCCATGTTCTCCAGAGATGCTGTCTGACCTGCAGAGTTACTCCAGCATTTTGTGTATTGAGGTTATTGCTAAAACTGTGCAAGTTGCCTTTGTAATTAAGTTTTATTTTTCATGCTGTGAAACTGGAAGGATGAACATGCATTTTGTGACTGCATTCACAGGGGCGAACCGAAGACGTGGTATGGGGTGCCGGGATATGCTGCTGAACAACTTGAACTTGTAATGCGGAAGCTGGCTCCAGAGCTCTTCCATTCTCAACCAGACCTGCTGCATCAACTGGTGACCATCATGAATCCTAATATTCTTATGGAGCACGGGGTTCCGGTATGTTCTTCCATTTCTCTCTCCTATACACTCAGCTGCCAAAACTGAGGCCTGAGTCTTATAGCGTGGAAATAGGCCCTTTGGCCCAATTTGCCCACACCGGCCAACATGTCCAAGCTACACTAGTCCCACCTTCTTGCATTTGGCTCGTATCCCTCCAAACCTGTCCTATCCATGTACCTGTCCAACTGTTTATTTAATGTTGGGATAGTCCCTGCCTCAACTACCTTCTCTGGCAGCTCGTTCCATACACCCACCACCCTTTGTGTGAAAGAATTACCCTTCAGATTCCTATTAAATCTTTTCCCCTTCAACCTATATCCTCTGGTCCTCGATTCCCTTACTCTGGGCAAGAGACTGTGCATCTACCCTCTCATGATTTTATATACCTCGATAAGATCACTCCTCATCCTCCTATGCTCCAAGGAATAGAGTCTAGCCTACTCAACCTCTCCCTATACCTCATGTCCTAGCAACATTCTCGTAAATCTTCTCTGTACCCTTTCCAGCTTGACAACATCTTTCCTATAACATGGTGCCCAGAACTAAACACAATACTCTAAATGCGGCCTCACCAACGTCTTGTATAACTGCAGCAGAACTTCCCAACTGCAAGAAATTATAAATGTTGTGGGTTACATGTTCTTCTCTGCAGCCTGGATAAGCTATTCTTAATAGAAATTAAATTTATTTTGGATCCACCAATTTTATTCTTTTAAACTTAACAGTTTATGATAGTGAAATTCTCAAAGCATAGTTGAATAAGAAAATTAGCCTTTACAAGAATGATGTGGTTTAATTCAAATAATCATCCCTCAGTTCAGTTTATCCTGTGATGATTTGGGGTTTGTTGGACACTTCACTTCTGTGAGCCTTGTCTGAAACTTGCAAACATCGTAACCGTACCTGTTCATATCATGTCTATACATATGTAAGTGCAGACTTCTTAAAAAGAGCCAGTGGATTGCAATTATAAGACTTTAAAAAAACCCTCTCTTAATGGTCAGACAGTAAATCCATTTTTCCAGCCAAGTCATATGGAGTTGATGGTCTCAGTTAAAAAAAGAACACAAGAAGGAGCAGAAGAAAGACATTTGGCCTTTTGAGCATGCTCTGTTCCAAAATCCCTTGATATCCTAGAAATCTGAACCGCCATAGACCTCTGTGATCGAAAATTGTAAAGGTTTAGACCTTTTCTTTGTTAAAAAGGTTCACGTTGCATCAGTATAAAGGGCCTACCCCTTAATCTGAGAATGTGACCTGGTCCTAGAATGCTCAGCTAAGGGAAACATCATCCCTGCAACCAGCCGTGAGGTCTTGAGAATTTGCAGTGTTTACAAGTTACAGTGAGCACCCCACACTCTTCTGAAAAAGTAAATTTTGCTTCAAAGCAAAACTGTCTTCCCTGAACCACTCCGACGATTCTTCACTGTCTTTCCTTCATGGAAAGTATAAGTCCATGCCGCATCTGCACCCAGGATGAGGCGTTTCAAACCAGGGCATCGGAGATGTCCTCATTCTTCAGGGAATGGGGGCTCCACTCTTCTACTATAGATGAGGCTCTCACCAGGATCTCTTCTATACTCCGTAACTCTGCTCTCACTCCCCATCCCCCTTGAGTACAAGGGCAGAGCCCCCCTTGTCCTCACTTTCCACCCTACCAGCCGTCATATACAACAAATAATCCTCCGACATTTTTGCCACCTCCAACGGGATCCCACTACTGGCCACATCTTCCCATCCTCTCCCCTTTCGGCTTTCCGCAGAGACCGCTCCCTCCGTAACTCCCTGGTTAATTTGTCCCTTCCCACTCAAACTAGCCCCTCTCCTGGCACTTTCCCTTGCAACCGCAGGAAATGCTACACTTGTTGCTTTACCTCCCCCCTTGACCCAAGCAGTCTTTCCAGGTGCGGCAGAGGTTCACCTGCACCTCCTCCAACCTCATCTATTGCATCCGCTGCTCTAGGTGTCAGCTGCTCTACATCGGTGAGACCAAGTGTAGGCTTGGCGATCGCTTCGTCCAACACCACAGCTCGGTTCGCAATAACCAACCCGATCTCCCGGTGGCTCAGCACTTCAACTCCCCCTCCCATTCCGAATCCGACCTTTCTGTCCTGGGCCTCCTCCATGACCAGAGTGAAGCCCACCATAAATTGGAGGAGCAGCACCTCATATTTTGCTTGAATAGTTTACACCACAGCGGTGTGAACATTGACTTCTCCAATTTCAGGTAGTCCCTGCTTTCTCCTTCTTTCCCCTCCCCTTCCCAGCCCACTGTCTCCGCCTCTTCCTTTCTTCTTCCTGCGCCCCCACCCCCACATCAGTCTGAAGAAGGGTCTCGACCCGAAACGTCGCCTATTTCCTTCACTCCATAGATGCTGCCTCACCCGCTGAGTTTCTCCAGCATTTTTGTGTGCCTTATTTTTTAGATAAAGTCACCAAAACTTAACACCAGGTGCAGTCTCATCAAGCCTCTGTGTAATTGCCTTAAGACAGCTTTGTTCATAATTCCCAAATTCTCTCATCATGAAGGCCAATGCACCATTTCCTTTCCCATAATCCCTTGGTGCAACTGTATGTTGCCTCTCAATGCCCTGTTTTGATGTTTTGCTCTCTAGTTGAGGAAAATGAACATCTTCAATCATACTCATATTTTTTTTAACTCATTCTCAGGTGTTCCGAACAAATCAATGTGCTGGTGAGTTTGTGGTTACTTTCCCGAGAGCTTACCACAGTGGATTCAACCAGGGATACAACTTTGCAGAAGCAGTGAATTTCTGTACTGCAGATTGGGTATGTCTTGTCACTTATGAAAAAATATTTTTAATGGAACAACATTTCAAATGTGTATCTGTTTTGTGTGGTATTTGCCACAGGTTATGCTCGTAGAAAATATACGTATTCAGTTGAATCTATCAAAGTTGACAGAATGCTGTGGGATCGGCAATCTCAAGATTTAGACAGAATAACCACCAAGAATAGTAATGTATTTCCAAACACTTGGTGATATGGATGTGAACTTGCAAATTGTTCTCTGGCATCTGTTACCTTGTTCATCTTGGTGGTCTTAGTCATGATTTAGAAGATGCTATCCAAGATGCTTAGGTGTTGCATATTGTAGATGGAGCACACAAAAACCATATTGAAGGGATGCCAATGAAACAGGCATCTTGGTCCTGGGTAATGACAATTATCTTGAATGTTGCTGGAGCTGTGCTCATCCAGGAATGAATCCCATCACCATGCTTTCATGACTTGCAGTTAGCAGAAAGATTTGCAGATGACAGATAATACTTGTTTAAGTTGAGATGTACTGGAATGGGTTATAGGCAGTGCAGTTATTGGGCAAGTTGCAGAATGCATTGTACACTTATTTCGTATTCTGGGAAAGGGTGGCGTGTGCTATGATGATGGTGTGTAATGAGATAAGGAGCCTGTGGACTAAAGCATCTGTTTAAGATGGATCTGCAGGTGATCTGTTTACCTCAGTGAATATTTTCCACAGTCTCTAAACACAGGAGGAGATTCCCAATTACCCTATTTGACCCTCTTCTAGCTTTGTCCTTTGAGCAGTATTCCACAAAAAGCACTAATCACAGCACTCTACCAGTACAGGCAGGTGTACAGACTAAAGGACTTTGAAAGCTAGAGATTTGTGCACTGTCAAAGATGCCAGTACCTTTGAATCTAAAGACACTGAGTGATATTGGATCAAGTTCAAGAGATTAAAATATTGCTTAACCTTATACACTGGAAAATAATTTAATATAGATGTATAAAAGTAACCATCTAACTTTTCCCACAAGCTGCCTGGTGTCTCCCATTCATTTGAATGGGGGCTGCTGCACTTGCAGCAAGATTAACCTTTCGGAGACTCAATAGGGAGGCTTCGCAGGCTCAAGGTTGGGAAGGATGAAGAAGATTATGTTGTCCTATTGGACTCGTGGTTGGCACGCCACTAGCGGTTACTGCAGGGTGCAAGATGCTGGAGATAATCCCCAGTTAAGCCACCCGCCGATGTCAGCCTGGCCATTTACTTGTTATACCATTACAGTTGTCAGGTTCAATGAGGAATGCAAAAGGGTGTGTTGGGAGTGGTGAATATGCTAAAAAATATGATGCCACTCTGCCAATGCTGCAGGACATGATTATATGCAAGGACATCAAAAACAACACTCAATAGTGCTAAGCAATTTCACAATCCATATAACGTGTCAACGTGGACCTTTCTCTGCCATTTGTCTTGGTATGCATCCTCTCTCCTGTCGCTGCCTCATACAAATGCGAATCTGCACCTGCATCATGCTGGTGGGGTGCAGCAACAAAGTGAGGTGCAGCAACGAAGGAATAGAAGAGGAGGTGCATGTCTCACCTTGAAGGATATGCTACAAAGTTTCTAGAGGCAGTGGATTTGTTCCAAATAAATAATTTTTCCCAAATACTACTCTTTCATAAATGATCTAAATGGCATATTAGAATTATGTATTATCACATTAGTTATCCAAGTATCTAAGGTGCTTGCTCTTTTGGATTGTTATGCCTGTAAATGGTATCTACTTTCAAGCTGGGAACATTTTAATTTTATGGAGGACTGTCATTTTCAGGAATTTATTCTTCGGTTTAATTGATTTCAGCTCCCCATGGGTCGGCAGTGTGTCAGCCATTATCGGCGCCTGCACCGATACTGCGTGTTTTCACATGAAGAACTGATCTGCAAAATGGCAGCTGATCCAGAGGGTTTGGATGTTGAGTTAGCAGCTGCTGTCTACAAAGAGATGCTGACAATGATTGAGGAGGAGAGGCAGCTGAGGAAGACAGTCTTCCAGATGGTATGCACAAATTCATAGAATAAACCTGTAGTGGTGGCCCATTTGGCGATTGTGCTTGTTCTGGCTCTTCTAACGATGTCCGATTGATCATGATTTTCACTGCAAATCCCAGCAGTACTAGCAGTTACATAATCGTAAATGGTTTCCTCTTATTTATGTAAACCCTTTTGACAACTATTGTCAAATCGCCTGCTGTCACCATCTCCATCAGTGCAATCCCAACCGTTCACCTTTTGCTTTGGTTTCTGGTCCAGTCTCGTCTGTTGAGAGATCGGACCAAAGTATGTCTCTCCACCCCTTTACTATCTACTCACCGTTTGAAGTGCTTTTAAACGTTGTTATTTTATATGCTTCTACCATCACCTCTTGCAGCACATTCCAGATATTCACCATACTCTGTGCGGAGAGTCTTACCCCTCAGATCTCCCTTAAAAGTTCTTCTTTTTCATCTTAAACTATATCCTCCAGTTCTCTGTACTGATTCTGGTGCACATCACTTGTCACATCCTTCGAATCAGAAAAAGGGTCCTTCCACCACTACCTTCTGCCTCCTATAACAAAGCTAATTATAGATCCAATAAGCTAACTTGTCTTGGATCACATGTACCTTAACTTTCTTTCTCTTGGATCCGATGTGAACTCTTGTCAGAAGTCTTATTAAAGTCCACATCGACGACATCTACTGCACTGCCTTCATCAATCTCCCTTGTTACCTGCTCAAATAAATTCAATTAAATGAGTGAGTTAGGATTTCAGATACTAATAAATTAGAAAATTAAGGAGAATATAAGGAGTGTACAAGCAAAATTAAAAGAGGAATTAGAAAGCAGAATGCGGGCCTGGAAAATGCTGGCAAGCAATACCAAAAGAAAATGAATGTACCCAAAGAGCAGAAGTTATCAGGATGGGATGAAATATATGCCAGTGTTTTTCAATGTAGAAGTGGGGCCAGAGGACTGCCAACATTACACTGCTTTTTTGAAACAAAGGAAGAGGTCAACTGAGCAATTATGGGCAGTTAATTTTATTTTGGTGATGGGGAAACAATCAGCATTAATTCTAAAAATAGTGTAAATATTTATAAAATAGATTTATCAAGGGTAGATTTATCAAGATGGATGTTTTTAAGATGTGGTCATGAGACAGCAGATGCTGGAATCTTGAGCAAAAAACAAACTGGATTTAGATTCATGTATATTTAAATTGATAAAGAAGAGCATGCATAGAATTATTAAACCCAAATAGTATTTGTCTAAGCTGGTAGAAATTTTTGGCTGACTTGGAAGGTTCCGGAAAAGCATACTGCAGATGTCATCCGTATGGATATTCAGAATGTCTTTTGTTTGTAAGCAAAATTGAGACTCCTGGAATAAAGGGGTCATTAGCAGTATGAGTTATATGTTAGTCAGTTATAAATGGCTATTTTTCCGACTGGAGGATGATAATGGATGGGCTATGCCAGAGTGGGCTATGTCAGGATGGGCTACGTCACCCAATCTCCCAGTTGCCAAACATTTTAACTCTCCTTCCCGCTCCCATACTGACCTTTCTGTCCTGGCCTCATCCACATGCAAATTGGAGGAACAGCACCTCATATTTTGTTTGGGCAGCTTATAACCCAGTGGCATGAATATTGATTTCTCTAACTTCAAGTAACGCTTGCATTCCCCCTCTCTCTGTCCTTCCCCCACCTTAGTCCTCTTGCTAGTTTCACAGTTTGTATTTCTTTGTTATCAGCTCATTCTCGGCCAACAATTGACCATTGTGGGCTCCACCCTTCCTTTCATCGATGTAAGCTCTACTTTGTTCTATACCTCCCCATAACTCCAGTGTCCCCCTCCCTGACTCTCTGTCTGATGAAGGGTCTCGACCCAAAACGTCACCTATATCTTTTCTCCAAAGATGCTGCCTGACCTGCTGAGTTATTGCAATATTTTCTATCTATCTTTGGGCGACAATGTGACCTATACTCCACTGTATATGGTAAAAATTCAAAATTTGTAGTTGACACAAATGATTGGTAAACAGTTATGAGGGTAGGTTTAGGCTTTAAGTTGACATCAGCGAACTGGCAAAATAGACAAACTAGTAGTAGATGAAATTAAAATTTGTTGTTAAATTAAAATTTAAAAAATGCAGACACTTGAAATCTGAAATGAAAATAGGAAATGCAGGCAGCATGCGGAAGAAGTAACTGATTATATCAGGCAGCATGCGGAATGAGAAACTGAGTTAATATTTCAACTCCATGCTCCTTCATTAGAACTCAAAGAGCAAGCTAGTTAATGTTAAGTTGCAGAGAGGGTAGGAAATGTTGGAATGGACAGAGGGATTATTTCTGGCAGGGTGAGGTCAGGGTTGCTGTGGGGATAAGATGTAAATGAAGCCATCCAAGTAAATACGATACGAAAGCACTTTATTTATCCCAGGAGGATAACAACAGTCATAAAACCCCCACAAAATACATGAAACAAAATTAAAGTGACAAGTGGGAAGGCTTGGGGGATGTGCAAAGATTGGGGGGGGGAAGGGGAGGTGAGGGGAGTCAGTCTCGGTCTACCCCACGACAGAAGGGGGAGGAGTTGTAAAGTTTGATAGCCACAGGGAAGAAGGATCTCCTGTGGCATTCTGTCCTGCATCTTGGTGGAACCAGCCTGTTGCTGAAGGTGCTCCTCAGAGTGACCCGTGTGTCATGGAGGGGGTGAGCTGCATTGACCGCAGTTTGAGGCGCATCCTCCACTCCAAGACCACCTCCCATGAATCCAACTCCTCCCCCAGGACTTAGCCAGCCTTCCTGATGAGTTTGTTGATCCTATTGGCCTCCGCATCCTTCGCCCTGCAGCCCCAGCACATGGCAGCGAAGAAGATGGCCACCGATTGGTAGAGCATCTGCAGCATCTTACTGCAGATGTTGAAGGAGCGGTGCCTTCTCAAAATGTAGAGCCGGCTCTGCCCGTTCTTGTACAGGGCCTCAGCGTTCCTGGACCAGTCCAGTTTACTGTCCAGGTACACTCCAAGGTAAATTGCACATCCACACTGCTGATGGAGACAGGGGACAGGGGTGTTCCTCTCCTCCTAAAGTCTACCACCAACTCCTTCGTCTTGTCGGTGTTGAGCTGCAGGTGATTCAGCCCACACCATTCAACAAGATCGTTGACTACACCTCTGTATTCAGTTTCCCTCCCCTCACTGATGCAGCCCACAACTGCAGAGTCGTCTGAAAACTTCTGCAGGTGGCAGGAGACGGAGTTGTATCTGAAGTCTGAGGTGTAGATGGTAAACAGGAAGTGAGAGAGGACCGTCCCCTGTGGGGCCCCAGTGTTGCTCATCACCATGTCCGAGACACAGGAAAATTGAAAAGAATGAACTCAATGGAACGTAAAAACTGTGATATGGAGGTCATAGTTGAAGGAAATGAAGAGCAGATCAGATGGTCATAGAAAAAGTCATATATTTGTACAGCATAGAAAAAGGCCTTTCAGCTCAACACGTTCACACCGACTAATGCCTATTAATGCTGATGACATTTCCCCACATTAGGCATATATCCATCTATTCCTTTTCTCGTCCAAATGCATTTCAAACACTAATTGTATCTGTATTTTCCACTTCTACTGGCATTTCATTCCATATAATAAATTTCCCCCCTTTGATCTTCATTGTTAGTGGGGGGAAAAAACGGAACCAATATTCCAGTTAGATTAACCTGCAGCAAAACTGGACCATTAAATAATCAAACCATGTAAAAGTGCATCAAACCATGTTAAAATGGCATTTGCGCTCTTGGTAATACATAATTAAAAAAAATAAGTAACATATAAATCAGAAAACTGGTAAGAACAAGATTATACGAACAGGCTAATCAAATTAACAGGTTGTAATTTGGAAGAAAATTTGTGCTGTGTGATGTTATAAATCAAATGGTGTATTTAAAGGTAATGCAACATCAGGGACCTGGGGCTTTACATCTATGAGTCTATGACCAGTATACATTGATAAGACTTAAGAAACCCAAATGGATTTTTGGCTTGATATATAAATACATATAGTGTGAATGAATGTGAGAATGTAAATTTTTTTTTTGGAATCTTCATAATTAATTTGTTTTATTATCTCATTTGGAGTGTTTTGTCTAAATCATAAGACAAGGCATGTCAGAACTCGCACCAGGACTAAAATTCCACAGAGAAGAAAAGTTGGTATTCTTGTCGCCAAAACAGAATGTTTAGGGTTTGATAGAATATTACTACAAATTATGTTAAGGTGCTTTGGTAACTGACAAAAGTACCATTGCAGTGATGTCTTAAATGCTGATCTGAAATATATTACCTCGTGGAAAGGAAATTGGATTTAAATTTGTAAAGGTAGACAACTGCGGAGTTAGGGGAACATGAGTAGGATAGTGGGACTGATTGGTTATTTTTGTCAAAAGCTGCGCTGAGCCAAATGGCCATCAATTGAATTTCATAGCTGGCATAGTTAGTACTTTGGTAAGTTTATGAATGCTGTCCACAAAGATTTGATTATCTCGATCCCAAAATGGAGAATGAGATCTTATTCTCACTGTTTTTATGAACTTGGCTGCTAAGTTTAATAAATGATTTTTAAAATTCATTTGCAGGGTATAATTGATTCTGAACAGGAAGTATTCGAGTTGTTACCAGATGATGAGCGGCAGTGCGAGACATGTAAGACGACATGCTTCCTGTCTGCTGTTACATGCATCTGTGACCCCAGTAGGCTGGTGTGCCTTTATCACGTTAAAGATCTTTGCAGCTGTCCAGTGAAAAAACGTTGTCTCAGGTAAAAAGGATGATTTTAACATATCTTGTGTCATTCTGAACTAATACATATTCCAACGTGTAAGGCAGCAACTCTACCCCTGCGCCGCCGTGGATTTAAGGAATATAATTTATAAAGATTGTGTACGTGAGTGTACAAGAATAGATTCTTGGAGGCTCTTTACAAAATTCCCGCTGTGTGTTTTAATAAATGGTGAAACACAGGAAGAAAGTCATTAAACAGGAAACAAGTGAATTACCAATTATAGCTTGAAAGTCCATTCGGACAATGGGATCTCCCCAACTATGCTGACTGACTGCTAAGTATTTCCAAACTTTTTTGTTTCGGGTTACCAACGCTAGCTGATAGTGTGTGAAACATTCAGGCATAAAACTAATTTAGTTTAAAAATTTGAACAGCAAAGCATAACTAAATAAAAAATGTACACCTCAAATTCCCTTCCTTGACAAATTCCACTCCTTACACTTTTCTAAAAGTTGCACTTGACTAAATGCAAAGCATTATGTAATGTATCAGAAGAGAATCATTCAGCTTACCAGATGTGGCACACTGTTTTGAAGAGCAATCTTATAAATTATACTTGCTGTTCCTCCATTTATTTGCAATTATTTTGTAGTTATTTTTGAAGGTTATTGACCTGGCCCAGTAGGTGAAAGATGTAACTTGCTTAGGAAAGAACTGCAGATGCTGGTTTAAATTGAATGTAGACACAAAATGCGGGAGTAACTCAGCAGGACAGGCAGCATCTCTGGAGAGAAGGAATGGGTAACGTTTCGGGTCGAAGAAGGGTCTCGACCCGAAACGTCACCCATTCCTTCGCTCCAGAAATGCTGCTTCTCCCGCTGAGTTACTCCAGCATTTTGTGTCTACCTTAGATGTAATTTGCTGTTTGACATGAATTTCAGGAATAAAGATGTTTGAGAATGTGCACACTGTGTTACAGATTACTAAAGGGTTTTATTCTCTCAACGAAACTAGGTACCGTTATACACTGGATGAGCTGCCATCTATGCTTTATGGGGTGAAAGAACGAGCCCAGTCGTATGACACCTGGGTGAGTAAAGTGGGAGAAGCCTTGGAAGCGGAACTTAATCACAAGAAAGGTGTGTATTTTTAACCAGGTTTACCATTTATTTTTCCCACCCTTCCCATCTCTACCATATACACTGTCTCCTGATCAAGTGGTGCGCTGTATATTTATTGTCCACGACAAACTTACTTCAGCCATTTGTCAGGTAAAATTTGACCAATATGGCATTTCTCAAATATGGATAACCTTTAGCAAAATAAGCAGTGATTAAAAGTCTACAACAGACTAAAGTGATCAAAATAAATGCATCCTCAAAATAAATAGTTTTATCCAAGAATGCAGACAAGAAAGGTATTTGCAAAACACCTTATGATAATAATGGTTACATGACACTAACTGGGCCAGTGCTGTGGTGCCATAAGATTACGGTAATAATGCTTCAAACGCGGGAAGTTAACAATGATCAAAAAAGCAACCTGACAACTCTTTAAGCTTCAATACCATGTTATGACCAATTATTGGATGTGAACTTGAGGATCAATGGTGAACTATTTACTCTGGATTCAGTGAATGGAAGGGATGGACATGCTTGACCAGCCTTCTTATTCACTGTGGTCCAACCACAGACCCTGACAACTTTGTACCACCCTCCAGCCTGAACAATACCATTACAATGAATTGCTGTTTTTCACTTGCCTGCTAACTTGTTTCGTGCACAAGGCCATAGAGAACAACTCATTTGAAATCTCTCTTCATTTAGATTGAAGTCTGCTTTTTGGATCATCTTGCCGACATTGAACATAATTTACAAATCACTCACTCACTCACTACCTATCAGTGCGTCCAAATTTCCACATTGCAACATGGATAGGAGCACTCTGCCTGCTCCAGGTCATTAATATTGAAAATAAATATTTGAAGGATAAATACTGTTACGGTCCATTCCACCAGTTCAAACTCCAGTCTGAAGAAGACATATTTCAACTCACTGCTTCTATATGATAAGCAGTCTTCATTCCGTCCCAACACACTCCTCCCAATACCACCAGGCCTTGTTTTGTTCACTAGTCTTTTATCTGGAACCTTATCAAATGCCTTATGGAAATCCAGGTCGACATCCACAGAGTTACCCTCATTCAATTCGGCTTGTTATATGCTTGAAGAATTCCAAATAATTATTTAAACATAATTTTTCTTTCATAAAACTCTGAAGTGGTTTGAGTGCATCAACCCTTTCAAAGTGGCTCTTTCTTCTTTGATTATAGACTCCAGCTACCTCTCAGCAACAGTTGTTAAGCTTTCCCAATTTTCGTGTTCTCCTTTGAAAAGGGCATCACATCTGCTTTTTCAAACGCTTCAACCAATGACTACAACTGTATTGTTTAAAATCATTAAACAATACAGTCCCATTAATGTCCCATTAGTACTAAATTACAGCACTTTTGCTTGAAAATTATTCATTTAAAAGCAGAATATTTTTGCTTGGCAGCACTCAAGAGTTTAAAAAAACATTCCTTCCAGAATTTGACCAGCTATCAATCAGGATCGGAAAAATAAATAAATGTTGAACATATCTGCAAATGGTGTTAACACAGCAACCTCACAGGTGCATGTTAATGAGATGTGAGCGTCTATTATGATTGCACAGGATTTATTTGTATCCAGATGCATTGCTAGTTAAATGCCATAGATCACCTTACAAGATCCATAAAAGGCACCAATGTGTGACTCATGGCCACCTTACAGAGACACTCTAAAGGATAAGATGTTGCTGTGAGGTGTTCCCAACCACCAGCTTAATCAGCTCTAAAAGCATCTCAAGGAATTATATGTATTTAAAACTCTGTCACAGGTTTCTTGGTAGGCAAATCATTTATGTCCCTTTGTGGAATTGCTGCCAGTGATGTCAGTTGACAACATACAGTACACCCATTGATTTTTATTCATCTCCTTTCATAGCAATGATAACATTATTCCTACAACTCCAATCGATCTCTGGGATAAGCAAGAAAACATTTACTCACTCTGGGTGGGTTGTTATACAGAACAACTCTGAGATGCTGCACTGTTTCTGTGCATTTGCAAGATAGGAATACAACTAATGCTTATGAACCTTTATTTTTAAATAGTGAGTCAAGAATATTTAGTTGTCATATGTACTGACAATGAAATTCTTCCCTGCAGCAGCTTAACAGGATGTAAATGCAATAAACACAGATGATAATCAAAAAATTGCAATAACCACAATACTGGTGCAAAAGAACCCCAAAGTCCTGAATACAACTGAAGCAAGGCCATAGAGGTTCATAGTTGAGGTTAATATTGTGTGGTGTTCAAGAACCTGATGGTTGTTGGGAAGAAGCTGTTCTTGAACCTGGTGGTGAATTTTGTGTGGTTTCATGCTTATAAATAGCTCAGTGAGGAATAGAAACATAGAACATAGAAAATAGGTGCAGGAGTAGGCCATTCAGTACCCCGTTCCTGCTTTCTCCCCATATCCATTGATTCCGTTAGCCCGAAGAGCTAAATCTTAAGGGCCTGTCCCACTTGGCCGTCATTTGCGCCTCATTTACACGTCATATGTAAAATAAGTCGACGCGTTGTGACGCATGGGTAGCGTGTGGGTAGCGAGGGACGGGCGCATGGAGAGTAGTGGAGGAGTGTGGAGTTGCGCGCGGTATTGCGCGGCCCTCCAGGATTTCGTGCTGCACGAAATCCTCACGCGCTACCTGCGTGACGCATCGGGTACGTACGCTGACGCATTAGCGTCGCACGCTGCGTCCCGACATCCCACGTGTATTGCGTGGTGACGCATGGTTATGTCACCGTCCGTAACCATTCGTCGCACGGTATTCTAATGACGTCACGTGCACCAGACGGCATGATCACGCGTGAATTGCGCGCGATGTCGCGCGTAATGACGCAACGGCCTTTTTTACATATGACGAGTAAATGAGGCGCAAATGAGAGTAAAAGGCCAAGTGGGACAGGCCTTTAACTCTCTCTTGAAAACATCTAGTGAATTGGCCTCCACTGCCTTCCGTGGCAGAAAATTCCACAGATTTACAATGATAGGTACTCTGGGAGTATATGGAAGTTAATGATCTACAGTTTCTGCAGATTTGGAGTGGTGATGTATTATCTTGCTCCTGACCAGATCTTTGCGAACTGAAAGCTCGGTTGGATGAGGCGGAAGACAAGAAATTCCCTGAGAATGACCTGCAGCGACAGCTGCGAACTGCTGTGAAAGAGGCAGAAACCTGCGCGTCCATCGCCCAACTGCTGGTCAGCAGAAAGCAGCGTACCAGGTATGTAGTTTGAAACAAATGTAGTTATTAATTGAGTCAAGCAACAAACGTTTGGTGTCATTAAACTCCAAAACTTAACAAACTTTGAGAAGTTCCCTCATGGTAGGCTGGTCCAAAGATAAAGTCATATAGGATTCTCCGTGAGTTGGCAAGTTGGATGCAGAATTGGCTTAGTTCTAGAAGACGGAGGGTTGTGGTGGATGCGTGTTTTTGTGACTCGTGATCAGGGGTGTTCTGCAAGAATCAGTGTGAGGACTTACGAAATAAGGTGTATCAGTTTATTATTGCCACATGAACCAAAATACAGTGAAAAGCTGCTTTGCATGCCATCCAGGCAGATCACACCATGCACATGATACACAATATGGTGTTGCAGCAACAGAGAAAGTACAGGTAAAAAGAGTGCAAGGGCCGCAACGGGGTAGATTGGGAGATCGAGGTTATGGGAGATCTTGATTGGTTATCAAGAGCCTGATAACAGCGGGGAAGCTGTTCTTGAATTTAATGGAATGTGCTTTCAAGGTTTTGTACCTTCTGTCTGACAAGAGGGGAGACGAGATAATCGGGTTGTGAATGGTCCTTGATTTTGTTGACAGACTGCTTTGCTGAGGCAAAGATGGAGTCGAAGTGGGAGGCTGGTTTGTGTGATGAACTGTGCTGTGTTCATAATTCGCTGCAGTTTCCTGCAGTGATAGGCGGAGCAGTTGCCATCCCAAGCTATATTGCAGGGTGCACTCAATTTTGCATCTGTAAGAGTGACCTGATAGTAACATATAAAAATTATGTGAGGCATAGATAAGGTAGATAGCCAGAGTATTTTTCTCGGGGGGAAATGGAAAAATTTGAGGGCATATGTTTCAAATAAGAGGGGAAAAGTTTAAAGGAGATTTGTGGGCCACATTTGTTTTGCACAGATAATGATAGATAGCTGCCAGAGGTGCACATTGGCAGGTGTGGGCGGCACAGTGGCGCAGCAGTAGAATTGCTGCCTTACAGCGCTGGAGACCCAGGTTCGATACTGTCTTTGGGTGCTGTCTGTATGGAGTTTGTACGATCTCCCTGTGACCGGGTTTTCGACGGGTGTTCTGGTTTCCTCTCACACTCCAAAGACGTACAATTTTGCAGGTTAATTGGCTTCTGTGAATTGTCCCTAAAGTATAGAATATTGCTAGTGTACGGGGTTATTGCTGGTTGGCGCAGACTTGGTGGCCCGTAGGACCTGTTTCCATGCTGTATTTCTGAAGTCTAAAAGGTAGTGGTAAAAGTGGATATTATAGTATCGTTTAAGAGCCATTATGTTTGGTGCAGACATAGAAACATAGAAACATAGAAAATAGGTGCAGGAGTAGGCCATTCGGCCCTTCGAACCTGCACCGCCATTCAATATGATCATGGCTGATCATCTAACTCAGTATCCTGTACCTGCTTTCTCTCCATACCCCCTGATCCCTTTAGCCACAAGGGCCACATCTAACTCCCTCTTAAATATAGCCAATGAACTGGCCTCAACTACATTCTGTGGCGGAGAATTCCAGAGATTCACCACTCTCTGTGTAATTTTTTTTTTTCTCATCTCAGTCCTAAAAGATTTCCCCTTTATCCTTAAACTGTGACCCCTTGTTCTGGACTTCCCCAACATCGGGAACAATCTTCCTGCATCTAGCCTGTCCAACCCCTTAAGAATTTTGTAAGTTTCTATAAGATCCCCCCTCAATCTTCTAAATTCTAGCGAGTACAAGCCGAGTCTATCCAGTCTTTCTTCATATGAAAGTCCTGACATCGCAGGAATCAGTCTGGTGAACCTTCTCTGTACTCCCTCAATGGCAAGAATGTCCTTCCTCAGATTAGGAGACCAAAACTGTACGCAATACTCCAGGTGTGGTCTCACCAAGACCCTGTACAACTGCAGTAGAACCTCCCTGCTCCTATACTCAAATCCTTTTGCTATGAATGCTAACATACCATTCGCTTTCTTCACTGCCTGCTGCACCTGCATGCCTACTTTCAATGACTGGTGTACCATGACACCCAGGTCTCGTTGCATTTATCCACATTATACTGCATCTGCCATGCATTTGCCCACTCACCCAGCCTATCCAAGTCATCTTGCAGCCTCCTAGCACCCTCCTCACAGCTAACACTGCCCCCCAGCTTCGTGTCATCCGCAAACTTGGAGATGTTGCATTCAATTCCCTCGTCCAAATCATTAATATATATTGTAAATAGCTGGGGTCCGAGCACTAGTCACTGCCTGCCATTCTGAAAAGGACCCGTTTACTCCTACTCTTTGCTGGTGGGCTGAAGGGCCTGTTCCTGTGCTGCACATTTTTATTTTCAGTTTGACAGTTTTGGGAATGCCTGGTCACTAGAAGAAATGACTAAAAACAAGCCTGTTAAAGTACAAATAACTTGTTGACGAATGGGACATTATCTGGTTGCTTGATCAAAGGAATGCTTTGATATGATTAGATGCTAAATCATATCATGGACCTCTTGTCAGGTTGGTCATAAAGTATTGGTTAAAGGTTTATAGGATTGGTAATGAAAATGCTTATCCGTTATGTGCACTTTGCAAATGTATGATACGGGTCACAATAATGCTTAGTGTGTCAAAATCACTGTACGAGTTGCAGCTTTTAAGTCATTCTGGAACTATCTCAATGACTTCCTTGCATATGCTCGAATAAATAGGCAAACAAAGGGGCTTAACTTTGAACTGGTAGTTGTGGTGGTTGAAGTCAGACAATGCTCCTCAATCTTCCGATGGACATTCTTCATTTGATGAAAGCATTAGTTGACGTGATTTCTGCACATTCATTGAGAAGATGAAGTCCTGCCTTCATTCCAAGGTTCACACTCCTCTGTGTTTTGCGGCACAAGCATTGTGCTGAGTGGTACTGGTTCTCTGTGGAATTCTCTGCCTCAGAGGGCGGTGGAGGCAGGTTCTCTGGATGCTTTCAAGAGAGAGCTAGATAGGGCTCTTAAAAATAGCAGAGTCAGGGGATATGGGGAGAAGGCAGGAACGGGGTACTGATTGGGGATGATCAGCCATGATCATATTGAATGGTGCTGGCTCGAAGGGCCTACTCCTGCACCTATTGTCTATTGTCTAATGGTTCAGGATAAACGTAAAACAGAAAATACATGTCAGGCCACACTCATGGGAAGTGAAACTGAATTAACTTTTCTGATTAATGACCTCTCATCGAAATTATCAACAGCTTAAAATGTTAACTGCTTCTCTTTCTACTGTTGCTGTGTGGCCTGTTAAATATTTTTCAGCATTTTCAGTATATTGACTTTTTTCTTCTTTTAATTTATTTTAGATCAAAACCAGAGAGTGGAAAAACTCGCACAAAGCTAACTGTCCATGAGTTGAAAGCATTTGTGCAGCAATTGTACAGCCTGCCTTGTCTCATTAGCCAAACTCGACTGGTTAAGGTAAGCATTTAATGAAGACAAGTGTGTGTGTATCACCTCTAACTTTAGTGGTAATTGAATAAAATATTAATTGAGAGTAACATGGCACAAAATACAAATCCTACCCCAATTTACTGAGCTTCCCTTCAGATAACCCCAATCAAGTATTTCTTAGAATCATAAAATTAATTAGTTGAATTGCGTTTTTTTGTCCCATAATGTATAAGTTGGCCAAAGTATACTTAATAAATAATCTCCTGTTCATAAAATATAAAGATTTTTTGTGAACATTCAACAAGTTTAATGACGTTTTCAAGCAATTTGAGTATAAACCTAATTTGTCTCTTTCCATTTAAAAACTAGAAGAGGTTATTGAAGTGATTAACATTTAATCTATGATTTGAGAAATGTTGCTCATTCAGATTAATTGGGTAACACTCAAGTACCATTACCTGTCTTTTGTGTTGTTAGCTTTTTGTACTAGTTGCGTGATGGCCAAATGCTGAACACTTCAGCAGCACAAATCTCCAGGCAGTACCTCGTGCAGGAGTGCGGTTCTTGTGGTTTGCACTATGTAATATATTCAAGTTTACTATGATTTGAACATTAAGAACATGGGAGAGGGTCAGTCGTGATGGCACTTGAAAGAAAACTTTTAATTCAAGCAGCTTCTGTTTCTGACTTGCAGTTAAAAATCAATCCCTGTTGAATATTCTATCAGATCAACTCTCTTCACTATTCTGTTCCCTCTCACTGAAGCCCACTTTGCTGGACTCTATTGCTTGCAGTTTCTCACCTTGGCTCTTAATCTTGGATAATTTCGAAGTGATTTCCCTGCAGCCCTCAATCTTCTATTTCCTGCCTTATAAAGCCACAAATCCATTATCAGCTTACCAAGTTGACGAATCTATGATCTGACTGCTATATTCAATTGCTCTTCACTCCTTGCTATTTTCTATCTTAACGCCTTCTTGGCACTCTGCTTCTCTTTGTGTCTGTAAGGCTATCTGTTATGCAGCCGAGCTTGTCAGGTCCTCAGCAACAACTTAATCCAATAATTCCAACATGGGAAAATACCCGAAGGCTGATGAATGAGGAATAACAGTTGTAGAGCCAAAGGAATAGCAATTTGCTAAGGAACAAATGTTCAGTCAACATAGTTAAGGAGGACTGTAATGAAAGTGGGAGCACCAGACAGATGCTAGGAAGGATTTTTAAAACATGGCGGTTGATGACACAAAAAATAAATGATCAGGAACAAGATTAAGTAAGTTTTCATAGACAAGAGGTTGTTGCAGATGCAGATGGTAAAGATATGGAGGAGTCTATGTACGTCAATGTGAAAATCAAATTGAAAATGTTAGGGAGCACGCTTATGAATAATCAGATGGATGGGTGGGAATTGTGTGGCTGGAACTGGTTAAGGTAGGCACCATTGAATAATAGTTCAGTCGTTTCTCGTTGCTACAAATTTGTTTCTTCTTAATTTAAAAAAATTGTATCAAATCAGCATGAGAAAGTGTCTTGGGGGGGGGGGGGGAGATCATCAGATCAATTTAGTTTATTGTCATGTGTACTGAGGTACAATGAAAAGCTTTTATTGCGTGATGTTCAGTCAGCAGAAATGCAATACATGATTACAATCGAGGCATTTACAGTGTATAAATACATTGTCAGGGAATAACATTTAGTGCAAGATAAAGCCAATAAATTCCGATCAAAGCTAGTCTGAGGGTCACCAATGAGGTAGATAATAGTTCAGGACTGCTCTCTAGTTGTGGTAGGAAGATACAGTTGCTTGATAAGAGCTGGGAATAAACTGTCCTTGAATATGGAGATGTGCGTTTTCACCTTTTGCCTGATGGGAGAGGGGAGAAGAGGGAGTGGCCAGGGTTCAACTCATCATTGATTATGCTGCTGGCCTTGCAAAGGCAGCGTGAGGTATAAATGGAGTCAATGGAAGGAAGGTTGGTTTGTGTGATGGTCTGGGCTGCGTCCACAATTCGCTGCAATTTCTTGCGGTCTTGGATGGAGCTGTTCCCAAACCAAGCTGTGATGCATCCCGATAAAATTATTTCTATGGCGCATCTGTAGAAGTTGGTGAGAATTGTTGGGGACTTGCCAAACTTCCTCAGCTTTCTAAGGAAGTTGAGGCATTGGTGTGCTTTCTTGGTTGTTGCTTCAATATGGGTGGCCCAGGATAAGTTGTTGGTAATATTGACTCCTAGTAATTTGAAGTTTTCAACCATCTCTACTTCAGCGCCATCAATGCAAACTGGGGATGTGTATCGCTTTGCTTCCTGAAGTCGATCACTATTTCCTTCGTCTCGCTGACATTGAAAGAAAGGTTGTTGTCTCGACACTAGGACACAAAGTTCTCAATCTCCTTCCTATACTCCGTCTCATCATTATTTGATATCCAAATCATTTGATAACTCACGAGTTAGAGTTGCAAAGGGGGGAAGATAATGCTTTGGCTGAGGTGGTCTAATGGGTAAGAGTAAAATGTCTTCCCCATTGTGCCTTTAAACAGCCCAAAGTATGTTAGATATTGAATAAATTCATCCAAAGAAGTTGCAATATTAGAGGCACAATGTGACTGTCCCTGAAACACACCTCTAGTGGTTGTCACCTGATCAGTCATTCCCATTGTTCCCTCCATCCTGTCCTTTTTCTCCGCAAATTAAAACAAGCTTGATTTCGAAGTTTATTCCGTTTTAATGAAAGATCAATAACCTATAACCTTGACAGTGTTCCTCTCTCCTGAGGAATTGTCTCATCTACCAAGTATTTCCAGCATTTTTGTTTCGGGGTTTTTAAATTGTAAAACACCTTCCCTCGATGCACTGAATTGTAAGTGGGTGGTGTCACTTACCAAACAGTGTGGAACTTGGAGGACATGAGTAGTTTCTATGATGAACCTCATTCGGATAGCATGCTTACCAAGGCAGGCAATGAATAATCCTCATTTTTCGATGGGCTGCTCTGGGTTTTGATATGTCCAGACGGCAATCTGTGGGAGAGTTGACTGCTTAACCATTTTAGATCAATGACCCATGGATGAAAACAAATTTATGGATGATGAAAGAAATGAAATATTAAGAGAATCCTGTCATTTCCATTTCATGTTAGGAGCTGCTGGACAGTGTTGAAGAATTCAATGAACGTGGCAAAGAGGCTTTGTCTGATAAGATTCCTGATTCGTCTAAGTTGCAATTATTAATAGAACTGGGGTCTGAGTTGGATGTGGAGTTGCAAGAACTGCCCAAACTGAAACAGCATCTCCAGCAGGCTCGCTGGCTTGATGAAGTTAACCTCACCCTCTCAGACCCTGACAGAGTTATGTTGGACACGATGAAGAAACTTATAGACTCTGGTATTGCCCTGGCACCACATCCTGCAGTGGAAAAAGCAATGGCTGATTTACAGGAGCTCTTGACTGTATCTGAACGGTGGGAAGAAAAGGCCAAAGTTTGTCTACAAGCCAGGTATGAAAAATAATTGTATAGATTTCTTGAAATGCTTGAATTTAAACATGCTATAGAGCTTGGTATCCTTGCTTTCGAGTTGGGCACAAGGCAATAATGAAGCAGAAGAGAAGGCTGAGGTGAATACAGAAGTCTCTGATAGCAAATTCAATTTGAGCATTCAATTGAGGCATGAGCATTGGTAGGTTGGTGATGCAAGTTTGGTTTAAACTGTATTGATTTCAATGCAAGAGGCCCGACAGATAAGGCAGATACATGGGTCTAGAATATTTTAGCAATAGCAGAAATGTGGCTGAGTGAGGGACAGGACTGGCAGCTCAGAGTTCTGGAATACAAGGAGGTAAGATAGGAGGAGGTTGCATTTTTGATCAGGCTCAAAGTCATATGGCATCGAAACAGGCTCTTGTCCCATTTGTCCACACCTGGCCCATGTCTCTCAAAATCTTTCCGACCACGTACGTATGCAAACTCGTTTTTGATTCCCCTTCTCTTTTAAAAGGATTCTGTGCATTCACCTGATATATTCCCCTCATTATTTCATATATATCTCTATAAGATCACCTCTCAGCCTCCCGTGCTCCAAGGAATAAAGTTCTAACCTTCCCAACCTTCCCAACCTCTCCCTTTAGCTCAGATTCTCGAGTACTGGCAACATAATCATAAATTTTCACTGCACCCTTTTTGTTTTAATGCATATGTCCTATAGCAGGGTGACCAAAATTGAACATAATATTCCAAGTACAAATGTACGATAACATCCCAACTTTTATACTCCATTCCCTGACTAATAAAGGTCAGCATGCTAAAATCCTCCTTCACCACCCTATTTGCCTGTAATGCCACTTTCAGGGAACTATGTACTTGTACTCCTAGATCCCTCTGCTCTATAACACTCCCCAGGGCCGTACTGTTTATTGTGAAGGTCCTGCCCTGGTTTGATTTCCAAAATGCAATACTGAATTCAACCGGCACTTACCATTCTTTGGCCCATTTTCCCAGCTGATAAAGCTACTGCTGTATTTTTTAATAACCATCTTTACTGTGTACAATACACTTATTTTAGTGTAATCTACAAATGTCCTAATCATGGCTTGTACAATCTTAACTAAATCATTAGTATAACTAACAAAGAGCAATGAGTTTAATACTGATTCCTGAGACACCACTTGTCCAGGCCTTCAGTCCAAAAAACGATCTTCCACCACCACCCTCTGTTTCCTACCATTAAGCCAATTCTGTATCTAGTTAGCTAGCTCTCTCTGGATCCTATGTGAGAACACCACGGCAACACTTAGAAAGGATATTCCTGGGGGGTTATCCAGTGAGGCCATCTGAGTGCTATTGAGAAATAGGAAGAGGGTGATCACTTTGATGGGGTTGTAGTACAGGCCTCTCAATAGTCAATGGGAATTAGAGGGGGAATTATGTAGAGAGATCACAGAATGAATACAAATAAGGTTGTAATATTGAATAAGAAGGGTGAAGAATTGGAATAATACAGTTGTAATATTGATTGGGATTGTCATAGTACAAAGGGCTTGGATGAATAGAATTTGTTTAATGTGTTACGGAAATTTTTCAGTCAATATGTAGATTGATTGCCCTTCTGTAGAAGGGGCTAACCTCAACATTCTCTTGGGAAATAAACTGGGGCAAGTGACTACAGTGTTAATAGGGGAGCACTTTGGGACCAGTGACTATAAATGTTATTAGTTTTAAAGTAGTTACAGAAAAAGAAAGAGGCTTAAATTGAATTAAGGCTAATTTTGATGGTATTAGACAGGAGCTTTCACAAGTTGATTGAGAGATGTTATTTGCAGGCAAAGGGACATCTGGTAAGTGGGAGTATTTTAAACGTGAGATAGCTAGAGTTCAGGTCCAGCACACTTCTGTTAGCCGGCAGGAGTAGTGAACCTTGGATGAGGAGATATAGAGACTGACCAAGAGAAGGAAGGCAGGAAAGGCAGCTGGGATCAAGTGAATCCCTTTCGAAGTACGTAAAAGAGGGAAAACAGGAGGGCAAAAAGGAGGCATGAGATAGCTTTGCAGATAAGGTGAAGGAGAATGCAAAGAGATTCTACAAAGATATTATGGGCAAAAAATTAACTAGGGAGAGGAAAGGACCCCATAAAGATCTACAAGTTTTTCTTTGTGTCAAGTCACAGGAAATAGAAGTTACATTTTCTCGCCAAATCAGTAATGGCTGTGATAGTAGGTGGTATAGTTAGTAAGTCTATGGGTGACACTAAATTGGTGGTATACTGCAGGGTTAAGAAGGCAATCTACAATTATAACAGGATCTAGATCAACTGAGGAATGGCAGATAGAGCTTAATTTAGATGAATGCAATTTTTTACGTTTTGGTAAGATAAATCGGGGCAGGACGAATAAAATTGACTTTGACTTTTGACTTGCACACTAAATTGTAGGGTCCTGGGAATGTTATAAACAGAGAGACCAAGGGATGCAGGGAGATGATTTCCTGAAGGTAACGACACAGATAGATAGTGTGGTGAAGAAGGCAGTGGGTATGCTTGGCTTCATCAGTTAGGGAACTGAGTGCAGGAATTGGGATGTAATATTATAGCTGTCCAAGATGTGAATAAGATCACATTTGGAATACATTGTACATTCTAGTCGAATTGCTCCAGGAAGATGTTATTAAAGTGGAAAGCATGCATAAAAGACTCACTATGATGATACTCGATCTGGAGGGGTTGAGTAATATGGAGAGGCTGAAAGGCCTCTTTTTTCCTTTCCTTTTCCTGGTGTGTAGGAGGCTGGGGGTTGACCTTGCAGAGGTATATAAAATCATGAGGGGCATAGATGAGGTGGAGGTCACAGTCTATTCTCCAGGATAGGGAAGCTAAACCTAGAGGGCACTAAGGTGGGGTTAAATGAGGGGCAAATTTAAAAAATGGAGGATAGTGTAGAGGTGGGTATGATTATGACATTTAAGAGACATTTGGACAGTACATGAGTAGGAAAGGTTTTGAGGGATATGGACCAGGTGTAAGCAAATGTTTCAGTGCTGTACATTCTGTTTCATGGTATTTTATCAAAGACCTTCTGGCATTCCAAATACAGAACATCTACTAGTTCCATGTTAACTATTCTGCTAGTATAGTCTCAAAAAAACATTTTAATTGATATGCCAAGTATGTTTAAAGTTCATAAATTTGTTGAATTTGTCCATGTGTACTACTATTTTCGAAGTGTCTTGTCACAATTTATAAATAATACTTTTTTATAATGGCTGTTTTCTTTGTCTCTCCTGCCTAAAATAATGGGGTAAGATTTGCCAGTTGGTAGGAGTTACTCTAGAATCTATGGAAATTTGCAAGACGGCAAACAATACAGTCACCATTTCTGTAAAGGGCCTGTCCCACTTGCATGCGATTGAATGCGTTTGGCGCGACCAAACGGAAGTGGAGTTCACGCGAAGTTCGCGCGTGACGTCATTTGCGTCATACTGACCAATCAGCTGGGCAGGAGACAGGCCGACTGAATTTGGGCGTCGGGCGGTGACGTCATCACGCAACACCACGTCGGGCGGTGACGTCATCGCGCAACGCCATGCGCTAGGCGTACGCCGTCAAGACGCTGCATACGACCGCAATGCGCCTGCGTGCCGACAGGCCGTTGGCGCGCAAAGATTTCGGACACTATCAGATTTTCGGAGCCCCGCGCGATGTCGGGACCAGCCCCGCACAACTCCGCGCTTCTAAGTGGGACTGGCCCCGCGCGGCCATACAGTGCCCGTACGCCTCAAGCGACCACGTTTGGTCGCGCCAAATGCATGCAATCGCATGCAAGTGGGACAGGCCCTTAACCTTGAGGCTAGGCCATCAGGCCATGGGAATTAACCAGCTTTCAGTTCCATTAATTTCTCCAATTATTATTTACTTTTTTTGGCTTCCCATTCTCTCTGGACCTGTTGTTCTCGATTACAACAAAGTACTTTTGTGTCTTTGGTGAATACAAATGCAAAATAGATTTTTCTGTTGTTTCATTTCCCAATATATTTTTCTTCTATCTCTGCTGATTTTTCCTTGTGGTCTCATTTTGCTTTCCCTTAATCATTTCTTGGTCAGCTTTTCCAGAAATTTCTGGCATTTACTTAAGCTTCGAGTGACTGCACATATTTGTAGGGTTATGAAACTTCTCCTTTGCTCTTATTAATCACAGTGGCTTAGGTTTATGAGATCATTCACATCAGTTTTGATTTTGATGTATTTTGCACTGGTTATTTTTTATCCCGTTTATAAAGTTATTTTTTATCCCGCCTTTGGTAACATCTATTTTGTTTGTAGGCCAAGGCATGGTATGGTGACGCTGGATGGTATTATAAACGAGGCGAAGAACATTCCCGCATACCTGCCTAATGTCCTGGTTCTTAAGGAAGCTCTGCAGAAAGCCAAAGACTGGATGGCCAAAGTGGAAGTAATTCAGGTAGGTCTTAGGAATTTGAATTAGTAGAAATTGTCCATTTCATGTACACAGGCTTTAGCCACTTTAATGAAAGTTCTCCTCCTCCATTTCCCATGGACTAACAAGGATTGAAAGTCCATGAATCTGCACTGTTCCCCTGATCCACCATCTTTCATGCGCAACTAAATTGTTACCATGCCCTGAATAATCTGCTTTGAATTAACTTTGTGTTGCCTGTCTTTGAACATGTATTTGTTCCCCATTTGCTGCTGAACATTCAATGTGCTAGGATATACAGACTTGAAAATGTTAGGAAACAATTTTTTTTCGAAATTGACCAGTTTGAAATATACAACGTTTTCCTTGGTGAAATGAATCCGTGTTCAGTGTATTCAGTTTTTAAGGTTACATATTTTACAATCTGAGCAACGGCTGTGAAATTATATCTTTTGCTGGTACATCTATGTTTATGTTATTTAAGTAGGATAAGGGAAATGTAATTGTGCTACACCTAAATTTAAATGTTACATTTTAAATGGCAAAAAAATGTGCCTTAGTATCTATTGAGTTGTTTTCAGGTGGAACCTTTATCCAACTTCTCTGGTCCACTATAATAACTGTAGTCATGTCTTGTAAGCAGAGGAATAGTCTCATGAAATGTTGGCTTTCTTTGATATTTTTGGTGCAGAAGGGATCATGCAATGCATATCTGGATCAACTGGAAAGTCTGTTGGCCAAAGGTCGCCCTATCCCAGTACGGCTTGATCCACTTCCACAAGTGGAGTCCCAGGTAACTGCAGCTCGAGCCTGGAGAGAGCGAACTGGCCGAACCTTTCTGAAGAAGAACTCTACCTACACGTTGTTACAGGTAAAACTTGGGGGAAACAATAGTTTCCTCTTCGGAATTAGTAAAAAAGTTTTTAGAAATCTTTGGATCGGGTATACCTAAACAATGGCTTTCAGACCAAAATTGGTATGATGCCATCTTAGCTTAAACAACAGATTAAAGGGTCTCGACTCAAAGCGTCATCCATTCCTCCCATCCAGAGATGCTGCCTGTTCTGCTGAGTTACTCCATAATTTTTGTGTCTGTCGTAGGTCGACAAAAATGCTGGAGAAACTCAGCGGGTGAGGCAGCATCTATGGAGCGAAGGAAATAGGCAACGTTTCGGATCAAACCCCTTCTTCAGGGTTCAGGTGTCTGTCTCTGTTTTTATGATGGATTACGCCAAAAGACATGGATGGGGTGGAGGTCAAAATTGTTCGCCAGAATTGCAGAGAAATCAGAGAGAGGATCATCAGGAAGTTGGGAGAATATTGGGATCATCAGCATGGAGATTGGAGAGAGGATCTTTGAACAAATGATTGCAAGTCTAGCTTCGAAAGAGAGAGTAATTTGTGTTGGGTTTAAAGTTCTCCACTGGACCATAAATTGCTTCGCTCATTATAATATAATCATGTTCATCTTCTATTACCTTCCTTTCTGTTGGGCAGTTTTAACCCTGCACTTCCCTTTTTCACAATTGCATGCTGTCACTTGGCAAATAATCAGTTTTCACATGGTGGCACCCAAATTTTGCTTCAACCCACAGCATCCCCTTCAACACCAGTTTGTCATCAGCCATGATGTTCGCACTTGTTCGGATTATACTCCACCTGCCAGTTCTTGAACTTTTGAAGCTCATCTATATCCCGCGTATTCAATGACAGCCTTACTTGCTGTCCACAATTCCTCGAATTTTGCTGTTGTCTGCAAACTTTCTCACCAATCCTTCTATATTTACGTCCAAATAATTTTTATATATCACAAACAGAGGTCTCAGTACAGATCCCTGTGGAACTTCACTTGTCAGAATAACATCCTTCCACCACTACCCTCTGTCTTCTTGGTCACCTCTTCAAAAAAGTTAAGTTTTAGTTTAGAGATACAGCGCGGAAACAAGCCCTTCAGCCCACCGAGTGCGTGCCGAACAATTAACCCCGTACACTGACACTATCCTACACACATAAGGAAAATTTACAATTTTACCGAAGCCAATCGGAGTTTAGGAAGAAACCGGAGCACCCAGATGAAAACCCAAGCAGGCCGGGGAGAACGTATAAAGTCCGTAAAGACGGCACGAGTAGTCAGGATCGAACCCAGGTCTTTGGCTCTGTAAGGCAGCAACTTTACCGCTGTGTCACTGTGCCGCCCAAGTTGGTAGGACGTGATCCACCATGCACAACACTATGCTGACTGTTCCTAATTAACCCATGCAAGAAAATCCTGTCCCAAACAATCCTCTCCAATAACTTCCCTATCAGTAATGTGAGGCTCACCGGCTTATAATTTTCTGGATTATCACTTTGTCCCTTCTTAAACATAATTGGCTATTTTCCTGTTCAATGGAACTTCGTAAGTGGCTGGAGAGGATACGGAGTTCTTGTTCAAGGCTCTTGCAGTCTCCTCTCTTGTCTCTCTCAATGACTTGGGATAGATCCAATCCGGCCCTGGAAATTTATCCACCTTAATGCTCTTCATGAGCCCGAACACCACCACATTGTACATGCCCCTGCATATTAGTATTACCCTACACTGATCTCACTATCCAAAATGTCTTTCTCTTTGGTAAATACAGATGCAAAGTACTGTGTTAGTACCGCCCACATCCTCTGACTCCACACATAAATTCCCTCCTTTACCCTTGAGCTTCTCCTTGGTTAACCTCATTTTTAAATATGCATAGACATTCCTGGGATTTTCTTTCTGACTTGCCAATGATATTTTGTGGCCCATTTTGGCCATTCTAACTGCCTGCTTGAGTTTTATCCTGCTTTCTTTATATTCCTCAAAAGTCCTGTTTTAAAAAAAAATATAGAGAGATGTATAGATCCAGAGATAGATAGATATCTAGATCTATATCTTTGTCACAAAACATATCCTTTAATATGGAGGAAGTGGAGGTTAACTGTTGTACATGAGGCATTCAGCCATGCAGAGAAGGCTGGTGGGAGCTGGTTGGGTGAGTCTTTGTTCTTAGGAAAAAAATAGGGACGTGTGCTGGGGAGCCTATTGAGGAAATGTAGATCGATTGAATGTTCATTGTTTAAAAAAAGAAAATAGCACTGTCCAGAAAACAACTTTAACGATTTCCTCTTTTTGCGCAGTGTAAGCAATCAAATGCCTGTGGTGAAATGCAGACCAATTAATCAAATGCCTGTGGTCGTCCTGACTTTATTTAACTGCACTTTAGAAACACCCAAACCTAAGCCTGGTTTGAAGCATTGGAGATCAGTATATTGATCAAAAATATTCAGGAACCATTTGACAGATAAATAGTGAACTATTGTTATAATAGAATAAATTATGTAAATATATGTAAATATTTTAAAACATCACTCCTATGATTGAATAATAGATTGGAAGTGCGAATCTTTTATATCAGAACGTAATTGCCAATCCCCTGTAGGTGCTGAGTCCCAGGACAAATATTGGAATATACAGCAGTGGAAAGAATAAACGGAAAAAACTGAAAGAATTAATGAAAGACCGAGAGCTAGATTTGGAGAGCGTAAGTGACTTAGAAGAGCTGGTTGAAGAATCCAGTGATCCAAATGCAGTTGTGAGTATTAAGCATTTTCATTTGCAGACCTTTCAGGTTGCATTTAAACTATTTCAAGCTGTAACTCATTTCCATGTATCTCTTATGAAATATATAAATTCTCAGTTTCCAGTCTATAATTCAGTTGTCGATGCCTGTTCTATACTTCTAAACTCAACCATATATGCCCATTTGAACCCACAGCTTACTTCTGCTTATGTGCCGTTTGATTTTTAGAATAGCAGATGATGGTTAATAGACGAAAGGACACAAAGTGGCTGGAGTAATTCAGCGAGTTAGCGTCTCTGGAGAACATGGATAGATGACATCGGGACCCTTCTTCAGACTGATTCAGTCTGCTGCATTACTCCAGCACTTTGGGTCGTTTCACTTTAAAACTAGGCACTGATGGCGCGGGTTCGCACCAATGAGCCCTTCTTCACCAATTCACACAACGGTTGTTGCAGCTCATGTTGTAGCCCCTGACAACGTGCTTTGTTCAGGCTGCTGCCAGCGACAGGACACGCTCAATCACAGTGGGACTCCCTCCCCTCCCACCTGCTGTCGCTTCCAAGGTGGAATATGTCGGCAACTCTGGGTGAGAAGGAGGAAGTGACGGGGGGGAGAGAGAGAGAGAGAGAGAGAGTTGGAACAGAGAAGCAGGCTGATGTGGTTGAACGGGGAGTGGACAAAGCCACTGCTGACAGCAAGAAACACAACAGGTGAGAGGGGAGGGAGCCCCATGGTGACCGAGCGTATTCTGTCATTGGCAGCAACTTGAAGAAAGTGCTGTCCCCAGGGGCTACAACGTGAGAGGCAACAACATCAGACTATGTGGTGGGTGAAGAAGGGCTCATCGGTGCACCTTGCAAGTCGGGAGTTGGGTTGGAAGCCGGGGCTCTACGCGACAGGGGAGACGGTGTGAGTCGGGAATGTGTTGACCGGTCACTCCATTCGCATTCAGTTTACATTTTATATTTGTTTTATTTAAGTTTCCGGCACTCCATGGCGATTTAGAGACATGGGAGGGGTGTCATTAGTGGGCTGGGAGTGTATTGTCCTTAAATTAAACAGTAAGCAAAACAGAATTTCTCCTCATTGGCTCCAAATCAACACTCACTAAAATTAACAACCCCACTCTCACTATCGACGGCACCACTGTCTCCCCATCTCCTCAGGCACGCAACTTTGGCGTGATCCTTGACTCAACCCTCTCCCTTGAGCCTCACATCCGCCATGTTGTCAAAACATCATTTTTTCACCTCCGCAACATTGCAAAAATCAGATCGTCTCTCACACCCCCCGCTGCTGAAAGACTCATCCATGCCATCATCTCCTCCCGACTGGACTACTGTAACTCTCTTCTTTGCGGAATCAATTCTAGCAGCATCAAACGACTCCAACTGGTCCAAAATGCAGCCACTCGACTCATTACCCACACCAAATCCTGGCACCACATCACCCCAGTTCTCAAAGAACTTCACTGGCTTCCCATTTCCCACCGGATCACCTACAAAATCCTGGTCCTCACCTACAAAGCCCTCAACAACCTGGCCCCCCCTTATCTCATTGACCTCCTCTCCCCCTACCAACCCTCACGGTCCCTCAGATCCACATCAGCTGGTCTCTCCACTCCGAAATCAAACCTCTGCACTTTTGGAGGCAGAGCCTTCTCCAGGGCAGCTCCCAGGCTCTGGAATTCCCTCCCACAACCGGTCCGAAATTCTGAGTCCCTCACCATCTTCCAGTCCCGCCTCAAGACCCATCTCGTCACCTCTGCATACCCTTAGTCCCATGTTCCCCTCCCCTCTGTCTTACTGCTCTATTTTGTTTTGTTTATTCCTGACTCTCAATTGTAAAGCGACTTTGAGAGCTGAAAAGCGCTATATAAATAAAATCTATTATTATTATTATTGTCGCTTCATTATCACGTGACCTCTGTTGGTCTGGAAAAACGGATATTCCAGAAAGACTGTGGAACTGAGGGTGCAAGAAAATCAGTGTTCAATCTGGATCATGTTTTATTTTAAATAGTTCATATTTTAAAACTTATATCATGTTCATGCTCACCAGGCTGTGAACATAACAACACTGTGGACAGAAACATTCTAAGAATTCTTTTTTTTAGGTGACAGAAAGAAAATTTTAGCAGGCCAAATTATTTAAAGTTACTTAACTACTGGGTTAAAATTCAGTTTCAAATCCTTCCATGTATACGCATTGTAAAACCTTGAAGTTATGTTTGATGCTGCAATTTAATTCTTAATGTTGTTTTCAGAGTTTGGACATCAGCATGTTGATCATTTCACATTAGTATCCATCCATGTACATTTAAATGTCAATTGCTATTTGCCCCTATAGTTCCTGTTCATGATTGGAAAGTTATGTGCCGTATAATTTGATCTGTTTTCTTATGTCTTCAGATTGCAAGCTTCCGAGTAATGGAACAGAAAGAATGTGAAGCCATGCATGCTCTGAGGGCAGCAAATTTAGCTAAAATGGCATTGGTGGACCGTATTGAAGAGGTAAAGTTTTGTATATGCCGGAAGATAGCCAGTGGGTTTATGCTTCAGTGTGAACTTTGTAAAGACTGGTTTCACAGCACTTGTGTTCCGCTTCCAAAAACTGGCACACAGAAGAAAGGACTGGGTTGGCAAACTAAAGAAGTGAAATTCTTGTGCCCATTGTGCATGCGTTCCCGACGACCACGACTAGAGACCATTCTCTCGCTCCTCGTCTCGCTTCAGAAGCTTTCAGTCCGTTTGCCAGAAGGAGATGCCTTGCAATGCCTGACAGAGAGAGCAATGAGTTGGCAAGACCGTGCTAGGCAAGCCTTAGCTACAGATGAACTGTCTTCTGCACTTGCCAAGTTGTCTGTGCTAAGCCAACGAATGGTGGAACAGGCAGCAAGAGAAAAGACAGAGAAGATTATTAGTGCTGAACTGCAGAAGGCGGCAGCCAATCCAGATTTACAGGTAAGATCGTCACCAGAACATTGACTATTTTTGTCAACTCTCTCTTCATAGACACTGTATTTATGTTAGTTTTCTGATTCTAATTTTAAACCCAAGTTTATCTTTCTCATATTGAATGTGGGATTCTTCCCCAAAGAATGCTTGACTATGTGATCAACAAATTCATGCTAATTCCAATTGACAATTCCTTTCCTTGCATTTAGATCCTTCCACTGCTCTCCCACCCCCAACTCTGTAACTCAGTGAACCCTAAAACTTTACTTCACTTCTTCAACTCCAGTTGTATCATCTCTTTGTTGGTTGCTGTGCCGCCAGCATCCAAAGCTTTATCAGTTGAAGCATCTCAATTGCTATCTTTCTCGATTCCATTGCAACATTCCAAAAGATCAAACTCTTTGATCAAACTTTTCACATCAGTACAAAGTTGTCATTTTAATCAGTGTAACGTTTTATCTGATAGTGATCTTTTGAAGTATTTTGGGATATTTTATTCTGTGAAAAGGCATAGATAAAGACAAGTGATTAATCAGTATATGATGAAAGGGGCAAATATTCTCTGTAAGGTAATATTTGATTAAAGGTGTAGATTTTAATCTCTTTACAGGAGCATTTACAGAGTGTTCAGCAGTCGGCCTTCAGCAGAGCCATGGGGAATTTGGCTCCCTCACCCAGAAAATCTCTCGAGTTAGATGAGGAGGAAACAGATTCTGATGATGATGTTAGAGAAGCATATCGCTATGAGAAAAAAGTAAGTTTGATGCAGGTGATCTTTTGTTTAGAGACTAGTTGCAAGTCTACAGTGTTTCTCGTGGACAATAGGTGCAGGAGCAGGCCATGTGATCTTGGCTGATCATCCCCAATGTGGATGAATAAGGCCTGCTGGCTCTCCCAGTTTTTAACCATTTTAACTCCCTCAGCCCTTTCTGTCCTGAGCCTCCGCTGTTGCCAGAGTGAGACCACAAGCAAACTGGAGGAACAGCCCCTCATATTCTGCTTGGGTACCTCACAACCCAATGGTGTGAACATTGGATTCTCCAGTTGTAGGTAATATCCCTCCCTTTTTCTCTCCCTCGTCCCTTTCTTGTGCCTCCTCCCCCTCCCCCCCCCCCCCCCCCCCCCCCCCCCCGCGCAACACACAGACACACACACATAGTGTGTTCTTCATATAGTTCTATTGCAACAGCGTTAAACCAACCTCGAAAGGAACTAGCTTCGGTGGAATGGTAACAAAGATTATTGAATGAAAAAGTAATGACCAACAAAACTCTATAAAGACAATTTGTAAACAACTGGACATAGACTTATGAGGCCCTTAATGAAGATATCTGATGCTGGGTGTCTGAATGATTCAAGATAATAATATGCAGAGTGGAAAATTCTTAAATATTAGCAGGAGAACTCATTTAATCAATATATATAGCAAACTGTAAGGATGCATACTTCAGGACTAAAGTTCTGGAATGAAACTGGTCATTGAGGAGAGTATTTTACCTGTTGTGAGCATAGTTGAACTCAAAACTTCAGCTGCAGCACTATCTTCAGCTAATTCTCTCATTTTAAAAACAGTAGAGGGATTAAACCATTCAACCCTGGAGCCTGTTCTGCCATTAAATTGCATGGTGAATGATGAGACTTCACGTAACATGGTTCGGTAAACCTTTGCTTGCTTTCAATTGACCCATCTTTAACAGCTTTTGAGAGTAAAGGGCCTGTCCCACTTACGCGACCTCGCGGTCGCTTGAGGCGTACGGGCACCGTATGGCCGCGCGGGGCCGGTCCCAGTTAGAAGCGGGCCTGGTCCCGACATCGCGTGGGGCTCCTAAATTCTGTCAGTGGCCGAAATCTTCGCGCGCCAACGGCCTGTCGGCACGCAGGCGCATTGCGGTTGTACGCAGCGTCTTGACACGTACGCCTAGCGCGTGGCGTTGCGCGATGACGTCACCGCCCGCCGTGGCGTTGCGTGATGACGTCACCGTGCGATGCCCAAATTCAGTCGGCCCCCTCCTGCCCAGCTGATTGGTAAGCATGACGCAAATGACGTCACGCGAGAACTTCGCGTGAACGCATCCGTTTGGTCGCGCCAAACGCACGCAATCACATGCAAGTGGGACAGGCCCTTCAGTCCCAGACTTGCGCTCCTTTTAATGCTTCCCATCAGTAGCACTGAATGGCATTGCTTGAGTTCTGGTGTGATCCTTTGTTCTGGATGCACCGATTCAGTGTAGATAGATTCTTTCTAATATCCCATTAAATCTAATAACTGTCCTTAGCACCTCAAAAACCCAATGCACTGAGGGAAATAGAAGTCTTAGCCTTGAAATCTTTGCTCATGCTTGAATGCATTTTGGTAACATTAAGAATCTAAGAAAAGTGGTAGGTTATGGGCTCTTGTGTCTGCTGCACCATTCAGTGAGTTCACAATGATCCAATTCTGGCCACGGCTTCACTTTACTATCTGTTGCTTACAACCCTCAATCACATATAGTCCAAACCTCCACTGTAATCAACAATCATTCTGATGAATCTGCACTAGCTGGCAGATGATAATGATAATGTTTATGATTAAATGATAATGTTTATTTTCCACAGTGCTGTTCCATAATTTAAAGCTAGTTGCAATTTATGACATTTTAAGTTGCTCATTGGTGCTGTTTGTTATATTTTTTGAGTACTGTACATAAGCCACTCTACACTTCCAATTTAAAATCACTTGCAGCATGCATTTTACGCATACTAACATCTGTTATATTCATGCTTCATTTGTATTATATTCTTCGATCCACGCTGCAATGCGCTAAGACAATTATATGAATTTGTTGCTTCCATGATTTCTGGTTATTAACTATTATGCTTTTTAGCCCCATTGAATTGTGAGTTAGCCTTGTGACTAGATGTTTTATTTGGGATGCATTGATCTCAAACTGAAAGTTTTCTTTGTTTGCCAGGATGGTGCAAGCAGTGTCTCCTCTGGTAGCATGGAGCCAAACCTGTTCTGTGATGAAGAGATTCCAATAAAAGCAGAGGAAGTGGTGTCACACGTTTGGCCAGCTGCTCCTTCTTTCTGTGCGGAACATGCATATTCTTCAGCGTCAAAATCTTTTTCACAAGGTTAGTCCGGTGGTTCCATGCAGCGTCCTGTTTCTCACCTTTCTTGACAGTTTGGGGTGGTGCCTTTGTAGTGGAACTGTCAAAGATATACCCTGTTATCCCCACTGCCTTAATCTTTCTCTGTAGTCTACCCATTTTTTTCCATATTAAAACTGTGCTCCAAAATTTTGAAAGACATTATACTTTCATTATCTTTTTGGGTAGTAGATTCCAGATTATAACTCGGAATACAGAGCATGGAACTTTAACGCTAGGAAAGATGGCTATTCAAAGGCAACTACTAGCAAAAAAAAATTGTTTTAAGTGCTGGAAATATTCTGCAGGTCAGACAGTATCTGTAAGGAAAGAAACAGAATTAACAATCAGGTCATCGGTACAGACAGAAGCAAGACGCAAGCAACTGCAGATGCTGGAATCTTGCATAGAACACGTGGAGTAACTTAGCGGGTCAGCACAACTCTGGAGAACATCAATAGGCAACTTTTCGGGTCAAGTCAAGTCACATTTATTTATATAGCACATTTAAAAAACAACTCGTTGGCCAAAGTGCTTTACATTTGTTATAAGAATAGTATAAACAAACAAACTACATACATATATACATATAGCCCTCGCTCAGAGGCCGTCAAGAAAGGCTTGGGAGTATAGATACGTTTTTAGTCTTGACTTAAAGGAGTCGATGCAGGGGGGCAGTTCTGATGGGAAGGGGGATGCTGTTCCACAGTCTAGGAGTTGCAACCGTAAAGGCGCGGTCGCCCCTGAGCTTATGCCTAGACCGCGGGATATTCAGCAACCCCAAGTCGGCCGATCTGAGGGACCTGGAGGTGGAGTGGTGGGTAAGAAGACTTTTGGTGTAGGTGGGGGCAAGCCCATTGAGGGCTTTGTAGACATAGAGGAGGATCTTGAAATGTATACGGAACCGCACAAGGAGCCAGTGGAGAGAGGCCAGGATGGGGTTGATGTGGTCCCTTTTTCGGGTGCCCGTCAGGAGTCTCGCTGCGGCGTTTTGGACCAGTTGCAGGCAGGACAGGGAAGATTGGCTGATGCCAGTGTAAAGGGAGTTGCAGTAATCTAGACGGGAGGAGATAAATGTGTGGATGATCTTTTCGAGGTCATCAAAGTGGAGGAATTGTTTTATTTTAGCTATCGTCCGAAGCTGAAAGAAGCTAGCTTTTACCACGGCATTGACTTGTTTGTCAAATTTCAGTGCTGAGTCAAATATCACGCCAAGGTTTTTAACGTGAGGTTTGAGTAGTGGGGTAAGGCTTCCAAGGCTGCCTGCTATCATTTTGATTGAGTCCGAGGGGCCGAGAAGGATGACCTCAGACTTACTCTCGTTTAATTGGAGGAAGTTCTGGGCCATCCAACACTTTATATCCTCGAGGCAGTGGGTAAGGTTAAGCAGATTTGATTGGTTTTTGGGCTTCAGGGGGAGATAGAGTTGTGTATCGTCTGTGCAGCAATGGAAGGAAATGCCGTGCCTTTCAATGACTTGGCCTAAGAGGAGCATATACAGGGAGAAGAGAATGGGGCCAAGGTCCGGTCCTACTTCAGACTGATTGTGGTAGGGGGAGCAAAATTAAATACAACTTTACGTTTTCTTTGATGTTTCCTGCAGCCGTCTTTCTGTACACTTTTGATGTCCTAATTTCCCTTTTATTTTGACTCCATTGCTTTGTATACCCTGAGGCTTCCTGCTACATTGAGCTCTGTCTCACGTGAGCTTCTGTTTTGCATTGTCTTGCACTCTGTGCATCTTGTCATCTGGAGCCTCCAGATTGGTGATAGATTCCTTTTTCTCTCTGTGAACATGTGTTCCCCTGGACCCTCTGACATTCCTTCCAACATTAGGAATTGGGAGTGTTAGCTAAAGATTGCACAGTGTTCCATTTTCAATTTTTCATCAAACGAAGCAGTCCATGCCTGCACGCAGCAAGATCTAGAAAGCATTCGGACTCAGGCTAACAAACATTAATGTCACAAAAATATCGTATTGACAATTAAATGAGAGCGGATCTGACCATGTACTGTGGTAAGTTTTAAAGCGAGTAGGAACAAGGGGGCAGTTTTAAAGGGGGCAGAGGAACTAGACCCCTAATGAGCCAGGTGCAGAACCAATAATTCTAAATAGCAGAATGGTGAATTGTCAGAGTTTTGCTATATATATGAAGGTAAAGGTGCATCCAACCGCACATTATGAGAGGTTAATGGGTTAACTTGTAGGTGTTGAGGTGCTTGTGGGCAGGATCTCAAGCATGCAAAGGCCAGGATTTTGGGAATAATGCGATGGTGGTGGGCATGAACAGGAAGTTGGTTCCTGCAATTTCTGATTTGTTTATCAAACAGTTCTGAAGATTTTGTTTATTGAGTTGGGTAGCAGCTCTTTACTGTTGCTATGTTTGAAATTAAATCAAAGTAACTTTCATGGTAATATGCAGCTCATCGACTATGGGTCTGATAATATCCTCCTTATTCTCCAGGTTCAGGAACTCCTCGGAAGCAACCCCGTAAGACACCATTAGTGCCACGCAGCTTGGAGCCTCCTGTTCTGGAGTTGTCACACAGTGCAAAAGTTCAGCTAGAGGAGTTAATGATGGTTGGAGATCTTCTGGAAGTGTCCCTTGATGAGACGCAGCATATTTGGAGAATACTCCAGGCCACGCACCTTCCTGCCGAAGACAGATTTCTGCAGATACTGGAGGTATCCTGTGTATCATTTCTGATTCCTATTCTCTGCCAAATCTTCCAATCTTTTACTGTCTGGAAAGATGGGCATCATTATTTTACAACTGGAGAGAAATCACCCAGCCGTTGAGAAGATATAATACAAGTAGTGAGAAGATAGAATACAAACTGAAGCATTGACACCATCATCAGCTCCATTGTCCCAACACCAAAGAGTATACTCTCTGGTAACCTGATGAAAATGCTTTGAGAATAGCAGGAAAAATGCATCTATTTCAATAATTTAATTACCAGCCCAGCTTGAGTAAGGGAAATTGTTGTCTGTCTTCTAGTTCCTGCGGTGAACTTTTTTTCATTTATCCTTCTGATAACTTGCTTTATTTCAGGATGATGGCCCAGAGGAGAAAGCTTTCCGAATTAAAGTCAAGGATTCTTCTGACAAAAAACGAAAGCGAAAACTGGAAAAAAATGAACTGTTCTTGGGGGAGAGCAAGAAGCTAAAGGAGCTGAGAAAGTTTGACAAGCCGAAAAAGAAAAAGCTAAAACTGAATCCTGAGAAAACAAAAGAACAGAGCAAACTAGTGAAAAAATTAGTCAAAGAGGATAAAGACAGAGAGAAGAAGAGGAAAGAGAAATCCAAAGAGAATGCTGAGAAAATGTTGGAAAAGAAAGAAAAGAAACTGATGTTACCGGCTCGGGAAGATTGGTCTGCAGCAGAGGACTCAGAGGATGAAAATGCTGTTTGTGCTGCATTGAATTGTCAGCGTCCCTGTGGAGAAGAGGTTAGCAGTTATGATATTGCACTAATGGTGTTGATTGGGAATGGGAGCTTTGTTGTTCACAGTGAATAGATAAATAGGTTAATGAGAGTGAATATGGTTAATTATAAGACTTGCTGTATTTCATTTTTGGTCTAAACAAAAAGAAAGATAATCAGACACATTTTGATTTTAAATTATCTTTAATTTAGTCAGATGTTACCATAATTGTCAGATTCTTACATTTACATCCCATACAGCAGTGGTTGGGAAATTACTGGTGAAAATTCATAGCGACAGGATTTGCTTGCATTTGAAAAAGCATGGACCTATTAGAGAATGTCAGCATGGCTTTGTGTTGGGGAGGTTCGGTCTTAGAAAAAGAGCTGAAACATCATAACAGTAATTGGACAAGTTTGGCTTTAAGGAGCTCATTGGAAAACCTGTCAGTATCATCAAGGGTGTAGATGTTCCAGTGGCTAGAACTTGGACAAAGGTGGTTATGAGTAGTTTTCAGTCAACCAATTCACTTCAAGCACATCATTACAGGGCTTTTTCATGACAGTGTCCTGGGCTGAACCATCTTCAGCTGCTTCCTTCCATCTTAAGCTCAGAAGTAGCAATGTTTGCACAATGTTCAATTCACTCTGAAGCTCCTGTGTAAGTGAAGGAGTAGGGCTCAGAGAACCCAGACAGCCTGCAGTGTGATAAATGATTACAAAAGAGCGCAGGAAACTGAGCCCTGGGAGGAAAAGGAATACAGGAAACAAAGAATCAGTCAATGTTTAGTTGAGACAAAAAGCTGGGGAATTGACAAAAGTAAATTTAGATTAAGTAAAAGAGTAACTAACTGTGCCAGGTTGTAAATGTGAATGAAAACCAAGCTGATTATGGAAAGTTCAGAGGAAGATTAAAATTAAAAGAAATTAGGGGAAAAAAGAGAAAGTTAATTAGCAAATCTAAAAAGGAATCCAAAAATATATTGTAGGTATGTAAACAGGAAAAGTTTGTAAGAGAAGAGGTGTGACCAGTCGGAGAACAAAAAGGGAATCTAATGAGGGCAGAGGATATTCTGCGTCACCCTTAGTAAACAGGATGTTTACTAAGGGAGAAATGCTGCTGGAGTCTCAGCACAGAAAGCTATAGATTACAATTTGTATTGGATAGAACTTGATAGAGGTAATACTTAAACTGGATAAACTATCTGGTTCAGATGGCATGCATCGTATGTTGTTAAAGGAAATAAAGGTGGAAACAGCAGGGGCCTTGGCTGTAATCTTTCCAATATCCATAGATTCAGGGTGGTGCATACATCCATCGTAGGCTGCTCAGGGAAGTAAGACTGGAAACATCGGAGGCATTGGCTGTCATCTTCCCAGCATTCATAGATTAATGGTGATACAATACAATACCGTTTATTGTCATTTGGACCTCAAATGAAGTTCAAACGAAATTTGGTTTCTGCAGTCATACAACAAGAAAAGAACCAAGACACAACACAATTTACACAAACATCCATCACAGTGAATCTCCTCCTCACTGTGATGGAAGGCAAAGTCTTGTCTCTCCCCTGCACTCCCCATTCTCCTCCCGATGTCAAAGGCAAAGCCCCCGGCGGGCGATGGTAAGTAAGTCCCGCGGCCATTCAGCAGGCGCCGGGCAATGCAAGGCCACGCTCCGGGTCCTGATGTTGGAGCCCCCGGCGGGTGCTAGCAAGTCCCGCGGCCATTTAAAGCCGCGCCGGGTGATGTAAGGCCCCGCTCCAGGTCATCTTCAACCCCGCAACTCGGGCGGGAGTAGCTGCCATTGCGGGAGCTCCGAAAAGCGGTCTCCCACCAGGGACCCGCGAAGCTCCCGATGTCACCGTCCACCAGACCTGCGGCTGGAGCCTCTGAATCTCTGGGGTCGGAGCTCTCCACGCTCCGAACTCGGCCAGCTCCACGATGGTGATTAGTCCGCAGGCTCCGCGACTGGAGCCCCAGGTCATTTCGGTTGGAGGCCTCTCCACGGTGCTAGGCCCCAACGACAACGGAGACCCGACAGAGAAAGGTCGGGTCCTCCATACAGGGAAAAGATTTTTAAAGTTTCCCCACCCACCCCCCACACATACCCGGGATGCTGAGGACTAGAAAATTACAAATAATAGACCCTTATTTTTTTTTTAAACAGATAAACCCAGTAATTACAGAGTAATTTGTTTAACCTTGGTGATGGGAAGTTCTAGAAACAAGAATTATAATGGAATAGCAGTCACGTGGCTGATTTAGATTTTTTTAAGGCAGTTTGTCTAACTTGATAGTCAGATTCATACAGCAGGGAAACACACATAACCATATAACCATATAACCATATAACCATAACAGCACGGAAACAGGCCATCTCGGCCCTTCAAGTCCGTGCTGAACATTAAATTAAAAAAAAAAAATTAATTAAAAATAAATACTTCCCCCTAGTCCCATCTACCTGCACTCAGACCATAACCCTCCATTCCTTTCCCGTCCATATACCCATCCAATCTATTTTTAAAGGATAACATCGAACCTGCCTCCACCACTTCCACTGGAAGCTCATTCCACACAGCTACCACTCTCTGAGTAAAGAAGTTCCCCCTGATGTTCCCCCTAAACTTCTGTCCCTTAATTCTCAAGTCATGTCCCCTTGTTTGAATCTTCCCTACTCTCAATGGGAAAAGCTTATCCACGTCCACTCTGTCTAACCCGCTCATAATTTTGAAGACCTCTATCTTTACCTCTAACATCTGTGCCAAACATCAAGCACCCATTTGCACTCACCCATTTTTTTACTCTCGCATCCTCAGTAGTGTCTCCCCTTGAATCTACTCCCTCCCAGCCACACATTTTACACCGATCATTAAATCTCCCACTCCACACGTGTGTGGAACCTGGGAGGAAACCGGTGCACCCAGAGGAAACCCAAGTACAGGTTGAACACTGAAATTCCAGCGCCCTCTGTTCCAGAACCTTTCTGGATTATCTGTTTTTCCAGACCTACAGAGATCAATATACCCCTGTCCCGCTAATTACACCCCTCCCGCGTCTAAAGCACTGTGGAGTGCCAGAAACTTTTTTAAAATGTCAACCCAGCCACAACTCCCCGGCCGTTTAGAGCCCAGATTAACGACCCCACTCCCGACTCACAAGGTGCATCAGGGAGCCCCTTTCTCCGGCTGCTGTTTCCTGCTTTATCTGCTCCCCGCTCCACCACCACCACCTATTTGTCCCTTCACTCTGCCCAGTCGGTCTCTTCTCCTCCCCCCCACCGCCACTGCCGCCTCCTCCTCCTCCCACGCAGTCGGCAGTCACTTCTGTAAGCGTCAGTAGGTGAGTGGAAAGGGAGTCCCACGGTGACTGGGCTTGTCCAGTCGTTGACAGCCACCTGAAGAAAACGATGTCCCCACATGAGCCTCAACAAAGCCGTGTGAACCGGTGAAGAAGGGCTCGCTGGTGCAGGCCAGCGGCATTGGCACTTAGTTTTAAGGTGAGACGACACAAAGTATTGGGGTAACTCAGCCGATTAAATCAGTTTGAGGAAGGGTCCCAATGTCACCATCCGTGTTCTGCAGGGATCCTGACATGCTGAATTACTCCAGCACTTTGTGTCCTATTGTCTATTAACCACCATCTGAAGTCATCGGCAATAACGGACACCACTCCCCCCGTTTTGGTCCGTTTAACGTAAACCCTCGTTATAAAGGACCATAGCAGAGGGAATACTGTCCGTTATTGCTGATGAATGCAGATGATGGATAAGGTGATGAGCCACAATCTTTTCCTCAGGGTAAGGAGGCAAATATTAGAAGACTTAGGCTTTTGGTGAATGGGGAAAGATTTTAAAAAGGGACCTGCAGGGCAACTTTTCACACAGAAGGCAGTGCGTGCTTAGAACAAGTTGCCAGAGAAGTGGTAGATGCAGGTACAATGACGATCCTCACAGTTCTCAATTAATTTGGACCTCAGGGCAGTCCTTACGGAGGGGACCTCTATTCACCTTATGGTTGGTAGTTACATAGATACATAGATACATAGAAAATAGGTGCAGGAGTAGGCCATTCGGCCCTTCGAGCCTGCACCGCCATTCAATATGATCATGGCTGATCATCCAACTCAGTATCCCGTACCTGCCTTCTCTCCATACCCCCTGATCCCTTTAGCCACAAGGGCCACATCTAACTCCCTCTTAAATATAGCCAATGAACTGGCCTCAACTACCCTCTGTGGCAGAGAGTTCCAGAGATTCACCACTCTCTGTGTGAAAAATGTTTTTCTCATCTCGGTCTTAAAGGATTTCCCGCTTATCCTTAAGCTGTGACCCCTTGTCCTGGACTTCCCCAACATCGGGAACAATCTTCCTGCATCTAGCCTGTCCAACCCCATAAGAATTTTGTAAGTTTCTATAAGATCCCCTCTCAATCTCCTACATTCTAGTGAGTATAAGCCGAGTCTATCCAGTCTTTCTTCATATGAAAGTCCTGACATCCCAGGAATCAGTCTGGTGAACCTTCTCTGCACTCCCTCTATGGCTATAATGTCCTTCCTCAGATTTGGAGACCAAAACTGTACGCAATACTCCAGGTGTGGTCTCACCAAGACCCTGTACAACTGCAGTAGAACCTCCCTGCTCCTATACTCAAATCCTTTTGCTATGAAAGCTAACATACCATTCGCTGTCTTCACTGCCTGCTGCACCTGCATGCCTACTTTCAATGACTGGTGTACCATGACACCCAGGTCTCGCTGCATCTCCCCTTTTCCTAATCGGCCACCATTTAGATAATAGTCTGCTTTCCTGTTTTTGCCACCAAAGTGGATAACCTCACATTTATCCACATTATACTGCATCTGCCAAACATTTGCCCACTCACCCAGCCTATCCAAGTCACCTTGCAGTCTCCTAACATCCTCCTCACAGCTAACACTGCCCCCCAGCTTAGTGTCATCCGCAAACTTGGAGATGTTGCCTTCAATTCCCTCATCCAGATCATTAATATAAATTGTAAATAGCTGGGGTCCCAGCACTGAGCCTTGCGGTACCCCACTAGTCACTGCCTGCCATTGTGAAAAGGGCCCGTTTACTCCTACTCTTTGCTTCCTGTTTGCCAGCCAGTTCTCTATCCACATCAATACTGAACCCCCAATACCGTGTGCTTTAAGTTTGTATACTAATCTCTTATGTGGGACCTTGTCGAAAGCCTTCTGAAAGTCCAGATACAACACATCCACTGGTTCTCCCCGATCCACTCTACTAGTTACATCCTCAAAAAATTCTGTAAGATTCGTCAGTCATGATTTACCTTTCGTAAATCCATGCTGACTTTGTCCAATGATTTCACCACTTTCCAAATGTGCTGCTATCCCATCTTTAATAACTGACTCTAGCAGTTTCCCCACTACCGATGTTAGACTAACTGGTCTGTAATTCCCCGTTTTCTCTCTCCCTCCCTTCTTTAAAAAGTGGGGTTACGTTTGCTACCCTCCAATCCTCAGGAACTACTCCAGAATCTAAAGAGTTTTGAAAATTATCACTAATGCATCCACTATTTCTGGAGCTACTTCCTTAAGTACTCTGGGATGCAGCCTATCTGGCCCTGGTGATTTATCGGCCTTTAATCCATTCAATTTACCCAACACCAGTTCCCGACTAACCTGGATTTCACTCAGTTCCTCCATCTCCTTTCACCCGCGGTCCCCTGCTATTTCCGGCAGATTATTTATGTCTTCCTTAGTGAAGACGGAACCAAAGTAGTTATTCAATTGGTCCGCCATATCGTTGTTCCCCATGATCAATTCACCTGTTTCTGATAATAGTTGATTGGTGGTCTGTGAGGAAATGTAATAGATGAATTATTTTTGGAAGGTCCTTGATAGATTCAGCATTTTCTTGTGGTGATGTTTCTCTTCACTGTTATAATCTACCCTGACAGTCTAATTATATTGTAATTTTCCACCTGCTCCATTGCAACACTCTTAATAATAGATTCTGACATTTTCTTAGACTATGCAATACAGAAAATGTCCAATTTTAATTCCACCAAATTTTCCCAGTACTTATTCATTGCCGATCTTTAATCTTCCACAATTTCTGTGATTTGTCTCGTACTGTGAGGTCTGCAAATATTTGTTCCATATTCCACACTATAATTTATTTTATCTCTGCCTCTAAAGGTATCATTATTTACTTTTTTTGTGAAATCTGTTTAAAAATCTGATCTTCTATTTGTTAGTCTACTCTCATTTTGTTTTGAACGATTCCTTTAAATGTGTAACATTGGTCATTTGGTATCATGTAATTTGTTTAATTTCCTCGTATACCTTAGCCAGCCTGCCTTCTTACATTCTAATTGACCTTGCTTAAGGTTCTCGTTTCACAGTCATGCTATTAAATTTGGTGTGCAATTCATCACACTGATCACACTTTCCCAGAGAATATCTCGCTGCTAGATTACCAATTACTCCTGTTTCATTATGCCTACTACTTGACTGTAGTAATATGTCACCTTGAATGCATTTTAAGAACCACTGCATGCTACAGTTGCCAATCAAATGTGGCGTATTTTTATGGTGTTTCTTCACCTTTGGTGTAGGTGTCCTTACTATCTACTTCATTACTTCTCCGCCATGTTCACCTCCAAATCATGCACCATCCGGACTTAGAAATAAATTGTCACTGAGCCTAAAGCTTAAACTTCACTCCTCTGCAACAAGGTGGGAGGATCTTCACCAAAGCAACTGCAGCAGTTCAAGAAGGTGGCTTGCCTCAGCAAAAGCTCAGCATACAACAGACCCCAAATGTTGACTGTTACTCTTGCCACAGATGTGGCCTAATCTGCAGCCTTCAGTGCTTTCTTTTTGTATTAGCCAATAATGACCAGATCCCAAAAAATGAAGAAATAACTTCTCTGAAAGTAGTACATAGACTGGAAGGAGGCATTTGTCTGCAATGTGAGCTTCTGTAAAGAGCAGTCATTCAAAGGCTGAGCTTGTGTCCTTGCAGAGCCTGCCCTGAAATTGGTATTGGTTTATTATTCCATCACTGTATCAAGATACAATGAAAATCTTTGTTTGTGTGCTATCCAGTCACATCCTTATTTTGTGTCTGTCTGGTTTAAACCAGCATCTGCAGTTCCTTCATACACATGTCAGATACCAGACTTGAGTACCATCAAGCCATACACAAGTACAACTAGTAGTACAAATCTTCCTGCCAGGAACATCCACTGTAGTGCTGGAGGATCTATTATGTTAGAATGGACATCCTGTATGTGAGTGGTAAAATTGTCTGCCCCTGAACAAGTCGGCAAAATTTCTGCACTATGTACGAAAATTAAAAGTGGCCGAAAGTGGCAGACAAATGAGCTGTCACTTGAGAGGTTGCGTTTTTCAGCAGTGTCTGCTGTTTCTGTAACATACATAAGGGAGCCTAATTTTTTTTTGTAAGTTTCACCACCTTTGCAGAGCTTGTGCTGTTTCATGTACCCTAAAATGAAGGAATTTCTTGCCCAATATTTTATATTTTTAATCTCGTGTTTGCGTAATTAACTATTGATTTATTTGAAACTAAATTAATTAGTGGACTGCTACTATCTCCCTTGGCACCAAATGCCCATTCAAAAAAATGTATCAACTTCCAGTTCTCTTTCAAATACACTCAATTAATAATATGGCTTCGTAAATGAATGTAATACCTTCATTTGACAATAGATGTGATGTGTTTAAAAAAATCTGATCAACACTTACCTAAATGTAAATGTTCCATTTGTTAAAGTGGGTTATATCTGCTATGCGTGACTAATCAGTCTCATCCTGTGCATTCTTAAATCGCGTGCCTGGATTACTTGCCCCCTAATTGTTTTGCGTTGTTTGACGTTAGTTGGCAGCACAATTTATGTGGCAGAAAAAGCAAGAGCTTTGACAGTAAAATTTCCTGTGTTTTTGTGTGCTACAGGTTGACTGGGTGCAGTGTGACGGAGGCTGCGACGATTGGTTCCATCAGGTGTGTGTGGGTGTCTCCTCTGAGATGGCAGAGAATGAGGATTATATCTGTACTACATGTGCCAGGCAAGTGCATCCTGGCATTAGAGCAGCTGGGCTGCCTGGACCATATGCAGGCACGTCGTTCTTGGAAGATTCGAAGGACAGCAGCTAGTCCCATGCCTTTTATGGAAACTACTGTCAAGCTCTTGGGCTGAAAGGAGACTCCTGTCAGAACTGACGTGAACAGAAAACCCTTGCACGCTGCATTTTTAAGGAGGGACACGAAACATATGGTTAAGATTAGGATTGTGAAACTGCTGTCAGAAACACCTCTCAAACTTCATAGTGTTTGAAAAGACACCTGTGGATTTGGGGGAACCTGTGGCACAGGAATGAGCGGAGGAACCGTCATGTTGAACAGGCAAGTTGAAGTGGTGAGGGGAAGCCACAGTGGCTTCTGTTAGACATCCCTATCAGGCATGCACAACCCCTTCTCCAGCTCAAGAAAGAAGGCCAGAATTTAATTAGTTTTAAGTCCTTTTTTTGGTAACAATTTTTAATTATATTGGGGTTTGAAGTTGGACTTCCTTGTTGAATTGTTCATACTTTGATGAGCTTTAAAGCAGGCCCTTTATTTAAAAGTGTAGGACATCTTGCAGTTTAGTGTTGGCAGCTCTTAACAACTGTAAATGACTTTTCTGCACAACTTGGACTCTGTTATTGCATAACCAAGTAGACTATACAGAGATGCTACTATGTACAGAGTGCCCTTGTTGAACAAGGGACCAATAATACCTCTAAACAGTTCACAGGTGAGATCACATTTAACGGCATACGTGCACCAATTATGCCTTCTGACCCAGCTAAACTAAAGAGGACAAACATATTCTTCCTAATTCCTCAGTGATTTTAAGTATTTATGCTTGTTTTGCTGTAAAATATGCTGTAAGACTCTGTCAATGTTTGTTTTTATTTATCAATTTTTTCCCTTATAAACTTATTTGGCAGGGTGGAGAATGTCAGTTTTTCTGCCTATGTAATGTGTAGCAAGATATAACCTCCATCCAAGTCTGAGGATTACTCACTTGTTGCAAGTTCAAACCAATATAGCAACTAAAACAACTGGTTGATTTCCATTTTTTGCTGTAAATTTTTATGTTGTTTTCTGAAAATGGGAAGAACAAAATGTACATCACACTTGAATCCTTTGGCCAGTTGCCTCCAAACTGATGCTAAGAAGTCTAACTTTTTGAATGAAGAATTTTTTCATGTGGGTTTTGTCTCCATTTATTCAAATTAAAGGGAGACATGCTTTTGTACATTTAAACAAGTTCCATTTTAATGTCAGAGCTGGTACTTGTGCTAGTGCCTATTTATTCTGAGTGCTGGTCAACATCGTATCTCTTTCATTCCCATTAAACATCATATCTAACTGCACTTATTTGCGCATCATGAAGTAGAACAACAGAATTTTCTTCCAAAGTAAAAATCAAAAATTAACATCAACCTTTCTTGGTTTAGTGGCTACTCTTTCAGAAACAGTAGGGTTAATTTCTGTTTCTATTCTGAACTTACAGGTGTAATATGTTAAACTTGTGTAATGCAATGAATGATCAATCTTTGTCTTTGACTGGCTTGATGTGTATCAGATAAATGAGTTGCAAATATTCTGCGCACCAGTACCTCCAAATAATGCACAATTGAGATCACATTTAATGCCATAAATAGTTAACTGTTTGGATTCAGTTGAGCGTTCCTTCCTGTTGAATCTGATTAATTAGTTTGGTGGATCTGTGAGGAAGTATTTGCTTCAAATGTTTTGTCAGCAGTTTTAATGAGAATCTAGAACAGAGACATCATAGCTGGGTAAAACACACCCAGCTTTCTCCCTCTTCAGAGTGGTATCATTGGAAACCTGGTAGCAGATCAGGTTTTGTTTAGACCTGATGTGTGGTGAAGCAATGTTCCTTTCAGATATCACTTCTAAATTCCTGAGAACGTAGGCTCATTCTACTTATTCCTTCGAAAGAGGCTTGGTTATTGATTCAAAGCATTATTGTTTCATCACAGTAACCTCTGCCACCTCTTCCGCCCTGCTTATTAGGTATTGGAAAGAAAACAGTGCTGGAGTAACTCAGTGGGCAGTATCTCTGGAGGATATGGATTTATGACTTTCAAGTCGGGACCCTTCTTCAGACTCAATGAGCATAAAATATTAGATGGGATAAACATATAGATTACTTTGTTATGAGGAAAGATTGCACAGTACAGACTGGAGACTGAAGAAAGGTCCCGACCCAAAACATCACCTATCCATGTATTCCAGAGATGCTGTCTGACTCGCGAAGTTGCTCCAACACCTTTTTATAAAGTCAAGTCAAGTTTATTCGTCACATACACATACGAGATGTTCAGTGAAATGAAAAGTGGCAATGCTCGCGGACTTTGTGCAAAAACAAACAAACTACAAACAGAATGGAACAGACGTATATTCAAATATTACATATTTGTGGTTGGGAAGAAAAGGAAAAAAACAGCAATTTTAAAAAGACACCACACAACAGTAAAATGGTACAGTAAAGTTAGTCCCTGGAGAGATAGGCGTTTACAGTCCTAATGGCCTCAGGGAAGAAACTCCTTCTCATCCTCTCCGTTCTCACAGCATGGCAACGGAGGCGTTTGCCTGACTGTAGCAGCTGGAACAGTCTGTTGCTGGGGTGGAAGGGGTCTCCCATGATCTTGTTGGCTCTGGAGTTGCACCTTCTGATGTATAGTTCCTGCAGGGGGCGAGTGTAGTTCCCATAGTGCGTTCGGCCGAACGCACTACTCTCTGCAGAGCCTTCTTGTCCTGGGCAGAGCTGTTCCAAAACCAAATCGTGATATTTCTGGACAAGATGCTTTCCACAGCCGCTGAGTAGAAGCACTGGAGGATCCTCAGAGACACTCTGAATTTCCTCAATTGCCTGAGGTAATAAAGGCGCTGCCTTGCCTTACTCACGAGTGCTGCAGCGTGTGATGTCCATGTCATATCCTCAGAGATGTGGACTCCCAGGTATTTAAAGCAGCTCACCCTATCCACAGTATCCCCATTTATCTTCAATGGTGTGTACGTCCTCGGATGATGTGCCCTCCTAAAGTCCACAATCAGCTCCTTAGTTTTTTTGATATTCAAGAGGAGGCTGTTGTCCTGACACCAGAGTGCCTGATCAGCCACCTCCTCCTGGTAGGCCTTCTCATCGTTATCTGAGATCAGGCCCACCAACACAGTGTCATCAGCAAACTTGATTATCGAGTTGGAGCTGAACCTAGCCACACAGCATCTGCTGTTCTTTATTTCTACTTATTGGATAACCATCCAATGCTATGATAAAAAATATTCAAAGGTTCTGCATCAACCATCTTTTAAGAGAGTGCCAAAGACACTCAACCCACTGAGAGGAACATAGGACAGCATAGGTCCCTCTATTCCCTGTACTTCCATGTGCCAATCTAAAAGCCACAAATGCCACTCATATCTGCCTCCTCTGCTACCCCAGGCAAGGTGTTCCAGGCTCCCTCTACTCTGTGTAAAACACTGGCCCCGGTCTTAAATGAGTGATCCTTTACTTTTAAATAGTCATGCCTGTTCTAGATTCTTCCACATCACCGCCATAACTTGCAGGGCTGCAGACCCAGTGCTGCGAGTGGGATTAGGCTGGGGAACTTTTCTTCATTGCCATGAGCCCAATAAGCTGTCTGGTGGCCTGTGCGTACATATTTTCTATGGTTCTCTGAACTTATTGGCCCCATCAGGGTTGGGTGTTTTTCTGAACTTGATCGTCAGTGTGCCTTCTCTTAACTTCACAGCTTCAAATTCTGTGCTCTCTGAGCTATGTGCTCTTTGAACTTGATAACCTGCACTGTGTTCTCTTGGTGTAAACTTCCTTCCCTTTAATACCATACCACAGGGTGCTTCTTCCTGTCCTTGTGCATTTACTATCCATACCCATCTTTAGATTGTATTAGATGCTTTTAGTTAATATTTAAAAAATATTTGCATCCACTGGAGTCGTTTTTAGATATTTCCATCAACGGTATGTTGACTGATGTGCATTCAGTGCTTGACAGATGCAGGGATGTCAGATGGCACAGCTTTCCACTCCTGGTGAGTAAATGTGAGGTAAACCTGCGTGTCTAGCTAGTGGTCCAGATCCAGGGCAATCCATGTTTCTAGTTCTTCTGAATGCATGCTTGAAATATTCATATCTCTCTGCATCTGCTGAACTCATTGTGTACATCATCTCCTCCATGTCCCACTTTTTGCTGAACACAGTGATAAACTCCATGTCCACACACAGATGAAATCACCTTGTCAGTGGATTGAATGTTGTAAGTGGGTTTCACTGAGACTGCTGAATGCGAGGTCAACACTGATCTCATGTATTCCTTTCACTGCACCTATTTCTTTGAGGGTTTTCCTCTATTCTTTTAGGGTTTTCCTCTATTATAGACAATAGGTGCAAGAGTAGGCCATTCGGCTCTTTGGGCCAGCACTGCCATTCACTGTGATCATGGCTGATCATCCACAATTAATACCCCAGTTCCTGCCTTCTCCCCATATCCCTTGACGCCGCTATCTTTAAGAGCTCCATCAAACTCTCTTGAAAGGATCCAGCGAATTGGCCTCCACAGCCTTGAGGCAGAATTCCTCAGATTCACAACTCACTGGGTGAAAAGGTTTTTCCTCATCCCCGTTCTAAATGGCCTACCCCTTATTCTTAAACTGTGGCCCCTGGTTCTGGACTCCCCCAACATTCGGAACATGTTTCCTGCCTCTAGCGTGTCCAATCCTTTAATAATCTTATATGTTTCAATAAGATTCCCTCTCACCCTTCTAAATGCCAGTGTATACAAGCCCAGTCGCTCCATTCTTTCAACATATGACAGTCCCGCCTTCCCGGGAATTAACCTCGTTAACCTACACTACACTCAATAGCAAGAATGTCCTTCCTCAAATTTGGAGACCAAAACTGCGCACAATACTCCAGGTGTGGTCTCACTGGGGCTCTGTACAACTGTAGAAGGACCTCTTTGCTCCTATACTCAACTCCTGTTATGAAGGCCATTAGCTTTCTTCACTGCCTGCTATATCTGCATGCTTACTTTCAGTGACTGATGAACAAGGACACCCAGATCTCGTTGTACTTCCCCTTTTCCGAACTTGACACCATTCAGATAATAATCTGCCTTCCTGTTCTTGCCACCAAAGTGGATAACCTCACATTTATCCACATTAAACTGCATCTGCCCACTAACCCAACCTGTCCAATTCACCCTGCATCCTCATAGCATCCTCCTCAGTTCACACTGCCACCCAGCTTTGTGTCATCTGCAAATTTGCTAATGTTACTCTTAATCCCTTCATCTAAATCATTAATGTATATTGTAAATAGCTGCGGTCCCAGCACCGAGCCTTGCGGCGGTACCCCACTAGTCACTGCCTGCCATTCTGAAAGGGACCCGTTAATCCCTACTCTTTGTTTCCTGTCTGCCAAACAATGTTCTATCCACGTCGATACCCAACCCCCAATACCATGTGCTCTAATATTGCCCACTAATCTCCTATGTGGGACCATATCAAAGGCTTTCTGAAAGTCCAGGTACACTACATCCACTGGCTCTCCCTTGTCAATTTTCTTAGTTACATCCTCAAAAAATTCCGGAAGATTAGTCCCTTCGTAAGTCTATGCTGATTGGTCTCTGCACCTGCTGATGTAAATATCTCTGTACTTGTCTCCGTCTGCTAAACTCAATATGTAAATCTCTATCTCAGTGTGTATACTCAACTCCATAAGGCTTCCTGTTACTGTCACCCCACTGCATCTGCTCATCAGTGCAAGCATTGGCTCATGTCCCAAAACGTCACCCATTACGTCTCTCCAGAGATGCTGCCTGTCCCGCTGAGTTACTCCAGCATTTTGTGTCTATCTTCGCTTTAAACCAGCATCTGCAGTTCCTTCCTGCACGTAAATGTAGAGCTGATGTATCGGGGTCTCCCTGAATCCCACAGCATGTGATTTTCTTTAAGCTGCCTCTGTTACCAGTGCTTTTGCCGTGTTAATTTGAACAATTGCAATAAACAAAAGCAGTGAACCAAAAGCACTTAAACAAGGGACTTGAATTAAAGACTCAACAGGAAGGCTCCCAGGGTTTCAAAAGCTTCAAAGAATATTGAAAGGTCATTGTCATGAAATGTTAACTCTGCTTCTCTCTACAGTGATAGTCTAGGCGCCTTTTGCCTATTTCCAGAATTTTCACACAGGAAATTTGATTGCATAAAACTGAGTTCCCTTGCAAGATGATCAAACTTAAAAAACCACGGCCGAAAGAAAGACTAGAGGGAAGAAATGTTGTCGGCTTGAGGACAGCCAGGATTAGGACCTCTGATCAAAAGACTGCTACTCCCTTCAGATTTGAAAGTACATGGATGTTTGCTGGAGAACTTTGGAGAACCAGGGCAACGTACCTGGTGCTGGAACATGGAACTAGTAGCAGCTTTTATAGAAGCGCAGGAATGGTGGGCTAAATGCCACCCTTGTGTTGTACATTTTCTTGGATAGTGGGTGACATAGCCACGTAATGTCTCATCAGGTTGTATCCAAGCCTAAATAATGGATAAATACCTCACTGAACTAGCTATGTAGTTCATTTTTTTCATGACTGAATAAACATTAAGTTATGTTTTCTGTACATGTCTCTTAACACAAGGTAAATTTCCCTGACTTATTATTAAAGTGAACCAAGAGAATTGACATGACATTTATTTCTCCCTCTCTGTTCATTTCTCTCACACTTCATTTTATCCTGACTGTTGCTGAGTTGCAGAGAGGGAAGAAAGAACCTGAGCAGCAGCTGGAAGAGGTGGTTGTCCGGCCCTTTGTTCCTGCTCCACCGTTCTTCAAGGCCATGGCTGATCTTTGCCTCACTACCATTTCCATCATTACAACCTTATCCCTTGAAAGCCAAGGACTGCTTCTACAGGAGACCAAAGGTTCACTGCCGTGAAGAAATTTGGCATTATCTTAGTTCTCGAGAGCCAACTCTTAGTCGCAAAATGTGGTCCCTGCTCCCTACTTTCCTCAGCCCCATTGCATCCCTGTAGGAGTTTTAATTTTCCATGGGATTTCTGGACTCTGGAGAAAGGTATGTTAATTATCTACTGTTGTCTGTATAGATGAGTGATAGGAGATTGGGCAGGAGGGCCAGGGAATGATGAAGGGCTAAGAGAATAGTTGTGAAAGAATAAGTTATGAGGAAATAAATGGGGGGATGTGATTGATGGGAATGCTCAGACGGTGTAGACCTGAGGGGCCAAATAGCCGCAGTTGGAAATATGAGCAATCAGTCCCCATCTACTCAATCTTTCCTCATTTAGCATACCTGCCGCCCATGGAAATAGTCCCATGGCATACATCACATAATTTCTTAGGCAAGGAGAACAAAGTATTACATTAACAGGTACAAGCAGACCCAGGTTGATTTGAACATCATCACCACACACCAGAAATGTAAAATATTTTCTATGTTTACCAAAGTGGGTAGCTTCACAAGTTCCCACATTATATTCTGTCTGTCATTTTCTCACCCACTCATAGCTTGTCCATATCCCCTTGAAATCACTAATCATCTTCCTACTCACAATCCCATCTAGTTAGTATCATAAGCAACCTTGGAAATAAAACCTTTGATCCCCTCACCCTGAGATGCATCGGTTTATTCCCAGCCTCTATCAAAATCAGTGCATTACCCTCAATTACGCATGCTGTAACCTAGTGATCAATGTCCCATTTGGGATTTGCTCACGTCTTCCAAAAATCCAATACTCTATGTATGGCACCCCCTAATTTTTACTAGTTACAGCTGCAATGAATTTCAGTAGATTTGTCAAATATGATTTACCTTCCAACAATCCATGTTGACGCTGCTAAATCTCTATTTTCTAGCTATTCTCTAATTACTTGCCATATTTTTCTATATGTTAGGCTGGCGATTTTTAACTTCCCTGTTTCCTCTCTCCCCCCTCGAGTAACGGGTCATATTTACTGCCTTGCAGTTCACACAAACAATTGCAGGATCTATACGCATTAAAATTCAAAGAGAAATATTAAGATACAGATCAAATAAGTGACAATCACAGCTGAAGTACAATGAGTAACAAAGGGAAAATGCCCAGCGATATAACAAGAGGAAAATACATAACGAGTTACAGTAACAGAGTGAGAAACATAGACAGTTCCTGAGACAGATTGTGAGAGAAAAAGGGAGAGTTGGTGAGTGATACACGTGCATGGAGACAGAAATCTGCAGTGTCGATTTCACTACAGGACCAAAGAATATACAGATAAAGCAAGTAGAGCGAGTGATGCAAACTATTGGGGGGGGGATGCGGTTTGAGAAGTAGAAAGCCTGAGTTAGAACTTTTCACAGTGTAAAATGAACACAGATATGGAATGTGAAAGCAGCACTGCAGATAAACTTACTGAGAGAACACAGTGAGAAATATCAGCATCAGTGGGAGACTTACTGAAAGAATGAAGAGAAAATAGAGCTGGACTGCAGTGGATAGAGAGACAAATGCACACAATTTGCCTGCAAAAGAAATTGCAATACAGAGTGACCGAGATATAGAATATACAATGAATTCCTTCAGTCTGAAATTTTTGTCTGGCAAGGCGTAAACCACTGAGGTGCAGAACAAGAGAAGTGCACAAATAAAGAAAATAAACACCGAGGTGAGAATAAAAGGTGAGGGAGAGAAACAAAAAATACAAGGACAAAGTACGAGTGCCGATATATACAAAGATTGGGAGAGTATTGATAATTTAAGAGGGATAGATGGTGAAATACACCGTAGGAGAAAAATAAATACACAGCGAGAGAACGGTGATGTTGATAAATGCACAGGAGTTCGAGGGGGAGAGAACTGTGAGGTAAAGTGGAGAAATACATAATTACAAGCACTGAGATTCAGGAGAAAGAATCTATAAGATGCAGGTTTTGACACAGTTGAAGTACTGTATTGTGTTCAGCTCTGGCACTGCACTTACCAAAGCAATTGAGGCTGAGGTACCTGTTCTGTGGGTAGACTGAAGATGTTGTTCCTTTCGAAACAGGGAGATGCAGAGATCTGATAGAGATACTTAAAAACACGAAGGCTATAAGCAGTAGGATGTAGAGAAACTGGTCCCATGGACAGAATGGTCAGGAACCAGGGGTATTGAATAAAAGGTGCTTGGCAAAAGAACCACAAATTATGCAAGGAAAATAACAACGTACTTCCGCATCTGGCACACACTGCCAGGCTCTCCTCTCCTTATCTCATACTTTTTGTCTCTTTATCCAACTAACTGCCAATCAAAAACTCCCATCTATATCCATTGACGGCCTCTACAGCCTTCTGTGGTAATAAATTCCACAGATTCACCACCCTCTGACTAAAGAAATTCCTCATCTTCCTAAAGGAACAACCTATAATTCTGAAACTATGACTTCTGGTCCTAGAGTCTCTCACCAGTTGAAACACCTCCTCTATCCAGGCCATTCACTATTTGGTAAGTTTCAAAGAGATCCCCCCTCATCCTTCTAAACTCCAGCGAGTACAGGCCCAGTGCCGTCAAACGCTCATCATATGTTAACCCACTCATTCCTGGGATCATTCTCGTAAACCTCCTCTGGACCCTCTCCAGAGCCAGCACATCCTTCCTCAGATAATGAGGCCCAAAATTGCTCACAATACTCCAAATATGGCCTAACCAGCACCTTAAAGAGCCTCAGCATCACATCCCTGTTTTTGTATTCCTCTTGCCGAGGAAGAAATAAAAAGAGAAAAAACAATATGGAGAAATACAAGGTCTGATACAGGCTTGAGACAGATGGCAAGTACATTGATATATTGAAAGAAAATCAAAATACAGTTTCAATGAGAAACAACATGGAGAGGGTCAGAAATGTACAGAGAATTTAAGTACATTGAGATATAGAATGTGAAAAAAACACTAAGAACAGAGCAAGACAGGAAAGAGAAATATACAGATTGAGATAAAGAGAATAGCCTGGTCACACATTCGGGTTTTAAAGTAGGAGATGTGGGTTAAGAGGCAGAGATGTTAGATGTCTCAACCAAGACAAGGGAAGCTAAAGTTAATAGATGCTACGCTGAGCACAAAATGGGGAGGGGGGAGGTGGTAGAGATGGAGCTGGTAATTGAGAAGCCCGGGCTCTGGAATATGATACCATCCGCAGTCAGAATGAGGAGAGAACAACGTTTTCCTTTTAAATGTAGGTCAGGGGGAGAGGGATGAGAGATGTTGCTGAGAAACACAAAAAACAAAGGAGCTATGTACAAACTCAATTCACAGAGGGTGGAGGAACAGAGACCAATAAGGAGATAACTGGAATGCAGAGAGATGGATTTGCGTCCCGGTGCAGAAGAACTGTAGCTGGCATATAGACTATTGTATATCAATGCATTAATATTCAAAAATAAAATTATTGTATATTAATAATTTGGACGAGGGGATTGAAGGCTTTGTGGTCAAGTTTGAGGATGATACAAAAATAGGTGGAAGGGCAGGTAGTGTAGAGAAAGCAAAGACTTTGCAGAAGGCCTTGGACAGGTTGGGAGAGTGGGCAGAGAAGTGGTAGATGGAATATACTGTAGCAAAGTGAGGAGTCATGCATTTTGTTAGTAGGAATAAAGGCATAGACTATTTTCTAAATGGGGAAAGAATCCAGAAATCGGAGGTGCAAAGGGACTTGGGAGTAGGATTCCCAAAAAGTTAATCTGCAAGACGAATCGGTAGTAAAGAAAGCAAACAATGCTAGCATTTATTTCAAGAGGGTTTGTATACAAAAACAGGGATGTAATGCTGAGGCTTTAAGGGGCTGGTGAGGCCGCAATTGGAATATTGTGAGCAATTTTGGCACCATATCTGAGGATGGATGTGCTGGCTCTGGAGAGGGACCAGAGGAGGTTTACAAGAATGATCCCAGGAATGTGTAGGCTAACCTATGATGAGCGTTTGTCAGCACCGGGCCTGTACTCACTGGAGTTTAGAAGAATTGAAACATACAGAATCGTGAAAGGCTTGGATGGAGTGGATGTGGAGAGAATGTTTCCACTAGTGGGAGAGTCTAGAACTAGAGGTCATAGCCTCAGAATTAAAGGGCGTTCTTTTAGAAAGGAGATGAGGAGAAATTTCTTTAGTCAGAGGGTGGTGAATCTGTGGAATTGTTTGCCACAGAAGGCTGTGGAGGCCGTCGGTGGATATTTTTAAAGCAGAGATAGATAGATTCTTGATTAGTACAAGTGTCAGAGGTCATGGGGAGAATGGGGTTAGGAGGGAGAGATAGATCAGCCATGATTAAATGGCGGATTAGACTTGATGGGCCGAATGGCCTAATTCTACTATCATTAATGACTAACCTTTGTGATGAAGACACTCATGACAGTCAACAGAAATAGGCAGCCTCAGATAATCTCTGAAAAGTTGGTGGCAATGTTATGGTCTTGCAGCGGCCAAGCATGATGGCTTTGAACTTCCCAAGGGCACCCTGTTGAGGGGCACCCTAAGTGATTCTTAGGAAGAGAAACCATTGACTGAAATGCTGAGTGCAGCGGATTGAAGAAGAGTGGAATCAGGTTAGTTTAGTGAGATTAAAGACAGAAGAGATTGGGAGAACTTGAGTGGTACTACACTGAGTGTGGAGATGATGAGGTATAACACAGGCTCAATCCCAGGCCTGAACAGTTATGTTGGCAAACTTGTGGAGAGATGGGAATTGAACTGTGAGGTGCAAACAGAACCAAGGTTTTTAAAAGCAGCCCCCAGGACGCTAACTCCATGTTGGTGCCAGCACAAGAACAACCTGTGTGGCCAGAATGAGGCACAACTGGATGAATATTCTTGGTAAAAGTAGTCAGTACCCAATGCTTCCAGAGGTACTGCCCTGTGGCTTGCACAGAAGAATGGATGCAGTGACAAAATTTAATTTTACAATGCTGGGAGATATTTCAGAAGCCCCTGTAATAAAACTGGAATGTATATTAATTTCTCTCAGACAACCAAATGCAGCAGCAGAGGATTAACAAGCAGCTTACACAAGAACAGATTGACCAATAAATATCCTCTCCACAGATGCCACCTGACCTGCTGAGTGTTTCCAACATTTTCAGTTTTTATTATTAAAATGAGAAGTCGTAGTCTATTGTAACTTACTTGCTTTCCTCCTTGGAGCGTCAATCTGCTGATATCCTGCTAACTGGAAGCAACACCTGGTTTTATTATTTGGTTAAAATGATTGCAATTCTCTTCTTTTAACTATCACCCTCCTCCCCTTTTAAAAACAGATACTGGCCTCTTATAATTCAAATATCTTTTAATTGTGAGTTGCTTTTCTGATAGAAATCAAATATATACCAAACACTACACATATCAGCATGAACACCAAGTTTTTCTTAAAGGATATAAAAATCTCATCATGTAAAACAATCTATAATTTGATATTAGTATCAAATACCTACACCTGAAAATACAGTCTATGCCACTCATTGCATTTCATATTGGACTGGTGTCTGACATCACATACATTTGCTTGGCTCTCCTTCTGCTATCACCCACTAATTCTGTTCTTTAATTTTATTTTTTAAACAAAAAAAGATGTTTGCCAACTGGAGAGAAATGTAATTTAGCTGTACATAAGAATTTGTAAAAATGTTACCTGCGGCAACATTTATATTTTTTTGAACACTGAAAATAATGCCTGTGAGGTATTTTCCTTGCATAATGTGAGTTGTACACAAGGCATGGGATCACACCTAGAACCAATTAAGCTTCAGGCAGTAAATGCAACAAAATTGTTTTGTCAACCTTTCAACACTCTTTGCAATGTTTCATCACGGCCCCCTCCCCAAAAAAATTTACTTCCATTAGTGACAATTCATACAGAAGGCATGAAGAAGTAATAGAGTTTCCAAGGTAGAATGTAATCTTGCATATTTTTTTTATTACAACAATACGTATAAATACTGTCGCAAATTCAAAACATCAGCAAAACACCTTAATTAAAGTTTTCAGAACTGGCAACATCATCATAAACTATTCCCACACATTTCATAAAACTACTTTTAGACATACTAAGCATCTAATTATTAGCATTTTCCTTGTGGTTTTTTTTTTTTGCCTTCTGTGTAAGACAGGGAGCACCCAACTGAGGGGGAAATGCATGTAATACACAACTGTGCTCCTTTCCAATGAGACACGGTGCAAAAATGACCACTCTCTTCAATGTTACAGCAACTCGATCCTTTAACTCGAGTGGCTGCAGCTAAGTAGCATGGACTGTATCCTCAGTCAACCCTGGTCAATGAGCCCAACACTACATAGTAAAACTTGAACTGACTGAAATGAGTGACAGTGGGCATTTATAATGCCATGATTTAAATGGTTACGTGATTTTTTTCCCCCCATCCAAATAACAAGTGTTGAAAAACAAAATGTTGGCAAGAATTTATATAAATGTTTTGAGAATGCTTTTCCTATTTAATCACACCGTACCAGCAGGTGCACTTAACCAGGCAAACCATTTTCAGATATTGTTTTGTTGCTGCAGCAGTTGACTGCCAATCGACTTCAGGAACGGCTGAATGCCGAGTGCCAGCTGTTTCACAATTCAGTCCTCAAACACATCACATAGGCAGGCCGATCTAAGTAATAGAAAATTACACTCAAAAACATGCCACAGTGCAGGAGTTCCAGATTGGTACGGAAGTATTAAAAAGCACTGAAAACTAAAGTGAAGGCAGCAGCCCTGCTGAGTGCCCAGGACTGAATTTGTTGAGATGCTGTCCACTGAACCATTGAGCACAGGAGTGAGTAAAGGCGGGTCAGCCGGCACTTTAGTGGGATTCGCCGTTTACTGATCCGTCCGCCCTGGGTGATGACGATCGAGACAAGCCTTTCTCTGTGTTGTCAGAGCTGGAGCTGCTCAGGCTGTGCTGCTCGCCAGTGGTGCTGGAGGTAGCAGTGGCTGCTGGTGCTGACCTCACTTTCTCTTTAAAGTCTGTGATAATGACTGTCAGATCGCCCACAGTCACTTCCAAATGCTGCGCGCTGCTCCGGTCCACGTTTTTTAACCTTGGCCTAGGAAAATGGAGCAGAGGCAAAATAAAATGTGACTAAACAGTCCCAAGCCTACTGTGGATGTGAGAGAAGGCAGGAGGCCTGTCTCTGGGCCCAGGCAATGTCAGCACCATAATTATCATCTCCATGACTAACATTCAGAATGTTGCAACGTGGTTGCAGAGGGAGATGGCCTGACATCACAATAGGTGCTGCATGAATGCAGGAATTGCCTTTATTGTGAACTTGGAAAGACAAAAACCCCAGGAGAACTAGGGCCAGGAAAGCATGGAGAATGCATCTCCCCCAACTTTCCCACCTTAGGAACGCCAAACGACCAGGAGATGGCATTGCCCACATGCCTATTAACCAAATCTACTTACCTTTTGTGTGATGTCTGCCAACAGCCTGTCCAGCTCCCACAGTAAGGCTTGCAGCGAGTTAGCACACACCGCATCACTGCAGAGGCTCACTACTCTCCAGGGAATAGATAAACTACGCAAGATCTAACCTATTCCTGCTGCAGTACAGTTTATGTTCAATGCTCATTCAACTTACGGTCAAGTTTATATTCAAATGATTAGGCAGAGAGTTCAGGAAACGGGAAATATGTAGACAGATTAGTGAAAGATGCCACAGCAACAGGGTTGACTTAGTCTTCCACAGTATTGACTGAGACTTGCTCAGTGCCAAAGGCTTAAATGGGACAGAATTTGTGAGGTGTGTCCAAGAAGGCTTCTTGAAACAGTATGTGGATAGTCCAACCTGATAAGGGGACACACTGGACCTTGTGTTGGGGAATGAGACTGTTGTTTCAGTGGAAGAGCATTTTGTGGATAGTGATCACAACGTTTTGAACAGGGAGAGGGCACTGAATTGGAGAAAGCAAAACTACAACTGTTGAGCAAATCTGCATTTGACATGTGGGAATCTTTAAAGACAAGTTTGGCACCAGGATGTTCCAGTAATGAGGAAAGATAAGGATGGCAAAGTAAGGGACCTTGGATGATCAAAGAGGTTGTAAATTTGGTCAAAAAAGAAATTGGAAGTTATGAAATCAGACAGGGCTTTGAGGAATATAAGTGAAGGAGGAAATAACTTAGATTAAAGAAAATCCCAAAGCATTTATTTTTAAGAGAGAAATCAAGGAGAAGTAGGGACGGCTCAAAGATAAAGAAGGGAATTTGAAGTTGGAGTCTGGTGATAGAGGCGAGGTCGTTAACAAGTACTTTACATCTGTTTTTACCAAGGGGATGGACATGGTGGGGAATACTAATAGGCAAGGGGAGTTTGAGATTAAGAAGGTGGTGGTGATGAGCTCTTGAAGAGCATTAAGGTGGATAAATCCCCAGGACCTGATGGGATTTACCCCAGGTTATTGAGAAAGACAAAAGATGGTGGGAGCCTTGACTAAGAACTTTGCTTCTTCTCTAACCACAGGCAAGGTCTCAGAAGACTAGGAGTAGGATTTGGTCCCTTTGGAAGAGAATGGGTTAATTTGGGACAGTCTTACTAACTTGATCAAGGTTTTGAGGAAGTGACAAAGGTGATAGATGAGGGTAGGGCAGGAGATGTTGTCTACATGGAGTTTAGTAAGGTATTTGATAAAGTGTCCCATGGTAGACTGATCCAGAAGATTATGATGCATGGGATTAACAGTGACTTGGCCATATGGAATCAGAACTGGCTTACTGATAAAAGACAGAGGGATGTGGTGGAAGGACAATATTTAGGCTGGAGGTCTATGATCAGTGGAGTTCTGCAGGGAATTGTACTGGAAACTCGCTTGTTTGTGAGATATATATATATATATATATATAAATGACTTGGACGTAAATGTTGATGGGTTGGGTAGTAAGTTTGGAGATTACACCAAGATTGCTGGAGTCACGGCATATGAGGAAGATTGTCAAGATATACAGCGGGATATAGATCAGCTGCAGAAATAGGTGGAGAAATGGCAGATGGAGTTTAAACCAAGCAAGTGTGAGGTGTTGCACTTTGGGAGATCAAATGTAAGGGGAAAATATACAATTAAATGCGTGACTCTTAACAGTATTGATGTACAGAGGGATTTTGGAGTCCACGTCCATAATTGCCTGAAAGTGGCAACACAGATAGATACAGTTGTAAAGGAAGCATATTATATACTTGCTTTCACAGTTTGAAGCTTTAGTGCAAGAGTCAAAAAGTCATAATACATCTCTATAGGATTTTGGTTAGGCAGCATTTGGAGTGTGGCTCCGGTCACCTCATTACAGGATGGATGTGGAGACTTTGGAAAGGGTGCAGAGGAGATTTACCAGAATGAAGCGAGGATGCTGGGGGTATTAGTATCATATACCCTGAATTCTAACTTGACCAATGTAAAATCCCACCAGTTTTAGGCATCATCATTGAGTCATAGAGTTGTAGAGCACTGAAACACGCCCTCAAACCCAACTTATCCATGCCGACCAAAGAGCCTTCCTCAGTTAGTCCCATCTAGAGTCATACAGCATGGAAACAGGCCCTTGCCCACATCAACCAACATGTCCCACCTGCCTGCATTTGGCCCATATCCCTCTAAACCTATCCTATCCATGTACCTGTCTAAATGTTTCTTAAACGTTGCGATAGTACCTGCCTCAACTACCTCCTGTGGAAGCTCGTTCCATACGCCACCACTCTTTGTGTCTAAAAGTTAACCCTCAGGTTCCTATTAAATCTTTCCCCCTCTCACCTTAAACCTAGGTCCTCTGGTTCTCTATTCCCCTAATCTGAGCAAGAGACTCTGTGCACTACCCGATCTATTCCTCTCATGATTTTGTACAATATAACATCACCCGTCATCCTCCTGTGCTCCAGGGAATAGAGTCCCAGCCTGCTCAACCTCTCCCTATAGCTCAGGCCCTAGAGTCCTGGCAACATCCTCGTAAATCTTTTCTGCACCCTTTCCAGCTGGACAACATCTTTCCTTTAACATGGTGCCCTAAACAGAACATAATACTCTAAAGGTAGATGAAAATGCTGGAGAAACTCAGCGGGTGAGGCAGCATCGATGAAGCGAAGGAATAGGTAACGTTTCAGGTCAAGACCCTTCTTCAGACCCGAAACGTCACCTATTCCTTCGCTCCATCGATGCCTCACCCGCTGAGTTTCTCCAGCATTTTTATCTACCTTTGATTTTTCCAGCATCTGCAGTTCTTTCTTAAACATAATACTCTAAATGTGGCCTCATCAACGTCTTATACAACTGCAACATGACCTCCCAACTTCTATACTCAATACTCTGAGTTATGAAGGCAAATGTGTGGAAAGCCTTTGTGACTACTCTATCTACCTGTGATGCCACTTTCAAGGAACTATGGTCCTGCACTCCTATATCCCCTCTGCTCTACAACACTCTCCAGAAGCCTACCATTCACTGTTTAGGTCCTGCCCATGTTGGACCTCCCAAAGTACAAAACCTCACATTTCTCTGTATTAAATTCCATCAATCATCAAATCCTGCTGCAATTTTTCACAACCATCTTTTCCAATTATGAGTGTACAAGCAATATGGAAGGTGGCCGAGCCAATTTTCTATCCATTCAGCTAACTCTCCTTGGATCCCATGCGATCTAACCTTCCAGAGCAATCGACCATTTTGATCACATCTTCAAAGACCTCCCACGTACAAAACCATGCTGACTATCCTTAGTCAGCCCGTACACATCTGCATTCATATGTATCATCTTATCCCTCAGAATACTCTCTCGCAACTTTCAGACCACAGATGTTAGACTCACTGGTCTGCAGTTCCCAGGCATTTCAGTACAGCTCTTCTTGAATCTGCAAGCATTTGACCTGTATTCTTCTCACCTTTTCTGTCCCTGTACCTGTCCAAATGACCAGAAAGTTAACTGAACAAATGACGTGGATCTACAAAATCAGGTTACTGCAGGCACTCCACAACAAGTGATTCACCTTCTGCTTCCCAAAGCTTTCCCCACCACCGAAGATCAAGTTCATCTATCATCCAACATGATCATCCTGGTGCCAATCGCATGCCTTAATGATTACTGTCCAGTGGTCTTGACATTCACTGTTCTAAAGTGCTTTGAAAGACTGGTTATGGAACATATTAAATCCAGCCTACCAAGCAACCTTGATCCACTGCAGTTCGCCTGCTGCCACAATTGGTGATCCATCACACTGGCCCTACACTAATCCCTGGAACACCTGGATACAAAAGACACCTGCGTCAGACTCCTATTCATTGACTATAGTTCTGCTTTCAATACCATTCAATCCAAGCTCATCTACAAACTCGTGGACAGAGAGTTGTGTTGAGTATGGCAGAGTCTGAAGAAGGGTTTCGGCCCGATACGTTGCCTATTTCCTTCGCTCCATAGATGCTGCTGCACCCGCTGAGTTTCTCCAGCACTTTTGTCTACCTACAAACTCGTGGAACTTGGTGTCAGCATTCCCCTCTGCAACTAGATCCTTGACCTCCTGATCAATAGACCACAATCAGTGAGGATAGATGACAAATCATCCACTACAATAATCATCAACACTGGTGCCCCACAAGGATGCGTTCTCAGCCCCCTTCCATACTCCTTATACACTCATAACTGTGCAGTCAAATACCAACCCAAATCAATTTACAAATTTGCAGACGATACTCCATAGTGGGGCGGATGTCAAATGACGAGACCGAGTACAGGAAGGAGATTGAGAACCTCATAGTTTGGTGTCGAGACAACAACCTCTCCCTCAATGTCAGCAAGGCCAAGCAAATTGTGATCAACTTCAGGAAGCGAAGCAGTTCACGCACCCTAGTATACATTGATGGTGCCGGAGTAGAGTGGTTCAAAGTAAGGAATAATTATCACCAGCAATTTATCCTGGACCAGCCATATTGAAGCCATGGCCAAGAAAGCACACAAATGCCTCAACTTCCTAAGAAAGCTTAGGAAGTTCGGCACATCCCCTACAACCCTCACAAAGTTCTACAGATGAGCCATAGAAAGCATTTTACCAGGATGCTTCAAAGCATGGTTTGGGAACAGCTCCATCCAAGACCATGATAAATTGCAGAGAGTTGTGGACCCAGCCCAGACCATCACACACACCAAACTTCCTTCCATTGACTCCATTTACATCTGACACTGCCTCGGCAAGGCCCCCAGCACAATCAAGGATCAGTCTAATCCGGTCACTCCCTCTTCTCCCCTCTCCCATCAGGCAAGAGATACAGAAGTTTGAAAACTGGAGGTTTGCACACCTCTAGATTTAGGGACAGTTTCTTCCCAGAAGTCCAGGACAAGGGGTCACAGCTTAAGGATAAGGGGGAAATCCTTTAAGACCGAGATGAGGAAAAACTTTTTCACACAGAGAGTGGTGAATCTCTGGAACTCTCTGCCACAGAGGGTAGTTGAGGCCAGTTCATTGGCTATATTTAAGAGGGAGTTAGATGTGGCCCTTGTGGCTAAGGGGATCAGGGGGTATGGAGAGAAGGCAGGTACGGGATACTGAGTTGGATGATCAGCCATGATCATATTGAATGGCGGTGCAGGCTCGAAGGGCCGAATGGCCTACTCCTGCACCTATTTTCTATGTATCTATGTATCTATGTAACAAAGCAGGCAACAAAGCAGGCAACAAAGCAGGCAACAAAGCAGGCAACAAAGCAAGCAACAAAGCAAAGGGTAGTAGGGACATGGAACATGCTGCCAGCAGAAGTAGTTGAGGCTAATACAATAACAACACTTAAAAGACATTTGGATAGGTACATGGATAGGAAATATTTAGAGGACTCTGGGCCAAACACAGGTAATGGGAATTAACAAATTGGGCGCCTTGCTATGGACAAGTTTGGCCGAAGGACTTATTTCGGTGCTGTATAAAGGGGCTGTCCCACTGCGGCGACCTAATTGGCGAGTTTAGAAGAGTTTAGGAGTTTGAAAAAATGTCATGACCTCCTTCAACTATGTAGAAGACCTCCTTCGACCTCCTTCGACTATGTTGAAGACAAGCTTCGACTAGCTTCGGGAAAATTGGACACTGAATAGTGGAGAGTGTAGACGACCTCCTTCGATCTCCCTTCGACTACGTTTAAGACTATCTACGACTACCTTCGATTACCTTGACTACCTTCGATTACCTATGAATAACATGCCGAACTACTACGACCTACTTCGACTAAACCTACACGTAAAAAAAGTATCAATTTTTTCCATGGCGACCTTTTTTTACTCGCGGGCATTTTTTCAACATGTTGAGAAATACGCCGCGACCTAGCTGAAGCCTCGAGTACGCAGGGACTACTCTCGAGCATGAAGGAGAGTTACGAAGACCTGCTCGGACCTCGTGTCGACCATGCTGCGAGTATGAGTCGAGGGCAAACTCGTCTGAACTCGCGGATTAGGTCGCCGCAGTGGGACAGCCCCTTAACTCCTGCAGATGCATTCTAGAAAGTATCCTAACTGGTTGCATCATGGTCTGGTATGGCAATTCCAATGTAGGAGTGGTTGGACAGGGCGGGTTTGCTTTTCCTGGTGCAATGACGGATGAAAGGGTAAAAATTAAATGCTGGTGGAACTCAGCAGGTCAGGCAGCATCTGTGGAGCCAAAAACAAAATTCCATCGAAACCCTGCATCAGGGCATCCTTATTAAAACTTGTAAGATTAGGAGAGGCAGTGAAAAGATTATGCCCAGCGTAGGAGTATCACAAACAAGAGGGCATTGTTTAAGGTGAAAGGAAGGAGTTTTAAAGGGGATTTTTGGGTAAGTGTTTATTTACACAGAGGGAGGCTAATATCTGGAATGTCAATGGAGGTGGTGGAAGCAGGTACAAGCATTATGTTTTACAGACATTTAGACAGACATTTAAATACGCAAGGCATAGAGGCCTAACACAAGCAAATGGGTTTACTGTAGGTGGGCTGAATAATCCATTTCTGTGCTGTAAGACTCTTTTGATTCCATAACACAAGAATTACCTCATGTTACCTCGTTTATAACTAATAAATAATACAATTGATGAATTGTGAGATTGTACATGATTTGGTAGATTTGTTTTCGATGGAGCATTGACATGAAAGCATTACCTTATTTTCTTGTGACTTTTCTTTTTACTGACAACCTCTTTCTCAGTTTTCTCCTTCTCTCCCTTGTCTTTTTTCTCTTTCTTTGGTTGCATGGGTGATGCAAATTGTTGGGTTACTTGCTGGGCAACCGACTGAGACACTGGGCGAGGCTTCCTGCAATCAACACAAATATTACACAATGACATCTTCAGCTATCAGAGAGTCGATGGCAGAGCCCGCTTCTTTCTGTAAAAATGAAACCGGAATCTTCAGACCTGAACACAGGATGGTTTAACACAAACAGAAAAAGCATGTCAAAAGAAAATGAATTGAAGGGACAAAAGTGCTGGAGAAACTCAGCGGGTGCGGCAGCATCCATGGAGCGAAGGAAATAGGCAACCTATTCGGGCCGAAACCCTTCTTCAGACTGAAGGATGCTGCCGCACCTGCTGAGTTTCTCCAGCACTTTTGTCTACCTTCGATTTTCCAGCATCTGCAGTTCCTTCTTGAACAAAATGAATTAGATATACAGTTCACATTAGAGATACAGCGCAGAAACAGGCCCTTCGGCCCACGGAATGCGAGTACAAGACTAGTTTAGTAGAGAATCCAGATTGGAAGACTTTGACGGGTGGGTGGTGTCAAAGGGAACAGTGCTTGCTTGGTCCACTATTGTTTCTCAGATGTTTAACAATTTGGATGACAATGCTGTTAATATGACTAATACGTTTGCACATGACACCAAAATTGGCAGTGTAACGGACAGTGAAGTAGGTTATCCAAGATTATAATAGCTTCCAGATGAACTGGGGAAATGTGCCAAGCAATGGCAGATAGAATTTAAGTCTGAGCAGTGCTAGGAGTTGCATTTTGCTAAGTTGAACCAGAGCAGGACTTTCCCAGGAAATGGCAGGGCCCTTGAGAGTGTTGTTGAACTGAGAGCCCTTGAGTTACTGGCACATAGTTCCCTGGAGGTGGTGACACAGGTAAACAGGCTAGTGATGAAGGTGATGAAGACTTCAGGAAACATAGCAGTAGACACACCCATTGTTGGCGCCAAAGTAGAATGCTTCAAGTTCTTAGGAATAAATATCACTAGCGATTTATCCTGGACCAGCTACATGAATGCTGTGGCCAAGAAAGCACAGCAACAGCTCTACTTCCTTACAAGGCCTATGAAGCATGGCATATCCCCAATGACCCTCACCAACATCTACAGATGCGCCGTGGAAACCATTTTATCGGGATGCATCACAGCATGGTTTGGGAACAGGTCCATCCAAGACTGCAGTGTTGTGGACGTGGCCCAGACCATCGTGCAAACCAACCTCCATTCCATTAACTCCATCACACGTCACGCTGCCTTGGCAAGACCACCAGCGTAATCAAGGACCAGTCTCACCGCAATCACTCCCTCTTCTCCCCTCTCCAATCATGTAAGAGGTACCAAAGTTTGAAAATGCATATCTCCAGATTCATGGTTAGTTTCTTCCCAGCTGTTATCAGGCAACTGAACCATCCTCTCTTCAACTATGCAGTCCTGAACTATCATCATTGGAGACCAATAAGCTAACTTTAATCAGACATTATCTTGCACTAAATGTTGTGCCCTTTATGCTTTTTCTGTACATTGTGGATGGCTTAATTGTAATCATGTAGTCTTTTAGAGTTTAGCGAGATACAGCATGGAAACAGGCCCTTTGGCTCTCTGAGTCCACGCCAACCATTGATGTCCTGTTCACACTAGTTCTATGTTATCTCATTTTCTCATCCTCTCCCTACACATTATGGGCAATTTACAGAAGACATTTCACCTACAAATGCGCAGGACTATGGGATGTGGAATGCAACCAGAGCACCCGGAGGAAACCCACACCGTCACAGGGAGAAACTCCACACAGACAGCACCCAAGGTCAGGATCGAACCTGGGTCTCTGGTGCTGTGAGGCAGTGACTCTACCAGAGGTACCACTGTTCCACCCGATTTCTTTGACTGGATAGCGTGCAACAAAAGCTTTTCACTTTACCTTGGTACACTAATAATAATAAACTAAAGGTTTTTAACACCCTTTCCTTCATTGATTAGGACATCGGGTATAAGAGATGGCATGTTATGTTGCAACTGTACAAGTCATTGGTGAGACCACACTTGGAATATTACGTGCAGGTTAGGTTGCCTAGCAATGGAAAGGATGTTGTTAAGTTGGAAGGAGTGCAGAAAAGATACCCAAGGATATCATTGAGACTGGAAGGCTCGAGTTATAAGGATTGTCTGGATAAGCTGGGATTTTTTTCCTGGAGCATGGGAGTAACTTTATCGAGGTTGATAAAATCATAAGGAATGTAGATAAAGTGGATGGTCACAGTCTTTTCTCCAGGTGATGAGAGTCTAACACTAATAGAAATAGATTGAAGGTTTAAAGAGGGGAAAGATTTAACAGAGAACCGATGTGCATTTTTTCAACAGAGGGTGGTGCGTATATGGAGTGAGCTGCCAAAGAATTTCTGTAGAAATGGGTACAATCGTGACGTTTAAAAGACATTTGGACAAGTACAAGTTTGAAAAGGTTTTAAGAGATATGGGCCAAATGGGACAAGTTCAGATACATAAATTGGACTGGTTGAATGGACTTTTACCGTGCTGTTTAACACTGCGACAATGACCGCACGATTCAAGTTTCCATATCTTTCTCCCTGGTGAATACCGATGCTAAGCATTCATTTAGTACCTCAGCCACTTCTCTCAACAAGATGTCAGGGACCCTTATTCACACATGGCTCTTCTCAATGGCTTCTCATCCTCCAACCTGCAGAAATACCTGCTCAGTCATTCCTACTCCACATTAGGTCTATTCCTCTGTCCTGTCCTCACTGACCAACATCTGCTTGCAACCATTTGCTTTAAAATACAACTTTAAATTTGCACCTTTAGGCCCAGTCCATGCACAATTTCCGCACATCCGTCTCACTTTCCACTGGACTTTCCCCGCACCCTCCATCACAGCAGAGCCTGTCGTTATGTTGATGCTTCACTGCAGAAGTTCCACACTGAGTTTCACCGCCTCTCATCATTCCTCCAGTGGTCTCCCAACACCCATGACTATGATACCGCTCCCATCACCCTCCTAATCTACCCCTCCCTGGTTCAGTTTCTTGTCTCTCATTGAGTATTGACTCACTACCTACCAACACTGCAGACGGCCAGCTCCACACAGCGCTCAACAGCGTGTCCCTGATCCGCAGTGAGAGGGTCAGCATTTGAGTGATCTCTGCAGTTTTTTAGTTAGCGCAGCTATTTATTACAATGCAAGAGGTGGCCATTCAGCCCATCAAATCCATGTCAGCATCCGCAGAGCAGAGTGAGTAAGAGCAGTTGGGGACACACACAGCTGAGGGTGGCACGGGGGTAGAGTTGCTGCCTCAAAGCGCCAGACAACCGGGTTTGTTCCTGACTATGGGTGCTTGTCTGTATGGAGTTTGTACGTTTTCTCCGTGGCCACATGGGTTTTCTCCGAGATATATAGTTTCCTCCCACACTCCAAATACGTACAGGTTTGTAGGTTCACTGGCTTGGTATATATGTAACATTGTCCCCAGTATGTGTAGGGTAGTGTTAATGTGCAGGGATTGCTAGTCGATCTGGGCTCAGTGGGGCCGAAGGGTCCGTTCTGTATCTCTAAACAGAAGTAAACGCAGCAGAGAATGCTAGGAGTGCTGGCAAGGTCCCAAGGATAATCACCATCACAAAGGATAAAACATGAAAAAGGATGCCCAGTGCAACTACAACTAATTTAACAGCCACATATTCATTCCCCCCCCTACTTGACGCATTCACATATCTGTTACTAAACCTCCCCTCTCTCTGCCCCAGCAGCAACGTCACTGCTGCCACTTTACTGTGTACAACATCAGGCTCAAACCCACTTGTCCCGCTCCACATTCACACTTCTAACCCTTCTGGGTCCAACCTTGGCAGCCGTTCCTACTGTCACCACCCCCCCCCCCCCTCCCCTCCCCCCACCCTCCTCACTTCTTGAACTTCCCCTCGCAAGCTTCAGTGCAGACACCTGCAAAAACAAGCCAGTCAGGGCTGATACCTTGGAAAAACATCCCATTGTTTAATTGTTGAGTCCGAGAGGAACTGCCTTTGCATGTACATAAACACAAGCCAGCACATGAACAGGCACAAACGTACAGGCAGGCAGTGAGACACGGACATTAGTAATGGCGGCTCCATTTCATCAATTGAATCAGAATGTCGTTAACCCCTTGCTATCGGGAACTCCAAGATTACGAGGCTACAACTTGGCAGCCAGCATTAACACTTAGTACTCATTCAAGGCAATGCGGCTGATCTATGTAACATTATATTATCATATTAACCAACGTGCTGCAATAAAACTATATTGATACTTCTAGTACATTACTATTAAACTCAATACCATTACATCATTGCATTATTTGCCCTAATTTCATAGCATAACTGCATCATAAACACTGCTGCATTACAATATTATTAATCTAATGTTCCTGCATCACTGTAAGATGTTAGTAAACTTAAAAGTTTGGGATGCCATTGACAAATGAAAGGCAATAAAGACAAGTGTCGGGTGTATAGGAAGGAGGCCACAAACTGCTTGGAGGAACAGAAAGATGGATGGATACCTCAGCAAGCGCGGTGATGCAGGTTAAGGAGGCTGTAAAAATAGCAACCTAAATGCTCCAGAGAGGTAATTTAAATGAAATGATATTTTGTATAACTTTGATCAGACCACAGTTCTGTGCAAATGGAGACACAGGACAGTCACCAAGAGGATTTCACTTGACACTTGCAGGATGCACTTCTCAGGAAAGATTAGCCAGGCCAATGCTTTTTTCTCCTTGAAGAAGAAAGGTTAAGAGTAAGATAATGAAGGTCTTTAAAATTACAGAGCAGGGTTTGATTGCGATAGACGACGACACTTCCATTTCTGGGAGAGATGTTTGCACCAGAACTCTGGTAATCCCCTGTGTGATCATCGACACAGATCTCCGATTCTGATTCTCGAGAAATCAACACCGATTTCCAGTTCCCGCACGCCCTGTAAACTCACCTGGTGCTGTTGGCTGCCCTTTCTCAATCTTACTGGGTTAATTGAAGGGTTACTGTGCAACGTCTTTGTAAACAGTGAATTAAAATTGTGTTAAAGTGTTAATAATCTGTCAGTCTGAGAGAATCTTCCAGTGGTCCAGAGTCACACAGTACCAAACCCTGCAGATTCCATAAAACCACAAGTACGCAGTGTGAAGAAACAAGGAATAAATCAGGCTAATGGCAAAGAGGTGGAATCTGGAATGTAGGAGAAACAGATGGGTGAGAGGCTTGAAGAAGAGGAGTGAGGCAGATGCCTAAACACTAGCTTAGGCCAGTTAAACCAAATGTGGCATGGACAGGTACATGGACAGGAAAGGTTTAGAGGGATATGGGCCAAACGTGGGCAGGTGGGACTACTGTAGTTAGGGCGGCTTGGTCCGCATGGGAAAATTGGGCCGAAGGGCCTGTTTCTGTGATGTGTGACTCCATGACTATGTGGTAAATGCTAGGCAATTTCCTCAAAAAAATACTTTGAGCTGAAGTGTACGTCTAGCATTTTCTGGAATTTGTTACATGACGGAGGCTTTGGGGATACTGAGGACATTACAGTTGCTTGACCCATTTATTTCATTGGTTTCAGTCAATAGCTAATGGTCAGTATATGTTTCAGGTCAAATGAGGAAATTCGCAGCATAACACTGCACATAGCTGTTCATGTCAGTCACATCCCAACTGCATATTATTACTATTATCCCTAAACACATGAAAACAGGTCCAATTCACTCACTTCTTCCCACAATAATCCCTTCCACAAGAAGTGATTAGTGATCATACAACCTGAGACGTCACCTTTTCCTTTTCTCCAGGGATGCTGATTGACCTGCTGAGTTACACTCCTGAGATCACAGCATCTTATTGATACTGCTGGTTCCATTCTCAGTGCTGCCGCCTACAACTGATGTTACCCTGAAGCCTGGTCTACTGTATCACGGCACAATCTCAAGCAATTCTCTGTGGGAAAGTGCTCATTCCTTGAACAGTACCACCGAATATCATCTGGTCACCATCTCATTGTTGTTTGTCGACCTTATTTGTAGACACTTTGATAGCATGCAAAGTGGCTGCTATCCACAATGCACTTCAACCTCATTCAACTCAAGGATACCCTGACTCCACCAAAATCCAAATGCATCTCTTCTACAGCTCACATCTATCAAATTGAGAATAATGGATCAATGGAGCCCAACGTCAGGAGAAGCAAAGTCTTGAGGCTTCTGCAAAAGCATTCTCATTCAAGTAGGGTAAACGGTATAAAGAAGGGTCCAAACTGGAAACGTCACCTATCCACGGTCTCCAAAGGTTCTGCCTGACACGCTGAGCCACTCCAGCACTTTGTCTTTTTTTGTTAAGCAGGATCTGTAGTTCCTTGTGTCTCCTGTAAGCTTTTATTGTGTTGCTGGCTCATCCAAAGTAATCTGAGTGCATTTGTTAGTTTAGTTTAAAGATACATCATGAAAACAGGCCCTTCGGCCCAGGTCGACCAACGAATGCCCAATCACGCTAGTTCTATTTTAGCCCACTTTCACGTCTACTCCCTACACACTAGGGACAATTTACAGAGGTCCATTAACCTACAAACCCGCAGTCACAGCGAGAACGTGCATACTCCACACAGACAGTACCTGAGGTCAGGATCAAATCCAGGTCTCCGGTGTTGTGAGTCAGCAGCTCTACCAGTGCACCACTGTGCTCCCCCTTATAAAACAATAGCCGAGGAATCTGTATTGTATGTTTCAATTAGAACCTTACTTTGTTCACTGGTATTTTATTGTCACATCTACCTCGATACAGTAAAATCTTACTATACATAAGCACAACCATACCCAAGTACTGAAGTGCAATGATTATACTCTAGAATAGTAGATTACACAAACAGTTCCATGTTTCCAACACCATTTTGCATCTTTCAAGTTTCAAAGTTCTTACAAAATATATAGTCTTATCTTGGGCTTAAGGGCCTGTTGTCCTGGCAACCTGACTGAATGTTCCCGAGGCTGTTATTGTCGACAGGGAACCTGCACACTCATGATCGGTGGCACCAGAGATCAGTGCAGAGCACTGCAGCTCTCTCTCACACAGGCCCAGTGGTCCCATCAGAAGCTGAGAGTGGTCTGACGGAAATTCCATGGGCAGGGGCAGCGGGTTATTCTCAGCGTGGACACTGAGGTCCGGGCCTGTGCTGTACTCCGGGAGGAAGAGCAGCAGCAGCAGCAGCCTGAAGTGGGCAACACCCTTAATCACTGGATGGAAGGAAGGTGTGGAGGGAGAGGAAGCTCAGGTCGTCCTCCCAGCCCAGTCACCAGGGCAATGGAAGGGAGAAAGAATTTAGTTTAGTTTAGAGATACCGCATGGAAAAAGGCTGCTCGGCCCACCGAGTATGCAGCGACCAGCAATTCCCGTACACTACGACCATTCTACACAGTGTTAAAGAAGGAACTGCAGATGCTGGAAAATCGAAGGTACACAAAAATGCTGGAGAAACTCAGCGGGTGCAGCAGCATCTATGGAGCGAAGGAAATAGGTAACGTTTCGGGCCGAAACCCTTCTTCAAACTGATAGGGGGTGGGGAGAAGAAAGGAAAAAAGGACAAAGGCGGAGGAGGAGCCCGAGGGCTGGGGGAGGGGAGGAGACAACCAGATGGCTGACGAAGGGGAGGGGACAGCAAGGGCTAGCAGAATTGGGAGAATTCAATGTTCAAGTCCCCAGGATGTAGACTGCCCAAACGGAATATGAGGTGCATTTCCTCCAATTTACGGTGTTGCTCGCTGTAGCCATGGAGGAGACCCAGGACAGAGAGGTCAGATACGGAATGGGAGGGGGAGTTGAAGTGCTGAGCCACCGGGAGTTCAGGTTGGTTATTGCGGACCGACCGGAGGTGTTCGGCGAAACGATCACCAAGCCTCCGCTTGGTCTCACCGATGTAGATCAGCTGGCATCTAGAGCAGCGGATGCAATAGATGAGGTTGGAGGAGATGCAGGTGAACCTCTGTCGCACCTGGAACGACTGCTTGGGACTATTCTACACACACTGGGGACAATTTATAATTTTACCGTAGCCAATTAACCTACCAATGTTTTTATAGCATGGGAGGAAACCAGAGCACCCGGAGAAAACCCACGCAGGTAACGGGGAGAATGTACAAACTCCATATAGACAGCACCCGTGATCAGGATCGAACCCAGGTCTCTGGCGTTGTATGGCAGCAACTCTACTGCTGCAGCACCGTGAGAAAGAAAAGAAATAAAGGCTGTCACAGTGGGGCAACTAGTAGAACAGCTGCCTCACAGTCCCAATGACCAGTGTTCGATCCTGACCTCTGGCGCTGTCGGTGTGGGGTTTGCACGTTGTCTCTGTGACTGCACGATTCTCCACCGGGTGCTCCCATTTCCTCCCAGATCCTGAAGAATTGACTGTAAATTTCAACCTCCGTGAAAAGAAACCACAAAATCTTCGGCAGAAACACTGCAGCCCCATCGATCAGCTGCTATAAATGTCAATGTAGCAAGACTTCTTGAATTATTTACTGTTCTAGCACCAGTCTGCAAAAACGGGCTCATTTTTCTTTGGCTTCTCGATTTAAAGCGTCATAACACTATAAAATAATAATCAGCAACCAGCTTATGAAACTGTAAATAGCGCCTGCATTATGCTCTATCCAGGGCCAGGGAATTTGTATCAATATTTTTCATTTACTGCTTATAATAAATATTTTATTGCCTTGGTTAGTTTATCCAGCCTTTATTAGATTTTGCAGCAAAAACAAAACAAAAATGTCACCAGATATCAAAGTACACTGGGATTGTGAGAGTATTTCTGGGGGTCCCTCGGAATATCAGTAAATGTAGGAGATCCCTGGGAATGTGACAGTGTGTGAAGGCGGCTTCCGCAGTGGGATTCAGCATCTACACAGAACCCCTGGGAGTTACAGTAGTTGCAATGCATATGGAGGAGAACATTGCATGTATTCCAACTCCTCCATGAGAATTGCCTGCAGGCTCTTGAAATGCATCAGCAATTATGCCTGGGTCGTCTACAAGCCAATGTGAATGTACGTTGAATTTTACCCCAAAAAACAACAAAATGCTGGATTAACCCAGCGGGTCAGGCAGTATCTCTGGAGAACACGGATAGGTGACAGATTGAATCAAAACCATTCTTCAGACTGATTGTGGGGGAGGGGAGAATGGGGTTTGGCAAAAGAAAGCTAGAAGAGAGGAGAGAGGCTGGACAGGTGGATGCTGGCGAGGGCAGGTTTTGATAGGTGGACGGTTGGAACAACGGCCAGAGATAGAAGCGGAAGATGTGAAAACAAGGTTGAAATGCAAAACACAAAGCGAGAGGGAGGAAAGTAGCAGGAGGGATGGGGGGGGGGGATGAGTGGAGAAATAGGTTGGAGTTTAGGAGAGGCAAAGGGATAGAGAGGGGGAGGTTAGAAGAGGGGGAGGGGTTTGTATGGGAGGAGGAGGAGAGGGGGGGGGGCGGGGGCTAGTAGGCGGTTGCCCAAGATTGGAGTGTTCATACCGTTGGGTTGCAAGCTGCCTAAGCAAAATGAATGAATGATGGGATACTGTCCCTTCAGTTTGCATGTGGCCTCACTCTGGCAATGGAGGAGGTCCAGGACAGAAAGCTCAGTATGGGAATAGGAAGGGGAGTTAAAATGACAATTGGGAGATCCAATAGGCCTTGGCGGATTGCGCGCAAGTGTTCGGATAACCCTCGCCTCCAATCTGTTCCCCATTTAGACTTGAAAGATACAGCACGGAAACAGGCCCTTTGGCCCACCGAGCCTATTCTGACCAGCGATCACTCTGTACACTAACCATATAACCATAACAGCACGGAAACAGGCCATCTCGGCCATTCAAGTCCGCGCCGAACATTTAAATTTTTTTTTTTTTTTTTTTTTTAATTAAAATTAAATACTTCCCCCTAGTCCCATCTACCTGCACTCAGACCATAACCCTCCATTCCTTTCCCGTCCATATACCCATCCAATCTATTTTTAAAGGATAACATCGAACCTGCCTCCACCACTTCTACTGGAAGCTCATTCCACACAGCTACCACTCTCTGAGTAAAGAAGTTCCCCCTAATGTTCCCCCTAAATGAAACTGTAAATAGCGCCTGCATTATGCTCTATCCAGGGCCAGGGAATTTGTATCAATATTTTTCATTTACTGCTTATAATAAATATTTTTATTAAGGGCCTGTCCCACTTTCACGACCTAATTCACGACCTTTTTTTACTCGTGGACATTTTTCATCATGCTAGAAAAAACGCCCGACCTACTTGATGCCACGAGTACCTACGACCTACCTACGACCATGCTGCGAGTATGAGTCAAGGGCAAACTCGGCAGAGGTTGTGAATTAGGTCGTGAAAGTGGGACAGGCCCTTTACACATTGGGGACAATTTTACAATTTTTACTGAAGCCAATTAACCTACAAACCTGTACATCTTTGGAATGTGGGAGGAAACCAGGTCACCTGGAGAAAACCCACACGGTCACAGGGAGAATGTACAAACTCCATACAGAAAGCACCCATAGTTAGGATCAAACCCGGGTCTCTGGCGCTAAGGCAACAACTCTCCCTCTGCGCCACCCGTACCACTGTGCCGCCCCCCTCTCTCTCCTTCCGATCCTCCTACAGTCCTCCCATTTATTACTCCCCTTTCCCATAAATGAAACCCGCCTGCCTCCCATCACCCATTTATATTTCTCCTCCACCCTTATTACCATCCACCTAGTTCACACGTGTATCGCCAAGTCTACACCGCTCCCGTCCCCACCTTCCCCCATGGGGTTCTGGATCCATGTGCTATTCACCACTCTGCAAATGGTGCCCGTATTATCAACATTCGTATTAGTCTCCAGTGCAGGCAACCTTTGTGCTCCTGCTTAGCACCTTCCAGCAACTGTCTCCACCTTCACTGCTAATCCCCGCTCCCAGACACCTGGCTTCATTTGCCCACCATCCTTCACCCCTCCTCGATCCACCAATCACCCCTCGAGTCTGTCTTACCCCCACCCTCTCCTCTTTATAATCATTTTTATGTTTGCCTTTCCCACTCCCAGTCCCGATGCTGGACTTCTCTGAAACATTGACAATTCCTCACCCCCCCACCCCCCCTCCACTGATGCTGCCTGACCCACCAAGTTCCTCCAGCAGCTAGCTTTAGCTCCAGATTCCAATATCTGCAGTCTCTTGTGTCTCGGTCTTCACTGAGCTTGTGTCAGTGATTATATTCCATAATTCACTACTTCTGAATACATTTATCACTTACGATCTGTATTTAAACCATACCAAGCAGCTACCTTAAAATGCTGTATTGCTTAAGAAATGCTCCATCTTCCAAAGGCATTCTAAAATCATTCAATGATTCAATGATTCAACATTGTATTCAACATATTGTGACTTTCAAAAGTTTGCTGTCAAATCTATTTAAATGTTATACGCTGGTACATGTTCTCAGGCAATGAAAATCATCTGATAGCAGCAATTCATTCAACAATGCGAAGTGCAATTTTTAGTTCTAGAGATTCAGTAGGGAAACCGGCCTTTGAGCCACAGAGTCCCCGCTGACTATCGATCACTGTTCACACTAGGTCTTCCTTGAAAAGCGCTATATAAATAAAATGTATTATTATTATTATTATTATTATTATTATCCCCCTTTTGCCTCCACTCATGGATGTAGCCTAGTCCATCACATAGATCAGCACCTACCCACTGACACAACCACAACCCTCTCCCAATCGACTCCACCTACACTTGACGCTGCCTTGAGAAAGCAGACGACATAATCAAGGATCATTTACTCCCGGTCATTCCCTCTTCTCCCCATGTCCCATTGGGCAGAAGATACAAAAGCAGTCAGTCAGATACGATGCAGTCAGATTTTGATCAGCTAAGGTGTCGTCCCGAGCACTCAACCTCCCTCCCTGCGGACCTTGTACCTTTCTTCTGTAACTGTAACACCACATTGCTGGAACACTATACTCTACACTCTATATAGACACAAATTAGGAGTAGGGGATAGAGTCTTTGGGGAAGGCAGGGTGGGAAGAAGTAACTTCACTACTAATTTCCATTCCGCACTTAAATCCAGTTGGAACATCTCCCTTCCATTTCTTGATCTCACCGTCTCCATCGCAAACGATAGACTATCGACTGACATTTATTACAAACCTACTGACTCCCACAGCCACCTAGACCACACTTCTTCCCACCCTGCCTCTTGCAAAGACTCAATCCCTTACTCCCAATTCCTCAGTCTATGCCATATCTGTGCCCAAGATGAGGTATTCCATACCAGGATGTTTCAGATGTCCTCATTCTTTAGGGAACAGGGGTTCCCCTCTTCCATCATAGCTGAGGCTCCCACACGGGTCTTCTCGGTACCCCGCAGCTCCGTTCTTGCTCCCCCTCCCCCCTGTCGAAACAGTGACAGAGTCCCCCTAGTCCTCACCTTTCACCCCATCAGCAGTCGCATACAGCACATAATCCTCTAACATTTTCGCCACCTCCAATGGGATCCGACCATTAGCCACAGCTTCCCATCTCCACCCTTTTCCGCTTTCCGTAAAGACCGTTCCTTCCGCAGGTTAACTCATCACTTCCCACCCAAGCCACTCCATCCCCAGGTACTTTCCCTTGTGCAACACCTGTCCCTTACCACCTCCTTCCAAGGACCCAGACAGTCCTTTTAGATGAGGCAGCAGCTCACGTACCTCCTCCAACCTCATCTACTGTATCCGTTGTTCCAGGTGTGGACCCCTATATATCAGCGAGAGCAAGCGCAGGCTCGGTGATCGTTTCGTTCAACACCTCCGCTCAGTCTCTCTAAACCCACATGATCTCCTAGTAGCTCAACACTTTAACTCCCCCTCCCCCTTTTGTCCTGGGCCTCCTCCACTGTCAGAATGAGGCCCAACACAAATTGGAGGAACAGAACCTCATATTTCATTTGGGCAGCTTACCTCCCAGCGGTATGAACATTGATTTCTCTAACTTCAAGTAACCCTTGCTCTACCTTTCTCTCCATCCCTACCTCATTCTAGTTCACCGACGAGTTTCACTGCCCTCCTGATTAAATTTTACTGATTGTTTGTCTTGTTGTCACCTTCCCCATAGCTATCAATGATCCATTCTACATGATCCTTGATCTTCATCCCCTTTGATCTCTCATTTCCACACCTTATACTTCCATATCTCTATCTCCCTCTCCCCTGACTCTCAGTCTGTAGAAGGGTCTCGGCCCGAAACGTCACCCATTCCTTCTATCCAGAGATGCTGCCTGTCCCGCTGAGTTACTCATGCATTTTGTGTCTATTACTAAGAAGGCGTTTGGGAAGTTGAAAGGTGGATAAGTCACCAGGACCAGATGGACTACACCCCAGGGTTCTGAAAGAGGTATCGTGGCCAGAGGGATCCTGGAGGTATTAGTAATGATCTTTAAAGAATCACTGGAGTCAGGAGTGGTCACAGAGGATAGGAAAATTGCAGATGTCACTCTACTCTTCAAGAGGGAAGTGAAGCAAAAGAGGGGAAAATATAGGCCGGTTATCCTGACTTCAGTAGTTGGTAAGATTTTAGAGTCCATTATTAAGGATGAGGTTTCCGAGTACTTAGAAGCACACGAGAAAAAAGGCTGGTCAGCATGGTTTTGTGAAGGGAAGATCTTACCTGAAAAATGTGTTGGAATTCTTTGAGGAAGTTAATAGCAGGATAGACAAAGAAGAGTCAGTAGATGTTGTTTACTTGGATTTTCAGAAGGCCATTGATAAGGTGCCACACACGAGGCTGCTAAACATGATGAGAGCCCATGGTATTAGAGGGAAGATACTAGCATGGATAGAAGGTTGGCTGGGTGCAGGAGGCAAAGAGTGGGAATACAGAGGGCTTTTTCTGCTTGGCTGCCAGTGAGTAGTGGTGTTCCGCATGGGTCACTACTTTTCACGTTGTATATCAATGATTTGGATGATGGAATTGAAGGCTTTGTTGCCAGGCTTGCAGATGATACAAAGATAGGTGGAGGAGCAGGTAGCGTGGAGGAAGCCTGGAGTCTGCATAAGGTCTTGGACAGGTTATGAGTGTGGGCAAATAAGTGGCAGATGTAAACTGTGCGGCCATGCACTTTGGTAGTAGGAATGAAGGCAGAGTCTATTATCTAAATGGGGAGAGGATTCAGAAATCGGAATTGCAAAGGGACTTGGTAGTGCAGGTGCAGAATTAAGTTTAATTTGCAGGTTGAATTGGTAGTAAGGACAGCAATTGCAACGTTAGCATCCATTTTGAGAGGAATAGGATATAAAAGTAGGGATGTAATGCTGAGACTTCAGATCTGCCATGATTGAATGGCGGAGTGGGCTCGATGGGCCGAGTAGTCTAATTCTGCTCTTATGGCATGAACCAACCTGACCCTGGACCTGAATTTCACTAAGTAGCCATAGAAACCATTCAACATAAAATTAGGCGCTGAGTATGTGATTTTGTGGAAGCACTCCCGGGTCCAAATCAGAAGATAGACATTGGAGTCACGCTCCAATATTGGGCCAATGTTCTGGCCATGAAGGACCTCAGGTTAGATGTTAAATCCTGATTGCGTCTGCCTTCTTGGGTGAATGCTGAGTTCCCGCAATTGTACTTCAAAAACACCAGGGAAATCGCTGCCTCAGACCAGCTCTTGTGTTGAAACTGTTAAGGCCCTGTCCCACTTTCCCGAGTTACTCACAAACTCTAACCGAGTTTTCCCCTTGATTCGAACTCGGAGAATTACGGTAATAGCCATTCGTAGGTACTCGGGCTATTTTTTTTTACTCGTGGACATTTTTCAACATGTTGAAAAAACGTCCCGACTTACCTGATGCCCCGAGTTCCTGCGGCTGGCATTAGGAGCCGCTACGAAACTTCTACGGACTCCTACGGGCTCGCTACCGACATTCCCCGAGTTCGAATCAAGGGGAAAACTCGGGAGAGTTCGTGAGTAACTCGGGAAAGTGGGACAGGGCCTTAAATGTGATTGCAAAAAGTATCTATTTTTAAGTCAGATCAGATTGTCCTCAGCAGAGTATTATAGGTGCAACTGTACAATCTACCCTTTGCTTTCCTTCCCAGTTACCTCAGCTCTGTACGCACAGTTTGGATATACAAGTTAACATTTCTAAATTCAATATGAAGAATATCAATAAGCGCTGGAAATCTGACATTAAATGGTAAATGCTGGAAAGACAGCAGGTTCTATGAAAAAGCGAAACAGAGTGAAAGTTTCAGGTCAAATACTCAGCCAATTAAAGCATTTTAAAACTGAAACATTAACTGCTTCACCCTCTGCAGATGCTGCCTGACATGCTAAGTATTTCCAGCATTTTGCTGTATTTGGCAATTTGGAACAACTGATTTTGCAGCTTCCAAAGAATACCTGTGTAAAGTGACAACTGTCTCTCCAACAGGGGACACACAGCAGCAGCCAGCAATGCAGCCACATTATTTCCAGCCAAAAATAAGGTCTTCAGCGATGCCTAAATGATAACTTGCTTCCAAGTAGATCATGTGAAACATATTCTTCACACATGCTCTGTGGCATAAATCTATGCCCCACAACCACCATAAAAGGTCATTCTGCACCGACACAGATAGCACAAGCAAAGATCACTGTGATCCACAATTAACACTTGAAAATAATCTCAAATGAGGAATGGAAACACCCAGGAATTGACAGAATTCATCCATTAAAAATATCATCCATTTTATGGCACGGCACAGAGGTAAATCACGGTTCACAATTTGACCTTGTGATTCCGAGTCTGTGATTCTGACCTTGATGCCTTAACCGAGAATGGATTGGCTACCTTAACATGGTCTGGGATCATATCATCAAGAGGCCACGGTAGAGACAGATTTAAGAACAACTAACCAAAGAAATTGACAGAGTTTGAAAGCTAATTTACTTGGATGGCTGGCTGGAAAAACATTTCAGTTGTGAACAAGGTATAATGTTTAAACGTTAAGAACAGATTGTCAAATTAAGAATACATGTAACCACAAAGATTCACTGAAAAGGAATCAAGAGTGAGGAGGGACAATTGAGTCTGAGATTTGGAATTAGTGGTAGGAGGTCAACTGTGGACCCTTTGCAGGGTGAGTGGGAGAGCTTATAATGGGAATAAGGGAACTGCAGGGGAATGAAACAATTACTTCATAAAGGTACATAAAACCTGGCAGATATATTAAAGGGTTAAAGATTCAGTGAGAATGAGGAACTAAATGAAAATTGGTATTAGTCAAAAATATCTACAAGCGAAGATGGTGAGCCTGAAAGCTGATAAATCTCAAGGATCTTATGACCTGCATCCCAGGATTTTGTAAGAGTGGCTTTAGAGATAGTAGATGTCATTGTCCAGAGTTCCAGAGATTCTGGACTTATTCATGTGGATGGGAGGGAAGCAAATGTGACCCAGCTCTTTAGGAAAATAAATTGGGAGAAAATAGGGAACTGCCAACCTACCTGACAGCATTGATAGGGAAGTTATAGAATCTATGTAATTAAGATTGTAATAACAGAGCCCTTTTAAAATAATAGGACTGAGCAGAGTCATCTTTAGCTATGAAGGACAAATCTGTTTGACTATATGATTGCAGCTCTTTGAGGGTGTGACAAGTAGATATGGGGGAACCAGTAGATATGGTGTATATGGATGGTGGTAGGATTTTCGATAAGGTGGGGCAAGGTGGTTAACAAGGTTGAGTGTGGGGAACTGGGGGCATTGGTTCTGACATGGACTGAAAACAGATCTATAAAAAGAGCGTGAATAAATGGATGCTTCTCAGGTTGGCGAGTTATGACCAGTGGGTACCGTGCTCAGGCCAGGATACCAATTAAACCAATGCAAGCTGTGGAAATAATATCACTGAGGAGAACAGATGTCATATTTCTAAGTTTGCAGATGGCACAAAACTAGATGGGATTGTGGGTAGTGAGGAGGATGCAAAATGGCTTCAACAAAATCTGGACAAAATGAGAGTGCGATCAAGTACAAGGTCATCGGCTCTGTGATCCTTACAGAAGAGCAGAGCCTCCATGAAATGGTGAGAGATAGGGTAGTGATGATGTTCAGAGGGACCAAGGTGTGCATGAACAGAAGTCACTGAAGGCCAATGCAAAGTGAATGGGAAGGTTAATGTTTTGTTAGCCTTCATTACGACACAGTTTGACTCCAGGTGTAAGGATTTCAACTCACTTATATAGGGCCTTGGGGAGTATTGTGTGCATTGTCAGTCTCCTTATCTAAAGAAGAACGTACTTGAGGAGAGTTGGAATGGACTGGGACTATATGCTATATATATATATATATATATATATATATATATATATATATATATATATATATATATATGCTATATATATATATATATGTGCTATATATATATATGTGTGCTATATATATATATATATATGTGCTATATATATATGCTATATATATCTATATATGCTATATATCTATATCTATATATATATCAATATATATATATATTGATATATATATAGATATAGATATATAGCATATATAGATATATAGCATATATAGAGATATATAGCATATATATATATAGCACATATATATATTTATATAGCATATATATATATATAGCATATATATATATGTGCTATATATATATGCTATATATATATATATGTGCTATGCTATATATATATGCTATATATATATGCTGTATATATGCTATATATATATATATGCTATATATATATGCTATATATATCTATATATGCTATATATCTATATATATGCTATATATCTATATCTATATATATATATCAATATATATATATATATATATATCAATATATATATATATATATATATATATATATATATATATATCTATATATATCTATATAAAATATATTCTATATTCTAAGGTTAGAAGGATGAGAGATTTTAGCATCAAAATTCTTAAAGGGTTTGATAGGTTGTTGCAGAAAAGATGTTTGGGACCAGGGGGCATCGTTTGTGAATCACTGCATGGACTTGGTTCCAAGATGAGCACCAGAGGACAGAGAACTTTGGAAATCTCCGCCCCCGGAGAGCTGTGGAATTGGCGTTTATTCCAAACTAATATTGCTGGATTTCTGGACATTTGGGGATAAAGAAACATGAAAATCGTGCTGGAAAACGGCGCTGAGATAGAAGTTGAGGCTTAAAGGGATTAACAGCCACCTCCTTGCTCCTACTTCTTGTGGAGGTGTGACTGAGCCGCAACAAATGGAAAATGACATTTAGTGTGGACAAGTTTATAACCTCGTGCACAGGAAACAAAAAAAAAACAGGTAGCAGATGTTCAGAGGCATTTGGGGGAATTTAATGGACATGCTCAGTGAATCCAGTTGCTCCAGGAATATCGGCCAAGATTGCTGCAGCTTGGCAAGTGCTGTTGGAAGTGAATGGCTTCATTGTCAGCAAATTGCTCACCAATGTAAGGTACAGAAGGATGAAAATGTATGAGGGGGAGAGGGACACACACACTCAGCTGCTGCAATGAAATAAACACTTAGAAAATTGCAATTAGATGACGGAAATTAAACTGTTTTCTTGGAGCCCTGCCCAATACTTCTCCTTCAACAAGTGGTGATGCATATCATTAGCATTTCTGGAATCTGTCCCAGTATTAAACAGCTGCCACATTTCCCTAAATAACAGTCACTGAACTTGAAAATAATGTACTGAATGTGAACGGCTTTGAGCAAGATGTCATAAGGTGTTACATAAATAACGGTTTTGCTTTCTCCCAGATTATGAATAGAGGCATCAATTTCTGCTCCACAAGCAACATTGTGTAATGCCGGCAATCTGAAATGTAAGCTGCAAATGCAAGTATATCAGGCAAGGCTGGTTCAGAGTGAAACAAAATTACCCATTTGGAAGATTATCTTTTATCATTTGCAAATCATCAACATTGTTTCTTCCTCCACACTCGCTGCCTGATCTGCTGAGTATTTTCAGCGTTGTTGTTTTTTTCATCAATTTCCACTGGAAGCCCGGTGCATGGATTTTTAAAGGTTTGATACACGACAGAGATATTTTCTGAGTCAGTGCTGAGATATGATTTCCTCTCGACTTCTGCTTCACCCCTCAGAGCCATTTCAAACCTCGCTCTGTATCTTTCCAACCACACACATCTTGTTTGCTCTTCAAGCCCTCTAATTGGCACATGAGATTTTAATATACGTAGTGTTGTAATTTTACCACTTCTAAAACTAGGGTTCCAGTTAAAACCTAGTTTAAATCTTTTTCCAATCATGTGAAGTTCTGTTGTGGGCATTAGTAACCCCTGCAGTGAGTATAAAACAAAGAAACAATGTGAAAGTGAGGCAGATGAATATGCGGCTGAAGGGTTAGTGCAGGGGGCAGGGTTCAGGTTTCTGGGGCAAAGATGACCTGTACAAGAGGGATGGGTTGCACTTGAACTGGAGGGGAACCAATATCCTGGCAGGCAGGTTCATTAGAGCTACACGGATGGGCTTAAACTGGATTGGCTGGGGGGGGGGGGGGGGGGGATCATATGCACGACCGAGGCAAGTGAGATGCTGAAAGTTGGTATTGATGGTGATAAAAGAAGGTTCAGTGGATGGAAAAGGCAGGAGAATGGAAGGGAGCGAGGAAGGACTGTTGGTTTGAATTGCACGAATTTTAATGTGAGAAGCCTGGTGGATAAGGCAGATGAACTCGGGGCATGGGTAGATTTGTGCGACTGGGACATTGTAGCCATTACAGAAACCTGGTTAAGTTAGGGACAGGACTGGCAGCTTAATGTTCCAAGGTACAGGTGCTTCAGGAGAGATAGAGCTGGGGGTAAAACAGGAGGGGGTGTTACTTTATTGGTTAAGGAGGATGTCACGGCAATGGTCAGAAATAACAATACTGATGGTACGTCCAGCGAAGCTATACTCCTGCCCTATCTTCAAAATGCGAGGAAATAAATCTTCTTCTCATCACTCCCTTTGTTATTGCATCAGTAATGGTCCAATTCAAAGATAAAATCAGATCCAAGAAGATTGTTAACAGCTACACCACCTGTACATTGAACCACTGAGTTGCAGATTACAATCCTACAATCTGCCCACTTCATCCCCAGTTTAAAATTTGGATAATCATTTTGGGAAACAGAATTCAGTTGGGGGGGGGGGGGGTGCTTCAGAGTTAAGTGCTGAGGTAGGGTATCAAACCCAATATTCTTTACTTAAATCACAAAATAAATTTTGAATTACTTCGTGAATTAAAAAATTCACAACAGGTCCCAAGCTGCAACGTCATCTGCCCATTTCCCTCCCCAGATGCTGCTTGGCCCATTGAGTTCCTCCAGCGCTTTGTGTTTTGTGCTGGATGTCTCCTTCTTCACTCTGACATTGACTACAGTTACCAACTCCCTCAGTAAGGGTCTTACAAGCCACACGACTAAAATGTGTTTTTTTTAAAAATGTTAATCTGCTGCTTATTTACAAATAAAAGATCTCTCTACAAAAGGATTTAAAGGTTGCCTCACAGTTTGAGTACCGTGTTGATACACGTTTAAATAACTGGTCTTTTAAGATGGAAAATTGTCTTTCCTGAAATGATAGCTCATTACCAGTGCAATTCGTTCTGGCAACTTCTGTCACTATGGCTGCAAGGCAGAATAACTGCTGTAACATGGTCAGACAGCACGAGATGGATCAGTGCAGCTGATTTCAACAGTATTCCAGTGATGTGCTTGATGGGACTTAAAGTGGTGTAGGCAGCGTCAGACCTGATGCCCCAGCCATTTCTAAAAATAAAAATAACTAAAAATTATCAATTACACATGATGCAGTGCCTTTAGCAAACTCACCTGGGGAACTCATGCACCATTTTACAGAATAATCTGCCAGGTATCATCAAGACAGCAGGCAGCATAGTTGCGCAGTTTGAAGAGCTGCTGCAGCGCAGCGCTAGAGACCTGGGTTCAATCCTGACCTTGGATGCTGAATGCGTGGAGTTTGCATGTCCTCCCCGTGGCTGCATGGGTTGCCCCCAGAAGCTCCAGTTTCCTCCCACATCCCGAAGAGATGGGCTGGTAGGTTAACTGTAAAATACCCCTGGTGTGTCAACTAGAAGTGGAATGTGAGAGGAGTTAATGAGAATGTGGGGAGAATAAAAAATAGGATTAAAGCAAAATGAGTGTAAAGAGTTGATGAATGGCAGTGGTGGACTCGGTGGGCTGAAGCCCTTTCTGTGTTGCATCTCTCTATCTCTCCAAGAGCAATATAACTTGCATACCAATCTGCATCCCAATTGTGGATTTTGATCAGTTCTTAGGAATGCTGACGGCCATCAGCTTCATCCTGAGCATTGGTTGCCAATGAGAAGAGGTGCTGGCTTGTTTGTTCTCGCCAGCAGTGCATTCCAGATTCTAACTATCGAGGTAAAAATAGTTGGAATCTGCAATTCACTACTGGAGAAGGACTTGGAATCAAATCACCTGTAAATCTCTTGCTCTTCATCTTAAATCTCTGCACTCTGTTCCGATGTACCTCTATAGAGAGCCTTATCAATGGCTCTAATACTTCTATATACTTCTATCAAGCTCCTTAGACTCCCCTGCTCCAAGGGAAATGAACCCAGCCTACCCTGTCTCACCTCCTAACATGAACATTCCATCCCAGGCAATGTCTTGGTGAATCTCCTCTGCACTCTCTCTGTACAACTACGTCCTTCCGACAGTGTGGGCGATCAAACCTGCACATGGTGCGTCAGCTGTGGCCCAGGCAGTATTTAATGTGGTAAGTGACATGTCAAACTATTCTCTTTCTTCTCTCAGTGCTTGGCACGCAACAGAAAGAGCTAAGAAATCCAGGTCCAAGCAGCGAGGTAGATTTGCAGCAAGAAGAGGTGGTTGCTGAGTGGAAGAGATCTGCCTCATATTGACTAATTTGATGAATAAGTGTAAATGATACAGCTGGTTACAGCATGACTAGCCTGTGGCAGCAATGCTAAATGTTAAGGCAACCGGTTACATTCAAGAATCAAAGAACCTGCAGATGTTGGAAATCTGAGATGAATAAAGAAAATACTGGAAACACTCAGCAGACCAGGCAGCATCTGTGCAGAGAGATACATGGAGTTAACATTTAAGTCAAGAAACCTTAGGACAGTTCTGATGAAGGGACCCGTAACCAAAGTATTAGCTGCTTCTCACTGCCCGACCCGCTGAATGTGTATGGTCAGATGGAATTGGTTAGAAAGTTTGACACAGCTGCTGGTCAGTGTTACACAGTCGCTGGATACAATAATAATTGCTCTAAAGGGCCTGTCCCACTTGGGCGCCACGCAGATGGCGTACGAAGATTTTGTACATCCCAAAATCCTGGGGCACCACGCGTCACTGCCTACGTCACCACGCACCATGCGCTCGTAATGTGCATCATGTGCGCCACACGTGCGTGGCACGACGCACGCATCGTGACGCGTAAATGATGTCACGTAAATTCACGCAAATGACACCCAAGTGGGACAGGCCCTTAACATTCAACAAAGCCCATCCACACTTCCACACTGTTTACAAGTTTCTGCTGTGTTTTCCTCAAAACCCGAGGGAATATGGACCTGAGCCCACTACCTGATATTTTTTACCTTGGCAAATGTTCAATAAAGTTGTACCATTCCCGCTACATTCAATGAGCCGATTGTCCAGAGTTTAACTCCCTGTCTGCCTGCACTATCCTGGTCTAGCCACCAGGTCTAGCCACCTGGTCTAGCCAACTGGTTTAGCCGCCAGGTCTAGCCGCCAGGTCTAGCCGCCTGGTCTAGCCGCCTGGTCTAGCCGCCTGGTCTAGCCGTCTGGTCTAGCCGCCTGGTCTAGCCGCCTGATCTAGCCGCCTGGTCTAGCCGCCTGGTCTAGCCGCCTGGTCTAGCCACCTGGTGGCATGTTGGACACACCGACTGTCCACTTCCATGCCCTCTGAAGGAGAGCAGTCCATAAGCAACAAGAAGGTGTTAGGCAGTCAATGCTCCGGCTCAGTGGGGTCAAAGGACCAGACGGTTATTAAATATTTATGAACATTAAAAAAAAAAAAAGCTAAATAAGCTTAAGTTAAAACAAAATAAAGAAAATTAAAAAGCAAAACAGATTCAATTAAAAACCTTAATGTCCTGGAAACTAAAAACGTCCTGAACTTCTACCAGATGCTAGTGAGTATTGCATTCAGTTTTGGTCACAGGAGTATAGAAGTTTAAAGTGTAGGGATGGGGGGAGGTCAGTCGTCTGATTGAATGATACGTGAACAACTTAGCTCTCAACATCAACAAGATCAAGTAGCTGCTTGTTAACTTTCGAAGAGGAAGGTCGAGGAACCAAAAACCTGTCTTCATCGACCAAGTGGTATTGGAGAGAGGCAACAACTTCAGGTTCCTGGACGTTCATATCTCTGCAGCTCTGTCCTGGACCCAGCACATTGAAGGAATCATAAAGAAAGGCCATCAATGCTTCGACTTCTTTTGAGGATTGAGGAGATTTGGTATGCTGACAAATACTCGCTTGAATTGCCACAGATGTACAGTAGAGAGCATATTGACGGGTTGCATCACGGCCTGATTCGGCAACTCGAACGGCTAGGAACGAAGTAGATTACAAAAAGTGGTGGACAGTGTCCGGTCCAACACGGGTAGTGACCTCCCCACCATCGAAGGGACCGATAGGCTGAACTGCCTCATAAGAGGTACATATGACAGTTAAACACTCTTGACTTAAAGAATTGATAGTCATCAGGTCAAGAGTTTATTTCTCGAGCATTCATCAGCAAATAGAGGTTCATTCCTGGCACTACTAGCCACTGCATTAAGGAAAAGTAATGAAGTTATCACTCAGAGGTGACACAGCAATGAATGTGAAGGTAGGGTATGTGTTTAAATCAATTCCATAGAAAAAGCAGGGACGTGTTTTTGCTGTATGTCAGTTCCAACAACATTGTAGTCTCTCAGTGCTATTGTGGATTATGTGTTTTTATTCTTTTAATTCTCCATTATTTTACCACAGACTGGGTTCAATTTAATTCTGCTTATCGCTTTATACAATACAATTTGCTGTGATGAGTATGTTTACACTATATTCATTACACTGGTGGACAGCTGATGTTTCCTTCTTCCACAGGTATGTGATTTGTGGATCACCAGGTGATGCCTGGCCCTGTTTCACCAGCTCTGGCTCAGCGGCAAGATAAACAGTGATAAACGCTCAGTGATAAACGCTCCTTCCTGAGGAATTTGGAGCATGAAGGCATCCCAGTGAAGCTGGTCTTCAACAGCAAATCCAGTCCTAAAAGCCGGGAGCCGCATCTGGAGCAATCCTCACTCTTTCACAAATGTTACTGTTCTTCATCTTCGTCACCAATTCATGAAAAGGTCACAGAAACCTTCATCTCAAAATCAGGCCTGTGCCCAATGAACATAATCCAGAGAAAAAGACTTTGCATTGAAGAAAGAAAGGTTGCAGGATAGACAATAGGTGCAGGAGTAGGTCATTCGGCCTTTCAATGTGATCATGGCTGATCATCCATCAGTACCCCGTTCCTGCCTTCTCCCCATATCCTCTGACTCCGCTATCTTTAAGAGCCCTATCTAGCTCTCTCTTGAAAGTATCCAGAGAACCAGCTCCACCGCCCTCTGAGGCAGAGAATTCCACAGACTCACAACTCTCTGTGAGAAAAAGTGTTTCCTCAGATCCGTTTTAAATGGCCTACCCCTTATTCTTAAACTGTGGCCTCTGGTTCTGGATTCCCCCAACATCGGGAACATGTTTTCTGCCTCTAGCGTGTCCAAACCCTTAATAATCTTATATGTTTCAATGAGATTCCCTCTCATCCTTCTAAATTCCAGAGTATACAAGCTCAGCCGCTCCATTCTCTCAGCGTATGACAGTCCCGCCATTTTGAGAATTAACCTTGTGAACCTATGCTGCACTCCCTCAATAGCAAGAATGTTCTTCCTCAAATTTGGAGACCAAAACTGCACATAATATGCCAGGTGTGGTCTCACTAAGGCCCTGTACAACTGCATAGACTCAAATACAAGATGAATCAAAGGGAAACCTTTAACAGAACACGTGGGAAGGAGACACAGGAAACTGCAGATGCTGGAATCTTGAGCAAAACACAAAGTGCTGGAGTAACCCAGCAGGTCAGGCGGCATCTGTGGAGGCAATGACAGATGAGATTTCTGATCAGAAACCTTCTTCAGAAAAGCAGGAAACATTTTAAAACAAGGGGTCACCTAGTTGAGAGAGGTAAAGGACATTTGTTTCTCTGAGGATTGTGTTTTTTTGGGGTTCTTTCTCGGGGGGGCTGTGGAAGCAGAACATGTGAGCGTTTTTAACCCTGAGGTACATGGAAACTTGATAGGCAGGGAGTGAATAAGAGTGTTGACAGTGACACAGAGTTGAGGTTTCACTCTGATCAGCCTTGCTGAGTTTCAGTGGGGAGCAGAAGGGATGATGGGGGGAGACCAGAGTGGTATCTTCTTGTTACATGTTTGTTTACAAGTGTGAAGCAAAGACATGGGAAAAAGATTTAGTGCCAGGGATTTCAGACAGGAGTGCTGCTGTGGCTAGTGAAGTAGTAGAATTAGCTCGATGAGCTGAATGGCCTCCTTTGAGGAGTTCCATCCCTCAAGCTCCAGATCAGTTCACTGTGATAACGTTAACCTACTGCTTTCAGAAGAATTTTGTGCAATGGATGGATTCAACTTTATTCTATAACTTTAGTAATGCAGATTCTCTCATCTCTGGCCTTACTGTGTTCAAGTTCACCCTCAAGCCCACTCCTTTACATTATAATGTAACAATAAGTACATTAATGTTAATGTACTTAGTAACATTAAATATTTCCTATTTAAGACATTTTACACCAGAGAATGTGCTCAAGCAAACACAAGTGTGAGTGAGTCATTAGGGTTGTTTTAATCTGGCAACTCTAGATATGTTTTGAGAGGGAAACATTGTACATGCGATTTTGGTGCAGTTCCTATTCTCAATCACTTTGGCGTCTCATTCCTGCCTATTCTGTGTACTTCTGATTTAATTTGTCCAAATCAGTAACCTACAATGGAAATCCCCCGCTTCCCCAGAGTCCGTCTGTCCGCCCGTTTGCACAAAGCAGACACTGTGCCCTGTTCCCCAGCTGGTGCACGGGTCTGTTAGAGAAGGCGCTGCAGAGCCTCGTCTCCCCGGCCCGTCCCACAGACATGCAGTGAGCCACTGCGAGCAGAACCTCCCGCCCTTTGTCTGTGAGTGTGCCCTCACGGCCATCTAACTCCCGCCACACAGGGACGAGCAATGCAGCACTGGCCTGATCACTGTGGGGGCACATCAGCACGCATTCCATTATCAGGAAACAAAACAAATCTCAGAAATCTAATATAAACTTGGCAGCAATTCTTTGAGCCGAATAGCAAGTTCTTGGCAGTTTTACAACAAGGCACGGTTTTTATGGGAGGGTTATTTAAGGACTTAAAATAATTTTTAAAAATCCTCCAAGGCAAAGAAAGAATCCAGTCGAACCACAGCTAAATTTAGCATTAAAAAACCCCCCAACCGAAACATAAAACCTATTCTGATTTCATTGTTTTTTTCTCCAAAAAGGCTGCTTAACCATAACCGTAATGGTAGATGACCTTCAAAGCCAGTTGACTGATTAATTGCCCCAGTTACCTTGTTTCTACAAGGGAAGCCAAACTTTGAGACTCGATGGGATTTGGAAATAATGCTTCCTGCCCCAGAGCACAGGGTAGGCGAGACTCCACATCACCATCGCTCACTGTGAAACCTCAGCTGCTGACAGAAAGAGGAGCTCCTGGCTAGGGGCCACAGGAAAGTAAGAGGGCGTTGAAGGGTGGAGTGTGAAATCTAAGACACCTGACACCAAGTCTGTCTGCAATTTGCCAAATCTCCAAACCGAGCTGCCCCCACATCCGTATGCTCCATCCCACAAACAAGCCATCAGTTCAGCAAGCAGCAAGAACTCAGACAGGTAGTTCAAGGCCTACTGGAGATTTGAGCTCTTCAGACCGAGGTTCCAATGGAGTACAGATGGATTACTGTACTACAAAGGCCCACCTCTGGGATTGCTCTCAGGAGATCCTGAGGAACTATTCAAAACAGAAAGTGGGGGGGGGGGGGGGGGGTTCTTGAGTGTGTCTACGCCAAATATTGAACACCATTTATACTAATCCCTGTTTATTTCCCAGTCTCATCAACTCACATAAGTTTAAATCCGCAATTTGAGAGGGAGAAGGTTAAATCAGAAGTGTCAGTGTTGCAGTTGAACAAAGGCAACTATGAAGGCATGAGAGGAGCTGGCCAAGGTCGACCGGAAAAGGATCCCAGCAGGAATGATGGTGGAACAGCAATGGGAGGAATTTCTGGGCATAATCCAGAAGATGCAGGATAATTTCATTCCAAAGAGGAAGAAAGATTCTAAGGGGAGTAAGAGGCAACCGTGGCTGACAAGGGAAGTTAGGGACAGTATAAAACTAAAAGAAAAGGTTTATAACATAGCAAAGAGTAGCAGGAAGCCAGAGGATTGGGAAACTTTCAAAGGACATCAGAAGGTAACAAAAAGGGCAATATGAGGGGAAAAGATGAAGTATGAAGGTAAGCTCACCAAGAATATAAAGAAGGATAGTAAAAGCTTCTTTAGGTATGTTAAGAAAAAAGATTAGTAAAGACAAAAATTATTATGGGGAACAAGGAAATGCAGAAGAGTTGAACAGGTACTTTATTTCTGTCTTCACTAAGGAAGGCACAAACAATCTCCCAGATGTACGAGAGGATCTAGGGAGACAGGGGAACTGCAGGAAATTTGCATTAGGCAAGAAATAGTATTGGGTAGACTGATGGGACTGAAGGCTGATGAATCCCCAGGGTACTCAAGGAGGTGGCTCTGGAAATTGTTGACGCATTGGTGATCATTTTCCAATGTTCTATAGATTCAGGATCAATTCCTGTGGATTGGAGGGTGTTATCCCACTTTTCAAGAAAGGAGTGAGAGAGAAAACGGGGAATTACAGACCAGTTAGCCTGTCATCGGTGGTGGGGAAGAAGCTGAAGTAAAAACGGCGCATTTGGATAGCAGTAAAAGGATTGGTCCAAGTCAGCATGGATTTGTGAAGGGGAAAATCCTGCTTGACTAATCTTCTGGAATTTGAGGATGTGACAAAATGGATGAAGGAGAGCCAGTGGATGTAGTGTATCTGGACTTTCAGAAAGCCTTTGATAAGGTCCCACACAGGAGATTAGTGGGCAAAATTTGAGCACATGGTATTGGGGGTAGGGTACTGACATGGATAGGACATTGGTTGACAGACAGGAAACAAAGAGTAGGAAAAGGGTCCCTGTCAGAATAGCAGGTAGAGGCGAGTTGAGTGCCACAAGGCTCGGTGCTGGGGCCGCAACTATTTACAATATATTAATGCTTTGGATGATGGAATTAAAAGTAACACAAGTAAATTTGCAGATGACCCAAAGCTGGGTGGCAGTGTGAACTGTGAAGAGGATGCTAGGAGGCTACAGGGTGACTTGGACAGATTGAGTGAGTGGGCAGATGCAGTATAATATAAAGTAGATAAATGTGAGGTTATCCACTTTGCCGGCAAGAACAAGGAGGCAGATTATTATCTCAATGGTGTCAGATTAGGAAAAAGCGAAGTGCAACAAGATCTGGGTGTCCTTGTACACCAGTCACTGAAAGTAAACATGCAGGTACAGCAGGCCGTGAAGAAAGTTAATGGCATGTTGGCCTTCATAATGAGAGGATTTGACTATAGGAGTAAAGAGGTCCTTCTGCAGTGAGACCACATCTGGAGTATTGTGTGCAGTTTTGTTCTCCTAATATGAGGAAGGACATCCTTGCTATTGAGGGAATGCAACGTAGGTTCACGAGGTTAATCCCCGGAATGGCAGGACTGTCATATGAGGAAAGATTGGAAAGGCTGGGCTTGTATTCACTGGAATTTAGAAGGATGAGGTGAGATCTTATAGAAACATATTAAATTATAAAAGGACTGTAGAAGCTAGATGCAGGAAAAATTGTTGCAATGTTGGGGGAGTCCAGAACTAGATAAGAATAAAGTGGAGGCCATTTAAAACTGAGATGAGAAAAAACTTTTTCACCCAGAGATTTGTGAATTTGTGGAGTCTCTGCTACGGAAGGCAGTGAAGGCCAATTCACTGGATGAATTCAAAAGAGTTAGATAGAGCTTTTTGGGCTAGCAGAATCAAGGGGTATGGGGAGAAGGCAGGCACAAGTTACTGATTGTGAATGATCAGCCATGATCACAATGAATGGCGGTGCTGGATAGAAGGGCCGAAGGGCCTCCTGCACCTATTTTCTATGTTTCTATTCCCCCCTCCTCCCCCCAGGTTCTCCCATTTGCCTGCAAACTTCAGGCAATTTAACTGTGGACAACTAAACTTCCAACACATACATGGATGTGGGAGGAAACTCAAGCCCCCAAAGAAATTCATGGTGTCACACAGAAAGAACATAAGACTCCACATGGATATTACCCAAGGACACGACCTAACCCGGGTTTCCAGCAGAAGCTTGATCCTCTACATCACCATGCTGTCCGTGTAACCTGATGTTTAAATTGGGCATTAGTCTCTGAATTTACTAGGGCTTCTGAATCAGATCTATAATTAGCATAGAGGGTGATTTTTCTACAAAAAGCCAATAGTCACCCCAAATCCATTTCACTAAATGAACCTTTAGTCTGATTCTACAGTTTAGATTTCCAAAGGGTAAATCTGACATTACTCCTAAATCACAGGTGATCTGCCCAGTGCTGTGTTCCTTCCTTTACAGCCAGTATTGGCTCTGGGTCCATTAGACCAGCGTTTGTCTGTAGAAAGCATCCCATTGCGATTGCATCACAGTTTGGTTTAGCAACGGCTCTGCCCAAGATCACAAGAAATTGAAGAGAGTTGTGGATGCAGCCCTGTCCATCACATAACGTAGTCTCCCTCCTGCCAATTGACTCCACCTACACCGCGCTGCTTCAGGAAGGCAGCCAACATAATTAAGGTCCACCCTCACCCCAGTCATTCTCTCTTCTCCCCTCTGCCATCGGGTAGAAGATATAGAAGCTTGAAAACGCGTAATACTAGATTCAGGAACAGCTCTTCCCTGCTGTTATGGTCCTCCCATAAACTAGGGTAGAGTCCTAATCTTCCGACCTACCTCATTGTAGCCCTTGCACAATTTTTATTTGCACTTTCTCTGTGACAATAATGCTTTAAAGTTCAAACACACTGCACCATGGTATTTTTCTCTTTGTATGACCAGTTGTACTTGTGTATGGCTGGATTGCACGTGTATAATTTGATTTGACTGGATAGTACACACAAAAAAAAATTCAATTGTATCTCGGTAAACGTGACTTTAATGAACTAATATCAACACAGGCAGAAGAGATTTAATGGTCGGTGACGTCCCACCCCTGGTGTCACAGCCAACTTAATATCCATGAACACCTATGATATTCCTGCATTAACACATGGAGCCAGTCAAATTAAGCTTTAAAAAAAAATTAGCATTAAAGCCCAAAACGAAAGCAGCTAAATTAACTATCAACATGATCTGCACTGGCCTTCCTCACCGCCCAGCCAGCTGTCTACCTCATCCATTCATTGAATGTGCCAGGCGTGCATTGGCCTCAGGAACTCTGCAAATAATGTGGTGAAACGCACACTGAAAATGAGACACTTGCACTTTCAATTACTCTTGCAGCACATAAGAACATTCTGCACAGGAGCAGGAAGCCAACTCTGCAACAATTAAGCGGCCATTGAAACTGTTTGCTATCCATGCAACACGACTGAAGTTTGTTCGACCTAATGAACAACTGGAGAGAGTGTGGAGGACAAAGAAAATGAGTGGTGGTGAGACAAGTCAATTCTCAGCCCGAATCTCAGGAGGTTAGAAATAGAGTCTGCTTCAAAGAGCAGCAGTTGACAAATGATAGCTTTTAATGCACCTTTTAAATCATCTTAGTCTTAAGAAATAAAACACTTCATGTAATCCTGGTAACATTACGGTGTTGAAAGTGCAAGTGATATTAAATATGAATCGGATGCCTGTTGTTGTCATATTCACTTTGACTGATGATCTGTAACAGGGCTGGTGACCTTCAGATGGGTGAAACCGAGAGGTTTAATAGTCTCTGTTTACCATCCTCTCAATTCGTTTTACTTAATGGCACAAGCTGTACAGGTTCAGTCAAAATAAAATCAACAGGAGTAATAGGAAATTAATACTGACACAATCGAGGCACTGTAAATAGGGGACAGAAAATAGATGCATGAAATCTGCATCTGTTTTCCCTGCCTCCCACTTCCAAGGCTGAGGAAGAAATTCTGTGTTGCTCAGCAACCACTGCGTAGAGTTGGTGCACAGATCCACCAAGTGCTACTAAAGGCTGTGGTCCTGCCACGTACGAATGAGCAATGAGAGTCTATGCGAGCTGGATGCCCTCTTTCTCAGCCACTCCAGCTCTGCCTACAGCTGAAGCAGCTTACAGTGAGAAGAGTCTGTGGCCATTGGGCTGTGGTTTCACAACTGCCAGGAGCCGTGTCACAAATCAGTGCACAGCTCAGTGGTGGAGAGAGCCAGCCACATTCAACTCCTCAACTGCATGTGTGCCACCACGAGGAACTGCAGGCGATCACTTTGTGTTCCACAATTAGCGTCTTCTTCCATCCAACTCGTTGGTGTTGTGCACGCATGGTCACCTGGCTCCCACGTCTATGTGAGAACATCTAGCACCCACCCCGTAGCTCATTTTCCCTCCACCCTTTGTACAGTTGGCAACTCTAGACATGTTTCACTCCATCCTTCTGTGTGAACTGGGAGCACAGAGGGTTGAGGGGGTAATTATGACGGCGCATGAATAGAATATAAAGAGGGAAACACAAATCCCTTGGCAATCATATCCAAACTAGAAAACAGAGGCTTAAGGGTTTGCATAGGTTTGATATTGTTATTGGTTTATAATTGTCACCAAGATACAGTCAACAGCTTTATTTGCATGTTATCTAGTTAAACCACACTATGAGTACATTCAAGTCTTACACAAGCATAATAGAGAATAATGCAGAGTAAAATACTCGAATGCAGAATATAGTGTTACAACTATATAATGTTACAGCAGTATAGCGTTACAACTATAGAGGAAGTGCAAATTATAAAAGTTCAAGGACTGCACTGAGGCAGGTTGGCAGATCAGAACACCATCCTTAATTATTCAGTGGCCTGTTCAGAAAAGATTCCAACTCTTATATGATCACAACTGTGCCTTTGTCCATGCCAATGCTTTACCCTGACGGTCCTTATTTTATGGAATAACCTTTTATGCAACATCATCAAAGGCTGTTAGAACAAGTAGTACACTTCTTTAGTTTAGTTTAGAGATATAAGGCGGAAACCGACCCTTCGGCCCACCGGGTCCACGCCGACCAGCGATCCCCGCACATTAACACTATCCTACACCCACTGGGGAAAATTTTAACATTTACCAAGCCAATTAACTTACAAACCTGTACGTCTTTGGAGTGTGGGAGGAAACCGAAAATCTCGGAGAAAACCCACGTGGGTCACGGGGAGAACGTACAAACTCTGTACAGCCAGCACCCGTAGTTGGGATCGAACCCGGGTTTCCGGCGCTGCATTCGCTGTAAGGCAGCAACTCTACCGCTGCGCCACCGCAGCTGCCCACAGTTTTTGGTCCCCCCTTATCCACCCTGTTAGTTACATCCTCAAAAACATCTCAATTATATTTGGGAAACCACAATTTCCCCTTCATAAAACAATACTGACTCTGCCTTGTTATACAATGTTAAAGGCTAAAATTATGTAAATGTACAATTTCATTCTCTCCCTACAAAAGCAATTTAATGATCAGTATAACCTTTAAATTACAATGGAGACACAGGAGACTGCAGGTGCTGGAATCTTAAGCAAACAAAAAACCTGCTCGAGGAACTCAGCAGGTCAGGCAGCATCTACCCCACTGAGTTCCACCAGCACTGATTCCTGCTCAAGATTCCAGCATCTGCAGTCTCGTGCCTCCATTATACTGCTCAAAATCTCCTCAAAATGATTCCTCTCCGATGGGTTAGTCTCACTGCTACCCCTCTCTCACTGCTACCCCTTTGTGATTCCTGCTGCTCTCCCGTTCCCTCCACAGATGTTGCCTGGCCCGCTGAGTTCCTCCAGAACTTTGTTTTTTTGCTTTGAGTTATAATGCTGCAGTAATTGTATAAAGAATCTTAAGGAGAACTTTATTGACTTAACTGATATGCAAACATATTAACGCCAATGTGTATTAGAGCAATTTCTAATTAATCAAACATGGAGTTGGCACAGTTCATGTAACTTGCTATTTGCAACTGCCAGTACAATTTATGACACAGTGGCGCAGCAGTAGAGTTGCAGCCTCACAGCACCAGAGACCCAGGTTAGATCGGATGCTGTCTGTGTGGAGTTTCTATGTTCTCCCTGTGACTGCGTTAATTTTCTCTGGGTGCTCTGGTTTCCTGCACATCTAAATGAGTTGATTGGCTTTTGTAAAATGTCTCTAGTGTGCTGGATAAAACTAGTGTGTGGGTGATCATAGGTCGGCACAACTCGTTGGGCCGAAGGGCCTGTTTCCATGCTGTATCACTAAACTAAACTAAAACTAAATAAACCAAGTTCATAAAGTAGCACCCCGTTGTGTTTTTCAAACACATTTTTTTGATATAACTAATACTAAACTTTAAAATGTAGTATTTTTTGTGATTGCGTAAACCAGTTTGACCAATAGAAGCTGCCATTTCAATTCCCTTGCACATTTGTTAAAGAACCAGGAATATTAATCGTTAAAACAAGGGTCAGGTGTTGAACTAATCATTATGCTACCTGTGACGTGTAGTAGGTTTGAAGTTAAATTGCCCCAAAATAAAGTCTTGGAATAGGAATGGGGTTTTTCAGGGAACGCTAATCTGCGTTCCTGGTCACCACTGAAGATGTGCACAATCTGAGTCAGAACAAGCATCGCGGCCATTGTTATGGAAGTCATACAGCATGTAAACAGATCAATCGGACCAACTCTACCATTCCAACCAAGGTGCACTCCTGAGCTTGCCCCATATGCCTCCATTTGGCCCTTATCCCTCCAAACCTTTCCTGGCTATGAACCTGAAGGGCTGGGACACTTGCCTCTCATTTTCAAAGAGCCTGGTCAAACCCTAGATTTATTGAACAGATGGACACTTTAGTTCAGACTGTGAGTGAGATGCAATGCATTCATCAATGTGCTGCATACCACCGAGTTAGCGTAAAGCAGTGCAGAGTGACAAAATGCACCGGACCACAGATGGTGCTGCATTGGGCCTCTCTCTCGACCACACGACTCTACAGACTCCAGCAGCGGTATTGTAATGTACAGAGCTGTGGGACTGAATGTGCTTCGTGTCTGGACTCTCGGCCCCTCTGTGGTGAGGCTCACCCACCCCTTCCACTTGAATGGCACCACTCAATTTTGTGAAAAAGGTAAACAACTTGCTTTTCTTTCTTCAACGAATACTAGTATTTTCATTCTATTTACAGAAATTAATTGCAACCGTTGCTTATTCATTTATTAGATGATTAATGAACAATGGAAATGAACTGTTTTTCAACTGGTTCTAGTCAGGAACACATTGTCTGAAGATAGGAGGTTCCAGGTCAAGCCATGGACAGGACCTGTGGTTCCCCCACCCAGGACTGCCTTGTAGACGGGCTACAAGTGCCATGGCTGAGAGGACACTGGGAGACATGGCTGCGGATGTAATGCGAGACTCGGGTGTAAGGGACAGGCTCAGAACGGGACAATCTGCTCCAGTCTGGCAAAGAGGCCTCCTCTTGGACAAACAATAAGTTTACCATATCCAAACCTGTGCTTCAGGCAAGATATAATTCTTCCACTCTAACACCAGTAATGCAATGCAAGTCCAATGTGTGGCTGAGATTGGGTCACAGATTGGGAAGGGTGAGTGCTTATCATAGGTGTTTTGCATACCACAAGCAGCATTTGAAAATCCTACAATATGTTTGTGATCACATGTGAAGCTCCCACAGAGCTAAACAAATCCGGCCATTGTAGACAAGTGACTCAGCTTGGGCACATTCTGTGCAACATTCCTACTTTTCAGATAACCCGATCTGCACACAATAAACTCCGTTTCATGTGTTTGTCTCTGCATGAAGTACAAGGAGGACGGGTCACCATCCTGCATTCTTTGTTAAGTGATCAGTCGACTGAGCAACTCTGCGGTCACATGGAACACACCTAGGCTTAAATAGCTGATTGGGGGAAAGAACTAATCCTCTTGAAATTAAATAAACAGCAGCCTCAACTGTGGCTACATGTTCAGTGTTCATGCCGTTCCCATTCATCCACATGCTGTCTGCCATTCCATGAACGCCAGGATACCTCTCAACAGTAAAACAGCAACTCCTGCTCACCACCAGAAACAGCGAGGGTGACAAAAGATTCCAACGACCACTTTGCCTTTCTTTAGGCCAAGACCATCTATTCAGGCTGAAAGCAAAAAATCCCTAAGCAGCCCCAGACATCCTCAGCAACTGTATTTTTGTTTTGTTTAGTGCGAGCGAATGAACCAAACAGAGGCAGGGACTATGCAGTGATACAATGACCAGACCTTAATGAGATGCAAGATGAACAGACATGGGTGAGGGAAAGGCCAGAACAAAACCCCTCATCAATAAAACAGCACAGAAAGTGACAAATTACTTATGGAGGTTAATTTGCATGATTGATAGTGTAACAATTACAAACTCTGAGCTGTGTGCACAAAGACTCTGCAGTCATTGACCGAGAGGTGAATGGATCATATTTCTGCCAACGTCATTCCATTCCCTGCTATCCTTTGCCCCATTCCATCAGAAAAGTAACACTAGACAGCAGCGAGCAACAAAATAGACAGAAGATACTGTCGGAGTGGACATGAAAAGAGCTTTGATAATCAGGTTGAGCTACTGGACGCTCTCTGGACATTGTCATCTTTTTGATCAAACATTCCACCTGCTTTATTTTATTTTATTATCATTTATTTTCGCACCTCAACACTTACTAATGGTGCTTTGGGACCAATGCAATCATTCTGCTGGCAAAGTCCTCCCTAGACGCACTGTAATAGGGAAAGACTCGCCACACAAACACTCTCATAACCTCCGCTGCCTGACACGGCTCAACCACCAACCACACTGCTGTCTCGTTTCAGGGGGGCATTAGGAAAAATCAAGAGCAAAGACAATGTAATTTTAGCTTTCAGGTTGGAAGGCTAGCTGTTATGATGCAAATCTGCATTGAAGATCAATGCATTATCATTTAACACTAGCTTGGAGCAGGGGTGACAGTGGCGTAGCGGTAGAGTTGCTGCCTTACAGTGCTGGAGACCAGAGTTCGATCCAGACTACAAGAGCTACCTGCACAGAGTTTTAAGATTTCCGTTTCCCCCGGGTGCTCCACTTTCTTCACATATTCCAAAGACGTACAGATTTGTAGGTTAATTGGCTTTGGTAAATATTGTAAATTGTCCCTAGTGTATAGGATAGTGCAGGGGTATGGGGATCACTGGTGTGCCCAATGGCCTGTCTCCGCGCTGTATCTTTAAACTAAACTTAAACAAAATTAAAACTGAACTTTCAGAATATGGATGAAACAGGATACATCCCAAAGCGGCCACTGAACTGACAGCAACTCACCTGCAGCAGCACATAGGTGCAACATCTGGCTCTGCAGTTGCCATGCATACGGTTAGGTACAGTGACGTGCAGAGCAGGTGAAGCTAGTAAACTTTGCAAACATGCAGCAGTTAGCTGGTACCAGATGGGAGACCCTTCACCCAAACCTGCAGCGTTGCAGTGGTGAGAGGGGAGACACGCGATACTTATATATAATCAAGTGGAAGGCAGAAGCAATCAAAACATGTCTGAATGACAAAGGGATGGTAGGACAAGGTAAGGGGAGATAGGTTCAGAAGAAGTGAAATGGCTACGAGACGCTTCCAAAAGTTCATGGAGTCATTCAGTGTCTTCTGATCCTGAGAGAATTAATGAATCATGTCTTCCTCCACAGAACGAGTGGACAAGCTGAGGGTTTCCAGCATTTATTGTAATGAAATTGTTTATCCGTATTTGATAACGTTCTCTACTCCACAACTGTGAAGGGCGCACAAATATTGCCTTCAGCTGAACACTCACACTGACTATTATCCTTTAAAAAAAACAACTACTTTCTCTATGATGCATTCCACAGCCAGGATACCTAACTATTCTTCCCCCCTGCAGTCAAAATCTGATGTACGTGCACGACTTTAAGACGGATTTTGAAAGCATTTTCACAAATTTGAAAACCCTTGAAAACATCTGGCTGCACAGCTCATTATCTGCAGAAACAATTCTTCTCCACACAAAAATGGTGAATTGTTCAATCCAATGCATGCAACAAAATGAATGAAAATGAGAACGCATTTTCACTCTTGGAGAGTGAGGTTGAACTGACTTACAGTGACTGGTCTGGACATGTACAAGAGCCTTGCCACTGCTCTAAAGAATGTGCGTGCACCCTGGTATGTCAAATACTCACATGCTGCTTGGGTTGGATCTTGTCGGTCGTCCTGGGTGGCTTTTCGAAGAGGTGATGCTGACCGGCTTTCCTTGGGATGGGCTAATGGGGAGAGGGTGCAAGCAATGAGAGAAGGTCTTGACAGCTGTAAAGCACTTGCTGGCCCATGACTGCGTTCCGCCAGAACCAAGGAGTCACTCAGCCAAATTCCGCATGCAAAGAATAAACTAGGACGGTAACTCGGAGCAAGATAGATCATGCCCGAAAACTGATGAGTTACAACTTGGGTTCAGTTTCCATGGATACAGTGATTGAATAAAAGGATTTAATAAACATTCAATTTGCAGATGACAATTTTCTTTAACACATAGAGCAGCGTCACCAATACATTTAAATGCAAAACAAACACAAGAGGGTCTCCACACTTCAAATGGATTAATACGAGCTTTCTAAGTGTTGTTGCTCACAGCCCAATTACTACTCATGGCTTATGGTTGTTTTAACGCAATATCGAATCTGCATTTTGCACAAAGAATGCAACTGAACATCAAGACTACATCAAGGCTATTTGATAATAAATTTAGTGGTAAATATAGCACATTTAAAGTAACAGCTACGCACTGCAATTGCATGGTAATTGTTGAAGAAAGTAAAACACTTTTACACATGCAGGCGCTACATGAATTCAGGGACGCACCGTATGAATAAATGTTGCGTTTCTCAGATTACGAAGGTGCCAGGCATTCTTAGTGGAGCACTGTGTGCACTACAGCAAGCCGTCACTGCTGGGTAGCTCAGTCCAGGAAACATTTACTGGCAGTACCACAGAGTCACCAGGATGGCACTGGGGCTAAAAGTGTTCACTTTGAGGACAGGATGATAGATGTGGTGTAAAGACTCACAGATTAAACAGTGATTTCATTGAAATATATTAAAGATGATTAAAGGATTTGCTAGAATTTGTTTCGTTCCAGTGCCTTCCAGATTAATCAGTTGGTTCTTCAAGAATGTCAAGTCCGTTCCTCTCACAGATCTGGAACACCCTTCAACAACTGTTGGAGAGTACAACAATAACAAGAATTGAGGATTGAGTTTGAGTTTTGCTAGATCTTCAATGGCCAGAACTGTCAAGGGTAATGGAATTGAAGTGAGTAGAACTCCAGATCCAGGAACCAGCTTAAGTCGCAGAAGGTTGAATGGCTCCATTCAAGAGCACACAGGGATAAAACCCAGGAAGCCTTCCAGTGAACCGTAAAAAACTGGGGAAAGAGTGGCTTTGAAGGGAAGTTGTGGCATCCGTTCAGCTCTTTCCTCTCCTAATATTCAATGAGGATTCTCATACAAGCTCGATTCAAACTGCATTGCACTGGGATCAATGCCAGCATGAAGCAGATATCGCGAAAGAAAAGTCTACAAGGGCAAGAAATAAACATGTTGACAACTTTTGGGCTCAAGTCCAGAATTAATTGGCGTTGTGGTTTGTGCTCAAAGTCTGAAAGGAGAAGGTCCTAAAAGAGAGAAAAATATGCAAAGTTTTGTCAGTGCACAAGTCTCTACAGACGAGAATTGGTGGTGCTCCTGTATCTTTGCCTTCTTCAGCTACGGAGCTTGGGAAGAACAATTGCAGCAGCATTGGAAAGTTTCAGACTTGTATCTGGTTGATGATACAAACCGCAGAGGCAAAGAGTGGTGGTACAAGAAGAGAATATTTAAGTTGCTGTTGGAGTTTTGTCAAGGTAATTTGTTTTGTCATGCAATTTATCAAATGATTGAGCAGAAATGGATTTGCACTCCCTCAGGTAAGTGGAGGGTATTTCACTGTATTCTTCGGGGGTCATAGTCATACAGCACGGAAATAGGCCCTTCAGCCCAACTTGCCTAAATTAGCTAGTCCTATTTGCCACTCGTCCCACAACTCAACCTCCAACGGGATAGCTCAGGCAAGGCTGGCCGATTAAGGGTGAGAAAGTTAACCTGCCTGGGGAGGTTCTTCACAAACATGTTGCCACCGGCTTCCAAAGGAAATGGACGACATCAATGTGGTGGGTGAACAAGTGCAAAATGGTACATAGAACAGAAAGAGGAAGCATAGAGGGAGTTAGCATCTTTGAAAAAGGATAAATTGTCAGATTGATCGTGGAGTGTACGTGCACAGATGCTCAGGACTAGAATGCCAAGTCTCTCCACTTACCTCATATGGAAGAGGGCACATTTGAACAGAGCTTTAGGTTCAGGTCCAAAATTAAAGCATCGGAGACTCAAAACTCAAAAGTGCTTTGCACCATTGATGATTCATGGATAGGTTGCCCTGGTTCGAAACTATCTCCCTGCACCATTGCACCTGTGCTTCCTCAATGGTCTCCCTTCAAAACATTAACCTGGTCTTCAGAAGTGTCCCGAACGTCACCTATCCACTCCATCCACAGATGTTGCCTGACTTACCAAACTACTCCAGCACTTTGGGTTTAACACAAGATTCCAGCATTTACAACTCCTTGCGCCTCCATTGACCTGGTCAAGCCTGCTTAACACCTGTGGTTAACACGGATCAGATTGCCAGACTAGTTTATTGAGTACTATTTCAGTACAAATTCGCTGCTCTTCATCACACAGCGAGTGGTGACTCTCTGGAACTCTCTGCCACAGAGGGTAGTTGAGGCCAGTTCATTGGCTATATTTAAGAGGGAGTTAGATGTGGCCCTTGTGGCTAAAGGGATCAGGGGGTATGGATAGAAGGCAGGTACGGGATACTGAGTTGGATGATCAGCCATGATCATATTGAATGGCGGTGCAGGCTCGAAGGGCCAAATGGCCTACTCCTGCACCTATTTTCTATGTATCTATAACATCCGACCAGCTTTTTAAGATATAAATATTATTAAAATTGCTTTAGGGTCAGAGTCATCCAGCACACACCCTGTGGCTCCCTATATATATACCAACCCTTGTACTCATCTATTCACCAGCATTTGGTCCATAAATCACCTATGTATTGCTGATTCACGTGCTTACCCAAATATTTTGTAAATGTTGTGAGAGTTTCGGCCTCCTTCACTTTCTCAGGCTGATTTCCAGACTTCAATCATCCTCTGGTTGTAAAATGTCCTTGGATACTTTCTAATGCTCATCTTAAACCTATGCCCATTGGTCTTCGATATCTCTCCAATGGGGAAAGGTTTCTCACTATCTATCCTATCAACACCTCTCGTAATCTTTTACACAGAATTGCCCTGGAAGTCGTTATCTGACGATTCTGATAAGTGTACAGCTGAACTGAGGTATGGCATGACAGATGGACCCAATCTTACTCATGTTGATTGGAGGTTGAAGCTCAGTCAGTCCATGGTGTACACGACGCCACAAATCACAACTCTGGCTTGTGCTAAAATGCTAAGCACACTGCAGGCCATGCCTAGGTTACAAACAGCCGATGTATGACACCCCTGCATACAAATGATAGATGTCCTGTTCATTCATACTTGCTTTCCGACGAACATCAGAACTAATATCCTCTCTCCATCTTTAGCAATTGTTCTTTCTTATCAGTTATGTATTTTAGATGCCATTCTTTAAGATGCAGCATCGTTACCAGAGAGTGATTTTTCTCCATTTTCCCATTTACGGACAAAATATTCTCAAGGACGCCTGCAAAGACAGAAGCCGTTTGTTATCCGGGTTTGGCCTGTAACTTGATATTTGCCAATTGCTAGGCTGGTCTGACCCGGGTATGATTTGGCGAATGTCACTGGGACTGTGTAGCAGTTGAATGCAACAGCTGAAAGTGATCCAACAATCTGGACTGCAATTCGCAGGGACTACTCACAGAGGATGCCAGCTGGCAAGAGGTATGTATGCAGAGAGAAAATAACAAGGCACAAAAAACAGCAGGGCAGACAGGAAGAAATCAAAATAGCAAGAAACAAATACTTAAAAGTATAAGTAATTTGCAGCTGTGTGCAAAAATGGTGTGGTTTTCTTGTAATGGTACTTAACACTGGCAGAATGTTCACCCTTCTGTACTCGGAGAGAGAACATCCTTTGGCTGGGTATATCTGCTCACTGCTTGCTTTACGTGTTTCAGAAATGTTGTAATATTGAGAACCAACTCAGATTTCTCGGTCTGCTATTAGAGGCGTCTTCAGCCTATCACAGTACAAGCGCTCCCTTGGTTACAGAAGACTTGACTTACGGAAAACCAACTTTATGTAAGTTCTCCATGAATGGATTGTAAACCAGACAAATACTATTAACATGTTTTGTGGTATTCCTTGATAAGTAAATACAGTACATAATTCCATCAGTTTGCTTACGAGAAGAGTTAGGATAAACATGGAAGATATTGGATGAAATGAAATCAGAGGAAGTGTGTGCAGAGTGAATTGATACGGGAAATTATAGAAAACAGACATGCAGTACTCATGAAAAATGAAGTAATACTTCAGAAATGGGAGGATTGACTTTCTTGGTTTGGGGGAAAATGTATTCCTTTCAGCCTCACTGATAAAAAATGCTTATTTTAAAATGTAGAGTTTTTAGTTTAGAAGTACAGCGTAGAAACAGGCCCTTCGGCCCACCGAGTCCGCGCAGATCAGCGATCCCCGCACATTTTACTTTTATACCAAGCTAATTAACCTATACGTCTTTGGAATGTGGGAGGAAACTGAGGATCTCAGAGAAAACCCATGGAGGTTACGCAGAGAACGTATAAACTCCATACAGACTACACCCGTAGTCAGGATCAAACCCGGGTGTTTGGTGCTGCAAGGCAACAATTCTACCGCTGTGCCACATTTCTGCCCTCAGGAATGAAACCATTACTTAACTTCAAGACTGCCTATATTTTGTTAAGCATTATCCTAATGTAACAGAAACAAATCGGAGGTAACCCCAGAACTTCAAACTAATCCAGATGCTGCTGCATGCGCCCAGCAGCCATGTAAGACAGTTACAGACTAGACACTGCCAGAGAGCAAACAGGGCAATCCAATTCACAACGCAGAAACTCTTCACTTGCTCTCATTCTCATCCACAATAATTGCCCGATAAAATTTGGATAGCCCTGAAATTCGAATTTTAAGTACTCTTCATAAAGGTATTTCATATGCAGAAACAATATAAACTTGCAACCTGAGAAACAAGCAGATTATAAAACCAATCCATACTGTGGCTAAAATATATGTACAGACTGAGAACAATTCCTTCACTGAATGTGTAGAAAGGAACTGCAGATGCTGGTTTAAACCGAAGATAGATACAAAAAGCTGGAGTAACTCAGCGGGACAGGCAGCATCTCTGGAGAGATGGAATGGGTGACATTTCGGGTCGAGACCCTTCTTCAGAATGTGATGAGAAACTACTTCTAATTGAACAGATGTATTGGGTACACAGGTGACTGTGGATGCTTGGAATCTTGAGTAAAAAACAAACTGCTGCAAGAACTCAGCAGTCAGGCAGTATCTGTGGCAGGAAATGGACAGATGATGTTAGGGATCTTTCTTCGGACTGAGGTATTTGGGTTTCTTTTAACCCACATCACAAATAGATGAGGAAGTTAAAATTAAAAAAAAGTGGGACATTGACTTCAAAGAAATTGAAACACAAAAATAAAATGCTACTTTTAATCATGTGCTGCACTTTATTTACGTTTCCCTCCTCCCTCACCTCCAAGGACGCCAGTAATACTTCTAGTTGTGAGAGAGGCTCACGTGCACCTCCTCATTTACTGTATCCAGTGTTCCCAATGTGGCCTCCTGTACATCGGCGAGTCCAAGAGAAGATTCGGCGACCGTGTGGTCCGTCAAGAACATCTGGATCTCCCAGTTTTGCTGACCATTTTAACTCCTCTTCCCATTCCCATACTGACCTTTCTGGTTTGGGCCTCCTTCATTGCCAGCATGAGTCTACGCGCAAACTGGAGGAACAACACCTCATATTCCACTTACGTACCTTATAACCCAATGGCACGAACATTGAATTCTCCAACTGTAGGCATCTGCCAGCAATCTGCCTTTCTTCCCTGACGCCCCCTTTCTTTCCCCCCTCCACTTCGATCCACCTCGACCTGCACTTATTTCTCCCCGTCCACCTACATTCCGTCCTCTAGCTTCACAATTCTACAATCCTTTTATCACACACCTTCTGTTTTTTCATATCTGGCCTTTGTCAAACCTATCAAAACTTCCTTCACCTGTATCCACCTATTACTTGTCAGGCTTTGTCATTCCCCTTCTCTTCTAGCTTTCTCCCCCCCCCTCCCCCCACCACAAATAATCTGAAGAAGGGTCCCGATCTGAAACGTCACCTTTCAATATTCTCCAGAGATGATGTCTGACCTGCTGAGTTACTCCAGCACTTTGTGTCTATTTTTTTTAAACCTGTTTGAGATTGAAGTTTAGTGATCTAATTACCTTGTTTGAAAACAACAAAGGAATTTGATTTAACAGAATCTTCCAAAATAAAGGCTAATTAAATATTATTGGGTAGATCCTTGAAGGGATGAAGATCAAATGTACCTGAAGTATTATAATCCAACAGAGAGCATGGGCTGCATGCCCTTTTCCTGTGTTGAACCGTTCTATGATTCTGAAGGGTCCCAATGCGAAACATCACCTTCCATATTCTCCAGAGATGTGGCTCGACCTGCTGAGTCACTCCAGCCCATAGTGTCTTTTTATTTGTGAAAACCAGCATCTGCAGTTCCATGTGTTTCTCTTCTTTATATGATTCTAACTGACTGAAGGGGGTTGAAGGCTTCTCCTGTTTCTGTGATCAAAGCTTGCTCTTTAATACGACCCATGAAGATCTCTCTCTCTCTAATGAATCTACAGCATTGCAAAGATATCCCTTGCACAATCCAGAATGACTGTAAAGTCCAAGCTATGAATGCAAAGGTATTTTGAATGTAACTACTTTAATACTGCACCATTAGTAACAAACCTCAATGGGCTTTGTTATTCTGCCGTCCATCTTCAGGGATTGGAGAAAGTACTTCTGTGTGAACTTGCTCCCAACGATACTAGGTAAGTTGAAGAGAAATGGTACCAAGTCAAAACTAGTGCAAGGCTCCGCCCTGGAACCAGTCTCTAGAACCTTGTCACAATAAGTGAGCTGCTCTGTGCACCGTTTCTACTGTGAAATAATTACATGGGACAAGACCTGTTTTTGAAACACTAACATCATTCAGAAGCAGCTCACTATTTATGTTAAAACATCAAAGTGTGATGTTCACTTGCTGAAACACCAGACTCCCAAGACAGGCCCGCACTCTCATCTCCAACAAGCAGGAGGATCACCAGGAAGACAGAGGCAATGTGTCAACACATTCTTTGGAAAAGGCGCAACATGTCCACTAGCTCCACCTGAGGTAGAGGGCGAACCTTCTCCAAAGTCTACTTTAGCCAACTCACCGCCACAGATCTGCAGTGAGACCTATCTTCCTTGATCCTGAGAGGGTGTCCAAGAAGGGTGATTTTGAAGATGGAAGATGGGAAGGAACAAGTCTTGCGCAGGATGAAATATTGATCTTTCTCTCAAAAACCACTTTCTCTCCTTCCTAGGACCAGAGGCCATCCTCTGAATAAAAGTACATAACTTTATAAAGGAGATAAGGAGGAATTTATTTTGCCAGAGGATGGTGAATCTGTGGAATTCATTGCCACAGAAGGCTGTAGAGGCCGGCAGTGGATATTATTACGGCAGAAATTGACAGATTCTTGATTAGTATGGGTGTCAGGGTTTATGGGGAAAAGGCAGAAGAATGGGGTCAAGAGGGAAAGATAGATTAGCCATGATTAAATGGCAGAGCAGACTTGATGGACCAAAAGGCCTAATTCTGCTCCTATAACTTATGCTTGGTTTGGGAATAGCTCCATCCAAGACCGCAAGAAATTGCAGCAAATTGTGGACGCAGCCCAGACATCACACAAACCAACCTTCTGTCCATTTACTCCATTTATACCTCACGCTGCCTCGGCAAGGCCAGCAGCATAATCACGGATGAGTCGCACCCTGGCCACTCCCTCTTCTCCCCTCACCCATCAGGCAAAAGGTATAGAAGTGTGAAAACACACACCTCCAGATTCAGGGACAGTTTCTTCCCAGCTGTTATCAGGCAACTGAATCATCCTACCACAACCAGAGAGCAGTCCTGAACTACCTTCTACCTCATCGGTGACCCTCAGACTATCCTTGATCGGACTTTGCTGGCTTTACCTTGCACTAAACGTTATTCCCTTATCATGTATCTATATACAATAAATGGCTCGATTGTAATCATGTATTGTCTTTCCGCTGACGGGATAGCATGCAACAAAAACTTTTTACTGTACCTCGGTACACGTGGCAGTAAACTAAACTGCAAACTGAAATGAACTTGTGAAAACAGCAGATATCATACGTAAATCTACACAGTCTGCCTTGTGCCTGTTCCACCGTTCATTGATATTTCCTGCACTAACCCCATAACCTGACTTTCAATCAACATGCCTTAATGATTTTCATTGTACCTGTGCTTCACTGCATTGCGCATATGACAATAAACTCAACTTGACTTGATTTATTTTACATGAGCGGATGGTCAAACATGAAACATCAATTAAGCCTCATGCTGGGGCAATGAGAATCTCTGCGATAAATAATTCATGTTATTTAATTCGTAACCACCAGAGTTATTTTCCTCTGTGGTTGAATTGTTTGACCTGGATTTTAAACACCACATCAAGTCTCATTACTTGTGCAAGATGGACTTCCTACAGATAGCAAAAATTGTGAATATGACCAAGATTTTCTTCTTTATGCTGAATAAAACCCCTAATAAACATAAATATGCTCTATAGTGTTCTGTGTATTAACATACATCAATAAACATTAAAAAAAAGAAAGTGATATTTGCTTCCAAAATATATTTATACAAAGTCAGATGATCATGTTCCCACATATTCTGCTTGGGCAGCCTACAACCTAACGATATGAACATCAAATTCCCCAATTTTAAATAATACCACCCCCCCCCCCCCCCCCACCCCTCTTTTTTCCTGTTCCCACCCCAGTGCGCACACATTTCTCCCACTACCCTGCTCCTTTCCCCTCCTCCATACTCTCATCTTCCATACACGAATCTCATATTTCCCTTTTATTTCCCCCCTCTCCCCTCCCACCATGTCCCTGGCTCTGACTTTACATTTCACTGCGCTTCTTCGCTCATCCAACACCCTTTGTCTCCCTTTCATCTCTTGCCTTTATTACTTAAACCCCTGTCTCACTGTGCGAGCTGACCCACGAGGTACCCCGAGCTTAAAACAAATTTAACTCGTGGTAATCACGTACGATTAACGTAGCGGGAACGTCGGAACTCGTGGACGCAACTTAGCGACTCTTGGCGCTAACGGCAGGTACCCGTGAAACTTGTTAACTCTTGGAAAAATTCAAACATGTTTAAACTTTTCCACGAGTAAAATGTACTCTTGAGGTTAAAATTTGAAACATTTAAACACGTTGTAAGAACGCAGTGGCCCGTGCGCTTACGTGAGTCTACCATGGGAACTCTTTAACTCAGCGGGCAAGCAGCATCTCTGGAGAGAAGGAATGGGTGATGGGATGACATTTCCAAATTGGGGGGGAGTGGGGGGTTGGAGGAGGGAGGGGGGGGGATGGAGGAGAGAGGGTGGAGAGTGGAGGGAGAGGAGGGGGAGACAGATGGGGGTGTCTTCATTCACTAGTGGCGGGTGCCGGTCACTGAAACAGGCAGGTGAGATTTCACATCCACCTTGTGTGTGTGTGTGTCTCTCTCTCTCCCTCCATCCCTGCCTCTCACACAGGCTGAGAGACTCTGCCTCTGTGAGTGTACGTCTCTTTCTCCCCCTCTCCCACACACAGTAAGACCGAGGTAAGTCCATCTGTGTAAGTCCATCTGTGTCTCCCACATACACAGTAAAACTCTGCTTTGTGTGTATATATGTCTCCCCCATTTCACTCTTCCCCCCCCCCACCTCTCTCTTTCTCCCCCACACAATAAGACCGATGTATTCTGCTTAGTCTCTCTTCCCTCCCACACACACAGATAGACCGAGGTCCTGTGCGCTCTTTCTCCCCCCCCCCAGTCACGCCGAAGTACACCACACTGCCTCTGTGCCTCTCTCTCGCTCTGTCTGTCTCTCTCCCCATCTCCTTCATACACAGTCAGAGGTCCACACTGTCTCTGTGTCTCTCTCTCCCCTACACACACACAGACTGAGGTACACACTGCCCGTTGTGTGTGTGTGTCTGCCTCTGTCTCTCTCTCCCACACACACACAGTTAAAGGTACTCCACGCTGCCTGTGTGTGTGTGTCTCTCTCTCTCTCTCTCTCTGTGTCCCACCCCCCACACCCACACACAGTCAGTCAGTCAGTCAGAGGAACTGTGTGTGTGTGTGTGTGTGTGTGTGTGTGTGTGTGTGTGTGTGTACGCCTCTATCTCTCCCTATCACAGTCAGAGTGAGATACTCCCCCCGCAGTCTCTCCGCGGCCTCTCCCCGGGCAGGGTGCATCTGCCTCCCTCAGGCTGCCCAGGCAGTCAGACACGACTCCGGTGGCGGGCTCCATGCACAGCTCCTGCCGGCCGGCTGGGAGCGGCGACGGAGGACAGGGGGAAGTTGGCCACCAGCGGGGCAGTCTCGGCTCTCCGTGCAGTCTGAGTCTCGCTGGATCCTCGGAATCCTCTGCCTCTGTCAAATGGGTGAGTTTAACCTGACCCCCCCCCCAACCTCCCTCCACCTCAACTCACGCCTGGGCACCAAAGCAGCTCAGGAGGCGAACCCTGAGCTCCGTCTCCCAACAATCTGATGTGCGCATCCGTCCACATTCAAAGATTTCATCTCCAGTCTCCCCGCAGTGTGTAGACCTGGCAGTAAATTCAATTAAAATATAGCAAACCTCCGCCTGCTGGTCTTCTAACTACGTGATGTGTGTTTCAAACAAATCATCAGTATAACTGCCCTGGCACTGGACGGTGCGCATTTTCCCTTTGTAGGTCACATCAATAGATGCGGCCGTGCTGAATTCTATCTTTAACTCAAAGCCGCAGGATGGAGATGTTGCTTATTAAAACAGACCTTCATTGAAGGTTGGCTCAAGAGTAACTCGGGAAAGGAACTTGTTAACTCGGGAGACGAACTTGGAACATAGCAGAAATGACAGTTAACGGCAAACTTGAGTCATACCCGTGGGAACTCGGTTAAACTCTTGATCATAAACTTGGAGTCTCGTACGCAACCACGAGTCTTTCACTCTGGGTCACTCGTGGGTCAACTCGCACAGTGACACAGGGCTTTTACTCCACCCATCTGCCAAACACCCCACCCCCTCACCTCTATCTAGCAATCACTTGCCAGGCTTTGACCCACCCCACCCCACCTCCCTTGTCCAGCTTTCTCCCGCCAATGTATTTTGCACTCTGGTATTTTTTCTCTTTGCAAATTGACAAATTGACAAAAAATGCTGGAGAAACTCAGCGGGTGAGGCAGCATCTATGGGACAAAAATGCTGGAGAATATTGCAGGAGAAAAATGCAGGAGTACTTGTATACAGTATGATTTGACCGGATAGTATTCAAACAAAGCTTTTCACTGCTTCATGGTATGTGACAAAAATAAACCAATACCAAAAGCATCAATTTGGAAATTAGCTGTGGCACCAACTGTAAAATTTGCCGTGAAATAAAACGGGACTTAGAACAGTAAATTATTCAATGCATCACACTGTAATGCAAATCACAAAGCCTTGTAAATATTATCAAACCCAATAGAACTGCACATTAAAACACAATCTGACTTTTTAACTCAATGCACAGTTGTTCAATGGCGTGTGAAGCTCTGGTTTTATTGCATCACTGAAGTCTGCTAAGCTCAGAGAATGATTCATCCTCATCTAATGTGGGTGACAGAAATCATTAGCAATGGTAATACATAACCTCATGAAGCAAATTCAGCTATACGTTACAAGAATATCATATGATGAAAGCACTGTTAAATAGCAGCCAAAAACATCTCTTGGAGGGCCAGAAATTCACACAGATCACCAGGCACTAATTTTGAAGAGCATTTCTATCCGTGGGCCATTTTTTTAAGCCTCAGTATTGGTCGTTGAAGATTAAATCAAATAGATCCCAAACCAAAAAAAAAGGGGGCCATTATCTATGAAGTGGCTCTATATAAAATACAACGAGGTTTGATGATGGCAATGCTAAAGCCACAGTCTGGGTTAGCAAGTTTAAATGTGCAGCACGCTTACCGACTAATGGGGCCAGAAGATATGTCCCCAAGAGTAAAATGCACACTTCTGTCCTTTTACGAGGCAAGGAGGCAATGAGCAGGATGGTGTGTTTACGGTGGGGGACATTGCTCATCCACCATTTCACCGTGGCTAGATGATGGGAAGCCCCAGACTGATGGATGGAAGTTGCCACCCACACAATGGAATCAGGCCAGGAACTACAAGGCAAGTATGCTTACCCTGTCAGAGGAATTGCCAGCAGATCATTAATGAGGTTTGGCTGTTGTTCTTCAGATAACTTGGTTTCACAGAGTCCGGAACACAAATTGCCAAAGTCGGCTATCCCAATGGTGGGCCGCCTTGTTATCATGTACGATGATCATACAGAAGACAGCTGTTGTTGCATTGCACAATCTCTGCTCCATGCAAGGGCATCTTTCAATTTCCAGTTGGAGATGATCATTTTCTGGTTGCAGCTGAGGAGGCCGCCGAAGCATCTTTGAGTCAAGTGGACGGGAGTTGCGAGTGAGATCGGAGTCTTGTGGAAAGGATGGCGTGACGTGTTGGCGACTTGAGGGTGCCTGGTGAGGTCACAGGGGATTGATGCCAGAGGTATTCCAGGTGGGCACGCTGAAGAGCATCCACATTCAGCTTCAGGAATTGTTGTTGTGGAAAGAGTAACCAGAGATTGTGCATAATGGCCTGAGACTGAGGACAGTGATGATCTGCTAAAAGTCCTGCTGCTTTCTTCCCCCAAGGCCTGCTTGACCTCAGGACTGGGTGTAGGTTTACTTCTCCCAGCCAGAAATTGATCCTTTCCTCATGCTGGGGCGTGGACAATGCTGTTGCTCACATTGATTGCATTTATTGCCAGCAACTGTGTTCTTAATCAAATATTCAACCAAGCGTACCATTGCTTTATGTAAATAAATCACATTATATCCTCAATAATCTAGATAATGGTGCACGGGCTCATTATTTATTTTGAAAGGAGAAACAAGGAACTGCAGATGCCATTTTACTAAAGTCTGAAGTCTTTGTGGTTAGGCCACAGCTGACACATTCAACCCCATTTAGAGAAGGTGCAGAATAGATCCAGGGATGAGGGACTTCAGCTCCAGCTTGGATTAGAAAAGCTGGGGTCGTCCTCATTGGAGCAGAGATTGAGAGATCTGACAAAGGTATACTAGGCCAAGATGGACTTCATCAGAGTAAATGAAGATAAGCTTTTCATGAATAGACAAAGTACCAGGGATAAAGAATGAAAAAGTGATGGGCAAAGGTGATAGGGGAGAGGGAAGTGATGGTTGAGGGCGAATAAGAAATGAGGAAATTATTCACAGGTTCATAAGTTCACAAGTTATCGTAGAATTAGGCCATTCGGCCCATCGAGTCCACGCCGCCATTCAATCATGGCTGATTTCTGCCTACTAATCCCATTTTCCTGCCTTCTCCCCAAACCCTTGACACACGTTCTAATCAAGAAATTTCTGGATCTCATTTTGCAGGCCCTACAAGCAGGGTGGTTTTGAGTAGTCCTTCATTGAGGATTGTGGCATCTCGTGCCAGTTTTATGGGTTGGCATCTTTAGCCGACAAAAGAGATGAATGATACCAGATTTTTGCATGAATTGAAGTCATGGAAGGCGACTTCAATCAAGGAAGTTAGTTGATCTACAGCTTAACAAAGGAGGCAATTTTTGATTGTGGCTAAACATATGAACCAGATATGATAGTAATCTAGTTTTAACAATCAGGAGAATTGCACCAGAAAATTCATTCATTACTAAGTGTAAAAGAGCAAATTAAATGGCTTCTACAAACAATTGTGTGTCACTTTAGTACAGAAGCACAGAGCAGATCACACTTCTTTTGAGCCAGTTATTGTCTTATCTGTGAAACAAAACAACTTCAAACAAAATAAAAGCACAAGAAAAGGGAAATGATAGGTACTGATAATTAAAATAACATGCTTAAAAAGAGGGGGGGAAAAGGCATTGAAATGGAAAAACACGGAAGTACGATCAAGTGCTACAAGAATGAGAACGATATTGACAGCTGGCACTTCAGGGACCAAGGACCACCTGCATGGCTAACTCCATGTTCCTTGATGTGAAAAATCCACTCCTTGCCTTCAGAACTGCTGACAATTTAAGGCTGTCTTTTGAAGGGCTATCAACCTGCTCTTCCTTGATCCAGCAAGGGCTTTGGTGGCAATTTGAACAAAAACCCAAGCCATTTTGGATCCAAGGACAAAATAGACTCAAAATAGCACAGTGGTACAAATAGTTGGCAGGTGCTTTTAGAGTTGGTCATGAGTTGTACAAGGCCGGGGACTCAGCTCCTTGGCTGTAATAAAAAGAGATTTACACTCGCATGAAGAATACACTATAAATATATGTGCAGCTAACACAATCAGACTTTAATGGAATGTATCTTGCACTAAACGTTATTCCCTTTATCCTGTCTCTGTACATTGTGCGTGGCTCTATTGTAATCATGTGTAGTCTTTCCTCGGACTGGATAGCACGCATCAAAAAGCTTTTACACTGTACAAAGTACACGTGACAAAAAAACAAAACTAAAGTACGAATATTTGCCGTGGTTGGCACGGAGAGGAAAGTGGGACTGGTCAGATGGGCAGTAGAAAACTGAAAATGGTATTTAATCTTGCAGCGTATGAGTTAGTGCACTTGGGAATGTCCAACTAAAGGAGGGGGCATTAAAGGAATAAAAGGATTTTAATGCATACCTCCACGGTTCTTTAGGAGAGGTCAACACACAGTAAAAAGACATGCTATTAGCATTTGTTGCTAAAGTCCTGCTAAAACTACATACAAGAGCAGCTAGCCAGAGTGTGAGTGCCGTGCACAGTTCTGGTCACATTATAGAAAAGGGAGCGCAGAGGAGATTTACAAGAATGGTACCAGGAATGGGAAGTTGTCGTTTTTGAAGAGAGATTGAACATGGAGGACTTGGGATCAGATGTGACTGAGGTGTACACAATGATGAACAACCTATTGTCTTTAGTAGAGGGTTCAAAAACCAGAGGCACAAATTGAAGAGTTGGTAAGATTAGAGGGCAGACAAGGAAAATTACTTCCAATCACAAGGGAGTAGAGGTTTGAAAATTGCTACCAAAAAGTGTGGGGAACAGAGACACCCTCATTACATTTCAACAGTACATGGATGGGTACTTGAAGAAAAGTGGCCTGCACGGTGACAGACTGAAGTGGGATTAGACTGGATAACACATTTGCCAACTAGCATGGGGATAAAGTGGGATTAGACTGGATAACACATTTGCCAACTAGCATAACTAGTTACAATCTACAACTTTCTGTGATTCGCTAAACTGAAGGTTAGGAAAGGCAGAACAAATAAGCAAGTCTCTCTCCTTTCTTGAATGTGCCGGATCATACATACACCATTTTCTTCAAATGGATCCGAACAAACTCAGAGTGAATAATCAGAACAACTTGCGATAACCACAGATTCCAGCAAAATAGACAAACTTGTATTAATGCATATTTGACAGCATTTAGATGACTTGAATTGCTTTTCAGTCAATTAAATACTTTTTAAGTTCATTGCTGCTGTAAAGTAGGGACACGAGCCAGTTACAGATTGTGGCAACACCAAGATCGTGCTGGCTCCCAGAAGATTAATCCCATCCCCCGTCTCCAAGCCCCCGAAGACCTTCCAGCACTTATCCAATTCCCTCTGACAGATCACCACCACCCACCATATGCAGTGAATTCCAGACTGTAACTGCATGCCGAGTGAAAGAAGAGCGTTTCCTTGCATCCCCTGGCTTATTTTGCCCAGATGTCAAATCCATTTTCCAGTCCTGGAATCCTCTGTTGGACGAACAGTTTCCTACTATGATAAATATCTGAATGTACACAAAAAGCTGGAAAAACTCAGCGGGTGCAGCAGCATCTGCAGTTCCTTCAGAATTGGGAGAATTCAAATTCTCCCCCCCCCTGTCCCCTCCCCTTCATCAGCCCTCTGGTTGTCTCCTCCCCTCCCCCAGCCCTCGGGCTCCTCCTCCGCCTTTTCCCTTTTTTCCTTTCTTCCCCCCACCCCCTATCAGTCCGAAGAAGGGTTTCGGCCCGAAACATTGCCTATTTCCTTCGCTCCATAGATGCTGCTGCACCCGCTAATTTCTCCAGCTTTTTGTGTACCTTTGATTTTCCAGCATCTGCAGTTCCTTCTTTAACACATAAATATCTGAATGACTTGCTCAGTTATGGGGAGAGGGCAAGAGTGGGAAGTGCTACTCTTACACAAAGCCATTTTGATCCGTCTGTTCTGAAACTATAGTGATTCCATCTGCACTGCCCATGATCATGATCTGATATACCTCCATCTAATGTTCGTTGTTTGAAAAACTACCCACATCCTGTGGAACTGGCACTAGGGGTTCTCCAATATTATTTTAACCTGTTCAAGGGGCTTTCTAAAGAAATAGTGCGTATAATTGATTCAATCTCAAGTGGGGAAGAAAATGGACAAGAGTCCGCCCTTCTTTATAGCAAACTTAATTAACCAGTTTTCACCAAACCTTCTGCAAAAAGGCTGACAATTAACTCTGACAATCTGTGGCAAGCTCACGATCCAACAGTCAGAGCAGATGCTTGATACACCGGCTTTAAGGTTAAAAGCCCAAACCAAGTTGGATTACTTGGATCTGACCTGTGCTCTCTGCCAAGTGGTTCATTTCACTGTTGTAAAAGCATGGCATCAAGAATACAAAATGTTAATACTCACTCCAATGCACTTTAAGAAAGTTGGGTTTATTTCACTTGCTATGTTCAGTAAAATTATCTTCAGCTAAGGGCAAGTTGTTCAGTCTTGTGTTATTCTAATAACCAGATTCATAAGTGTTCAAGCTACTTTACTAGAAGAGACAAGAGAGCTTAATTATCATATACAGTATGTCAAATCGGAACAATGAAATTCTTACTTGCTGCAACTTTGCAGGCACATTAACGCAATAACTCATCAGATATATTAAGCAATAATATAATAAATTATCAGATATACTATGCAGCCAGACCATAATAGTCCAAGCAGAAGTATGTAGTTTCCACTATTACCAGCCAAATGTTCCTCACTTCAGTAAGAACAATTACCTACTTCAGAGATGCCCCTTTTCTAATTGCATCGCATTTCACCACTTTCAGGTGCTTTGTAAGTGAAGATTACTTAACGGGTTAAAATATCCAAAGGCACTTAGCAGTTGCAACCATATGACCAAAGAAGAAGAAATTAAGTCATTGGATAAAGTCATCTGTACAGATGTGCGAGGGTAAGAAGCAAAATGGTTGCCAAAAATATGGTGAAGGAAAACAAGTAAACACAGCTGGAGAAATGAGCAGCTCCATGAAGAGATGATAAAGAAAGGGAGAGGCAAGCCCAAGTAGAGATTGAAATGCAAGTTGAAAATTTACCAGATGTTTGGGGACAGGGAGTCTGTGGAGTTGGTGATGAGCATTTCAGACAATCCGAGTAATGATATTAGCAGCAAAGTTTGATACAAGCTGAGATTTGAGCTTTAGGGCTGTGATTATAACTCTGTTACAACAAATATGATTCTGTGCTGAAGACTTTGTACCATTGACTGGGAAGTGCCATCTCAATAAATCCTCATTTTTTCCTGTCTGCTTGTTGCTTTGCCAAATAATAATGGCAAAAAGAATCAGAGTTACACAGCACAGAAACAGGCCGTTTGGCCCTCCGCGTCCATGACCACTACCTACACAAATCCCATTTACCAGCACTTGTCCTGCAACCTTTTCTATGTGTTGTAGATCCAAGTGCTCGTCTAGATGCTTCTTAAATGTTGTGAAGGTAGATGCAAATTACGTCTAATAATATTCCTATATACACCAGGGTATAATGACACTTAATTTACATGAAGCTCAGAGTAAATAGTAAGCATATAGTAATGATGAATACATCAGTAAACACCAGCACAAACTGTAAAACATTAGAATAGTGCAAGACTGCAGTGCAAATTTGTGTACTGCAGAAGTATTCCTGCCCTGGTTAGATTTCCTAAAATACAACACCTCACACTTATCAGCATTAAAATCCATTAACCCATAGCCCACCAGCCCAACTGATTAAGATCCTGATGCAGTTTTTGATATTCATCTTCACTATCTACAATACCCTCCACTTTAGTGTCATCTGCAAACTTGCTAATCATGCCATGTACATTCTCATCAATATCATTGATATGGAAGGCAAACGGCAATTGGCCCAGCACCAAACCCCGAGGCACACCACTAGGCACAGACCTCCAGTCCAAAAAGCAACCTTCCACCATCACCTTCTGCTTCCTTCCATTAAGCTAATTTTCTATCCAGTTGGCTAATTCCCCTTGGTTGCCATGCGATCTAATTTTCCAGAGCAGCCTACCATCCGGAACTTTGTCAATGCCTTGCTGAAATCCATATGTACAATATCTATAGCTCTGCCCTCATCAGCTTTATTGGTTACATCCAATAAAGGCAGCATAGTGGTGCAGTGGTAGTGTTGCTGCGTAACAGCGCCAAAGACCCGGGTTTGATCCCGACCACGGATGCTGTCTGTGTGGAGTTTGTTCGTTCTTCCTGTGACCACATGGGTTTTCTCTGGCTTCCTCCCACACTCCAAAGACGTACAGGTTTGTAGGTTAATTGGCTTGGAAAGTTGTAAAATTGGCCCTGGTATGTAGGATAGTGCTAATGTACAGGGTGATCGCTGGATGGCACATACTTTGTGGGCACAAGGGCCTATTTCCATGCTGTATCTCTAAAGTCTAAAGTAAAGTCTAAATCTTTTTTTAAAAACTCATAGATTTGTGAGATACAATCTTCTATGTACAAAAGTGTGCTGACTATTCCTAATCAGTCCTTGGCTATCTAAATGCATGTATTTCTTATCTCACAGAATACTCTCCAGTAATTTTCCAACTACATATGGTGGACCCAGTCACCAAAAGTTCCTGGGCTTTTCCTTGCAGCCCTTCTTAAATAGAAAACAATGACAACATTTGCCACCCTCCAGTCTTCCGGCACCTCACCCGTATTTAATGATGCCTTATATCTCAGCCAGGGCATCTGCAATTTCTTCTCTAGTTTCCCCCACAGAGTCCTCGGACATATCTGGTCAGGTCTTGGAGATTTGTCTCCCCTCATACTTGTTAGGATCTTCAGCTCGACCCTAATACTGACTGCTCTCAGGACACTTCCGTTGAATGCCCCAAGTTCCCCAGTCCTCATGTCTTTCTCCACAATAAAAACAGATGAGAAATACTCATTGAGTATCTTGCCTACCTCCCGTGGCTCCACACAGAGATGACAGCTTTGGTTCCTGAGGGGCCCCATTCTCTCTGGTTACCCTTTTTTCCTTAATGTATCCATAAACTTTATTTGGGTTATCCTTAATATTATTTTCCAGACCTATCTCCTGCCCCCTTTTTGCCCTCCCGATTTCCTTCTTTCGCAAGAGAGCTGGACAAAAAGTGGTCTTCAGGATGTGGATGTCACTAGCAGGGTCAATGTTTATTGCCCATCTCCAATCGATTCGAGAAGATAGAGGTGATATCGCATCTCACACAATGAGGGCAATCTCGTTATGCAGGAGTGGCCCTCCAGATCTTTAACCCATGTACTTTGCTATGCAGACCACCAGAAGCCATTTAGCAATACAAATTCTGGAATTTCACACATGCACACAGCCAAGCGTGCACAGAGACATACAAAGAGAGGCAGAGAAAATCACATCCCTTTTCAATTTTTTTCCCTGATCTTTTCAGTCAAATATTAAATGCATCAACAGCATACATAAATTTGATCAACCTCTTTGGGCTTGCACAGCCTGAGCTATGATCAACTGCTGCGAACAATTAAACTCATACCCCTGCATTGTTCACTAACACCGGCTACTGCACTGTTATGCCAAGTCTATTGATCTACCTACCACATCCCCAGCTCCAGTCTAAAACAGCGTCATATTCTTCATTCTGCAGCTGCAGTGAATCCGAGGCAATTTGCTGCGAGAAGTAATCCACGAATAAACAGCTGCCTCACTACAAATGGCCAGACGGCTACACTGCAGAGTAGGGAGTCTACGTACACTGTATAACTCAATTACCATCTCTCCGCATGGGTAACAGACTGGCGTATATCCATAGCACGGTATCAGTTAGTTTAGAGAAAATATAACCAGTCCTCAGACAAGCCACTGTCATCTCAAAAATAAGAGACTGAAAAAAGAGATGCAATGACTTGGCACACAGTCTCTGCTGCTTTTCATTTAGCTGAATGCAAGCAATAGCGGAACAGATTGTCTGTGGCAAATAACCTCAAGGGCTGGTGGAACAGAGAAAGCTACCATTTGTCCCTGGAGTAACTGAAGAACTTTCCTGAGTGCCTGGAGCAGCATGTGCCGAGAAATATCAGTGAATAATTTATAAACGATGGGGTGTGTGGGCATGGATTTGCACAATGTAGGGAAAATGATTTCACTGTCTGAACGATTTTGATTTCTTTATATTCCCTCATGGCTCATCATTCCATGGAAAAAATTAAACAAAGACAGCAGTTGTTGGAAAACTGAAATAAAACAAAATACTGGAAACGCTCAACAAACCTGGAGCCATTGGGGTAAAGAAAAGCATTGTTAACATTTCATCTCACCAAATACTTCACCAGAACCTAGAATTTGCGAAAAAATAACAGTTTTACGTTGCAGCGAGGATGGGGAAAGGAGTGGTTCAGACGAAGAGAATCCCCCTGACAGAGGGAGGCCAGGGTTGCGGAGATCGATATTTACAGAGCTGGCTGAATAATAGATTAATAAGGGCAGTTAGAGAGGGAGAAAGCAAACAAAGAGACATCTAAAGCTGCAAAATGCAGGTCAGAGCTGTTGTTGAGCCTGAAAGCGAAAGGAGAATGCGGGAAATTCCCAGCAGATCAGCCAATATCTATGGAGAAAGAAAAACAGTTAATATTGCAGATGGATAGGCGGCAGCCCCCCTCCCCCCCCTCTCACCTCCTCATACTGGCTATCTCCCCTCTACACTCAGTCCTGAGGCAGAGACTTTCCCTGATAGGTCGACGATCCCTTTGTCTTCACAGATGCCGAGTTCTACCAGCAGCTATATTTTGCTCCAGATTACAGCATTTATTTGTTTTAATTTATTGTGGCATACACCAGGGTGCAATGAAATTCCTTGTTTGCATGAAGTTCATGGAGTAAACAGTACACATAATCATGAGAGAGATAACAAGAAATGCAAAACAGCAGAACGATGCAAAGATCGGAGTGCAGTCTGATGTAGTATAAAACGAAAATACCAAAGTGCAATGATGGAACACACGGTACTGTTAAGAGTACAGGGCAGCATCTCTGGGTCTCCGAGCTGAATGCAAGGGTGAGGGTGACCCGTTTTTCTTGTACCCAAATTCCAAGAGGTACAGATTGTCTGGAAGACTAGCACAGATGTGAGCCATTACCAATCTTTCAAAGCACTTCAACATGGTTGATTTGGGGGTTCGGGACCGTTCACATTGAGGCAGGTCACTTTATTTTTCTTAAGGACTGGAAAGGGATTAGCAAAGAACATGGCCAGTTGATTGGCGCACAATTTCAGGAAATGCCTGGCGAGTCCATCCAGGCCAGCTACTTTCCGAGAACTTGCCCTCGACAGTCGTGGAAGCCATAACATGCCCATTCAGAGGATGAGGTGCTCGTCTTCAGGCTTCTGCCCGGCTTTGCTGGAACAATGCAGGAGGCATGGAGGAGGTGGTCAGAGTGAGAATGGGATGATTCCAATTTTTCAGCTAACCTGCATTCCTCCTTGTTTCAGAACTGGCCAATTCTGCTGTAGGTTATCCATCCAGACTATCATCTCCACAGATACTGCCTGATCTGCTGGGTATTTCCAACAACCTAATTTTAGTGAGAAATAAAGGAACTCACCAGGTCAGGTAGCATCTATGCAGGGAAATATACATCTGACTGTATGGGTCAGAATTCTTCTTCAGACTGATGCAAAGGGAGGTGGCGGCAGAACAAAGCCTGGCAAGTGATTGGTGGATACAGGCAAGGGGGGGTGATTGAGAGATGGGTGGAGTAAGGGATAAAGGCAAGAGGTAAAAAGAAGACAAATGAATGAGATAAAGAAAGGGGAGGAGCGCAACATAAAGCCGGAGAGAAGAATATAGGTGGATGGTGGGTGGACGGGAAAGAGGGTGGATAAGATGGAAATGGGACTTTGGATGGGAGATGTGCAGATGAAGGAGGAGAAAGGAGTGGGGTGACTGGGATGATGGGATAAATATGCAGTGGGCGGAGGGTGAAAACAGGGAAGAGGGATGTGGGACAGAGGGGGTATTACTTGAAATTGGAGAATTCAATATTCTCATCTATCACTTGCCATGCCTTTCCCTGCCCCCACCTACAGGGCCTGTGTCATACATTGCCAATTTAAACTAACTTAATCTGCCTCTACATGGGCTGTAGCCCTCCATTACCTTCCTGTTCACGTTTCTGACTAAATGCCTGCTAACCATGTTCCAAGGAATTATAATTCTTGGTGTTAATAATATATATATTTTAAATTGCAATATAAATCTCCTTTAAAATGTTCCCCTCTCACCTTAAACCTATGCCCTCTAGTATTTGACATTTCCACCCTGGAAAAAAGACTCAGGCGATCTACCCTATCTATGCCTCTCATAATTTTAGAGACTTTTGTCAAATCACCCCACAGTTTCCAATGCTCCAAAGTGAACTATCCAAGTTTGTCCAACCTCCCCTTAATACCCACTAATCCAGGCAGCATTCTAGTCCTGCCTAGCAATCCACTTTTTCCAAAGCCTCCGCATCCTTTCCATAATAAGGCAAAAATAACTGCACACATTATGCCAAACATGGCTTAAGGAGTGTTGTATAAAACTGTAATCTGACTTCGTGACTCTTATAATCAATGCCCTGACCGATAAAGACAAGCATACCATACAAATTCTTCGCCATTACCATATAACCATTACAGCACGGAAACAGGCCATCTCGGCCCTTCAAGTCCGTGCCGAACACTTTTTTTTAACTTCCCCCTAGTCCCATCTACCTGCACTCAGACCATAACCCTCCATTCCTTTCCCGTCCATATACCCATCCAATCTATTTTTAAAGGATAAAATCGAACTTGCCTCCACCACTTCCACTGGAAGCTCATTCCACACAGCTACCACTCTCTAAGAAGTTCCCCCTAATGTTACCCCTAAACTTCTGTCCCTTAATTCTCAAGTCATGTCCCCTTGTTTGAATCTTCCCTACTCTCAATGGGAAAAGCTTATCCACGTCAACTCTGTCTAACCCGCTCATAATTTTAAAGACCTCTATCAAGTCCCCTCTTAACCTTCTGCGCTCCAAAGAATAAAGACCTAACTTGTTCAACCTTTCTCTGTAACTTAGTTGCTGAAACCCAGGCAACATTCTAGTAAATCTCCTCTGTACTCTCTCTATTTTGTTGACATCCTTTCTATAATTAGGCGACCAAAATTGTACTCCATACTCCAGAATTGGCCTCACCAATGCCTTGTACAATTTTAACATTACATCCCAACTTCTATATTCAATGCTCTGATTTATAAAAGCCAGCACACCAAAAGCTTTCTTTACCACCCTATCTACATGAGATTCCACCTTCAGGGAACTATGCAGTTATTCCTAGATCCCTCTGTTCAACTGCATTCCTCAATTCGCTACCATTTACCATGTACGTCCTATTTTGATTTGTCCTGCCGAGATGTAGCACCTCACATTTATCAGCATTAAACTCCATCTGCCATCTTTCAGCCCACTCTTCCAAATGGCCTAAATCTCTCTGTAGACTTTGAAAATCTACTTCATTATCCACAACACCACCTATCTTAGTATCATCAGCATACTTACTAATCCAATTTTCCACACCATCATCCAGATCATTGATGTACATGACAAACAACAGTGGACCCAACACAGACCCCTGAGGCACCCCACTAGTCACCGGCCTCCAACCTGACAAACAGCCATCCACCATTACTCTCTGGCATCTCCCATTCAGCCACTGTTGAATCCATCTTGCTACTCCACCATTAATACCCAACAATTGAATCTTCTTAACCAACCTTCCATGCGGAACCTTGTCAAAGGCCTTACTGAAGTCCATATAGACAACATCCACTGCTTTACCCTCATCAATTTCCCTAGTAACCTCTTCGAAAAATTCAAGATTAGTCAAACATGACCTTCCAGGCACAAATCCATGTTGACTGTTCCTCTTTCTCTCTCTCTCTCTAATCCTCTCTCTCTCTCCCCACACTC
>CM075979.1:73200072-73247265 GCA_038087875.1 Malacoraja senta | reverse complement strand
GGTCTGAAGGTTCCCACCTGCTTGAAAACGGCATCGATAATACAGGTGCCCAAGAAGACTCAATGACTACCTACGGGAGAAACCAATGTCCATGGTGATGAAGTGCTTTGAGAGATTGGTTAAAGTGCATAAACACCTTCCTCAGCAAGAACCTGGACCCATTACAATTTGCCTACCACCACAATAGATCAACGGTGAATGCGACGCAACAGGTCAACGGAGAATGCAATCTCACTGGCTCTCCTCTCTGCACTGGATTACTTGGACAATAAAAACACATGTTGATCATAGACTACAGCTCAGTGTTCAACACCATCATCACCACCTAACTGATTATCAAGTTCATGGAACTGGGGCGCTTGCATGACAACCTGGTTTGGCAACTCGAACCCCCAGGAACAAAGAAGATTGTGGTGAACACTGCCCAGTCCATCATGGGTATTGACCTCCCCACCATCGAAGGAATGTATAGGAGTCGCTGCCTCAAAAAGGAAGACATCATCATCAGAGACCCACACAATCCTGGCCACACACTCATTTCCCTCTTGCCATCGGGAAGAAGATATAGGAGCGTGAAAACTGCAATGTCCAGGTTCAGGAGCAGCATCTTTCCTACAACCATCAGGCTAATAAACACTACAACCACCAAATAATCTACAAATTACATAGACACAGGCATTGTTTTTGTCTTTGTACTACTATTATGGTATTTACAGAATACATGTTTCCATATCTGTTTTGCTGCTGCAAGTAAGAATTTCATTGTTCCATTTCAGGACATTGACAATAAAACACACTTGACTTTTCTCAAGATCCCTCTGAACATTCCTAAGTGTTATTTCCTTTGTTTCAGATCATAATGTTTGAGAAGCTTATAATTAAATTTTTCCCTTTCAGTTTTGTCATAAATATTCCAAAACCTTTTCATTTTTCCAGTTTTCTTGCTCCTTGCAAGTGCAACTTTATGGATCTTTTTGGCTCTTAATTACTTGTGGCTGGATTCATTGTGAGCAGGAGATTTGAGCACAATTGTGCCCACTGCTTCACGTCCACCTCAGCACGGAGCAGCCACAACACTCACCCTCGCCCGCCCAGCGCTGGTACGTGCAGGCAGCCTCTCCACACTGGGCAACAAGTGGCAGGGCCCTGGTACAGCCGTGCACAGCTGCAGTTGATGCATTTGTTTTGAGGTACATGTTGTGCACTTGCAAATGTTTAGACTTGACAGCCACGAGCACTGTAACAAATCAGCGTTCTACAGGGCGTCAATCTACAGTGCACCAATTATAATTGTATGGTAACGCTGATTTTGTATTCCTCCAAGCCAGCTTGTTCCTCTGAAGTGGACTCATTTTGCACTGCCCTTTCATTCTATATGAGACGCCATTTTGGTTGATCGCTGCAATGGGCTTGGTTTGCACATGTGTGCAAAGAGCAAAAGAGTAAACGTCACTAAAGGTGGCTTCCGTCTTTTTTTGGCAAAGATATTGTAGACGGAGCATCCACAGGGTGAGGTGCCGCTGTGAATGGCCAATTCTCAGAGGTTATGTGGCAAAATCGGAGAGGTGCACGAATGGGAGGGGCCAGCCTTCCCCAGCCACACCAATTCAATCAACACTACACCAGCACGGTTCAGTTCCACCACCGCACTGACTCCGCAAGAGTGCAGTAAATGAAAGGGAGAGATGGGCAGGAAGTTCCTTCTAAACCAAGTGGCAGAACCAATGCATGTGAACCTGCCTTCTGGGTTGCAATAGAAATCGTGGATTCCTTGGCTACGGTGAACTCGTGTAGTCTTGCTTGTCCACAAAAAGCTGTTGAAAGCTATAAATACAAGCTTCTGTTCGTTACAGGAGCAGCGTTCCTTAATTTGTCTTTGTTTTTAAAATATTAATGCAGAACCCGCGAGCACTGCAATGTGGCGACAAACCTGCATTTTGCTTTAAGTGATTCGGAGCTGCCATTTTGACAGTGAGCAAGTGGCAGATGCCCATCCCAGGCAGTCTGACCCATGTTCCAGACAGCACTTGGCAGACTGACAGATGTGACAGGTCAACCATCAGCATTTCCATGCTCTCTTACCCAGAGGGAGTTGGGACCAGCTGGCGTACGAAGGATTAATTCCCTAAATATATTCTCTTTTTTTCCCCCGGAAAAAGGAGACATCGGAGGACTCTCAGGGGACATGAAGGCCATCAAGAGAACAAGCGAAAGAAAAGCCTGCAGGTCATTAGCATGCAGAGCACAACATGTGCCTGGAACGAGAGATCTGAGACTTACTGAAGTGACATTGGCTTCTTGTGTTTGCAACGTTCAAACAAAGATTTGCAAATGAAAATAGTGGTGAGTTTTCCCCAAATAGGGCTGCACAATTAAACCAGTGAATGGGAGAGCCACTCAGGCTTCTATGCCGCCAGACTGATCTCCCGTCCGAGGCTGCCTTGTGGATGCCGGCTGGCTCGCTTTAAATACTGAACACTGGCTGAGAAGACGACTGGGATTTGCTCTGATTAAGTACTTCCTCCAGTGAAAATCACCGGCCGACTCACTCCACTGGCACTCTGGAAACATTCTCCTGAGCATCTGCAGACCAATACACTACACCTATGGATCTCCATCCTGACAAACAGATAGACCCAGCAGTGTATAGTCAGACTTTAAATAGGAACCACATCCATCACAATCCCACGAACACAAAAGGATATTCATGACTATGTTAAATAAAATGTATTCAAGAGAGAGTTAGATATAGCTCTAAGGGCTAACAGAATCAAGGGATATGGGGGAGAAAGCAGGAACGGGGTACTGATTTTGGATGTTCAGCCATGATCATATTGAATGGTTCGAAGTACCAGAAGGCCTACCCCTGCACCTATTTTTCTATGTTTTCTATGTTACAAACTTCCAGTAAGAAAAAAATTACCACTCTATTCCCTGCCTATTCACCACTTCCCTCTGCCTCCTATCACCAAGTTTGTTTTGGATCCAGTTTGCCAACACATTTCAGATCTCTTTTGACTTAACTTTCTCAACTAGACTTGTCAAAAGCCTTACCAAAGTAAAATGAAGCGAATTTATCCCCCTGCCTTCATCAATCACTTTGGTTACCTCTTCAAAAAACTCAAATTATATTTGAGACAGGTTTGAGGGAACCTCTGGGTGAACCTCTTCGGTAGTGATTTGCAACGGCTTTAATATGACATCCCAACTTTTATACACGCACGCTTGGCCTACGAAGGAAAGCATAGTGAATGCCATTTTTGCAATCCCATCCACCAGCTTCCCATTGATGTTACTCAATCTGCTCGTTCCCCATTGTTTGTACCGGCCCATCATTTAGAAAACAAGAGATCTTCAGTGTTGACCAATCCTTTAGCTAAAAAATATTTCTCAACCTCACTCTGACATGACTACTTTTTTTTGCCCCTTTATTTTCCAAAGGTAATTCAATAGAGCCACTCAACTTTTCATAGAAAAAGGTGCCACAAAAAAATACTTCCAAATGACACAGCATCGATGAGTGATTGGACTGTATGGACCAGGACGGTTGCAAAAGTTTACCTGGAGAACTTACAACACACATAGAACACAGGCAGATATGAAGGATGTTCTTAAACTGGAAAGGGTGCAGAGAAGAATTACAAGGACGTTGCCAGGGCTTAAGGGCCTGAGCTATAAGGAGAGGTTGGGCATTGTAGAACTATTCCTTGGAGTGCAGGAGGATGAGGGGTGATCTTATAGCAGTGTACAAGATCATGGAGGATAAATGCACAGAGTCTTTTACTCAGAGCAGGGAATCAAGAATCAACAGACATATCGTATTTCCTGGCAATGAAGACGCTATTTTCTCCCGAAAAATGGCACGAAAATTTACCTGCGTCTTAGAGGCCGAGTCTATCCCTCATTGCTGGCAGCTGATGGGAAGCGGCTGTAAAGCGGGAAGCAGCTGTAAAAGGACAGCGCCGCTGGGGGAAGGGGGGGCCTGGGCTGCACAAATTGGTTGGGCCGCCAGGGGTAAAGTTGCGGGGAGGGCAGGAGCGTTGAGAAGGAGGGGGTCGGGGATCATGCCAGCAACTCACTCACTCACCACTGCCGCGGCCCTCCGGGCACGGAGTCACCGCATTCCGGCCGGGGAGGGAAGTAGCTCGGGTGGCTGCGAGCGGCCACTGGGACCGGACAGCGGAACCGGCAGCCTTCTGCCGGCCGGCCCGCCAGCCAGACACAGTGTTCTTCGGCACAGACGCAATCGGTGGAGGTGGTGGTTGGTGGGTAGCTAATGGGCGGAAGGTTGGCTGCTCCTACCCGGGCTCTCTCTCTCTACTAGTCCCGGGGCAGGCAACCTGGACGCTGCAGCCAGTCCCGGGGCAGGCGACCTGGGAACTGCAGCTAGTCCCGGGGCTCGCAGGCAACCTGGGAACTGCAACTTGACCTGGGGCTCGCAGCGACCTGAGCGCTTTAGCCAGTCCCAGGACAGGAAACCTGGGTGCTACAGCTAGTCCCGGGGCTTGCAGGCGATCTGGGAACTGAAGCTAGTCCCGGGGACGCGAGGGATCTGGGAACTTCAGCTAGTCCCGGGGCACGCAGGCGATGTTGCCGACCCCTGGACTAAACCAAACCCTTGATCCTGTCCTGCCATCCTTTTTTCAAAATTTAGCAACTTAAATTGGGGGTGCGTCTTCGACACAGGTGCGTCTTCATTCCCGGGAAATATGGTAGGTTTAAGGTGAGGGGGAAAAAGATTTAATAGAAACCCAAGGGGAAACTGTTTCACACAGAGAATGGTGGTTATATGGGACGAATGGGCAGAGGAGGTAGTTGAGGCAGGTACTATAACAACATTTAACATACTTTTGGATAGGTTCATGGACTGGAAAGATTTAGAGGCCAAATGCAGGCAGGCAGGCAGGACTAGTGTAGATGGGGCATCGTGGTCGGTATGGGCAAGGTGGGCCGAAGAGCCTGTATCTGTGCTTTATGACTATGAATCTGTCACTTTTAAACAGTCAGAAATAGAAAACATAAGATGCCAACAGAGGTCGGAACCCCTTTCAGCAGATAATGCTGTCACAGAAGTCTTATGTGCATGAATATTAAGTCTTGCCAATGCTTGGTGCCAGCATAAAAATAGGAAATTCCTCCATTTTCATGATATATCCACCATACTTTATAACCAAACCTCGCATTAAAAGGTTTGAAAGCTGAAAAGATAACCTAGCTCATTCAGTGCTAAATCTTCAACATTAATTCTTCAATTTTCTGTGTGTCATATTAGCGCCAGAGGAAGGCTTCCAGCTTAATTTGGCACATGATGCATATCAGTTTGTGCAGACCACATTATTGAACATTAGCCATGGGAAAACTAAGTATGAACCTATTAGGAATGGAAACTCGAGCTTCAGTGGAAACTGCTGGTCAGGGTGGCACAGCTCATGGAACTGCTGCCTCACAAGTCCAGTGATCCAGGTTCAAACCTGATCTCTGGCGCTGTCTATGAGGAGTCTGTAAGTCCTCCATGAATGTGTGAATTGTGTGCGTGCTCCAGTTTCCTCCCACATTCCCAACAATGCATGGGATGGTAGGCTAATTGGCCTTTGGATTTTCAGCCTCTGTGCAGCTGATTGGAGGCATCCAGGAGGAGTTGAAGGGATATGGTGGGAATTTAACGAGATTAGCGAGTGATGGAAAGGTTTGCAGAACACCAGGCGCTTTGGCATTTAAATTGCATATCATCATTTCCATGTCAAAGCACCTGGCAAGATTGAAACAAGAAAAATCCCATTTTAAACACTTGGAACCTGAATTCAGGTCCATTTGAAACATATCACGCACAAGACTGACCGTTTCATTGAGGGGAAAGTTGCAAAATATTGGTTAGAGAGAAAATATTAAGGAGTTCAGCATTCTAAGAGAGTATAAATAGCCAAGATACACCTCGGGCTCTTGAGAGGGGTAATTATTGAGCCTATGATCATTACCTAGCCCTCGACCTTTTGGCTAGAGTTGAGATGTCGCAGGACTGCAAGGTTGCCAACATGGGGTCAACATTTATTTGAAAATGAAGAAAGGGGCAAACCGATACCAGGACTGTCAACCTAAAAATCAGAAACATTTCTGATGGGCTGTATAAAACACTTGGAAAAGCAACGTTAATCAAGGGCAGTGAGCAGGGATTTGTTAAGAAAATGACATGTCGGGCTGGGATGATCACGCATTCAATGTCTATGCATCAGATCCGTGGAACTTACATTTTCAGTGGATCCATTCAAATGTAAAATTTGGCTATGATTCTGAAGCCAAACCTATCACTTGTATTTATATATTCTTTATCTCCTATTTTTCCAACATTCTTTTCTTCATCAATTACAAACCTCTCCTGTGCTGACAAGCAGCCCTTCTGTGCATTTGTGTTTCAAACTCTCCTGGGTCCTACTGCTCCCCCTTTCCATCAGGGAACCTCATTAATGGCACCACTGGTTCCAGTCCAGGTGCATTCCCCCTGATATAACCATGCTACTTCTCCTAGTCAGCACACTTGCACTACCCATTCCCAACTCAGCCCCTATCATCTCTCCCCCACAGTACTTCCTCCGGGCCTCCCTCTACCCCTCTCTGCCCCCCCCCCCCCCCCTCGGACCCCAGCTCTTACCCTATTCATGTATTGGCCATCCTCCCTTTTTCAGGTGTGGAACAGTTGATCCTCAGAGGCCTGACCTTAGTATCCCTGCATTCACATCACAACAATTTACAGGCCCACTGCAATGTCGATATCTTCTCCTGTCGCCTCTGCCTCCTGACCTTTTTCTATAGGAAGGGTTCTTTGTTTTAATTTGAGTCTGAAAAAAGGTCCCAAGCCAAAATGTCTCCTTGTGTCTCCCTAGGTTTTCTCCAAAAGGACTAGCCAGGCATTCAGCATTGCAACCCCAATCCCACTTTTACACCAACTATCCCACCCAGCTCATTCACTGGTGATTACTCTCACCAGTCTTTTGGTCCAACACATTGATGATCATGTGGTCTATCTTCCTCCTCTCTGTGCAGAAAGCTAATTAAATTGCAAAACAAAAAGGTCCCGGGCAACAGGCAACCTTGCGAGTTTGGGCACCATCAACATCCTAGTCATAGAGTCATATGGCATGGAAACTGGCCCTGCGGCTCAACTGGCCCATGCAAACCAACATGCTCCATCTAAGATAATCATATTTGCCTTATGCCTCTAAACATTTCCTATCCATGTACCTGTCCAAGTGTCTTTTAAATGCTGTTATCGTATCTGCCTCGATTCTCTGGCCATTCATTCCATAAATACACCATCCTCCGAGTGTAAAAGTTGCCCCCCAAGTTCCTATTAAATCTTTTCCCTCTCACCTTAAATCTACATCCTCTGGTTCTTGATTCCCTTTCCCTGGGTAAAAGACACTGCATTCATCCTATCTATTCCCGTTGTGATTTTATACACCTCTAAAGATTACCCCTCAACTTCCTATACTCCAAGGAATAAAGTCTTAGCCTGCCCAATCTTTCCCTTTAGCTCAGGCTCTCCGCAGAAATCTTCTCTGCCCTTGTTCCAGCTTAATGACAACCTTCCTATAGCAGGGTGACCAAAACCAAATACAATAATTCAAATGCAGCATTACCAATGTAATGTAACTTCACAACTTCTTTATTCAATACCCTGCCTGGTGAAAGGCAATGTACTAAAAGCCGCCTTTACCACCCTATCTACCTGTGACGCCAGTCTCAGGGAACTATATATCTCTGCTCCACAACACTCCCCAGTCCCCTACCATTAACTGTGAAGGTACTGCCCTTCTTTGACTTTACAAAATGCAAGAGCTCACACTCATCTCCAATGGCCATTCCTCAGCCCATTTGCCCAGCTGATCAAGAGTCTTCTGTAGTTTTTGATAACCATCTTCACTGTCTATAATACCACCTACATCTGTGTCATCTGCAAACTTATTAATCATGCCATGTACACGTACATCCAAATCGTTGATATAAACCACAAATAGCAATGGGCTCAGCACTGATTCCTGACGTACACTACTTGGACAGATCTCTTGTCTAAAACAACATCCCACCACCACCACCCTCCTCTTCATTCTATGAAGATTGCCTGGCTGTAGAATAATCCTGGCTGGGAGACAATAACACCATTTAGTAAATGAAACTTGCCCATTGCAAGATCAGAAGAGTGGTGATGTAGCTCTTCTTATCAATGACACCTTTGTCTGCACTTGTGGACTTCTTACCGTCTCTCTTCCGGGCACTTCACTCTAGTCAATCCTTTCCATTTCATTTAAAACCCGTTCTTTCCTTATCCACCCATCAACGTTCCTTAACCGATTTCATCCATCAACCTCATCGCCTAATGACTTGCAAATCGAGGCAACACAACCCTCTTCATGCTCCCTCCACACAAAATTCCATGGTCTCCATACACACAGTTCCCAAACTACATGCATGGCCAATCCCTTGACCATTCCATTTCTGTACTCACCTCATTCTAATCCCAAGTCTGTCTCTCATTGTATCCTCATGCTGCTCTCCAGCCAGGCTGATCTCTCCGCTCCTAATCTACTTCCCGAAACCATGCTTCCTAAAATCCAAGCGATGTTGCAGATGTCCACTGCCTGATTTTGTTGAACCACACATAGTCCCTTACTGGCCAGTCAACAATTGCCTTGGAATGTGAAGGCAAGTCCCAGTCTCTTTCCTTTACTGCAAACTCCATTTCCTCTGCTGGTGCCATTACTAAAGTCAATCACAGTCATGAACTTGACTCTAAAAACCGAGCCCAGTCAACTCCTTCTGTCACTTAGCCTGGTTTGTTGGTTCAAATTTCCTGTGAGGATTCCCTGGCCCTTCATGCTCATTTTGTCAGCTATCTCACGATTTACCCGAGCTCAAACTGTCCCTAAACTATTACAAATGGGCTTCCACAACTTGAGGGCCTGAGCTGTGGAGAGAGGTTGGGCAGATTGGGACTTCATTCCTTGGATCACAAGCAGCTGAGGGGTGTTCATATAGAATCATGAGGGGCATATATAAAGTGAATGTACAGTTTTTTCCCCAGGCAAGGGGATTCAAAAACTAGAGCACATACGTTAAGATGAGAGATGACAACATTTAAAATGGACATGAGGGGCAACCTCTCCACACAGTGTGTGTATATGGATCAAGCTGTCAGAGGAAATGGTAGAGGAGGGGACAATAACAACATTTTAATGGATTTGGACAAGTACATGGATCTGAAAGGCTTAAATGAATTTGGGCCAAACATGGGCAAATGGGACTAGCTTAGAAGGGACCTCCTTGGTTGGCATGGACGAGTTGAGCTGAAGGGCCTGCTTCCGTTCTGTATGACTATGGCCGAATACTGCCATCAAGCCAGGCTCGTTAAGAAGAAGGTCACCATTCATCACCTTCCACAATGTGCATTTGCCAAGGCAGTTGGGAAAGAGACACCGTGGTCTTTGTTAACATTCATCCAATACAGCTGGATGATTCAGGAATTTGTGCACCATGGACTGTTCCCAGGAGCACACACACACACAGACTGCTGCTAGGGTATCAACCCGGTGAACACAGTGGCAGAGTTGCTGCCTGACTGTGCCAGAGACGTGGGTTCGATCCCGACTACAAATGATGTCTGTACGTTCTCCCTGACCACGTGGGTTTTCTCTGGGCGCTCTGGTTTCCTCCCACATTCCAAAGATGCACAGGTTTGTAGGTTAGCTTATGTAAATTGTCCTAGAGGATAGAACCAGCATATGGGGATCGCTGGTCGGCATACTCGATGGGCCGAAGGGTAGGTTTCCATGCTGTACCTTGAAACTTAAACTAAACTTAAACCTCCGGGTCTGTGTGAAGCTCACTACTCTGCCAGTGCAAGGGGCTGTCCACAACAGAATGCTGCAAGTCCGAGGCTTCATACAGCAAGGGCCCCAAAGGGAGAGGTCCTCTTACTATTGTACAGAGCGTGGGTGGGGAGGGTGCTTGCAAGGGGTGCTGGAGTAAGTGCAAACTAGACTGTTTGCTGAAGGAAAGTAACATGCTAACAAAGTGAATGAAATGACAATGGACTGTACTAAATATGCCATATTATACATTGCGTTATAAACATTGACAATTTTTATGAACAAAGTGCATTCTTGAAATAAAAGTAATTGTTAAAAGAGGATTCGTTTTGGCTGAGCTACCTTGCAATTAAATAGTTGGATCATATCCGTGACCAGGTGGAAAATAGCAGAGGCAATTAATTAGTGTTCACAGAACCCTGTCCCAAAAACCAAGTGCCTTCTGCAGCGAAAGTAAATACATTTTAAATTAAAACAGGAGTAACTACAGGGAAGATGCAGAGGAATGAATGAAAAGGGTATAACGTGATGCATGTGCAAAAGAATCATTGTAAACAGGGCAGATGTGATAAACATCTCCAATGGGACCAAATGTCAGACTTGGGATCTATCGAGAATGAATGAAAGAGAACTTGTGATTCAAAACTTCCAAGTGGGAAACATAGGAAACTGGGTTAGTGCTAATGAGCAAATTATTCTAGCCATTCAAGTTATATTTATAGCATCAACATCATCAGGTCATACACGCAGAGCATCATTGCGCATAATTATACAAGGGAAATTACGTTGTTTATGAGAATGAAAACTGCAAAATTATACAGAACAAGAGGCCATTTATACATTGAAAGAGCCATCCAAATATTTTCCTCTTTAACCACCGAAAAGAGCTTAGGTTTGAGACCAAAAAAAGTTAACACTAAAACATACTTTGCTCTCTCATGCCATGCTTTTCAGATAATGTAATTGAAAAATTCTGCTCACAATAATTTTTATGCCACCTAACCATCTCTCGACATCCTCTAATCAACAACTGATCTGGCAGTGGAAATAGTGTATGTATTGCATCAGAACTGTTACTAATTTGAATAATTCTTTGATTCTTCCCTTAAACTTTCCCTGCTTCAGAAGTGAAAAACTCAGCTGGATCTCCATGTGGAACAAGTCACAGATTCCTATTACCATTTTGCTGAAGCTTACTTGTCTGCATCCCTGCTAAGGACTTGATAGCCTTCCAAAATTGTGGTGCCCAGAAATGGTTACACATCTCCTTGTAGGACCACCCATTGAGTTTTAAATGCTTAGCATACCTTCCTCGTTTTGATATTTTAATATTAAAACTAATACTTAACAAATATTTTGCATCAGTTTGAGGTTCCCTTCATATGCCCCCCTGCCCTTGCTTGTATTTCAATGAAGATGGGTACCTGGGTTTAATCCTGATCTTGAGTGCTATCTGTCTGTGCAGAGTTTGCATGCTTTCCCACAGGGTTTCTGTTTGTTGTTCCAATGTCCTCCCACATGCCAAAAATAAGCTGGTGGGTTAGATGACCATGTAAATTGTCTTCAGTGTAGCTCAGAGGCAGGAGTTGAGAGAATAAAATCGCAGGTCAACTGGAAAATGAGTAGGAGGATGATTTGTTACAAAGACTCATGATTCTCCAAGGGGAAAAGCTACACCTTGTTCCCGTCAACAATTACACCTTGTTTTCGATTGTTCCTCAAGGAACTTCTCCACACCAACCGAGTAGGATCCTGAGGAATCTTGACTTGTTTCCATCGAGTTCACTGTCATTCTTCCAAATTCCATCAGATACAAGCCGAGCAAGTCATACCTTCTTATATAACCAACTCATTCCAGGAGTTGTATGTTGGGAAGTCAAACAAGGGCAGGACCTTCACAGTGAATGGGTGGGCCCAGAGGAGTTTTGCAGAGCAGAGAGATCTAGAAGTGCAGGTACAAAGTTTCTTGAAAGTGGCGTCACAGGTAAATAAAATGGTCAAGAAAGCTTTTGGTTCATTGGCCTTCATTAGTTAGGGTATTGCAAATAGAAATGGAGATGTTATGTTGTAGTTGCACAAGACATTGGTGAGACCAAATTTAGAGTATTGTGTTCAGTTTTGATCACTCTACCATAGGAAGGATGTTGTTAAGCTGGAAAGAGTGCAGAGATTTACGACGATTTGCCAGGACATGAGGGCCTGAACTACATGGAGTGGTTGGCAGGCTAGTGCAGGAGGATGAAGCGTGATCTTATAGTCATGAGGGGAATAGATAGAGCAAGTAAACAGAGTCTTTACCTAGAGTGGGGGAATCAAGAGCCAGAGGACATGGGTTTAAAGTGAGAGGGAAGGATTTAATAGCAACCAGTGGGGCAACTTTTTCCACACAGATGGTCTATGGAACAAATTGCCAGGAGATAATTCAAGCATGTACTATAACAACATTTAAAAGACATTTGGATGGATTCATGGATAGGAACGGTCTAGATGGATACATATGGCCCAAATGCAGACTTGTGTAGTTGGGGCATCTTAGTCACATGGGTAAGTTGGGCCGACGGGCCTGTTTCCATGCTGTATGTCAGTCCAATAGAAAGACTTGTTAAATGAGCAGAAACACCATATTGGACTGGTTGGAGTGATTAGTCTATTTCTATATTTCATAGGAACTAAAAATCCGTCTTAAAGAATTCAAATTCCTACCAAAAGTTTGAAAAGTATAGATTTTTATTTTGGAAATACCCTATAAATCTGGGGCTGATAAAGACCTCTCATCTAGCATCAAATTCACAGAAATTAAAGGTCAAATGGTCTCGCTGGTCACTGTATTTGTTTTGTTTGAAGACATGCACTCAGGCTGGCATTTCACTGCAGAGACCAAAGCCTTAATTGTGCCTGCTTTACTTGTGAAGCTGCTTTGTGTGGTATCACGTAACTTATCAATCCAGCACTCAAGTTACTTCACTCTTTTGTCATTCAGATGCAACCATATTAACGTTAACACAGTATGAAAAAGACAGAGCCATTACCTTTATTACCTATTAAAATCTGAAGCAGTATTGTCCAAGTTTTAATTTATCAGTCAGAACAAATACATTACTTCTTGGGCTCACGCGCAGCAAAGCCAAGCAAACAAATCATGTCAGCTCTAGCACGAGAGTTGATTAAAATTACAGCTACGAGCAAGACAGCAAAGCACGATCGCAGCATTTCAATGAGCTGTTATTTATGAGTGCACAGGTACAAGAGATGACCACCCCTATTAACTACCCTATCATCTACTTTGCTAAGACACAATGTCCCCTCACTGCCCTTGAACAGCATTGACTTGGTGACAGATACACAATAGACCAGACTTGTTACTCAAGCACAATGGCAGAAAATGGTCGCCTTGTGGTCAAGACTTTGAGGAAACAATTTTAGTGGCACAAAGGATATGTGATTGTGACATTTTACGAAATAGAAAATTATGATTAAAAAATGTGAATCAATTTCTTGTTAATAATTCAACATAACATTGATCTAGAATCATCTTTTGTTTTACTGCCTTAGGAATGTAATTGTATACAAGATTAAGGAAAACAAATGAATTATCAGTACATTAACAATTAGAATCAAAATAAAGGATGTCTTGCTGTGGTTTAACTTGCAGTGTTTTGATTAGAGCACCTGTGAAATACCTTCCTCAGAATGAAATTCTGAGCAGTGGCAGATGTTTTTAAATGTTTTTGATTTTCTGCTAGAACATTAAAAGACATTTGGACAGAGACACAGATAGGAAAGATTTAGATATGGGTCAAAAGCAGGTATTGAAGAAGGTTTTCAGTTTAGTTTATTGTCACGTTTACCAAGGTACAGTGAAAAGCTTATGTTGCCTGCTATTCAGTCTAGCTTAGATGGGACATCTAAGGTCCATGGTCACTATGGATCAGTTGGATCGCAGTTTCTGTGTTTCCATACTGTATGACAGTCTGAAGAAGGGACCCGAAACGTCACGCATTCCTTCTCTCCAGGGATGCTGCCTGTCCCGCTAAGGAGTTACTCCAGCATTTTGTGTCTGACTCAATTACTAATTTGGATACAAAATGTTCAAACCTTTGCTGAGTGTTTTCTGTGCTGCTCATGTCAGTGCACGAGACTTAATTCTGCATCATCACTCATGCATCACCTAACCTTGTGGAGGAGGTAATGCTTCCCAAACTGATTACGTTTTTTGAAAGCTCTGGAAATTCAGCAGATGCGACTATCAGAGAATGATTTGCACAAGACTCAAATGACAATGTGATGAGGCGAGGTTTGAAAAGTTAGTGCTTTCTTCACAAGATCTCATGGTTGATCGGGTATGGGCATACCTCTATATTTTGAGATTATGGAAGATGACAGCATAACTGATCACTTTCATGAGTTGGCAAGACATATGTGGTGGGGGGGAGGGACACCTTCAAAAGAATGAAAACATTTATTTATTCTTTTAAGTAATGACTTGGTAGTTAATACAGTCTTTATCTACGCTCTCATAATCTTTCCATCTATGATGTCAGGTTTGACAGTTCCTGTACCAGTTAACAAACATAATTCAGGTCCAAAAGCCAAAAGGTACCATTTTAAGTTATAACACATCATGTCAACAGTCGGAGAGCTCTCCACACAATACAGAGAATTCTGATCATCTCCACAAACATTCAAATTCTCCATTTTCAAATATTCATCTTTCTACGGTCTCACTAGCTTACCTAATAAAGATCTTGAACATTTCTACAATTTACCCATCACAGCATAACAAATCATTCAGCCTGCATTTTGTGCTCTCTTCACTTCTGAAAAATCAAGAATTTTCTTTAAATGCTGAGATCCCAAAGTTTTTGTGCAAAGTAATTTTCCAAGTTTCTTGCATTATAACTTCAAAGATACTCTGCTTTTTTACTCTTTTAAGTTTCATCACTGGCTATTTTCTTTCTTACCAAGATCCAGTGCACATCCTGCATGTACCTTCAGCAGGCAGCCACTTATTTGTTTCTCTTAAAGTCTTTAACTTTTTATTTGCATTGCTCTGTTCCCATTAACAAATACTTTAATTGCGTCAACACACTTCAATGTACATGATCAGCATATTCCTACCTCCCTTGAAGAACTGTTATACTCATTAGAAATTACGTCAATGATCAATCTGCACAGTCTCCATTCCACACATTTCATCCAGTGCAAGTTAATTCTCCACCCTCAGTGCTAGACTGACCAGGCTATATTTGACAGAGTTGATAGTATCCTTTCTTTTTGAAAAGAGATGCCACATTGACAAACCAGAGGCATAAATTCAAGACCAGATCCTTGATTCTTTCTGCAGCTGTCAAGGATGTTTGTAATAATGGCCAATTCCTTTCTCCCCACAGATGCTGATCGATCGGCTGAGATAGTTTGATGTACCAGTCCAGGCTAATTAATCCACCTCTTTCTTCATTCCCACCACAACATTCAGGTAAAGGTCAAGGTAAAGTATTCTCTATTCTTTTGTCCACCGTGAGAGATTTCCTTTTTGCCCTATTGTTCCATTCAGCATATCATTGTTTTTTTCAGGCTATAAAAGTTCATCTTCATGGGTCCCGACAACATTTATTTAAATCCCTTTGAATAGGAGGTCCAAATATACTGCTGAGCATTCGTAAATAAAAGAGAAGACATTGATGCTCACACTGAAGAGATTCCACAAATATTATTCAGCTGCATGGGTTAGAGTGTATCAAGGTCTGCCCTTTCAGGTTTTAGCACATACCTCACCACAGCCAAAATAACAATCAACATTGCACGAGAAACAATAAATATTTTTTTGTGCTTGAATGAAGATAACAAATGTTATCCAGTGAGTTAGGCCCGATTTACTGCTCAGATTTTTTTGCTCCGTTGAAGATTTAGGAAAATGAAAACCATCCTACCTTGCAAGACCACTTCAGGAGAAATTCAAATGTCAGCAACTTCATTATGGAACTGAAGTCGTGTCCTTTCTTGACTTGGCCAGAACAACTTCTTTCATTCCCTCAGAACTATTGGTATCATTACAATGATACAATAATTTAATGGTCAATTTTACACAAACACACAAATTAGGAGAAGCTGTTCATCTACTCAAGGCTAGTCCGCCGATTAGTATGATCACGGTGGATCTTATTGCAACTTTAACTTTGCATTCCCATATACCCATGGCGACTTTTCAGGTGACTTGTTTAACAAGTATCCATCTAGCTCTACCTTAAAGTTATTCACAGACTCGCCACCAACCTCCCTTGGAGGAAGAGTGTTTTAAAGGCTTAAATGGGCAACACCTCATTTTTAAACAGTGACCTGTTCTTGGCCCTCCTAGAAGACCCCTCGAGATCTGGTATGTTTCAATCAAGTTTCCTCTCACTCTTCTAAACTCCAATGGACACCAGCAACTTTTCTTCGCACAACAGCCCGCTCCTTCCAGATATCAGTCCAATAAACCTTTGTCAGCACTATGCCCATTCCCGCTCTCCACCTCGCACCCCAAGCTTACATCTGGTGTAATGGTGCAAACATTACAAGTTTGAATTTCCATCCAGGGTCTCAGCAAGGAAATTCAGCAGGTCTCCAATGACTCCAGATGTAGAAAGATCTTATTGGGATGCAGCACAGCTTGGTGTGGCAACTGCTCTTCCCAAGACTGCAAAAAAAGCGAAGAGTGTAGGGGGCACAGCCTGGTCCATCATCCAAACCAGCATCCCCCCCCCCCCCCAACCCAATCAACTTCACCTATACTCCACACTGCCCTGGGAAAGCAGCTAGCGTAATTAAGGACCACTCACACCCCTCTCCTATCAGACAGGCAATCCAAAAAAGTTTGAAAGCACAAACCACCAGATTCAAGGACAACCTTTTTTCTCTATGATCAGGCACTTGAACAGATCTCTCTTCTGCCAAGGATGAATTCCCAATCTTCCAATCTACCTTGATGCTGCCCTTGTAGCTATAATAATATACTCTGTACTCTGTTTACTTTCTCTTTCGTGCTCCCTAAAGTACCCACGTGTGGCATGATGTGTCTGGATAGCACGCACAACAACGTTTTTTCACTGTATCTTTGTATACATGATAATAATAAACCAATAGTATTCAGATAACTGTACAACAAAGTTTAAAAACTGACCGGTGTCCAGATTTTCACCGGAATCATCCAGAGACTGAATTCCAGAGCACAGACAATGCTCTTTAATGACTAAGCAGTGCCTTTGCAATTAACTTGTGCCACTGATGGAGGTGACAGCAATATGTGAGATATTGACTGCCTCAATGGTGGAGACTGCAATTACTTTTGTTTCCAGATATTTTAACATTTGATTTCAAATTCCAACCCCCCACTCCATTATAGCAGTGATCAGCACCACCTTTCTTCACTTCTTATATCCTAGAAGGCCATTTTTCAGATGGATCTGAATGGATCCCAATATTGAAAGTAGAAAAAAACTAAATAAATTTACCAATAATCATCATTGCTTGTTCAACGTTAAACACCTACATTCAATATCCAGTTTTGTGCATAAATGTTACATAGTGTGATAGCAAATATCGAACACAACTTGGCGGCACCCGGCAGGTGGCATAGTGGCGAAGCTGGCAGAGCTGCTGTCAGAGACCCAGGTTTGTTTCTGACCTTTGGTGCTCTTTTGGTGGTGTTTGCACGTTCTCACTGTGCGTTTTGCCCAGTGCCCCGGTTTCTTCCCTCATACCAAAGACGTGCAGAGTTATAGGTTAATTGGCTTCTGTAAATTGCCCCTAGCTTATAAGGAGTCGATACAAAAGTGGGATAACATAGAATTTGTGTGAATGTGTGTTCAATGGTCGTCACAGTGGGCTGAAGGGCCTGTTTCCATGCGGTATTTCTAAACAACTTTTAAATCATTTCATATTATGCTTGGGCAGCTTACAACCAAACCATTTGAACATTGACGTCTCTAATTTCAAGTAACTCCTGCATTCCCTCCCCTCTTTTCTTCCCCTCCCTCACCCTAGTTGTCCTATCAGTACTATCAGTCACATCCTTGTAACCCTCTTGTTATCACACCTTCCCCAGACCACAATGGGCAATTTTGGGCTACACCCTTCCTGAGGACATCTGTTGCCGGCTCCGATTTGTTCCGGCCTTTTCTCACCTCCAGTTGATTTTCCCCCACCTCAACTTTCAGTCTGAAGAAGGGTTCCGACGGGAAACGTCACATGTTTTTCTCTCTCCAGAGAATGTGGCCAGATTTACTCCAGCATTTTGGGTCTATCTTCAGTAGAAACCAGCACCTGATGTTCATTCCTATAAAACTTTTTAATGCTGCACTTCTCTCTGATCAGAATTATTACAGAATGTCAGAGTTGAAAAACACATGTTCCCATGGGGTTGGGGAGATGTCATACAGAAATGTGTTTTCTTTTAATAAATAGGGCCATGGCCAGAGAAAGCAGGTACTTTCTGACTGTGGGAATATTCTAGTTCCCAACAGAGCGATTCCATCGATAACCACATCCCCATATCCTCCATTTCCCTTTCATCTACCCTCTTGCCCCTCTTCCCTGTCAACTTCCACCCATATTCCTCCCTCCGGCTTTACATTTAATTACTCCTCTGCTTATCAGACACCCTTTTGTCTTCTTTTTTACCTTTGGCCTTTGCCACTTGCTCCAACCATGTGCCAATCACTCACTTCCTCACCTGTATCCACCTAGCACTATAGTTTAGATTTTTTAAAGTTTAGAGATACAGCACAGAAACAGGCCCTTCGGCCCACCGGGTCAGCACTGACCAGTGATCCCCGCACAATATCACAATCCTACACACACTAAGGACAATTTTACATTCATACCAAGCCGATTAACCTACAAATCTGTATGTCCTTGGAGTGTGGGAGGAAACAGAAAGATCTCGGAGAAAACCCACGCAGGTCACGGGGAGAACGTACAAACTCTGTACCGACAAGCACCCGTAGTCAGCATCGAACCCGGGTCTCTGGCGCTGCAAGGCAGCAACTCTACCGCTGCGCCATGTGCTGCCCTAACTGTGGCAGGTTTTGTTCCACCCCCACCCCTCCTTTCCTGCTTTCTCCGCCTTACTCCAATCAGTTTGCAGTGTTCCAACCCAAAATATTGTTTATCCATTTCCCTCTACTCAAGCTGTTGGCCTATTGAGGTCCTGCAGCATCTTCTCCTTTGCTGACAATTGAAGCATTTGGAGTTTGTGTCCCTATTAGTAACTCCTCCCTCTCGTTTCCCTGTATCTCTATATTTTACTTTCTTTCACCACCCATCATCTCACCTTTGAATCTTTCACACTCATCTAGAAAAAGGGGTGAAAAACAGAAGATAATTAACCGACCAAATGTGCGAGGAACTGGGAGCACCTGGAGGAAACCTGTGCGGTTACAGGAAGAACATGCAAACTCCACACAAACAGCGCCCAAGGTCAGGATTGAACAAGGAACTCTAATATTGTCAAGCAGCAACACTGCCTTATTCAAGCTTTTCAAATACTTCAAACTATTGACATTTCCTTGGATCAACAAACTTGCGATGCCAGTTTTGAAAGAGGTGGTTAGAGATCGTGGATTCCCTGGATTTCATCATCTAACATTCCACAGATTCTGAAATATTTCTGTGGATTGTAGCAAATGTGATCCCACTTAAAGGTTAGAGAGAGAGAAAACAGGAAACAGGTGACCTGTCAACCTAACATCAGTGCAGGTGCAATCTAAAATCAAGGATTAAAAACAGAATACATGAAAAGTACAATGAAGTTAGCATGGATTTATGAAGAGAAAACATTTGACTAATCTGCCAGTAAATGATTTTAGAGTTTATGTACTGGAGCAGATGAGGGAAAAATCAACAAATTCGATATTTGGAAGGCATTCGATAAGGTTCTGCAAAGAATCTTGATCAACTAGCTTCGTGCAAATTGAATTTGGAGGGGGATGGGGGGGGGGGGGGGGAAGGATGTGGAACATACTGATGTGGCTTGAGAATTGGTTATAATACAGAAAGTGGAGTGGGAAGAGAGCATACTTTCTCAGGTTGGCAGGTTGTGACTGGTGGAGAACCCTATGGATTGGTGCAAGGAGACTAAATTACATATATATGCAAGTTTGCTAAAAATACCAAACTAATGGGGATTGTGAACATGAAGGAGGATGTAAAGAGCCTTCAAAACTGACTGAGTTGGCGTGAACATGGCAGATGGAATATTATATGGAAAGACAAGACAAGTTATATATAGGACAGTCTTACGGCAGGATTTTGAGAGAACATGAAGCTTTACTGCAGTTGTATAGAATAATTCCGGAGTATTGTGCATGATTTTGGTCTCCTTATCCAAAAATGGATATACTTACCACAGAAAGTATACAGGGAAGATTGACTAATGGGTCTGGGGATGGAAGGTTTGCTGTATGAGATGAATGGAATACGCCCAAAACTTCAAGAATTAAAAAGAATGACAGGGAATCTTGTTGAAATGCATAAAATTCTCACTGGATGTAACAGGCTGAATGCAGGAGGATGTTTCTGTGTGCTAATGCATCTAAAGCAGGGGTGAGAGACTTGGGCCTTTCCCGACTGAGATGAGCAAATATATTTTCATTCGGTGATGAATCATTTAAATTATCTACAAGGGAGAGCTGTAGAGTCAGGTCATTGAGTTAATTCAAAACACAGGTTGAAAAAATACTGGATATTTAATGACATCACGGGTTTCTGGGGAGAACACAGGTAAATGGCCCCGAGGTGGAAAATCAGCCAGTCTTAATAAAATGTAGAGCAGGCACTAGGTGTTGAATGGCCTGCTCTTTCCAGTATTGGGAGAATCTGGGACCAGAGGGCACAGCCTCAGAATAAAAAGGCGTACCTTTCGAATGGAGATTAGGAGGAATGTCTTTAGCCAGAGGCTGGAGAATCTGTGGAATTTGTTGCCACAGATGGCTGCGGAGGCAAAGTCATTGGGTATTTTTAAGATGGAGATTGATAGGTTCTTGATTAGTAAGGGCATCAAAAGTTATTGGGAGAAGGCAAGAGAACGGGGATAAGAGGTAAAAATAGATCAGCCGTGATCGAAAGGTGGAGCAGGCTCCATGAGCCAAATGGCCTAATTCTGCTCCCACGTCTTGTGCTCCTTGTTTTTATCGTTGAGTATGTAGGTTGTATTAAGCAAAGTTAGCGATCATTTTCACAAATGGTCAAACTTTCAGTTTAGCAGACATGCAGGTTTTAAATTGTAAACAAGGAATGATGACAAACAAGGAATGTAGATGATATTAAACTGAAGCATTGTCCATGCTGCTTACACGCCAGCATCTAGCAGAGAGCATCACTGCTGTTGTGCACAGAGCTGGCATTACCAGTCACAACACATGTTTTTGATGAAGTATTTGGAGACTAACCTGCAGTATTTATGTCAAGGTCAAAATATTTAACAAGCCTGATACCAAAAGAACAGCATATATTTACACACACGCACACACAGGTATGACAAGTAATACTACACCTGCTGCAAGTTAATTGTGACCTACTGCTTCATGCGTACAGCTGGGATTCTACAGTTTATTTGGTGCACTTAGATGGAATTTGTCCGTGCGAATCTTCACACAAAATTAACAATAGCCCTCATATTTTAAATAAGAGTCGTATCTAAATGCCACAGTTAAATCAAAATATGCCAAGTAACAAATCAAGATGAATGAAGCCGGCTGGGGGCTTGGAAGGATCCACAAATCCCAGGGCCAGTTGGATCAAATATAAGAACCATTGCAGTGACTTACCTGGAACATCCTGGTTGTTTTGCTGTCCTGCCAAAACTCGGTCTGCAGCAAAGAAATAAGAATAGAAAGAGAATACATATATATGTATATATATATACACACACACACACACACAGTACATCAACAGGAAGAGAACAAGCATGCACAAGGAAAAACACACAGTTGTGTGCTAGCATCTCTCTAACAAAAAGCAGTGGGGATGGAGATCTTAATAGTTCAACAAATTGTTGCACTTGTAGATCACAGAGAACAAGGCTGTGCGACTAGAAAGAATCAAGCAGAAATGCAACATTTTGGTCAAATGTATTTATTTTGCAGAATAGAAACTCTTTAAAACAAATTACATCTTCCACCCTGTTATGTATTTATTCTCTGAGAAAGCGCACATACATTAACAGTAAACTAGACTGTGCGTATATATAATTTATGAATCAAACCTGCCATTTTGTGCACAATGTCCATCTGATCAAAATGGGTACCCAAAATACAAGCAGTTCTAACTCATTGTCAGCTGCAGACAGATCACAGATGACCTGGTCAGGACCAAGTGTACCAAACTCAAAGCTACAAGATTAAGGCTATTTGACTGCAGCTTGGAGTTTTACTTCAAATTACTCCTTTAAACTGTGCTTATAGTCAACCACAATGTTTGCAGTATTTTGTTCCTCTTCTTAAAACAGTAACACAAAACTAGGCTAAGAGACTATAATTTTCAAAAGGCATTACAAAAGGAAAGATTTATCTTTAAAACATGCTCATACAGGATGCATTTTAGATACAATATGTAGTCATATTAGCCGAACTGTCGGACAATGTAGTCAATGCACGCAATAGTGCGGTGATTAAGATTGAATGGATTTATGGTTTATTAATTATGGCAATTTGTTTGACTCTTACCTACCCTCTGAAATGGTCTCGCACGCCACTTTGTTGTACTGTAACTGCACTGCTGAAACAAAAAATGAATAAAACTGGATGCACCACCTCACATTGACCTCTGCAACTCATATGATCAAGTTGTTCCATGCCCAATCAACCTTACAAAGTCCTGATCGGAAATGTGAGGGGACCGGAGTAAAAGGGAGAGTTGTGGCAGGGATAGTCAGGCAACAGGCTAACAGTCGTACCTACAGAACACTCCCTCCCTCCCTACCTTGCTCCCCCGTCCCTCCAATGCATGTGATGGCTTGTGATCACTTTCAGACAGGAAGTGTCTAATTACATAATTAGCTAGTGTCTTGCATTCAGAAAAAAATAATGTAATTAACTTTAAATATGAAATTAGCTAAGCAACAAAATTAGGCAATAAGTCACAAAAAAATCTGAGCATATATAAAACTAGTTTTGAAAGAAATGGCAAGCCGAGTGATATACTGTCATTAGTACAGTTGGAGAGGATTTTTGCAATCACATATAAGGAAAATGTTTGTTGTTAGTGAAGATGTATTAAGGGGCTGAAGAAGGGTCTTGACCTGAAATGTCACTCATTCCTTCTCTCCAGAGGTGCTGCCTGAGTTACTCTTGCTTTTTCTGTCTGTCTTTGGTTTAAACCAGCATCTGCAGTTCCTTCCTACACATACATGTATTAAGGAACTGCTTCAGAGATGTTGAGCTGGAGTCCAAGCTGCAGAAGACACTGCAGTGGTCAAGGGGGAAAGTTGCCTGGAAAAATTGGGGACCAGCCTGGATTGGCGCAGTGGTCAGGGACAAAATGTCAGTGTCTCGGTGGGTGACCGTAAAGCAGTTGTGTTACTGGACCATTGATCCAGAGGCACGAGTTTGAATCCCACATTTAAATTCAAGCAATTAATTAACTCCGGAATAAAAAGCTAGAATTAATGTTGGTAAACATAAAGCTGCCAGATTTTAAGAAAACCCCACACAGAGTACCACTCTAAAAAGGAGCCCACCATCCTTTTTTGAACCAGCAGCTATATCAACCTGGCCCCTCTAATGTGAGGGGCAATTAGAGATAAACAATAAGCACCAACCTTACTAACAATGTCAACATGCCTTGAATAAATAAAGGTTAAGTAAAATAGAGTGATGCAGGAACATTGTACAACAGGTACAGGATGCCTGCTGGCTGTGTGGATAGGAATCAAGACTCCAGGAAGGACGAGTAACATAATCACTACACTCAAGAGAGAATGAAGGCGGGGGAGAGACAGTTGCAGGGAAGGATAAAGGTTGCTTCGCAAGAGGGAAATATTCTCCTCTACCATTATGAGCACAGCCTGCAAGAACAAAGTACCAGGAACATGGCCAGGGACCTGAAACAGAGAGGACTTGACTGCTGTTGACCACGTCACCTCTGCTGGAAGACTGCTAAAGGTAGAAGGGAGATTCCGCTGACTATGAAAAAGCAGGGTCTACATTAGCAAGCAGGTTCACAAAGCTCCGATGCTTGAGCAAGCTAGTCTTAATGAACATAAAGGCATCAAAGTGGGTCATAAGGGCACCCTTATCTCTCCTAAAGAACGATACCCAATCTGCAGTATTGGACATGACAATTTCAGAAAGATCTAAAGGCATCAAAGTGGGTGCACATGAAACTAACCAGGATGATTCTGGAGAAGAGGTTCTAGAGGAGCTATAGCTGTTCTCCTTGGGTCAAAATAGGATCTAATAGAAGCATTTAAACCCATGAAGGTAATTAAATGGACACTATTCTCCTTGGAGGATGGTCGGAAACAAAGGACTGAGAAATGGTCTATATTAAAACTAACACAAGGGGAAGCGATTGTTAAGAGTACTTATCTGGACAGAATTAAGTATAATATTCAAAAGTGAGCTCGATAAATATTTACCAGGAAAATGGACAGACGACATTTCGGGTATGAACCGTTCTTCAGACGGATGGAGCTCTGTACCAGAAATATTGCCTCTCTATTGATGCTGCTTGCCCCACTGAGTTCCTACAGCACTCTGTGTTTTGCTAAAGATTCCAGCATCTGAAGTTCCTTGTTTCTCTCTTCTTCACCTATCCACTGATGCCTAGGGCCACTTGGCTCCAGATCTTATCACAAGCCATGGTCCAAACACAGAATTCCATAGGGCAAATGAGAGTGACAGCTTTTGACATCAAGGCAGCACTTAACTAAGAGTGGGATCAAACTGTGATGGCTGAACTGAGGTTTCTGGGGATCAGTGACCGGAGGCATACCTTGCCCAAAGGTACATAACCGCGGCTGTCGGAGGTGAAACAACCCAGCATCTCTGCAGGAACTCCAGAGCAGTGTCCAAGATCCAACTTCCTTCAATTGCCTCATCATTGACTTTCCTTCCTCCATAAGGTGAAGACATTCACTGATGATTACATCACCTTTCTTCCATCTCCTCAGCAAATGAAGCAGCCTTCGCCTCTGTGTAGTACGACCAAGACCATATTCAGACACGGGCTGATGAGGCAAATCAATATTTGCCAGCAATCACTATATCCAGTAAGGGGGGTTCTGACCATATGCCCTTGATGTTCAGAGATAATATTCTTGCCAACATCAACCAGAAACTCAACTGACTGGTCACATTCAAACTATGCCTAAAAGAGATGTGGGTATCCTGCTCACATCCTGATGCCCCAAGACCTTTCCACAAGGCATGTCAAGAGGATGATGTCTCTCAATTTGCCTACATCAGCACATCAACAACAAGATGCCCCACAACATGAAAGCCAGAGTAGCCCACTTGAGTAGCGTCCTGGCCATCACTGCAAACATTAATTGTCTCCACCAGCAATGCAGAAATAATTGACTGTAGCTCCAACTCTCTCAACCTCTACCACCAAGGATGACAGGGGCATGGCTGTATGGGAATCCCACCGCCTACAGGAGCACCTGCACCAGAAGGACCACTGCCGTTCAAGGCGACAGCACACCACCTGCTTCATTAGGGCAATTAGGGATGGACAGTGAACACTGGCCTTGCTGACAATGTCAACAACCTGAAAAATGAATCAACAAAAATATGCTTTCATCATCTCTTCACCACCGTTTCATTCTCACTTCTTGAAAATATCACTCTTGGATAAAATTGGACATTCTCCAGTACCTTTGCCAAGTAAACATATTTTGGGTGTGAATACAAAATGTGTATTATTAACCTGTGAGCACTCTCTCCAACAAGAGCTATTAAGTAAGTTGTTCCCCGTCTCAGACAAAGAATATCAACAAGCTTCCAAAGGCTTACCCCCTCTTAGCCTTATCAGGCCTGTTGTCAGCACTTCATTGCAACTAATATTTAAACGCATGAGGAGGGACAAACAACTACAGCAATATTATGCACTTAATCTATTGATGATAAGACAGCTGAAGTTAGCAAGTATGAATTTTAGATTTCAAACAACGGATGTTAGAAATATGGTATAGAAACTCTTCAAGCAGACTTTAGCTTCATGTTCTTACAGGCTATTGAATCATCATGACAGAAATTACTATGGATATTGCTGTGGAAGTGAAAATGGAGTAGACCTGAATATGAAGATTAAATTCAAACCTGCAGGAATCACTATTTCCTATTCAACTCCAAACTTTGCCCCCTTCAAATTTCAACCAGACTTTCCAATTTACGTAAGCCAATCTTAATATTACAGTCCTAGTCCATTCCAATCCCTCCTTTCCAAGTTTTGAGATCATCCATCTCTTGCACATAGTGCCATAGCGGCAAGAGCCTTCAATCATCTCAGTCTGGTACTCTGGAACACCCTTTCCCAAAAATTCAGTCCTCTGGCCATATACTGTACAAAACTTCTTAAACCCAACCTATTGGTCTCTGACAGAACCTCCAAAACTCTTAGCCTCCACTGGGATGACCCAAAGTAGGTTACCTTCTCGGGTCATCCAGTAATGGTTCAGTGCTGGAGACATGTCCTTTTCCCTCACCTCTTTCGACCACCAATCTCCATGTCCAAAGAAGGGCGCCGATCCAAAATGCCACCTGTCCATTTCCTTCCACGGATGGTGCCTACTCACTGAGTTCCTCCAGCAGTTTGTTCTTTGCCAAAGGATCAGTGCTAGCTCCATCTCCACTGCAAAGTGCAAATGTTTAGTTTTCCAACATTGTAGATACCATGACAAGACCATGCAAGTCATTTAGATGATAGCTCAGAAAATGTGAGGTCAACTAAAAAGGAAGGTTCCAACGTTCAACCTGCCACCTTTGGTTGAAGATCAAAGCAATATCCTGCATCTCATTTGGCAACCTCTGTTGCATGTGTGGTTAGTTGTCAATGGACATCTGTTCACAGTATGATCACGCTCAATTATGATCATGCCTGGAATAGTTGATTAACTTGCTGAAACGCTAGAGGCCAGAATCAGACAACAATCAGACACCTCGGTGCTACTGTCAAAATGAGGAATTCAATTCCTCAGCCAAGAGAAGACAACTATTCAAAAAGAGGGAAGAAAGTGTGCAGAAAACCTCACAGAAAGCAGTAAAATACATGATTAACCAAACCAAGGTAGCAGTTTCCTCTTACAGTGTGAGGAAGGATCCTGACCTAAACATGCCCTATCCATTCCCTGCACAAATGCTGCCTGACTCGCTGAGTTATTCCAGCAGGTTTTGCTCAAAATTCCAACATCTGCAGTTCCTTGTGCCTCTAAGAGTTTCCTGCCTTGGGATTTTCCAGCACCTCCTTTAATCTGGATGAAATTACGAGATCGCACTTGAAATCCCTCTGAAAATGTGGCACCTAGGCCAGGTGAGGCGGCCGATCTCAACCCCATCGGGACTTCTGCGGCTGATCAGCAGGTTGAATTTGTCTCCTGCGGCCAAGGCTCTTGAACTCCAACCCAGCAGATCCGTTCCCATAGCCGACTTCCAAGGTCAGTTTTGTGGGCCGGTATCTCGCCTCCCCGTCAATGTAGGTTGTCCATTCAACTCCTCTCAGAGGCTGTGACCTCTGGAAAAATCGGTGGTGGACCTATATTACCTAAATGGAAATATCGGAACATGCAGATTTCTTCGGACACTTGGTCTTCAAATTGAAAACAAATAACTGGAAAATAGGTCTTTGCAGAAAGTATACAATTATTTAAATAATTACAATGCAATGCTGAGACCAAATGATTTGCTCTTCACTTTTCTGGATTGGTCAATGACTCAATCCAATCAATGGGCAAATCGCAGGAACTTCTCAGTCTGAAGAAGGGTTTCGGCCCGAAACGTTGCCTATTTCCTTCGCTCCATAGATGCTGCTATTTCTCCAGCAATTTTGTCTACCTTCACATTCAACCAATTTATATCATGAACTGATCTTAATTCATGATATGATCATTGTAATTATGTTATAATTAGCCTCAGTGCCAAAGTCTAGAAAGGACATAGAGCAGCTTACGAGTCTGCTCTGTTATCTGTCAAATCCTACAAAGAAATGCATTGTTGCATTGAAAGTGGATCAAACTTGGCTGCAATTGCTTTCCTAATGAACAATGTCCACACTCGAGACATGTAAATGTATGGTTGAGAAACCCTCTTCCTCTCCCATCACTGGCAACAGAATCTTTGGCCCTTTCACTCTGTCTTTAGAAAGTAAAGTGAGCAGAACAACCTGGCAAGTAAACAAATACATCACAATCCAACTGAGATTAACAGACAAAACCACAAAGTTGGACAAATCTTTCTGTATCTAATTTTATTTCCTTTTCATCAGATCACCAACAGTATTGGGTGGATGTTGTTTATATCTGGGCCATTAGAGAAAGAAGCATAGAAGGGCTGAATCACATTTTTTTCATCCATGCTAACTTGGGTTTAACCATTCACATTTAACTCCAAATTCAGAAAAATGCGTAACCAAAAGACAACTTTAACATAACTGACATTAAACTCCACAAGCTATCATTTAGGTTTCCCTAAATGATCTCAATTCCCAATTGGTGCTGAGCTGCAGGCTGTTTTGGAGCCATGCTGACTACAACCAGTTCAGATGCCAAAAGGGCCTGTCCCACGAGCATGCGACCTGCATGCGGCAAGCGCGACCAAACCGGAAGCGGGGGCCGTGCGGAGGTCGAGTGAGTGACGTGAAGTTCGAGCGAAGTCCGCGGGAAGTTCGCGAGTGACGTACGGCGTCAAGATGCTGCGTATGCCCGTCGTGGCGGTGCGTACGGCGTCGAGGCGGCTGCGGGCCGGCGCCGCGCGGAATTTTTTAACACGGTCAGTTTTTCGGAGCCCCGCGCGATGTCTGGACCAGCTCCGCACAACTCCATACGGCTCCGGCGATCGATGTGGGACCGGCCCCGCGAGGCCGTACGGCTCAAGCGACCACGTTAGGTCGCGCTTGCCGCATGGAGTCGCATGCTCATGGGACAGGCCCTGTAGGTTTAAATATTTCCCTTGGAGGATAGACTGAAATGAGACATCTCAACAGGGTCAGCAAGGACTCAAAGAAAGAGTGAGTGAACATACAAACACACACAAACGGGTACGATTATAAAACAGCTCAATGATCCTTATTTATTATTCGACGTACCTGCGTCGTGCACATACAGATCCATAACCAACAGTTATTACCGAAGGCAGCAAGTTGAAATAACAATCCCCATTTGGAAACAACTGCATTCCATTTTGAGACAGACTTCTATCCACAATTTACAAATTAAATTTTGAATAACTTTCACATTTATTCTGCAGGAAGTCTTGAACTAGAAAATGAGTTCTGTAAACTAAACCATGCAAAATTACTGCAACTTATTGTCAACTGAGAATGACTTGGTATTTATAAAGGCAGCCTCCAACCAAATCTAGACAAATTGGTTGAATATCTATCTACACATGAAATCTAAGGTCAGAGTTTTATTCTAACTATCAAGCGGTACTTAGAAGGGCCGAATGTCAAGCAAATTAAACATTCATGCAGACTTTCAAACGGAGCGATCACAATATAAAAGGCAGTTTTGGTTCATTACTTTTTCAAGCTGTCATTTTATTTCCATGTGGAAAAGATTTAGAAATTAAATGATAAAGGTTAACGGCTCACGAGGAAAGCAGCAGTTATAGTACTTTCTCCAAATTGGCAGACAAATGGATTTTGCAACAAAAATGCGCACGTCAAGTTTCGGGTTATATCGTTCCTTTGCTAGTAGTTTTATGAAACCGCACCCCACTCGATTCTGCCCCCGTTCCAATATAGGTTTCCAAAATACTCAATAAACTGAAGTTATACAGACAAGAATTATGAAAGTCATAATGCCTTAGACATTCCAGTCTCCTGCGGTGCCTCAGCAACACTGATCTTACAACTAAAACGTGTTACTAATAATTAGATTTGACAATATTTTAAACATGTTAAAAATGGTGCAATACAAACGTTCACTTAAATTTGAATGATCTTACACACTGGTCAAAAATAAATGTAGCAAAGAGATCTCGGCCAATAAGATACATTAATATGTAACTGTGACAGAAACATTAGAGTGCATTTTGTCTTAAGAACTCTGCAACCAAAATAACCAAGGAGCAAAAAAAAAACCAGATGATATTAAAAAAACGTTAATCTCATGTTGTTATCACAAACTGTACAAAATAAAGTTTTATAAAAAGTGGTAGTGTTGGCAGTTTACTTTTCAATGAATGAGTAAATTTCAGTGAAATGCATAATTACAACCCCTAATACTTCCAAGTTTAAAAAAAACTGATGCTGAGATATTTGGCTTCTGCATGTAAAACTTCCCAGCTTGAAGCATTTAGCTTTATTTGTTAAAAATAGTTATGACAAATCATTAAAATTTCAACATTCAGGCCTGAGTACATACATACAGACAGGCTAGAACCATAATAAATCATGTTTCACAATGAATACTTTCTTAAGATTTACCACAGTTACAGTTCACACTCACTATTCTCTAAAAATCACCATTTCCAATGCCGCAGACCTGGAAATCATTACAAAAGACGGGCACATTGCAAATGCTCAGCAATGCTCCTTCAGTTGAAGTTCATAATAATCTTTTCATTATTTTTTTAGATGCCCATCAGGTTAAGGGATGTTGGTTTCACGGTCTGGGACATTTTCTAGCTTGGCACCCACTGTGTGCATCTGTAACTCTATATGTATTCAAAGCTCAATCAGACAGACCATCCTTCATATCCACCTCACTCCAATGGCATCAAATTGCCAAATTCCATTTGCAGGAAACAGAGGATAATTGTCACAATAAAAGAAAGTGTTAATGGGATTGGAATTTTAAGGGGCAGATTAAAGTTAACTTTTGGATTAAAATTACTCTCACAATAGGGGACAGAACCATTCTTTAATTAATTCCAACACATCCTTCAGATTAAAAATCAATTCAACTGGGCATAGAATTTTCCATATTCGGCTATATCAACCCATCTGTAAAATACCATGATATTTGAACATAGTAAACAAAAGTAAAATAAATATTATTTGACCTTTCTGTTATTCAAGTAGACCCAAGGAAATCTGCACTTCATACCTTCTAATGTGACTCTGCATCATATCATTTGTTACCTTTGCTCAAGGAAATCCTATTGCACACAGATGTATCATTTTATCAAATCATACCGCACAGAAACAATAGACAATGGGTGCAGGAGTAGGCCATTTGGCCCTTCGAGCCAACACCGCCATTCACGGTGGTCATGCATATTCAGTACCCCGTTCCTGCCTTCTCACCATATCCCCTGACTCCACTATCTTTAAGATCTCTATCTAACTCTCTCTTGGGTAACGGGTAAGGGCAAACGGGAGCTTTCAGCACACTTCTTCCATGCCGATTGCGATGACTGTCTATGCTAATCCCATTTGCCCACATTAGGCTTGTATCTCTCTGCACCTTTGACATCCAAGTACATGGCCAAATACCTTTAAATTTATCCACACTCACCTTAAACCCCTGCCCTATACTGTCCTAAAAATACTATCTATCTGTGCCCCTTCTGATTTTACGAACTTCTACATAAACACAGCCTATCCAATCTCTACTTTTTGGCATAGCTCTCCATTCCAGGCAAACTCCCGGACCAGTCTAATGATGGGTCCCAACCCAAAACACCATCTGTCCATTCCATCCACAGATGCCGGTTAACCCAGCGGGTTCCTCCAGCTCCATGTTTTGCTCAACATTCTTGTGAAACCTTTCTGTATTCTCTCTATTGCTACCATATCCTTCCTGTAATGTGGCAACAAAATACTCGAAGTGCAGTCTAATCAGTGCCTTGTACAGCTGCAACATGAAATCCCATTTCTTATACTAATTGCCTCGGCCTATGAAGGCAAGCATCGTAAATGTCTTCTTCACTCCCACCTCCACCTGAGCCACGAGTTTCGGAAATCTATGGACTGGCACCCCAAGATCTCTCTGAACACCATGCTTCTCAAGTCCCTGCAATTTATTCAGGATTACATTTTAACTGCCACCATTTTGTACAATTTTGCAACTTATGTGCCCCATAGTACCTTCTAACAATGCTCTTTATCTACCAAATGTTGTGTTGCCTGAAAACTTAATAATCACAACCCTACATTCTCATACGTTAGTTATACATTAAAGTCCAAGCACTAATGATCCCAGAGGTTCACCAGTTATTACAGTTGGATAAATGTGAGGTTTTCCACTTTGGTGGCAAGAACTGGGAGGCAGATTATTATTTTGATTGGTGTCAGATTAGGAAATGGGGAGGTGCAGACCTGGGTGTGCTTGTACATCAGTCACTGAAAGTAAGCATGCAGGTACAAGCAGGCAGTGAAGGCATGTTGGCCTTCATTGCGAGAGGATTTGAGTTTAGGAGCAAGGAGGTTTTACTGCAGTTGTACAGGGCCCTGGTGAGACCTGGAGTATTATGCACAATTTTGGTCTCCTAATTTGAGGAAGGACATTATTGCTATTGAGGGAGTGCAGCGTAGGTTCTCCAGGTTGGCGGGTCTTGCATATGATGAAAAAATGGGTCGACTGGGCTTGTATTCACTGGAATTTAGGATGAAAGGGGATCGTAGAAACATAAAATTCTTAAAGGATAGGACAGGCTAGACGCAGGAAAAATGTTCCTGATGTTGGGGGAGTCCAGAACCAGGGTCACAGTTTAAGAATAAAGGGTAGGCCATTAAGGACTGAGATGAGGAAAAACATTTTCACCTAGAGAGTTGCGAATCTGTGGAATTCTCTGCCACAGAAGGCAGTAGAGGCCAACTCACTGGATGTTTTCAAGATGGAGTTAGATTTAGCTCTTAGGGCTAAAGGAATCAAGAGATACGGGGGAAAAGCAAGAATGGGGCACTGATTTTGGATGATCAGCCATGATCATATTGAATGGCGGTGCTGGCTCCAAGGGCCAAATGGCCTACTCCTGCACTTATTTTTCTATGTTTTCTATGTTACAATCTTCCAGTCAGAAAAAAAAATACCCACTCTATTCACTGCCTATTCACCACTTCCCTCTGCCTCCTATCAACAAGTCTGTTTTGGATCCAGTTTGCCAACACATCTCAGATCTCTTTTAACTTAACTTTCTCAACCAGACTAGTCAAAAGCCCTACCAAAGTTAATTGAAACAAATTTATCCCCTTGCCTTCATCAATCACTTTGGTTACATCTTCAAAAAACTCAAATTGGATTGGAGACAACCTTCGGGTGAACCTCTTCGGCAATATCTTTATTGCTACCATATCGCTCCTGTATTGTGCAACCAGAACTGTACGCAACACTCCAAATGCAGTCTAGGCAATGATTTGCAACGGCTTTAACATGACATCCCAACTTTTATACACGCACGCTTGGCCTATGAAGGAAAGCATAGTGAATGCCATTTTTGCAATCCCATCCACCAGTTTCCCACTGATGTTACTCAATCCGCCCGTTCCCCATTGATTGTACCAGCCCATCATTTTGAAAACAAGCGATCTTCAGTAGTGACCAATCCTTTGAGCTAAACAATATTTCTCAACTTCACTCTGATATGACATTTTTTTTGGCCCTTCATTTACCAAAGGTAATTCAATAGAGCCACTCAACCTTTCGTAGAAAAAGGCACCACAAAAAAAATTACTTCCAAAAGAAACAGTATCGATGAGCGATTGGACTGTATGGACCAGGAGGGTTGCAAAAGTTCATCTGGAGAAGTTACAACATACATAGAACACAGGCGGCTTTAGCTGCCTTGGCTCCTCAATTAACTAAAGGCTGGTGTAGAGGAGAGAAATATCAGCCAGGGATTCAGCTCAGTATCCAGCCAGTTTTGATGTAGAGTGCCTGTGTGGACATGTGATGTGGAAAGGAACATCGGGTGGCATACTGACTAGAGGGGTTAAGGCACATACATAAAAACTGGATATTTAGAACATAGAAAAGCACAGAACAGGAACAGGCCCTTTGGCCCATAATGTTTGTGCCATACATAATGCCAGGATAAACTAATTTCACCTGCCTACAAACAATCCATGCCCCTCCATTCCCAGCAGGTACACATGCCTATCCAAAAGCCTCTTACATATCCCTATTGTATCCACTCCCACCACTATCCCTGGCAGTGTGTTCCAAACAGCCACCACTACCAACTTGCCCCACACATCTCCTTTAAACTATGCCCTCTACTCTTTGACATTTCCACACAGGGTGAAATGTTCTGACCATCAACTCTATCTATGCCTCTCTTAATTTTATATACTTCTTCAAATCTCTGAGGAATCTGAGGAAAGACATTCTTCCATAGAGGGAGTACAGAGAAGGTTCACCAGACTGATTCTTGGGATGTCAGGACTTTCATATGAAGAAAGACTGGATAGACTCGGCTTGTACTCGCTAGAATTTAGAAGATTGAGGGGGGATCTTATAGAAACTTACAAAATTCTTAAGGGGTTGGACAGGCTAGATGCAGGAAGATTGTTCCCGATGTTGGGGAAGTCCAGAACAAGGGGTCACAGTTTAAGGATAAGGGGGAAATATTTTAGGACCAAGATGAGAAAAACATTTTTCACACAGAGAGTGGTGAATCTTTGAAATTGTCTGCCACAGAAGGTAGTTGAGGCCAGTTCATTGGCTATATTTAAGAGGGAGTTAGATGTGGCCCTTGTGGCTAAAGGGATCAGGGGGTATGGAGAGAAGGCAGGTACAGGATACTGAGTTGGATGATCAGCCAATGATCATAGTGAATGGCGGTGCAGGCTCGAAGGGCCGAATGGCCTACTCCTGCACCTATTTTCTATGTTTATTTGTTTCAGGTCTCCCCTCAGCCTCCAACATTCTAGAGAAAACAATCCAAGTTTGTCCAACCTCTCCTTGTAGCTAATACACTCTAATCCATACACTGTAACTTCTAAACTCCATAGTCTCCGCATCCTTCCAGTAGTGGGACAATACTGTTGCCCAGTCAAAGATATTCTGGTACATCCAAGTCAATGGCTTCAAAATGGAAAACACAAAATGAGAAATGCAGAATAAAAAGAACCTCACTTTTCTGATACACGCCACATAGCGGAAGCAGCGCTGCATAATGAATCTATGAGATCGTGGTAACTGACAACCCAGTGGCAAACAATCACCTGGTTTCCAGTTTTGCTAATATACAGTACCTTAAAAATCAGGTGTGATTTGTGTGCTGAATTTAGCAATTATATACCATAAAAATGATTTGTGCTTCACCATTTCACAAAAATAAATCTAGTTAAATATTGAACATCTATTTGTTTCAGCAGTTACGACGTGTGCAAAACAAATATTTTTGTTTTCCTGCTGGTTTTTGACTCCCTATTTTAAAACTCCCAGCCCTGACCTAATCATTGGGAGAAATAGCAAAAGGTTACTGAAGCGAACAATGTAAAGGAGCTGATGAATGAAACGGAGATGAGATGAGCAATGTAACATCCCAACTTAATGGCAATGTTTAAGATGATTATTTAATTTCACCAGAGGTTTCCTTCATGCCTGCTCACAGCACTAATGTTTGAATATGAATGAAATAAAATTATTAAAGTCATTCTGAATTGTTTGTGTACTTATTATGGAAAAGTAATAACCCTACCCCTAAACCACAAATAATGCATACTTTGGATTTCTTGATTCAAATGGTTTCACTGGGAAAAATTTCAATACACTATTCCTAAAGAAATATCTTATGAATATTAAGCTGGAGGGAAATTAAACTTTGCACTGATACCTCATTCAGTGCAGGATGGTCAGGTTAGCACAAATACTCACAATAGACTCAAACCAATTTCATTACGTCAAACTAGTATTTCAACTGGCTCAGTGCTTTCTTGCCTCATGGCTGAAGTATGTAATAGAAAGCCCAAGTAGGGAAATACAGTAGAAAACTGGTTTCAAGATAAACTCAGACGGTACTGATGAAAAGTCATCAACCCAAGATACTGTCTCTCTTCCCACCAACACTAGCCGACCTGCTGAGTATTTTCTGCAAAATCCATTTCAGTTCAATGTATGACAAATTACGTCAAGTTATCAATTAGTCCATAATTTTTAGAACAGTAAACACAATGTAGTTTTGAAGGGAAATATATACTAAATCTGCTTGATTAGTGTGACCCTTCAAGCTTTTGAGATAATTCTATTCAAGGGCAGAGCCTTTTTGTTTGGTTGGTCAAGTGATTACACTGCCAGATTCTCAAAGCATGAGACGTTACCGAGAAGAAATGGTCTAGAAACATCTTTTAAGTGACACCAGAAACACAATTTCATTCACAGATCTCTGACATGTGGCTCTAAATCTGCACAACAGATAATATGCCGACTAATGTTTGAAATGAAGCACTAAATTTCGAACGGCAAATATGTCGAAGTCTGTACAGATGATGAACGCGGACAACCCACCCCCCCCCCTCACCAATCACATTTCAAGTAGTGCAACATTAATTTCCTTATAGAGATATTAAGGACGAGATTAAATAAAACAGGGAAGTGGAAATACTCACCGTGTTGATGTGCCCTTCCTGACATCACACATACTGCATTTGAAAGCCTCTGCGCTGTTCCTAAACGTACAGACGCTACAGTCCCAGTATCCCTCGTCTGTGGAAGGCTTTGGCTGCCTTTTGGGTCTGTTTTGGACAACAAAAGAAATGGAGAAAGGAGGAAAAAATACATAGGTACACCGGCTTATCCTGCGAACAGTTTGCTTTTTTTGGCTGATCCCAACTCCCCCTCCTCCTCCCTCCTTCTTCTTCCCTCCCTCCTCCTCCTCCCCCGCCACTTCTCCTCCTCTAAAGACCTTCGCGGCAATCGGTGCCGATCAAAAGAAAAAAGGGCCAGATCGTTTCAGCGAAATCGCAGCTTCCCATGTCAATTTCCCACGCACGCAAGCACGCACACTGGCGACTGTAACAATCCCGTCCGCCATGGCTGCTACATTGTATCGAGCTCCCCGACATTCTGCTCCACAGCCATCGGCTCCCATTCTGCCATCGGTCAACCTCCACCATGAAAACATTTAAAGGGAGCTCTGTTCCTCTTCTCTCTTTCTCTCTCCCAGCCCCCTCCCCGGAGGGAGTGGCGGGTCCGAAAGTACTCTACCTGGTGGGACTCTTCTTGTCTCCCATAACAGCGTTAAGTCCTCTGGTTGTTGTTTTTTTTATTATTATTTATTATTGAAACCAGTCGGGATGGCTCAGGGCTCCTCTGCTAGCGCCTGGATTCCCCCGTCCCTCCCCCCACCCAGCCCGCCGCCCCCAGCTGTCCGGTGACTCGCCTCACGTGGCGCGCCGGGGGCCAACCAGCTCGCAAGGACTGCAATGAACCACTGGCAGGCTGCACAAGGCGGTAGGTTTGCACGGCAGCGAGGTCTGCAGCCTTGCGCCTCACCCCACAACGCCGTCCGTAGCGGGAAGGCACCATGAAATTTATCTTTGCTCTCGTTAGCAAATCGCTGTGAAGTGACTTTTTTTTCCCTCTCTCCCTCCCCCTCCCCCTCCCTCCATCAAAGAGGAAGCAGAATCCCACAGCCAGTTCCCACCCCTTTATGATGAAATGTAATGACATCAGCAGCCCCACGGCAGGATATCAGAGGCAGCAATTGAATGAATGAATGGGACCGCGGGAGTTTGTGCGACACTGGGAGCTTGATGGGCTGCCACTGGAACAAAGACATCAACGCGAGAGAAATGTTAGAAATGACATTCGTTTTAAAAATAGTTTCTGTTTGTAAACCCCAGCATCTGCAGTTCCTCGTTTCTCGAAACTTTGGTGCCGAGTTTACTTTCTAATAAAATGTAGGGCGCTTGTTGAACGCAAGACAGCCGCAGCAATGACCAGAGTGCAACATCAAAGTGATATTACTTATATCGTGTGTTTTTATTGTTACCAATCTGCATGCGATGAGAGGGTGCCGCTCGATATCAAATACTTAGGTAGTTTCATCACTAATGAAATGCGTTTAGCTGGTCTTTCAGAGGGGCCACGTGGCTTCTTATTGTTGCACGATAAAGCCTTGATCCCGAGACAGATGCGCCTCCTCAAAGCCTCGGCGGATTCATTTGGCGTTGCCGTGAAGGCCTCAAAGATGAGGTGTTGCGGTGTTGGGAGACTTGAAACTCAACCACACAACTGACATTCAACCATTTGCTTTAACCGAGTTCCTTCCTTATAAGTTCTAGGAACAGAATTATGCCACTCGGCCCAAATGTCTACCCCACCATTCAATCATGGTTGATCTATCTTTTCCTCTCAACCAAATTCACTTGCCTTTTGCCCATTACTTCTGACCGATTCTTGATGAGTACGGGCGTCAATCTCCGCCATAAAAATATTCATTGACCTCCACAGCCGTCTGTAGCAATGAATTCCACAGGTTCACCAGCCTCTGACGAAAGAAATTCCTTCTCATCCTCTTTCTAAAGTTACATCCTTTTATTCTGAGGCAGTCCTCTGATCCTAGACTTTCCCACTATCCTCCACCCATTAACTCTATCCAGGCCTTTCACTATTTGGCGTGTCAAGATCAACTCTCATAAGCAAAAGCAGCTGCACCAACTACATATACAGTGCATTCAGAAAGTATTCAGACCCCTTCACCTTTTCCACATTTTGTTACATTGTTATTCTGAAATGGATTTTAAAAAAATCATCAATCTATACACAATACCCAATAATAAAAAAGCTACATTTTTGCAAAGTAATTAAAAAGATATAACTGAAATATCACATTTAGATAAATATTCAGACCCTTTACTCAGTACTTTGTTGAGGCACCTTGGGCAGCGATTACACCTTCTCTGCCAATTACTCATTAGGCCAGCTCTATGAAGAGTCCTGGTGGTTCCAAAGTTCTTCCATTTGAGAATGAAGGAGGCCACTGTGCTCTTCGGGACCTGCAATGCTGCAGAAATTGTTTTTATACCCTTCCCCAGATCTGTGTCTCAACACAATCCTGTCTCGGAGGTCTACGGACAATTCCTTCGTCTTCATGGCTTGGTTTTTGCTCTGATATGCATTGACAATTGTGGGACCTTTACATAGACAGGTGTGTGCCTTTCCAAATCATGTCCAATCAATTTAATTTACCACTGACAGACTCCAATCAAGTTGTAGAAACAGCTCAAGAATAATCAATGGAAACAGGAAGAACCTAAGCTCAATTTTGAGTGTCACAGCAAAGGGTTTGAATACTTATATAAATGTGATATTTCAGTTATTTCTTTTTAATTACTTTACAAAAATTTCTAAACATCTGTTTTCATTCTGGGGTATTGTGTGTAGATTGATGATAAAAAAAATGAATTTAATCCATTTTAAAATAAGGCTGTATCGTAACAAAATGTGGAAAAAGTGAACGAGTCTGAATACTTTCTGAATGCACTGTATATGAACGCTGCATTAATCCAGCACTTTATGTATTTTATTGTAAAACAGCATCTGCAGTTCCTACATGTATATCCTCAGTTGGTATTCCTCCTCACCGCCTTTCTCCAAATCATGCTTTGCCAAGATCCTGGAAATCTCAAAAAGGGTTTGGAACCCCTCACCTGATTTCCCTCAACTGATAAGCCAGTGCTCCTTAGAAGAGGCACTGAGAGAAGCAGATGTATAGAAGTACATGGGTGTGGCCTTGGGCAGGCGGGGTACCGAAGGACAAAACTGCCAGGCAAGGTCTGCGGCAGGTAAGGAGTGAATCAATGTGTGGGAGCTACCTGCCCTTGTTCTCACCTGTGGCATGTGCTCCTGTCCATGACAGCCTTAGTAGAAGTACCACTGCACAGTCTGAGTGAATTCAAACATGCACCATTACACTTAGGGCACTGCAAATGGGATCAATACTGAACAGAACTGGGCATCTATGGGAACTGAGGACCATAATCAGCACCAGAAATGTGCATTGCCACAATCGGGAATCTGGCCCAGCTTAACGGTTAGGAAAACTAGGATCAGCCCAGGTTCACTGAGGAGCACAGAAACCCTTGCAAGGAGCAGCGGCAGGTTTCCCCAAAAATGATGAGCTGCCATCCCAGTCAGACTGAAAACAAATAAATTATATTTGAATTAAGTCAATACCCACAGCCAATAGATTGAATCAAAACTGCAGTCATCCATGGTAGTGGACTTAAGGGCCTGTCCCACTTAGGAGACCTAAACAGCAACCTCTGGTGACCTTGCCCGCCACCCAAGGTTTCCATGAGGTCACAGGAGGTTTTGGTCACTCTCCCTAATGGTCGAAAATAGTTTCAGCGTGGTCGAGGCTTCATCTAGGTTGCTGCTATTTTTTTCATCATGATTAAAACCGGCCTCGACTAAAAATAGGTTGCTGTTTTAAAAAATCAATAATTTTTTTTGTCGCAGGTCTAGTCGAAGCCGGTTTTCTTCATAGTCGAGGAATGTTTTCAACGTATGCGTGGGAGGTGGTAGGAGGTTGCAGGTCACCTCTACCTTGATTTTTTTTTTTGGGTGGCGGGCAAGGTCACCAGAGGTTGCTGTTTAGGTCTCCTAAGTGGGACAGGGGCTTTAAGGTGACCATTTTGTGGAATACCCATGCTCTATCTGTAATGACCACATTGAGGTTCTGATTGCATGTCATTTCATGTAGTGTTTCTGTCCAACTCCTGCCCTCTGCACCTGGAGTATCTAGCAGCGAAGTGCCGTCCTTTCTATCTCCCAAGGAATTAATCTCCATTATCATGCATAATCCGCACTAGGCAGGCGATCGGCTAGCATTAGAGGAGCTGCACCCTTTACATGGACTCTCCATGTGGGTGCCTGGACATTTGGAAGCATTTTAACATATATCTCAACTGTTTACAACTTGGATAAATGATAGACAAAGAGGGATCAGAAAATCTATCAACTATGCTACAAAATTAAACTACACGCGTTGACTCGCCATTTAATCAGGGAATGGCAGGAAAAAAATAAAAATTCCCTCTGGCAATTATAAGCACTGCAGAAGGTCAAATTAATTATGCATACCTTAAATTGTTACTCCACTTTTCATCAACAGGATGCAATCTAGCCCAACAAAAATGCGGTCAAGCTCTGTTTTTGAAGCACACAGAGAAAAGACCATCTGTTCGCTAGGAAAAAGGCTGCTAATATACAGCCTATTTCAAGCTTTTACTGATCTGAATGCGCTTCCCCAGTTCCATTTCAATCTGTCAAAGTTAGTCCATCAATTTATATAACCTGGCCCTTTATGTATTTTAAATCGACATTAATTTTCTCAACGGTAAATAGGTTCTTGTATATTTTGCTTGAGAAATCTCGGTTCATTACAAGATCTATAAGGCATCTTTTGATATTCAAGATGATGCATCTTGTGTTAGGTATAATTTTTCTGTATCGATAATTAGCCTTAAATGGCCTGTGCACAATAACACCTTGATTATTTTCCCTGTCTGCCAGTTCAGTGTTGTTTTCTACAAATAATATGCATATTCTGTGTTGGTTGAACCTACTTGTATAATGCTACAATTTACCAGATGTTTTTTGCAGTATATTACACTTCTCTAAAGTTTAAGCTTTGCGCAGATGTCCTTATGAACTTCAGACATATCTCCAAATCATTAAAAAAAAAGATCAGTACTGGCCCAACATGGATCTCTTCAGGATAACTCCAAGGCAATTTGCAACTGATGAGCACAGCTTTTGGACAGTTGGAATTGAATTAATTCTCAATCCAGCATATTCACTTTCATTGAAACAATGAGGTGCTAACACGATACCTTACCAAAGGGAGTCTGAAAATCCAAGAAGAAAATATCAACAGGATCAATCCTATCCATTAAGCTAGTTTGGGGACTTTATTCTGAAAATGAATCTGCAGAAAGCAACGGGTCTGGAGGGAGTCCCTGGCCGTGCCCTCAGATCAGCTGGCAGAATCTATCTATACCAATCTTATTTACCAGCTCTTGGCCTTCTCTGCCAAAGCAATTCAAGTGCTCATCCAGATATTTGTTTGAACGTTTTAACAATACCATCCTCCACCATCTTCTCAATGCATTCAAATATACAAAACATTTTAGGATCTATGGACTTGTTCACCAAGGACTCACTGTTCCTCAATACACTCAAGTGGCCTACCATTCATGTTGCATGACTTGCCTTTATCAGACATTCCATTTTGTACTTAATAGGATCTGCCATTGATCTTGTTTTATTAATTAATCAATATTGTTCTGTAACCTAAGATTATTCTCTTCATTAAATTTATCAACAATAACAATTTTGATGTAGACACAAAATGCTGGAGAAACTTCCATTCTTTCCACCAGCGCGACTGGTGGGAAAGAATGGATGACGTTTCAGGTCGAGACCCTTCTTCAGACTGAATGTCAGGGATAGGGAGAGAGACTAGAGAAGACTATAGGAGAGAGACTAGAGATATGGACGGTTAAGGTGTGAAAACGACAGATCAAAGCTGACGATCAAGGAAATGCACAATGGTTCATTGTTAGCTGAGGGGAAGGTGACGAGGCATAAAATCTGTAAAAATTAGTCATGAAACTAATTGGAGAACTGGAGTGGGGAAGAGACGGAGAGAGGGAGAAAACAAAGGATTACTTGAAGTTAGAGAAATCAAAATTCTTACTGTACCTCTAGGTTGTAAGCTCCCCAAGTGAAATATGAGGTGTTGTTCCTCCAATTTGCGTTGCGCCTCTCTCTGACAGTGGAGGAGGCCCAGGCAGTAAGGTCAGTATGCAAATGGGAGGGGAATCTAAAGTGTTTAGCAACCAGGGGATTGCGTAGACCTAGGTGACATCGGAGGTGTTCATCGAAACAATCGCCGAGCCTGCGCTTGGTTTGCTGATATATAGTACACACCTGGAACATCCGATACAGTAGATGAGGTTGGAGGAGATGCAAGTGAATCTCTGCCTCACCTGAAAGGACCGTCATGGTCCTTGGATGGAGTCGAGGGAGGAGGTATAGGGACAGGTGTTGCATCTCCTGCGGTTGCAGGAGAAAGTCCCTGGTGAAGACGTGGTTCGGGTGGGAAGGGATGAGTTAATCAGGGAGTTGCAGAGGGAGCGGTCTCTGCAGAAAGCGGAAAGGGTGGAGATCCCACTGGAGGTGGCAAAAATGTTGGAGGATTATGTGCTGTATGGGGTGAATTCACATAAATGTTGATGTCATCAGCAAACTTACTATTCATGCCGCCTACATTCATATTAAAATTATTAATATATATTAATGCATTATTGATGGAAGCACACAAGCTTCTGAGGGGTCTTGACAGATGTGGAGAGTATTTTTCTTCTTGTGAGTTTATATTTTCCATTTAAAGCAAAATTAAGACATAATTTTGTCTCTTAGATGGTTATAAGTGTTTGGAACTTTCTTCCTCAAAAGGTAGTGGAAATAGAATCTTTGAACATTTTTTAGAATAACTACAGATCCATTAGTGGCAAAATGGAGAGAAGTTAGTGCGGTTGGATACCAATCTAGAATTGAGTTTACAATCAGATCAGCCATAATCATAAACTGATGGGGGTGGGGGGGTGCTAGGGGCTAGCATGGAAAGAAAGATGCTGGTTCAACAAATTGGTGGAATGGGGTTAAAAAAGCAATAGATGGGTCCCACACCTGAGATAACACAAGAAATCAAGCCATCAGGTGGATTGAAATAAAATGGAAATAACTGCCAACGTGGTGAGGAAGCACAATGGAAAGTACTGCCTTCTGGACTTTATCATGGAGCAAAATGGCATATTGCAGGTGGATGGGAAACCTCAGCCTTTGTGAAAATAACTTCACAGAATCTTTGATACCTTTGGAAGCAGGATTAGGCAAGTCATAGAGTGAGGAAACAGGCCCTTTGGCCCAACTTGCCCACACCGGCCAAGATATCCCAGCTACCCTCGTCCCACCTGCCAGCATCTGGTCCATATCCCTCAAACCTGTCCTATCCATTTACCAAAGTCCTTTAATCAAATGGCCTGGAAAAGAGAAGCTGAGTTTATCATTTCATTATGGGCAGATCATAGCAACAGAGAGAAAGACTTGATTGAAATGAAAGATTTGGCAATGGATTCATAAATGAGTTATTTTCCTTGGACTTTGAACTTGAAGCTTACATTCAAGGGAAAGGACTAGAAAGACAGAAACTATTTTTTTTTAAATGTCAATAGGTATACCCCAGATGGTAGAAGAGGTTGTGACTTCAAATTCTGCAATGATCAACTGCTCATGATGAAGTCAAAAGTATGAATGCTGGACTGCGGAAAATGGACAGTGTTTTATTTGCCTGGTTAGACAAGGTGGGTTGATGGAAAAATTAAAATTCAGGCCTTGATGGAAAGAAATGATCAGAGACTGATTTACAAATTGCCACGATGAGAATATCAATGCCAACTGATGTTGAGATCAAGGGAACTCTGAACATGGGCAATGGAAGATACTTAGGGAAGATAAGGATGCAGTGAATTTACTATTAGTTGATATGGAGGCTGAAGTCTCAGCGAATGAAAAACATGAAGTACAGATTTTACATGAAATGCTCATGGAAAACAGATTCTAGGGACGAAAAACTGCCAGGGTGTAAACAAAAAGATTTAGAAGTCATTGCTGACTACCATCACCATGGCAGGCTCAGACTGATGTCGAAAGATATAGTCAGGCTGGGAGGTACACAAAAATGCTGGAGAAACTCAGCGGGTGCAGCAGCATCTATGGAGCGAAGGAATAGGCAACGTTTCGGGCCGAAACCCTTCTTCAGACTGGGTCAGGCTGGGAGATTGCCTTATGGACATTCCTCAATCAGCTCTTCATCAAGGCCTCGTATCAAGGTGATAATTCCTAATAAGATAATGGATTCCAAAGACCGTGATCATTTGAATATATATTCTGGGGAGCTGGCACACAAAACATCTGCTCCCAGACTGGATGGTGCTGGGCAGAGCTGAAGGAGTCAATACAGAATTACCAGTGGAAATGGGAAGAAGGATGTGACGAGTGGTCTGGAAAGGTAGTGCCTTCCTTATGAAAATGAAAATTTTACTTTACATTTAAGGATGTGCATTTTTACTGTACACATTTTACAAATGCATAGATGTGATCAAGCTAGGAAAATGACCTAAATGTAAAATCCATGAAGAAGCAGCGAGACATAGCGCTATTATACGTTGCCGTAATGCAGGATGTCAACAACACTTTCAAAGGATGCTGCAAACATCTTATTTGACTAATTCATATAGTTTCTACAGATATGCAGATTTATTAAGACATTACAAAACAGCAAAACATTTACCCCACCACTAAACAGCACTATATTTTCTTGGATTCTAACATATTATTCGACAATTCAGATCAACTCGTTTTGCATCTGACACCAAATAGAAAAACAAGGACCAAACTTCATTATCAAAAACTAGCAGCACATTAAACCTGGGTTAATTACTCGTCTTAAAACTGGGTCTGAAGAAGGGTCCTCGACCCGAAACGTCAACACATTCCTTCTCTCCAGAGATGCTGCCTGTCCCGCTGAGTTACTCTGGCATTTTGTGTCTACTTCCTGTTAATTACTTCCTGGGAACTACTCTGAAATGGTAAAATGAACAAATTTTACATCTTGACAATGATTAATGGCCTACACCAGTTACCTGACTGGTGTAATTATCTTTTACCACTCAATTCCTGTTGAGTGTTTCCATACTGGTCGTAAGTAAACATCCTTCTGGTGAGAAGCTGTGTTTGTAAATATTTTTAAAACATGCCTTTGAGGTTTGGTGACACGACATCAGAGAATGCCAATGAGGCATCAAAAGTAGTCACAAAACAGACCTGACAATGTAGAAACCCCAGAGGAAACATTTACCAAGTAGGTTCCAAAAGGTAAAATGGACATATGGCTGAAGTGTGCTGGCCACAAATGCAGGATATGTTAAGTGACAGATGTTGCAGTGCATTGCACTGGGTTTTCTGCATTTCTGATCAAGAGTCAAGAATATTTAATTGTCATAAGTAATGACAACGGAACAATGAAATTCTTACTTGCAGCAGCATAACCTGCTTGTTAATACAATAATCATAGATAATGATTAAAGAAAATTCAATAAATTAATAACCCCAATACTATTACAAAATAAAACAAATCCTCAGTGCAGCAAAGACTTTGCGACGGAGGAGTGAAATGAGAGTGAGGCCAAGGTGGTGTGGGTCCTTTGATGATGTGGGCTGACTTTTGAGGCAGCACCTCCTATAAACCCCTTCGATGGTGGGGAGGTCAGCACCCATGAAACAATCAGTCAGTATGGTCTCGATTGTAGACCTGTAGAAGTTCAAGAGAGTGTTTGATGGTAGATCAAATCACCTCAATCTTCTAAGGAAGTAGAGGTGTTCTTGGGCTTTCTCTTTGACATGCACGCCTAAGAACTTGAAGTTATTGACTCTCTCCACTGCCGATCCGTCGATGAAGACAGGTTTGTGGACCCTTGATCGTGGATACCAGACTTAGCAGGGCTCAGAGTCCCCAGTGATTTGGATGGAACTAATTAGCCTTGTGATTTGGAGAAAAGATTAGTCCATTTCAATGTTATTTCATTTTCTTATTATTTTGGTATGTTAATAAAGTTATTTAAATATTCCAGAATTTTAAACAGCATATCAAATTGCAGTGTCTGAGCCCTATTCACCATTGAGACATCAATATGCATTGCTGAAGTCATCCTGAGTCAGCTTGTCTATGTCCAGCCCAAGCAAGTAAGGCTGGGCAAGCAGCTGGTTCAAGCAGGTCAATCCAACTTACTACAGCTCAGAGGAAGCAAGCAACTACTTGCTTCTTCTGTTTGTTAAGTTTGTCCCAACTACCTTTGGAAAGCCGCTTCACAAGCAGGATCATAGAAGTCAATAGTGATCTAAAACATTTCTTTTTAAATATTTCCAAATGCAAAGCAGGCAGCATTTAGACCTGCAATGGACCCCAACTTAACTTCATTCTATGCCAGATCCACATCTTCAATAAGTTCTTCCTTGCCTTCTGTGTTTCTACAACGTTCAGCACATAATAGTCTTCATCATCGGAAGAGTAGGAAGTTTTCTAAAATCCTCCAGTCACACAGATCAAAAAGCTGACAATATGATTCTGTGAAAATGAAAGCCCCCAAATCAACAGAAAAATCCTAATTAAAAAATTAA
>CM075979.1:73068683-73199872 GCA_038087875.1 Malacoraja senta | reverse complement strand
AGTCAGTATGAATTACAGGTGCAGATGTGTAGGGTGATTGTAGGTAGTACTAAAAATAACAATGTACGATAAGTAGGAGATTTCAGTTTCCCTTGTAATGATGGAATCACCCATCCTGTAAAGGGTTTGGTTGGGGTTGAGTTTGTGTCCAAGAAAGAAATTCCTTGATCAATATATTGAGGGCTCTACTAGGGAGGGTCAACATTGGACTGCCTCTTTGAAAATAGGACAAGTAACTGAAGTGTAAGTGGGAGAGCACATTGTGAACTGTGACCATAATCCTATTAAGGTTGTTATGGAGAATGATATCACAGGCCCACAAGTTAAGGTTCTAATTTGGGATAAAGTCAATTTTGGAGGCATCCAGTGGGAAATTGTAGATCGGGTGAGTTTCTTTGCAGGTAAGGGGACGGCTGACAAATGGGACACTTTCAAAAATGAGATAGCAAGAGTATAGATATATAGATGATGGTGGTGGTTGGATGGGCTGGGACTTTTTTTCTTTGGAATATTGAGGCTGAGGAATAACCATTTGAGGTGTACAAGATAATGAGGGTGTGGATAAAGTGAATGCTCAGTCTTTTCCCCAGGGAATAGGATTCTAAAATAGTAGACTTAAAACATAGGCTTAAGATGAGAGAGAAGAGACTTGAGAGAGACGTTGGGGGCGACATTTTCACTCAGAGGGTAGTCTGCATCTGGATTGAGCTACCAGAGGAAGCTGTATAAATGGATCTAGCCCAATATATCAACTTGGTTGACACAAAATGCTGGAGTAACTCAGCAAACAGGCAGCATCTCTGGAGAGAAGGAATGGGTGACGTTTTGGGTCGAGACCCTTCTTCAGACTCTTCAGCCAAGATATCAACTTGGTTAGCACTGAAAGGAATGTCTAGGAGTGAAAGGGTGAAAAAAGTCATGGCAGGGATCTGTAATAGATGTTGAAAACAGGCAGAATATTTTCAGATTGGTTTATTGGCACAATACACCAGGGTGCAATGAAATTTCTTGTTCACTTAACTCATGGGCTGAATAGTATACATAACAATGATATTTACAAAAATCAATGCGAGTGTGAAACAGCAAAATGGTACAATTTTGTAGGCCAAGATTTATGGAGTGTAAAAGAATATTAAAGTACAATAATAATAGAAAATCGTCTGTTTTTTATTTTTTTTAAGTTTGCACTATCTTTGCAGTGTCAGGACCAATGCTGCATTTGGTGGTTGTTTTTCAACCACCATTCTCTATTAAATACCATGACATCTAGTTCATCGTGTTGCACTGTGTATGGAAGTGGCTGATCAGAACAGACTGGGCTCAATGGTTGCTTTTATACAGGTGACATTTGGTGGTGGTGCAAGGTGACTTCCTGTGGCTTGGGAAATGGTGAACTAAAGACTGCTCATTCTGAATGGTCTTTGAAGAGTTGTTTTGAGTAGTGGATGAAGGCAAGTTAGCAAATCCTCTTGCTTTTCTGTGGTTCCAGATGGCATCACATGTCATATTTAAGACTTCCACATAGAAAATTGACTTGCAGTGAGAATCATCAATAAACCCACCCAGGATAAATCAATGCATTTGAGGTTTGGTGTGGTTTGTTTATTTTGACCTAATTGATTTTTGTTCTGATTTATAAAATATTGATAATATTTTCATTTATTAAATTGCTTACACATGACTTCTATTTATGAGAAAGATTTTGGTGGCTAATCATAGAACATTTACCACCCAAAATCCAACATCAGTGTATCACTCCATAGACAGATCGCGCCATAGATGCTGCCTGACCTGCTAAGTTCCTCCAGTGACTTTTTTGTTGCAGATTTCAGCACGTACAGTCTTTTGTAATTTTTCACTTTCATGCAACCTCTGTCCCTTTATCTCTCATTTTACCCTTGTTCTCTCTCAAACCCCTTCTTCTGTATTTACCCCCCCCCCCCCCAATTGCCCTCTTCCCCATTCTTACATATGCACATAACCCCACTGGATCCCCTCCACCCCTTGCATGGCTCACCCCCAGCCAAATGTTATCTGCCAGTCAACCTCTCTTCACTAGTATGCACCTGTTGTTTGCTAGTTCTTGCCCTGTCGCTTCCCATAGTTCTTAATATTGGCTACTTCCACTCCAATCCAAACTGTTGACTGTCCATTCCATCCCACAGATGCTGCAGTTAAATTTCTCTTTTGCCTCCAGAGACATTGAGTGGAGTTCAGTAACTTCCAATGCAGTTGAATGAAAAGGCTTATTTAAGGGATTCATCTGAACATCTCTTTACACTCTTGCATACGTTTCCATGTTAAATTTAGATTTATTTTCTGTATTGTGTTTTGCCATTTGTCCCGTGATGTATAAAGCATAAAGCCGCAGCGAGACTTTTGGCGGGTACCTGTAAAATGGACCACATCACCCCGATTCTGGCCTCTCTCCACTGGCTCCCTGTACGGTACAGAATCAACTTCAAGCTCCTCTTATTCGTATACAAAGCTTCCCCCCCCCCCCCCCCCCCATATCAAAATTCTTCGAACCCACCATTCTACCTCCAGGTCCCTCAGGTCGGCTGACTTGGGGCTACTGTCTAGGTTTAAGCTCAGGGGTGACCGCGCTTTTGCGGTTGCAGCACCTAAACTGTGGAACAGCATCCCTCTCCTCATCAGAACTGCCCCCTCCATCGACTCCTTTAAATCGAGGCTCAAAACCTATTTCTACTCCCTAGTGTTTTTTTGAGGCCCTCTGAGGGGGCGCAGTAAACAGTTTATGTATGTATAGTAAGGTCTGTGTACCTTTGTATGTAGCACATTGTGGCATATCTGCATATCTGCTCTGATGCACAGCACTTTGGTCAACGTGAGTTGTTTTTATATGTGCTATACAAGTAAAATTGATTGATTGATAAAGTGGACATAATGCTGCGTCAACTTTATAGTTCACTTTCATTCTACAGTGGTTAGCTTGAATATATAATCCTGCTTTGTTTTGTCATTAGATTTTCATGTGTTGCATGTGTCAAGCCACCCAAAATATTATAAAGGGCCTGTCCCACTTAGGCGATTTTTTCCGGCAACTGTCACATTCGTAGCACGTCGCTGAAAAAGCGGCGACTGGACACCCCCCCCCCCCTCAACAATGTCTACGACAAGCCACGACAACTTACCACCTAGGTCGATGTCAATCTACGCAAGCTACTGACAACCAGCGACCCATTAGGACGCCCACCTACGACCGCACCTACGACAACCTACGCCCACACAGGTGACAACCTACGACAACCAAAGTGTGCCTGCGTCCACCCGCGACAAGCTACGACAAGCAACGACCCTGTCGGCGACAACTGAAGACAATTCAGTTGCCGGTACTTGTCGCTGGTTGATGTAGGTAGTCTCCAATGGAATTCACCAAAGTCAGCACCTGGCGACAACCTACGACAGCACCTACGACAGGAGAAAACAACCTACGTCACGCCCACAGTCGCCGAAAGGTTTTGAACATTTCAAAATCCAGCGGCGACCAGAAAAACGTTACAACTCTTTAGGCGACTTGAGGAGACTACTCACAACCATACAGGCGTCACCCCGCCACCATGTGGCGACAGCCTAGTCGCCTGTAGTTGCCGAAAGAAATCGACTAATTGGGCGGGCTTAAGTGTTTGAAACTAAAGAAAGCCCATAACTATGCTGACATCAAAGCGAAATGGGGTATAAATTGAGGTGTGAACTTCAAAAAACACAGCCGAGTTAAAGAGAAAATAGACAGAATAAGTGGAAAATCTGGTACGTGCTACTTTGCGAGTCTACTCTGCAGGAATATCCCTAGGTTTTGAATTTGGGTAGATGGACCACACATCCCAGAATTAGGTGAAGGGGGAGAAACAGAAATGTTGGTGGTTTTCTGAAACGTGATATGATAGGCTGGATGATCTAATTCTTTCCAGCAGTGACCTGATGGTATGGAATCTGTCATTTCTGCTACAGTCAACTCTCCAATATGCCATCTTATGAAATGTCAGCCTAATATTCCTGCAATGAAAATTAAATTATGTTTGTCAGTCGTTCAGTTCATCAGTTCATGCTTTGAATGACATATTTTTCCTTTGCAGCTAAGCGATACATTAAGGGTATGTGGTCTGGGTCCCGGTCACAATGTGGTGAAAGAAATCAGCGAGGCCATTTTCATCCTGGAAGACCCCACAATGCAGTATGTTTTGTAATGATTGAGCTGTCTTTTTTTACCTGTATACATAAGTGCTAAAGCTAGGGTCTATTTATATTTTGTAAATATTGCTGCATTCATTCCACTTGAAGCATGAAATAAGTGCATTATTCAACTGTAGAAAATCTATAACATGATCATTCAGAACTTAGTGTTCATGTTGAAAAAGTACTTCCCATCCTCATCACATTCCTGCACTTAGTCTGTAGCCACCTAAGTAGCCATCCGTACTTTCTAAATGTGAATTGGATTGCTATCTCTGCCACCCTTTCAGGCTGCAAGTTCCAAACCCCAACCATCCTTTGAGTGAAAATGTTTTCTTCCTTTATTTTCCACCTATGTCTAAATATATGCCCCATCCTTAATTATGCTTCTGCTAATGGATCCTCTCTTCTTTCTAGACCCCTCATAATTTTAGTTGTGAGGGGAGAATCTTCACTCTTCCACCTTCTCTGTCCATTATTTAAAAAAAAGATGGAATTTAACAATCTTCAATTGCATCTTCAGTTTTCTCATTGGGATATGTCTTGGTTTATCTCTTTTGCATGCACTCCAGCTCAATTACATCGTTCTCATGCCCCTGAAGAAGGGTTTTCGGCCCGAAACGTTGCCTATTTCCTTCGCTCCATAGATGCTGCTGCACCCGCTGAGTTTCTCCAGCATTTTTGTGTACCTTACATCGTTCTCATAATGTATGAACAGAACTATATGCAGTACTTGAGATGAAGTACACAATTATAGCTTAACCTTTTTGCTTCTATTTTCTATGCTTTTGGGTAATAAAGGAAAGTATCCCAAGTGCCTTTTCAACCATCTTACTCCAACATTTTGTGTCTATCTTGGATGTTCCTTTCTACACATCTTATTGATCGATGCTATTACCTTCAAAGGTATATAGATGTATATTTCAAATGTAATTTATTCCTCATCCACACAACTATCCTCCAATGCATATGTTATTTTCTTGCCTTGTTACTCTTTCCCAAATGCATATCTGATACTTGTCTGTTAAATTCCAGTTATTTTTTCTTCTGGATACATGACCAGACCATCCACATATTCTTGCAAGTGTAGAGCTTTTCATTTTACTGCCAATCACATGGCTAGTTTAGGCAAGGGAGAAATTGACCCTAGGGGACTGCTACTAACAGCCTTCTAATCACCAAAAACCTTGGGTAGGTCTTCACTCCCTGCACTCCATTTACTAACTTCTAAATTCACTCTGAATATTTTTATAGTTTGTTTACAGAGCAGGGAAGAACAAAATTAATCGCGTAACTCACAGATCCAATTGTAACAAAGATACATTTACCTTGCAACTTTTTAAAGCTTGATTTAAGTCTGTTTTCAGGTCCATGCCTATGTTCCACCAACAATATTTTTAAAATAATTTGTTCTGCCCCTTCCAAAGTCATGGGGACCTTCTTAAAATTGCTGTCTAGCACCAGGTTGCAACCCAATGTGTAAGGAAATGTGCAAAGGAGCTAGAGTTCCAACAAACCATGAACTCTTAGCAAACCTTTAAATATCTTTAAAATGTAACTAGTTAAAATCCTATTGAATCTTTTTTTCTCAAATTTGTTATAAACTAGTGCTCATATAGAGCAAATTGTTGACTTATCTATAAACAATTTAAAATCAAATTTGCACAATGCATGCTGATGTTAAGAAAAACATTTGATTTACTAAATTACCATGCATAATGACAGACTTATTTAGAAACCAGTCGCTCACAAAACCAGTGACTCGTGTTGTAAATAGTGTTGTCATCATTCTGTTGTGCGTAGCAAGTAAGGCTATGACAGGATATAGACGAGTTGCAAAGTTGGGTGGATCATTGGCAGATGGAATTTAAGCCATAAATGGGAGGCCATTAAAAAAATGTTGATGCAGGAAAGATTGAAGGATCTAAATCCATAGTTCTCTATAAGTGGCAACACTGGTTTCTTGGGGCTTGCTTGCATTCAAGGGCCAGTGGCATAGAATATAAAAGTGGGGATGTTATGCTGCAACTTTACAAAACACCGGTTAGACTGCATGTGTTTTGAAGAGGAGATTCACCAGTGTGACACTTAGATTGGAGATCTTTAGTTATGGGGAAAGATTGAATAGACTGGGCTTGTTACCCTGTATTGAAAGAAGGAGGATTACCTGATGCTACTTACAATTATGATGCATAGATCAGTAGATAGTCAAAACTTTTCCCCATGGTAGACCTATTAAAAACAAGTGGGCATAGTTTTAAGTGGTGAGGAAGTAAAGGGGATCTTAAGGGGAAGGTTTTCTTTTAGTCATTGATTACTGACAAGTAACACTCTGCTTTGAAAATAGCTGGGCAGGAATTGATCAGCACAATCCACTGTTGAATAGTTTGCTGCCACTTAATATTATTTAAAACATTTATTCATTGGGGGTGCTGTTTGATTAATCACTGTTCTTTGTGATGTTCCTTTTTTGTAAGGGAAAAAAATGCAACAATTTAAGGATATTTTGGTATTCTGGCAGGAATTTCAAAGAACAGTACAAATAATACAGAGGAGGCCGGATTGTGACCATGGTGGAAGAGGAAGAGGAAGAGGTGATACTAGCCATGATTATGATTATTACAACCATTCAGACACTTATCGAGGATATTCTGCTGACAACCGTGAGCCTGGAAATGGCCGGCGATTTGGTCACCACTCAAAACTGGTTCATGGGTAAAGATAACCTTTAAAAAAAAATTATTATCTGTGCCTAAAATGATACTTTTATTTATGGAATCTAGAATATTATCAATAACAAGCATGGTTCGCTTGACCCATTGGGTCTGTGTTGAGGAGAAATCCAGCCTAATACCACAGTCCAGCACTTGAACTGTAGCCTTGATTTGTATTTTACCATGCTAGTTTTTGTTTCTACTGCTTTCTCTGGCTGAAAAGCTTTAGTATTGATGAAACCTGTTCAGTTTGTAGAGTTGCCTACACTAGAACCAATACTAATGAGTTGAACATTGAACCCCCTTCTAACAGTTAGAGTATAATTTATCTAATTTATTCTGTATATGATAAAGTATAAGGCATTCTAATCACTATCCTAAATGTTTTGTTTTAAAATCAACAGAAATGTTTCCACAGTTTTCTCTCATTACAGAAACAGAAAATGGAAGTAGGAATAAACCACTAGGCCCTCAAGCCTGCTCACCCATTCAATATGGCCATGGCTGATCTATGCTGGCCTCGTCTCTTTGCTGTTTCCTCATAACCCTTATTTCCTTGATCTTTCAAATATGTATCTACAAGATCATGTAAATAGGAGCAGTATATTAATTTCCCTGAAATCTTGTAGGGAAGAGTTCATTGGGTCACATGATAACTCACAGTTCAAATGGTAAAATTACCTTAATTCTCACTTGCCTTTTCTCAACTATTATTTCCCAACAATTTGCGTCACAGCAGTGCTACCTTATGACTTCCTAGCTCTCCTCTTATCTTGGATATTTATGGTTTAATTGTAGCTGGAAAATGCAGAACTTGTACTCTATTCTTGTCTCTAGCTGCAACATACCAACCGTGCATTAGTGTTCTAGATACATAGATACATAGAAAATAGGTGCAGGAGTAGGCCATTCGGCCCTTCGAGCCTGCACCGCCATTCAATATGATCATGGGCTGATCATCCAACTCAGTATCCCGTACCTGCCTTCTCTCCATACCCCCTGATCCCCTTAGCCACAAGGGCCGCATCTAACTCCCTCTTAAATATAGCCAATGAACTGGCCTCAACTACCCTCTGTGGCAGAGAGTTCCAGAGATTCACCACTCTCTGTGTGAAAAAGTTTTTCCTCATCTCGGTCTTAAAGGATTTCCCCCTTATCCTTAAGCTGTGACCGCTTCTCCTGGACTTCCCCAACATCGGGAACAATCTTCCTGCATCTAGCCTGTCCAACCCCATAAGAATTTTGTACGTTTCTATAAGATCCCCTCTCAATCTCCTAAATTCTAGCGAGTATAAGCCAAGTCTATCCAGTCTTTCTTCATATGAAAGTCCTGACATCCCAGGAATCAGTCTGGTGAACCTTCTCTGCACTCCCTCTATGGCTATAATGTCCTTCCTCAGATTTGGAGACCAAAACTGTACGCAATACTCCAGGTGTGGTCTCACCAAGACCCTGTACAACTGCAGTAGAACCTCCCTGCTCCTATACTCAAATCCTCTTGCTATGAAGGCCAACATACCATTCACTTTCTTCACTGCCTCCTGCAACTGCATGCCTACTTTCAATGACTGGTGTACCATGACACCCAGGTCTCGCTGCATCTCCCCATTTCCTAATCGGCCACCATTTAGATAATAGTCTGCCTTCCCGTTTTTGCCACCAAAGTGGATAACCTCACATTTATCCACATTATACTGCATCTGCCAAACATTTGCCCACTCACCCAGCCTATCCAAGTCACCTTGCAGTCTCCTAGCATCCTCCTCACAGCTAAACACTGCCCCCAGCTTAGTGTCATCCGCAAACTTGGAGATGTTGCTTTCAATTCCCTCGTCCAGATCATTAATATAAATTGTAAATAGCTGGGGTCCCAGCACTGAGCCTTGCGGTAACCCCACTAGTCACTGCCTGCCATTGTGAAAAGGACCCGTTTACTCCTACTCTTTGCTTCCTGTTTTGCCAGCCAGTTCTCTATCCACATCAATACTGAATCCCCAATACCGTGTGATTTAAGTTTGTATCCTAATCTCTTATGTGGTACCTTGTCGAAAGCCTTCTGAAAGTCCAGATACAACACATCCACTGGTTCTCCCCTATCCACTCTACTAGTTACATCCTCGAAAAATTCTATAAGATTCGTCAGACACGATTTACCTTTCGTAAATCCATGCTGACTTTGTCCAATGATTTCACCACTTTCCAAATGTGCTGCTATCCCATCTTCAATAACTGACTCTGCAGTTTCCCCACTACCGATGTTAGACTAACTGGTCTGTAATTCCCCATTTTCTCTCTCCCTCCCTTCTTAAAAAGTGGGGTTATGTTTTGCTACCCTCCAATCCTCAGGAACTACTCCAGAATCTAAAGAGTTTTGAAAAATTATCACTAATGCATCCACTATTTCTGGAGCTACTTCCTTAAGTACTCTGGGATGCAGCCTATCTGGCCCTGGTGATTTATCAGCCTTTAATCCATTCAATTTACCCAACACCACTTCCCGACTAACCTGGATTTCACTCAGTTCCTCCATCTCCTTTGACCCGCGGCCCCCTGCTATTTCCGGCAGATTTTTTATGTCTTCCTTAGTGAAGACGGAACCAAAGTAGTTATTCAATTGGTCCGCCATATCCTTGTTCCCCATGATCAATTCACCTGTTTCTCACTGCAAGGGACCTACATTTGTTTTAACTAATCTCTTTCTCTTCACATATCTATAAAAACCTTTGCAGTCAGTTTTCATGTTCCCTGCCAGTTTCCTTTCATAATCTATTTTCCCTTTCCTAATTAAGCCCTTTGTCCTCCTCTGCTGGTCTCTGAATTTCTCCCAGTCCTCTGGTATGCTGCTTTTTCTGGCCAATTTCTACGCATCATCTTTTGCTTTGATACTATCCCTGATTTCCCTTGTTATCCACGGATGCACTACCTTCCCTGATTTATTCTTTTGCCAAACTGGGATGAACAATTTTTTGTAGTTCATCCATGCAGTCTTTAAATGCCTTCCATTGCATATCCACCGTCAACCCTTTTAGAACTAATTGCCAGTCAATCTTGGCCAATTCACGTCTCATACCCTCAAAGTTACCTTTCTTTAAGTTCAGAACCGTTGTTTCTGAATTAACAATGTCACTCTCCATCCTAATGAAGAACTCAACCATATTATGGTCACTCTTGCCCAAGGGGGCACGCACAACAAGACTGCTAACTAACCCTTCCTCATTACTCAATACCCAGTCTAGAATAGCCTGCTCTCTCGTTGGTTCCTCTACATGTTGATTTAGATAACTATCCCGCATACATTCCAAGAAATCCTCTTCCTCAGCACCCCTGCCAATTTGATTCACCCAATCTATATGTAGATTGAAGTCACGCATTATAACTGTATTGCCTTTGTTGCACGCATTTCTAATTTCCTGTTTGATGCCATCCCCAACTTCACTACTACTGCTAGGTGGCCTGTACACAACACCCACCAGCGTTTTCTGCCCCTTAGTGTTTCGCAGCTCTACCCATACCGATTCCACATCCTCCAAGCTAATGTCCTTCCTTTCCACTGCGTTAATCTCCTCTCTAACCAGCAACGCTACCCCACCTCCTTTTCCTTTCTCTCTATCCCTCCTGAATATTGAATATCCCTGGATGTTCAGCTCCCAGCCTTGGTCACCCTGGAGCCATGTCTCCGTGATCCCAACTATATCATAATCATTAATTGCTATCTGCACGTTCAACTCATCCACCTTATTACGAATGCTCCTTGCATTGAGACACAAAGCCTTCAGGCTTGTTTTTACAACGCTCTTACCCCTTATATAATTATGTTGAAAAGTGGCTCTTTTTGATTTTTGTCCTGGATTTGTCTGCCTGCCACTTTTACTTTTCACCTTGCTACCCATTGCTTCCGCCCGCATTTTACACCCCTCTGTTTCTCTGCTCACCCATTTAAGAACCCCACCACCTCTTATTCTCTGTTTATTATTGTTTTCTTCTTTCCCCCCTACATGTTGGGTCTGAGTGCTTTCCTTCTCTGCCTCCTGCCTCACACACTGTCTAATAGCATTCTCTATTTGAGTCCCCCCCCCCAACCATTCTAGTTTAAAGTCTCCCCAGTAGCCTTTGCAGATCTCCCCGCCAGGATATCGGTCCCCCTCAGGTTCAAGTGCAACCCATCCTTTTTGTACAGGTCGAACCTTCCACAAAAGAGGTCCCAATGATCCAGAAATTTGAATCCCTGCCTTCTGCACCAGTCCTTCAGCCACGCATTTATCCTCCACCTCGCTCCATTCCTACTCTCACTGTTGCGTGGCACAGGCAGTAATCCTGAGATTGTTACCTTTGCTGTCCTTCTCTTTAACTCCCCTCCTAACTCCCTAAATTCTCCTTTCAGGACCTCTTCTCTTTTTTTACCTATGTCATTGGTACCTATATGTACCACGACCTCGGGCTCCTCTCCCTGCCCTTTCAGGATATCTTGGACACGTTGAGACACATCGCAGACCCTGGCACCAGGGAGGCAAACTACCATCCGGGTCTCCCGACTGCATCCACAGAATCGCCTGTCTGACCCCCTAACTATAGAGTCCCCTATTAGTATTGCCCTCCTCTTCCTTACCCTTCTGAGCAACAGGGCCGGTCTCTATACCGGAGGCCCGGCCACTGTCGCTACCCCCAGGTAGGCTGTCCACCGCAACAGTGCTCAAACAGGAGTACTTATTGTCAAGGTGCTATTGGTTCTCCTGTAATTATGCACAGTTTCTCGAACGTGGTCTGCCTGAGTATAATTCTTATGGCCATAGTTCTTTTCAAGAGCGGATATTGAGAAATTTCCTATACAATTGTTTTGCACCTTGTTGAAAAATGAACAACAGCTTAAAAGATATATTGCTAATGATCTCAAAATGGCAGCACTTTGGTTGTGTTCCATTCCAGTGCTAACCTCCATCTACCATTGGTTTCCTCCTGATCGTGCTGATCTCAATAACTTAAATTATTTCCTTGTATTTTGCACTGCATGTAACTTCAATACAGTCACCGCTACAATAATTCAGATATAGGTTATGCTTGAAAGAAAGATTCAATAAAAACATACCTAACCATGATCATAGTGAATGGCGGTGCTGGCTTGAAGGACCAAATGGCCTACTCCTGCACCTATTGTCTATTATTCTACCTTTCTGGCTATTTTAACAAGCAAATTAAGTCAATTCATATTTATGGAGACTATCTCCAAGTTAAATAATTGTTTGATAGGACACCAGAGAAAAAGGCGCTCAGTTAATTCCACCATCCCAAACTGATATCCCTGTATTTTATTTTAAATCCAATTTCCTTTGAAGACAGCTATTGAATCTCGCTATCATCTTTTTGGGTACAGAATGACAAAATTCTAATTAGTATTTAAATATTTTAATATAAATGTTACCGACTCTTCAGCTAATATAAATTGTGGCTTTTGAATTATTTCTATTCATGACATTATTTTCTATTTTCTCATTATTATCTGCTCCAGATGAACCCGGGCTTTTCAGTCTGTGCTTGACTAATCTTTCAATATTTTAGCAACTTTTGAAATATTTCTGTACCATCTACAAAGTCTTCAAATGTAATCAGAAATGTCCACAATCCACCAGTTGAAACTGAACCAATGTGTTATATGACACAAAAAGCTGGAGTAACTCTGCGGGTCAGGCGGCATCTCTGGAGAAAAGGGAATTGCCGACCGAGAGCCAGGGGATAGGGAAATGAGAGATATAGACGCATATAGAACTATTACACATAGAAAGATATGCAAAAAGAAATGATGATTAAGGAAAGCTAGAGCCCACAATGGTCCATTGTTGGCTGTGGGGTAGGTGATAATGAGTTATTTAGGCAGTGACACTCAACAGGACGACAGTGAAACTAGTACAACTATTAGGGTGGGGGAGGAACAGAGAGAGAGACGATGCAAGGGTTGCTTGAAGTTCGAGAAATCACTATTCATACCGTTGGGTTGAAAGCTGCCCAAGCTAAATATGAGGTTCTGTTTCTCCATTTAGCATTTGGAATCACTCTCACAATGGAGGAGGCCCAGGACAGAAAGGCCAGTATTGGAATGGAAACGGGAGTTAAAATGTTTGGTAATCGGGAGATCACATAGGCCAAGGTGGACTGAGCAAAGGCGTTAAGCGAAATTAATGCCCAATCTACCTTGGTTGCACGTGACGTTACCTGGCGAGACCAAGAGTAGACTTGGCAACCGTTTCTCTGAACACTAGGAGGAAGCACTTCATCTTCCATCCTGAAGGGGGGGGAAAAATGGTCCATGGTGTCATTGAAATATTTAACTGAGAAATCCTGCACCCGAGTGGATTTGGGCTTGAAACATTTTACATTATTTGCCAAATGATGAGATTCCACATTTTTGGGAATGTAATAGTTATGCTCAGCAGGTATCACTCCAACATATTTGTTTCCATTCTGGCACAGCATTCTAGATTTTAATTTTTTTATTTTCTCTTCATAAAATCTATTCTATTCAGGATGGTGAAAATTCCAAATGGCCGAGAGATGAACATTCTGGAAGCAGGTTGCCTGATTACAGGTAGGTCAAGAAAGTAGTATTTCTATTAATTTGTCCTGGTGTCTACAGCAGAGGAGTACTTCATTGATTTGGCAAACTAAGTGGAGATTATTGGAGCCTTAACGAAGATCTTTGTTGAAGATCTCCCAGAGGACTGGAGAGTAGCCAATATTTTTCCTTTGTTTAAGAAAGGAATGAAGATAATGCTGGATATTGTGGGTCTCTAGTGCTGGAATCTCTGTAGTTGTGATGTATATATAAACGACTTGGACGTAAATGTAGATGGGTTGGGTAAGTTTGCAGATGATGCCAAGATTCATTCAGTTGTGGACAAAGGTTGTCAAAGTATGTAGTGGGATATAGATCAGTTACTGAAATGGCAGTTGGAGTTTAATCCAAGCAAGTATGAGATGTTGCACTTAGGAAGGTGGCATATAAGGTGAAGTATACGGTGACTGGCAAGACCCTTAACAGCATTGACATGCAGAGAGATCTTTGGTCCAAGTCCATAGCTCCCTGAAAGTGGCAACACAAGTAGATTGGTTAACAAGGTCACATCACAGTGTGGTTTGTCAGCTCGAACGCCCAGGATCGAATAAGATTACAAAAAATGGTGAATGCTGCCCGGTCCATCAAGGGTACCGACCTGCCCTCCATTGAAGGGATCTAGAAGAGGTGCTGTATCAAAAAGGCAGACAGCATCAAGGACCCACACAACCCTTCCAATGCTCTCATTTCACTGCTGCCATCAGGCTGAAGGTATTGGAGTCTGTAATGTTCAGGAACACCTTCCTTCCAACAACCATCAGGTTATTGAACACTGCGAACACTGACTAAATTATGAACTGCTTGGCTGCACAAGAATCTTTGGGGTTTGCTTTGTTTTTGCATTATATTTTATATTTATTGAACTTTTTGTTTATTATATTATCTGCTGAGTGCCTGTGTTTTCAAATCTGTTATGCTGCTTCTGTAAGTAAGAATTTCATTGTTCCATTTTGGGACATGTGAGTATAAAAACATTCCTGACTTGTTTAAGAAAGAACTGCAGATGCTGGAAAAATCGAAGGTGGACAAAAATGCTGGAGAAACTCAGCGGGTGAGGCAACATCTATGAAGCGAAGGAATGGGTGACATTTCGGGTCGAGACCCTTCTTTAGACTGATGTGGGGGCGGGAAGAAGAAAGTAAGAGGCGGAGACAGTGGGCTGTGGGAGAACTGGGAAGGGGAGGGGAAAGAGGGCGAAAGCAAGGACTACCTGAAATTAGAGAAGTCAATGTTCATACCGCTGGGGTGTAAATTACCCAAGCAAAATATGAAGTGCTGCTCCTCCAATGTGCGGTGGGACTCACTCTAGCCATGGAAGAGGCCCAGGACAGAAAGGTCGGATTCGGAATGGGACGGGGAGTTGAAGTGCTGAGCCACTGGGAGATCAGGTTGTTTTTTGCGAACAGAGCAGAAGTGTTGGGCGAAGCGATCGGCAAGCTTACGCTTGCTCTCACCGATGTAGAGCAGCGGACACCTAGAGCAGCAGATGCAATAGATGAGGTTGGAGGAGGTGCAGGTGAACTTCTGCCACACCTGGAAAGACTGCTTAGGTCCTTGGATGGAGTCAAGGGGGGAGGTAAAGGGACAAGTGTAGCATTTCCTGCGGTTGCAAGGGAAAGTACATGGGGAGGGGGTGGTTTGGGTGGGAAGGGACGAATTGACCAGGGAGGTACGGAGGGAGCGGTCTCTGGAATGCCGAAAGTGGAGGAGATGGGAGGATGTGGCCAGTGGTGGGATCCCGTTGGAGGTGGCGAAAATGTCGGAGGATTATCTGTTGTATGTTACGGCTGGTAGGGTGGAAGGTGAGGACAAGGGGGATTCTGCCCTTGTTATGAGTGGGGGGGGATAGGGGTATAGAAGAGACCCTGGTGAGAGCCTCATCTCTAGTTGAAAAGGGGAACCCCCGTTCCCTAAAGAATGAGGTCGAAGAGGGGAACCCCAGTTCCCTGACTCTTGTTTGGTATGCTCTCCTTCATCGATGGGGTATTGAGGTTTAGATTCAGAAAGTCATATTGCGTATGAGTTTGGTTAGGCTGCATTTGGAGTATTGAGCGCAGTTCCGGCTGACTGAAGAAGCGGTGGAGGCTTTGGATAGGGTGCAGAAGAGGTTTACTAGAATACTAGAATGTTCTGTGGGTTGTGGGGCTATTAGCTATAAGAGGTTAGACAACATTATGAGATTGCATAGACAGTCAGATTCACTTTCCCGGGATGGAAATGTCGAAGGCCAGAGCACATATTTCAAGTTCACATGAGGAAAGTTTAAGGGAGATGCAACAGCCAAATTCTTTTTGCACGGAACGTGGTGGGCAGTTAGAAGGCACTGCCATAGTGGTGGAGGCAGAAATGATTGGGACATTTAAGATAATTTATTTTACACAATATACTATTATTTAACATGCAAATAAAACCAGTAATTTTGAAGGCAAATGGTATTTTGGCATTAATACAGTTTGAGTACAGACGTGAAGGCGCTGGCTCTAATTAGATCATTGGTTAGATCATATCCAGAATATTATATGCTTGTCTAATCTCTTACCAAAGGAAGGCTCTGTGATGAGAAATGCAACAAACTATTCACCAGATGTGTGGGATGGTGGGTCTATCATATGAGCAGACTTTGACAATGATGTTGAATTTAGTAGAGTAAGACCTGATCTCAATGAAATGTACATAGTTCTTAAGGGCATGAACAATAAAAAAAAAGTTGGGTTAATTATCCTTGCTTCTGTCCAGAACTAGGAGACAGTCTTAAATTTTGAGGTCAGCTGAGTTATTGAGTATATTCAAGTATGAGATTTTTAAATATTGAAAGACATGAAAGAAAAATGTTGGCATGGATGTGGTGGCCCAAAGGTCCTGTTTCTGTGTTGTATGGATTTGTTGACTATTCAAACATGTAAAATGCTATTTTTCTACTTCAAATTCAACGTGGAAACGAGGCCAGAAGGATTGGAATAAAATATTGGCAGATAAAATCAGTTTGAAAATGTTCAAAGAAATGCAGAGTAAACATAAAACCAGAATGTTAGAGGAAGTGTGCCAGTAATCAAGAGTTTTCTGGGTTATTAAAATAGATTGAGAAAGACAAATGAAAAATGTCCATTTTAGGATACAATAGACGTCCAATCCCAGTATAGAAGAATGGAAAGGGAAATGAGAGGGGAGAATGTATGGGTATAAGTGATGTACAGTTAACATGAAAAGAATCCCAGTTTACATTAACATTATTATTGAATGTTTAAGAAGCACCTGCAGATGCTGGAAAATCGAAGGTAGACAAAAGTGCTGGAGAAACTCAGCGGGTGTAGCAGCATCTATGGAGCGAAGGAAATAGGCAACGTTTCGGGCCGAAACCCTTCTTCAGACTGAAGACAATAATATTATTATTGAAGGCGGTCTTAAGACTAGTGCTCAAAATAAATCACCAACTGAATACATTATTAAAGATGTCTGAAACTGAAGGAGGATTTGAGAAGTATAGGAAAGAACTGCAGATGCTGTTTTACACCGAAGATAGACATACATTTCTGGAGTAACTCAGTGGGACAGGCAGCATCTCTGGAGAGAAGGAATGGGTGACGTTTTGGGTCAAGACCCTTCTTCAGACTGAGAGTCAGGGGAGAGGGAAACTAGAGATATGGAAGGTTACAAAGAGAATGTAAGGTGTGAACGGGACAGATCTGGGATGTAGACAAAAATGCTGGAGAAACTCAGCGGGTGAGGCAGCATCTATGGAGCGAAGGAAATAGGCAACGTTTCGGGTCGAGACCCTTCTTCGGGCAGATCTGGGAGATCACCTAATGCTCTGATCTTTCAGAGCCCTGCCGAGGTGGCTTTGATTTCTAGATTATTTCCTCCCCATCACGATTTATTTTTGGACTTGCTTCATTGGATATGATCCTTGTCCTTGCTCTCTTTTTGAATTAGAGAGCAGTTTTCCCAGTTAGCCCCACGTTGAATGTTTATTTAACAAAAAAAAAGTGTCAATGCCAGAACAGAGTAAGATCACTGCAGACATATTACACTGGAGTATATGTCATTCAGCTCTCTCCAGCGAGGATTTCATTTTCACTCAACAGACAATTGGCGGGAAAATTGCCATTGGAATGCACGTGATAATATGATCTTCAGGCTAAAAATTGGTTTTATTGACTGGGTGGCTTTGTTTTTGTCACATGCAGGATTTGTAAAGGACTGATTAATATATATGGGCATTTTGAGTTAATTCTTAAAGATGTGTGGCTTCTGCATGTAAAACTGAGTGGCAGACTATCTTTTGCTGTAATATAACAGAAATTTGGATTGTCAGCACCTATGACAGGTTTGAAACTTGGTGAGCCAAGGCTTACGGACTTCACTGGTTATCAGCTATTCCTTTGTGGAGTAGGTCGCATACACCTGGAGAAGCAGCCTTTTCTCACCTCCTGCCACAGACACAATGGGCTTAATTGCCTACTTTTATGTGGTAAATTTTTAATGATCAAAACATATTTTCCTACGATGTACGAGGCAGCCATTCTGTTTATCGTATCTCCAACACATTTTCTTATTTTTGCTCGGGTTGCTTGTCATTGGTCTATAAAATAATGTAGGACTTAAATTCGCCATTGGAGGGCACTGTGAACCTGGAATGTATATCGCATATTTTTTGGATCAAGATTTTGATTCTGATTCAAGGTTTAGTACAACTCAATTCCTTGCATTTTAGGTCTATGTTAATTATATAAATATAGTACTAAAAAGAACCCTTGCTTCAATTTACAAATCCACTGACTCCCATAGCTATCTAGACTATACTATTTCCAATCCTGCTTCCTGTAAAAACTCTATCCCCTATTCCCAATTCCTCCGTCTACGCCGCATTTACGCCCAGGATGAGGTTTTCCATATCAGGTCATCGGAGATGTCCTCATTCTTTAGGAAACCAGGGTTCCCCTCTTCCATTATAGATGAGGCTCTCACTAAGGTCTCCTCGATATCCTGCAGCTCCACTCTAGCTCCCCCTCCCCCCATTTGTAACAAGAACGTCCCCCTTGTCCTCGCCTTCCATCGCATACAGCATATAATCCTGCAACATTTTCGCGACCTCCAGCGGGATCCCACTATTGGCCACATCTTCCCATCTGCACCCTGTTCTGCTTTCTGCAGAGACCGTTCCCTCTGCAACTCCCTGGTCAACTCGTCCCTTCCCACCCAAACCACCCCTCCCCACCCAAACCACCCCTCCCCAGGTACTTTCCCCAGCAACCGCAGGAGATGCAACACCTGTCCCTTTACCTCCCCGCTCGACTCCATCAAGGACCCCGACAGTCTTTTCAGGTGAGGCAGACGTTCACTTGCACCTCCTCCAATCTCATCTACTGTATCCGCTGTTCCAGGTGTCAACTCCTGTAAATCGGCGAGACCAAGCGCAGGCTCGGCGATCGTTTCGCTGAACACCTCCGCTCAGTTCGCCTTAATCTACCTGATCTCCCGGTTGCTCAGCACTTTAACTCTCCCTCCCATTCCCAATCTGACCTTTCTGTCATGGGCCTCCTCCATTGTCAGAGTGAGGCCCAACACAAATTGGAGGAACAGCACCTCATATTTTGCTTGGGTAGCTTACACCCCAATGGTATGAACATTTACTTCTCTAACTCCAATAGCTCCCCACCCCTCCATCCCCCTTTCCAGTTCTCCCACCAGTTTTACTGTCTCCGACTACATTTTATCTCTGACTCCCCTGACATCAGTCTGAAGAAGGATCTCGACCTGAATCGTCACCCATTCCTTCTCTCGAGAGATGCTGGTTGTCCCGCTGAGTTACTCCAGCATTTTGTATCTACCCATGCTTCAATTTGGTATATTTGTGTATTGTGATGGATTAAGTACTAAATGCATTCGGAATATCTGGTTGATGCTGTTGTAGAGGTCCACACGTTGTGTAAACACTCCGTTTAATAATTAACTGATATAGCCCCGTCGCTCACGCGTGCATCAAGTTAATATTTAACTATTACCGTGCTGTCGCTCGTGAACACACACGAGTTAAACTCCAACCGCCAAATCGTTTGTTCCCCACGACGGTCCGCCCCCCTGACTGCGTGATTCGTTGTCCCAGATCACGCCCGGTCCACGTGAGAGTTTGAGCCCGACAAACGGTGGCTCGATACCAAAATGGCTCAGCCAGCCACATGCCCCCCCCCCCCAGAACTAGAATAATGGAGGCGGTAATGCTCAAGATTGAGGCGGCCTGATCTCGTGTACGCGTCTCCTGTGTTAGTGGTTGCAGCTGGCAGAGTTCAGGACGGGTGCAGTCGTGACGGTGGACGCCCTCTACGGCGGGGCTGTGCCACCTGCACTGGTTGATCAATGTCCAAATGTGCCGGCATAAGACGGTCCACAGAGACAGTCTCGTGCCTGCCGCTCGTGTTGCAGCACCTGGAAAGGTCCCTCGTAAGGCCTTTGCAGTGGCGTACGGTGGGAATCGCGGCAAAGGAAGACGTACTGGCAGTCCTGGAGGGCAGGTGGGACGTACGAGGTGGTGACTCCATGGCGGGACGTTGGGACTGGAGAGAGCATGCTGACCTTCTCCTGGAGGCACGTCAGCATGGTCGTGGGCAGTTATTGATGTCCACATGCCGCCGGGATGATGTCCCCTGGGACTGTAAGCGGGGCGCCGTACACCATCTCGGTCGAGGAAATTGCCAGGTCCTCCTTCGGGGCAGTGCGTATGCCCAGCAGGATCCACGGCAACTCGTCCATCCAGTCCGGGGCCGTGAGCCGTGCCCTTAGGCATGCCTTCAGGAGACGGAGAAAATGCTCCACTAGGCCATTTGCTTGCGGGTGGTAGGCAGCAGTGTGGTCGAAACGCTGGTGTGGCAGGGCGAAGTTCTGCAGCGGCGCCTTGATGTGTCGCTGAATCTTTGAGGTTTGACAGGGGATGCACGGCCTGGCCCAGTTGCCGACCTGTTTGCACAACCCGTGCCACATTAACTTGGCTGCCACCAGTGCCATTGTTGCCCGGGTGGAAGGGTGAGCCAAACCATGAACGATGTTGAAAATCCGGCGGCGCCAGGCTGCGGGGATGATGGGTCTTGGCTGTCCGTTAGACTCGTCACAAAGGAGCGTGGTGTCAGCAGGCCCGAATCGCACATCCTCCAACAACAGGCCTTAGATGGCGGTGCGGTAGGCGAGCATCTCCTCATCCTCTCGCTGGGCGGCTGCCATGGCCGTGTTGTCGATACCTGGGTTCAAAGCGTGTATGCATTGATGGGGGTGCGGGGCAATGCACCTACGACCAGGTTGTTCTTGCCTGCGATGTGCTGGACGCAAGTCGTGTACTCGGAGATGTAGGCCAAGTGACGTTGCTACCGGGATGACCAGGGATCAAACACCTTGACAAAGGCAAACGGGAGCTCCCGGTCGAAAGCGCTGTACTTCTGCTCGGGGGGTGTCTCAGTGAACGACTGAAAAGGCGAGGGGCTGCCAGCTTCCATCGATCAGTTCCATAACTCCGTCCATGGCTGTGCCAGATGTGTCAACCGTGAGAGCTGTGGCCCGTGGATGTACCAGCATCATCGCCTTTTGCCAGCGCCTCTTTGGCATTGTTGAAAGCGGTCATGGCTGCATCGTCCCAAACGAGCTCTCTCGGCTTGTTGGCCAGGGCCTTGAACAGCGGTTGCATGATCCTGGTGGCTGCTGGCACGAAACGGTGATAGAAGTTTACCATGCCGACAAACTCTTGGGAGTCCCTTCACTGTAGAGGGTTTGGGAAACTATGGGCACTCGCATGGGCCCCAGCTATGCCTGCCTTTTTGTAGGATACATTGAACTATCACTGTTCCAGGCGTACACTGGCCCTATCCCCGAACTCTACCGCCGCTACATTGACGACTACATCGGTGCTACCCATGCAGAACTCACTGACTTCATCAACTTCACGACTAATTTCCATTCTGCAGTCAAATTCACTTGGACCATCTCCGACATCTCCCTACCGTTTCTGGATCTCACCGTCTCCATCACAGAAGACAGACTATTGCCTGACATCTACCACAAACCTACTGACTCCCATAGCTATCTAGACTACACTTCTTCCCACCCTGCTTCCTGTAAAGACTCTATCCCCTACTCCCAATTCCTCCGTCTACGCCACATCTGTGCCCAGGATCAGCTTTTCCATCGGAGATGTCCTCATTGTTTAAGAAACGGGGGTTCCCCTGTTGCATTATAGATGAGGCTCTCACTGGGGTCTCCTCGATATCCCGCAGCTCCGCTCTTGCTCCGCCTCCCCCCATTCGCAACAAAGACAGAGTCCCCCCTGTCCTCACCTTCCACCCCATCAGCCGTCGCATACAGCATATAATCCTCCAACACTTTCGTCACCTCCAACGGGATCCCAATACTGGCCACATCATCCCATCTCCACCCCTTTCTGCTTTCCGCAGAGACCGTTCCCTCCGCAACTCCCTGGTCAACTCGTCCCTTCCTGCCTAAACCAGCCCCTCCCCAGGTACTTTCCCCTGCAGGAGATGCAACACCTGTCCCTTTACCTCCCCCCTAGACTCCATCCAAGGACCCCGACAGTCTTTTCAGGTGAGGCAGAGGTTCACTTGCACCTCCTCCAACCTCATCTACTGTATCCGTAGTTCCAGGTATACATCGGCAAGACCAAGGGAGGCTCGGCGATCGTTTCGCTGAACACGTCTGCTCAATCCGCCTTAACCTACCTGATCTCTCGGTTGCTCAGCACTTTAACTCCCCCTCCCTTTCCCAATCTGACCTTTCTATCATGGGCCTCCTCCATTGTCTGAGTGAGGCCCAGCGCAAATTGGAGGAACTACACCTCATTTCACTTTGGTTGCTCACACCCCAGCGGTATGAACATTGACTTCTCTAACTTCGAATAGCCCTTGCTTTCCCTCTTCCTCCATCCCCTTCCCAGTTCTCCCACCAGTCGTACTGTCTCCGACTACATTTTATCTCTGTCCTGCCCACTCCCCTGACATCAGTCTGAAGAAGGGTCTCGACCTAAAACGTCACCTATTCCTGCTCTCCAGAGATGCTGCCTAAGTTCTCCAGCATTTTGTGTCTAACATTCAGATAATTATCTGCCTTCCTGTTCTTGTCAGCAAAGTGGATAACCTCACATTTATCCACATTATACTGTATCTGCCATGCATCTGCCCACTCACCCAACCTGTCCAAGTCACTCTGCATCCTCTTCGCAGTTCACACTGCCTCCCAGCTTTGTGTCATCTGCAAATTTGCTAATAGTACTTTTAATTCCTTCATCTAAATCATTAATGTATATTGTAAATAGCTGTGGTCCCAGCACCGAGTCTTGCGGCACCCCACAAATCACTGCCTGCCATTCTGAAAGGGACCCGATAATTCCTACTCTTTGTTTCCTGTCTGCCAACCAATTTTCTAATCATGTCCATACCCTACCCCCAATACCATATACTCCATTTTACTAGTTACATCTTCAAAAATATCCAGAAGATTAGTCAAGCATGATTACCCCTTCGTAAATCCATGCTGATTTGGACCGATCCTGTTACTGCTATCCAAATAATCAACTCCAGCAACTTCCCCACCACCGATGTTAGGTTAACTGGTCAATAATTCCCTGCTTTTTCTCTCCCTCCTTTCTTAAAAAGTGGGATAACATTAGCTACCCTCCAATCCACAGGAACTGATCCAGAATCTATAGCACATTGGCAAATGATCACCAATGCGTCCATGATTTCTGGAGCCACCTCCTTAAGTACCTTGGGATGCAGACCAACAGGCTCTAGGGATTTATCAGCCTTCTACCCATCAGTCTACCCAACACCATTTCCTGACTAATGTGAATTTCCTTCAGTTCCTCCATCACCCTAGGTCCTCTGTCCCCTAGTACATCTGGGAGATTGTTTGTGTCTTCCTTAGTGAAGACAGAACCAAAGTACCTGTTCAATTCCTCTGCCATTTCCTTTTCCTCCATAATAAATTCACCTGTTTCTGTCTTCAAGGGACCCACATGTCTTAACAATTTGTTTTTCTCTTCACTTACCTAAAGAAGCTTTTACTATCCTCTATATTCTTGGATAGCTTACCTTCGTACTTCATCTTTTCTCCCCGTATTGCCTTTTTAGTTACATAGAAACATAGAAAATAGGTGCAGGAGTAGGCCATTCGGCCCTTCGAGCCTGCACCGCCATTCAATATGATCATGGCTGATCATCCAACTCGGTATCCTGTACCTGCCTTCTCTCCATACCCCCTGATCGCTTTAGCCACAAGGGCCACATCTAACTCCCTCTTAAATATAGCCAATGAACTGGCCTCAACTACCTTCTGTGGCAGAGAATTCCAGAGATTCACCACTCTCTGTGTGAAAAATGTTTTTCTCATCTCGGTCCTAAAAGATTTCCCCCTTATCCTTAAACTGTGACCCCTTGTTCTGGACTTCCCCAACATCGGGAACAATCTTCCTGCATCTAGCCTGTCCAACCCCTTAAGAATTTTGTAAGTTTCTATAAGATCCCCCCTCAATCTTCTAAATTCTAGCGAGTACAAGCCAAGTCTATCTAGTCTTTCTTCATATGAAAGTCCTGACATCCCAGGAATCAGTCTGGTGAACCTTCTCTGTACTCCCTCTATGGCAAGAATGTCTTTCCTCAGATTAGGAGACCAAAACTGTACGCAATACTCCAGGTGTGGTCTCACCAAGACCCTGTACAACTGCAGTAGAACCTCCCTGCTCCTATACTCAAATCCTTTTGCTATGAATGCTAACATACCATTCGCTTTCTTCACTGCCTGCTGCACCTGCATGCCTACTTTCAATGACTGGTGTACCATGACACCCAGGTCTCGTTGCATCTCCCCTTTTCCTAATCGGCCACCATTCAGATAATAGTCTACTTTCCTGTTTTTGCCACCAAAGTGGATAACCTCACATTTATCCACATTATACTGCATCTGCCATGCATTTGCCCACACCCAGCCTATGCAAGTCACCTTGCAGCCTCCTAGCATCCTCCTCACAGCTAACACTGCCCCCCAGCTTCGTGTCATCCGCAAACTTGGAGATGTTGCATTCAATTCCCTCGTCCAAATCATTAATATATATTGTAAATAGCTGGGGTCCCAGCAGTGAGCCTTGCGGTACCCCACTAGTCACTGCCTGCCATTCTGAAAGGGACCCATTTACTCCTACTCTTTGCTTCCTGTCTGCCAGCCAGTTCTCTATCCACATCAATACTGAACCCCAATACCGTGTGCTTTAAGTTTGTATACTAATCTCTTATATGGGACCTTATCGAAAGCATTCTGAGAGTCCAGATATAACACATCCACTGGTTCTCCCTTATCCACTCTACTAGTTACTAGTTACCTTCTGTTGATCTTTAAAAGTTTCCCAATCCTCTGGCTTCCCGGTCATCTTTACTATGTTTCTATTTTTAAATTTTTATACTGTCCTTGACTTCCCTTGTCAGCCATGTTTGCCATTTACTCCCCTTAGAATCATTCTTCCTCTTTGGAATGAAATGATTCTGCATCTTCTGGATTTTTCTCAGAAATACCTGCGATTGCTGTTCCGCCGTCATCCTTGCTAGGGTCCCTTTCCACTCAACTTTGGCCAGCTCCTCCCTCATGCCTCCATAGTCCCCTTTGTTCAACTGCAATACTGACACTTCCGATTTTACCTTCTCCCTCTCAAGGTTTGTCAGGTATGTCCTATGTCTCTTACACAAAGACATAAGTCACACCTGAGAAACCTGACTGTGCCATTGAGCCCGAGGGCTTTTCCCTTCATTGGATGAACCGTACTGTGTCTTCGGGCAAGGTTAGAGGGGGTGGGATCTGCTTTCTAATCAATTCCTTGTGCTCCGACGTGGCAGTCCTGGCGAGCTCATGCTCCCTAAACCTGGAATATCTGATTGAAGTGCCATCCCTACTGCCTGCCGAGGGAAGTCACTTGCTCTGAATGAATTGTACTCTGCTAACAACAGCCTTGAGACAAAAGGCCCAAAACCCTGGTCATTACAGCCAGAGACTTCAATCAAGCCAACGTCGGGGTCGTTCCACCAAAGTGCTACCAGCATGTCCCGCTGGAGGACAGAACATCCTCGACCACTGCTACACATCAATAAAAACATCTACCGCTCTGCTCCTCGGCCACATTTTGGGAAATCTGGAAAAACTAGCAGGAGTATTCACCGACATCATTAATCTCTCCCTACTCCGTTCTGAGGTAACCACCTGCTGCAAGAAGATTACTATCATTCTGGTGCTGAAGAAAAGCAAGATTTTATGCCTTAAAGACTACCGTCCAGTGGCCTTGACACCCACCATCCTGAAGTGCTTTGAGAGGCTAGTTATGGAACATATTAATTCCGGTCTACCAAGCAACCATGACCCTCTGCAGTTTGCCACCACCACACAGGTCCATGCTGGTCCATCTCCCTGGTCCTACACTATGATAATTTCAACACCCCTGCCCCACAAGGATGTGTTCTCAGCCCCATAAGGTCATAAGGGTTAGGAGTAGAATTAGGCCATTCAGCCCATCAAGTCTATTCCACCATTCAATCATGGCTGATCTATCTCTCCCTCCTAACCCCATTTTCCTGCCTTCTCCCCATAACATCTGACACCTGTACTAATTTAGAATCTATCTATCTCTGCCTTAAAAATATCCACTGCCTTGGCCTCCACAGCCTTCTGTGGCAAACAATTCCACAGATTGACCACCCTCTGACTAAAGAAATTTCTCCTCGTCTACTTCCGAAAAGTATGTCCTTTAATTCTGAGGCTATGACCTCTAGTCCTAGACTCTCCCACTAGTGGAAACATCTGCTCCACATCCACTCTATCCAAGCCTTTCACTATTCTGTATATTTCAATGAGGTCCCCCCCCCCCCTCAATCTTCTAAACTCCAGCGAGTACAGGCCCAGGGCCGATAAACGCTCGTCATAGGTTAACCTTCCCATTCCTGGGATCATTTTTGTAAACCTCCTCTGTCCAGAGCCAGCACATCCTTATGGTGCCCAAAATTACTCACAATATTCCAAATGTGGTCTTACCAGTCAGTGCCTTATTGAGCCTCAACATTACATCATTACATTTTGGGCACCATATCTGAGGAAGGATGTGTTGGCGCAGGTGTTGCAGCCATCTTTATTTACCATTTCATCCCATAGATTCCATTCATCATCATTTCCAGACCATACTCATTCAGGTGTGTTTATGCATTTTATCTTTGTACATGATACTTTTGTCATAGCTCATTATTATTCTATTTGCCCCCTTGTTTATCTAGCCTCATCTTTGCAAATTCTTATTGGTTCGTTCTGTGAATTAGGTTTGTCTATTTCTGTTGGATTCTTTTCTGATTTCTTGCTGCACAACACTTATTATTTTTTTCTATGCTACACTGAAGACAAATTTCACAGAAATCACTTGAAATGAATACCTGGAAAATGAAAAATGACCAGAAGGAAATTTTTAGAGATATTTATAGGGTTTCAGAAAAATATAACTGATGGTGGACTTGAAAACTCATCATATGCCGAATAGCAAAATCAGCCCTTGATTCAATTAATTTTTTATTTTTTTTATAATTTGTATTTTATTAGAAGTACATTACATTACAACCACATACATTAGTACTTGTCATTTATATCTTCTTACAATTAATGTACTCCATTTATTTTTTACACTAGAAAAGGAAAAGATTGAAAGAAAGAAGAAAGTGAAGGAAAAAGTGAAAGTGTGGGAAATGTGACAACAAAAAAGGACGAAGACCCTATAAGAGCAAAATTAAAAACAAAAGAAAAAGAGTTAAGAAATAGACCCTAGGAAAGAAAGAAAGAGAGAAAGAGGAAAAAGAGAGAAACAAATATTTTTATGAGCATTACGTAAATGGGACATACCAGCTCTTCAACTATCATCCCCCCTTACCTGACCTCAATTTTTTTTTTTTTTAAGTACTTTTGCACCCTATGTTTGTAATAATTCTATAAATGCAGACCACGTCAGGTGGAAGTGATCTGGTTTACGTGCTAGGAGGAGTCTTATCTCTTCTAGGTGTAATGTTTCAAACATATTTGAAATCCACATATTTATAGTTGGGATTCAATTAATTTGCAGAAGGTTAAGATTAAGAGCAAAGAGCTAATACGGGAGTGATTAGGTTCCCATAAGGATCAACCTTATCGAAGTCCTTGCAGAACTCCATAAAGCCTATATCTACTGCCTTGCCCTCATTGACCATCTTGGTTAATTTAAAAAAATCTCCTGCTGGCTATAACAATTCAAATTATAATTTAATGCACATTGCATATTTCTTTTCAGCCTATTATTATTTGTTGCTGTTGTGAAGAACAAAATGCAAGTTCCAGATGGTCTCCAGTTTATTCCATGAGAACCCATGACACTAAATGAGAACATCTACAAGTACAATTCCAATTTCATTGACAGTCATCTGATGGTCTTCAAAAACAGATTGTAATTTTTGTTAGATTTAAACAGAGTTCAGCATCAGAGTTGAGACCAAGCGCATCAGAGTTCAACGGTTAATGAGTTAATGTAAAATTAAATGCTTTGATTCAAACTATCCTGACAAATAGAATTTGATTAAATTAATTATTGCCAATCTTTTCTATTCACATATTACTGGAATTTTTCATGACATTGGAGGAGTCCTGATATAGAAAATAAACATATTTTACGCTGGAATTTTTTTTATTTGAATTATATTTCTTATAGGGGAACCAAGACAAAGAGATATGCTGATGATGATAACAGGTAGGCTGTGGACTTCACTATTTCAAAAGTTCACCTCTGCATTATTCTCATCTTCACAGCAAATGAGGAATATGTCAAACAGCTGCTTCTTTCTTTTCTGTGTCTTTGCACTAAACTCCTCTTTCCTGAGTAACTTTGTCCATGCGTTCTCCTCTGTTTATCCTCCACCTTTACCATAAATTCCACTAAACTGATGACCATCATACTTCTCTGCTTGACTTGGTCTCAACTGCTCTACATCGGTGAGACCAAGCGCAGGCTTGGCGATCGCTTCGCCCAACACCTCCGCTCAGTTCGCAATAACCAACCTGATCTCCCGGTGACTCAGCACTTCAACTCCCCCTCCCATTCCGAATCCGACCTTTCTGTCCTGGGCTTGCTCCATGGCCAGAGTGAGGCCCACCATAAATTGGAGGAGCAGCACCTCATATTTCGCTTGGGTAGTTTACACCCCAGTGGTATGAACATTGACTTCTCCAATTCCAGGTAGTCCTTGCTTTCTCCCTCCTCCCCCTCCCAGCTCTCCCACAGCCTACTGTCTCTGCCTCTTCCTTTTTCCTGCACCCCCCCCCCCCCCACATCGGTCTGAAGAATGGTCTCGACCCAAAACGTCGCCTGTTCCTTCGCTCCATAGATGCTGCTTCACCCGCTGATTTTCTGCAGCATTTTTGTCTACCTTTGATTTTTCCAGCATCTGCAGTTCTTTCTTAAGCAAATAATCAATTTCTAATGTCACTTTCCTCCCCAAAGTCCTTTTACATAGTGGCACCTCTCAAAACTGATTATGTTATATTTAACCAGGATTGGCACTGGATCATAACTAATTTTGCTTATTTCCACCTTCAACTTTGTGTTTCTTCTTGATTTTTCTGTTGCTGAAAATGTAATCTCTGCCTTTGTCTGTAAAAACCAATGTCAACATGTTTCTGATCAATCTCTCTTGTTCTCCCTTTGCAAACTACCCTTGTTTTTACTCTCCCTCACTTATTTTATGTTGGCTTCTATCAGGCAAAGACTCAAATTTTAATTCTCATTCTTTAATACTTTCAAGGCTGTGAACTTCATTTTGTTTGCACTCTCCTTTAGCTCTTCCAGCTTTTTAGTGATCTGTATCCCCCTCTTTCTGGCCTCTTGGTTGTTGTCCAATTTAATGGTTCCAACTGCCAAGCTCCTCAGCTCTGAAATTCCCTTGCAGAACTTCTCCACTATGCTTCTCTTGCCTCCCTTGGCACAGTGCTTAAAATCTATGGACTAATCAGCTTGTATGGTTAAGTGCCAAGTTTTATTTTATAGCAGTCCTCTAAAGCGCTTTGAGACGTCTTTGTGAAATCACTGCACATAAATACAAGCAAATGTTATTTGACTGTGTTGATGAATTTTATCTTGTTTTGAAGGATGCTGGCAGTAGCAATTTCATACAGCACAGAAACAGACCTTTCTGTCCACTATGAACTTTTAAGTGCCCAACACTTGCTCTGCTACCACTTATGCTTTGAAGATTCATCTTCTTGATACATTAAATATTATGAGAGCCTCTACTCCAGGCTGTGCATTCCAGATTCCAACCACCATTTGGGGGAAAATATTCTTCCTTAAATCCCCTCTAAACTTCTTAAATATTACCTTAAACATTTGTCAGCTGGTTTTAGAGATCTCAGATACAAGCATAAGGTCTGATAAAGGGTCTCGACCCGAAACGTCACCCCATTCTTACTCTCCAGAGATGCTGCCTGTCCTGCTGAGTTACTCCAGCATTTTGTGTCTATCTTCGATTTAAACCAGCATCTGCAGTTCTTTCCTAGGCATAGGTTTCTTGTTCTATTAGCGCTCCCAAAATGCTTCGCCTCACTCTTAAATTAAATTCCATCTGCCATTGTACTTCCCACGTTTATCAACAGGTCTCTGCATGAAGAGTGATCTTGACATGTACACGATTGACAGATGCCATCAGGTTGGAACTCCAGCTAGAGTATCTAGAATACCTCAGAGGGCTATGGGTGTTTAATGATTGCATTTTCAGAGGATATGGGGATAGAGAATTCACTGTTTTCAGTGTTTCAGAGGATATGGGGATTAGGAGGGAGGTTGGGGAAATGGACAAAGTACAAGATATTGCGCAATCTTGTGATTGTTTGCCCAGGTTTGAATAGATCTACTCTGTTTCTTGAATTATTGTGTAAGTGTATCTGAGTTTAAATGAAGAGCATGAGTAAAACTTTCCCAAAATGTTAATCTGCAAGTTAAATCGGTAGTAAAGAAATCAAACTCAATGCTAGCATTTATTTCAAGAGGGCTTGTATACAAAAACAGGGATGTAATGCTGAGGCTCTATAAGGTCGCATTTGGAATATTGTGAGCAATTTCGGGTACCATATCTGAGGAAGGATGTGCTGGCTCTGGAAAGGGTCCAGAGGAGGTTTACAAGAATGATCCTAGGAATGAGTAGGTTAACCTATGATGAGCGTTTGTCGGCACTGGGCCTGTACTCGCTGGAGTTTAGAAGATTGAGGGGGGACCTAATTGAAACGTACAGAATAGTGAAAGGCTTGGATAGAGTTGATGTGGAGAGGATGTTTCCACTAGTGGGGGAGTCTAGGACTAGAGGTCATCGCCTCATAATTAAAGGACGTTATTTTAGGAAGGAGATGATAAATTTCTTTAGTCAGAGGGTGATGAATCTGTGGAATTGTTTGCCACAGAAGGCTGTGAAGGCCAAGTCATTGGATATTTTTAAGGCAGAGATGGATAGATTCTTGATTAGTACAGGTGTCGGAGGTTATGGGGAGAAGGCAAGAGAATGGTGTTAGGAGGGAGAGATAGATCAGCCATGATTGAATGGTGGAGTAGACTTGATGGGCTGAATGGCTTAATTCTACTCCTATCACTTAAGACTTTATGAGTGTTATGATTTATGGCACTGCAAGGTTAGATGTTAGAGTGCTTATCTTGTTAAATTGTGCCAATAATGGAAATGTTTTCCAGCATTGCATCCTGTTATAGGGCAAATTAATCAAGAATGCCACTTAAGCTAATGCCTCCTCGTCATCTTTAATGTGGGCGTTATTATGAGGATGAGCCTCTTTGACACCATCTATGGGGATGGTGATTTTGTGTCTTCTACCAAATGAGGGTCACACTCCCCCAAGTAGAGATTGTCCTTTCTTGACATCAAGAAACCTGACCTCAATTGATGCAGGAAAGTGTGCAAAATTGAAGAGGTTTCAATCGGGACCTCAGAAGTTTGCCATTTATTTTCGGACTGGTCTCTCTGGACGTATTGCAATTTTCATGAGGTTGGTGACCTGACCATGGTTCTGAGCCGCACCAACATGAATAGAAGTAATTTAACATAGTGCAAAGGAATACCACGAATATTTTGAAGTATTACAATTCTCAGAAGTTGTCCCAAAACAAACTATTATAGATCTTGTAATTTCAAATAAAAATGAAAAATGCTACAAATGCTTGGTGGATCAGCAAAGAAAGAAACAGTTGACATTTATGGTTGAGGTTTTTATTAGACCTGATGCAAGGACACAAACCCCCAAAACGTACTCAGTTTCTTTCTCCACATATGCTGCCTGGCCTGTTCAGTATTTACAGCTTATTCTGGTCATCAGTGGCATAAGTATGTTTACAAAAGTGGTTATGTGTAGTTACAGGTAACTATTGACTGAGTTCTGTTATCCCTAATATTTTCCCTCATGGAGATTTGTAAAAAGCACACATTTTTGGCATGGACATATTTTCAAATATAGTTATTTACCAAGTTGGTGAAACTAATTAAAATAACTAATTATTTTGTTTCATAACAAAATTAATGGAATTTTGTAATAACTTGGAAGTTAGTAATAAATAATGGAAACTTAGATTAATAAGTTTGAGTTGTTTAAGAATGCTTACAAATGCAAGTCAACAAATCTTCTTGTCCCTTCAGCTCAGGTTAATGATTAAGGATTGAATGGAAATGTTATCATGTTAAAATAAATTTAAAGTAAATCATAATTATTAACCCACACCTAGATAATGTCAGAGGATTAAGTAGAAAGGTGAGGTGCAATGGTAGAAACCAATGCAGACACAAATTTCGCACAATTTCTTCCTCCTGGTTGTCCTTATTAAATATAATTGTCTATTTATAAGTTGGTTTGGTATGCATGCTTTTCTTTATAATATATTTATAGACTTGCCTTCAGCAACATTTGTTTCTTTTGTGTTAAACAAATGCATACTTGTACACATCAGGACTTAAATCAAAAAACAATCTTTATGGTTCTTGGGAAACTGGCATGGGAAACGGAGCCCACTTGCTATTTAATGCATTCTCAAATTTCTCAATTAAATGTGACTGAAATGTGCTATTTTATTTATAGAGCTTTCTTATGTTAGGTTGTTAGTTTTTCTTAATGTACAGCAACTCTTTAACTTTGAAACAAAATGATATTTATGCCAAATAATGTTCTCACTGTTATTTATAATGTTGAGATCATGATACAAATTACAACCTCTCGATCATGAAATATAGCAAAGACAAGTCGGTCTTATAAAGCTTACTTCTCAATTTGCCATTAGGGACAAATCCAACTGTTGTTCACACAAAATCTAGGTGCTATCAATCACTGTTGAGTACAAAATTAGATAAGTGCATTTAGGTATTCACTTGCTGTTGTGTTAATAAAATAATACTGATGGAAGAAACAAGCTTTATTTTTTAAGGTGAATAGAGTTATATACCTATATGAAACCGTGATTGACACAAATTGCTGGAGTAACTCAGTGGGTTAGGTGGATTTTCATCTCTGGAGAAAATGGGTAGGTGATGTTTCAGGTTGGGACTCGGGTACCCGTCCCGAAACGTCACCTATCCATGTCCTCCAGAGATACTGCCTGACCCGCTGAGTTATTCCAGCATTTTGTGTCTGTCTTTGCTATAAACAAGCAACTTTTTCATTACAATGAAACAGTGATTATCTGATTTGGATGTAAAGATTAAATTGCAGGATTCTAAAATATATAAATACATCAGACTCTTTGAGAATGCCTCTGAACCTGGTTACTGCGAGGTCTTTATTACAGTTGAAGTTTAAAAATAGTTGAATACAGTTGAATTATCAGTTTTTGTGTACTATGTTCCTGAGTTAGTGTACATATGTGTGATTGTGGTGAAAATTAAACAATTGTAAAATATGCATTCCTTGTTTCACTGCATATTGTTGACATATCTTCCCTTGTGCCCATTATCATTGAAAACATCTTTGTATGAGTTTGCAATGATATGGTTCAGTGAAGATCCTGATAGATGTAAAATGCTTCTAAGTTTTTGAAAAATCGGTCCTATTTAATTCAAACATGCAATCTTAGTTGTGTACATAGAGAATCAAATGCAGCTAGTTCTAATTTCAGCAGTTCTAAGATTTTTGCATCCACTAATCTATCTGGGTTTATTTTACAGCATGAATTCCCTTTGTATATTAATTTTAAAAATTACCATTATCATTCCTAAAGTTGTCTTTTACAATGTTGGTACATTCCCTGGATCTTCCTCCACAGTTTATTTTAGTAATAGAATAAGTTAAGGGTGGCTCATTGGCTAGAAGAGCTGCTACCTTATAGGTTTATTGAGCCAAGTTCAGTCCTCACATCAGATGATGTCTGTATGGAGTTTGCACATTGTCTCTTTGAAACCTAGGTTCCAGTTTCCTCCTAGGATAGACACAAAATGCTGGAGTAACACAGCGGGACAGGCAGCATCTCTAGAGAGAAGGAATGGGTGATGTTTAGAGACCCTTCTTCAGCCTGAGAGTCAGGGGAGAGGGAGTCTGAAGATATGAAAGGGTAAAGTGTGAAAACGACATTTCAAAGCAGACGATGATAAGGAAATGTAGAATGGTTCATTGTTAGTTCAGTCTAATTTATTGTCATATGTACTGAGGTACAGTGAAAACATTTGTTGCGTGCTAACCAGTCAGCTGAGGGGAAGGTGGCATACAATCAATAAGATTAATCAGAAGGACAGTGAAACTAGTTGGTGAACAAGGATGGGGGAAGGATGGAGAAAGGGAAAGCAAGGGTTACTTGATGTTAGAGGAAACAATATTCATGCCACTAGGTTGTAAGCTACCCAAGCAAAATATGAGGTGCTGCTCCAATTTGCGTTGGGCCTCACTCTGACAGTGGAGAAGGCCCAGGGCAGACAGGTCAGTGTGGGAATGGGAGGGGGGGTTAAAGTATTTAGCAACTAGGAGATCACGTTGGCCTGAGCGGAGGCCTTCAACGAAATGATCGCAGAGCCTGCTCTTCAAGTTTCTTCCTGCATAACAAAGACCTGCAGGTTTGTAGGTTAATTGGCTACTGTAAATTGGTGCTCATGTGTATGTGAGAGGGAGTATCTGGGATGCGGTGGGTGTTGATGGCACTAGGAATACAATATGGGATTAATGTAGGTTTAGTTTATTATAGTCATGTGTACCAAGGTACATGAAAAGCTTTTGTTGTATGCTGTCCAGTTAAAAAAAAAAGAAAAAAAAAGGATTATACATGATTACATTCAAGCCATACACAATATACAGTTAAGCGATAAAGGGTACAACATTTAGTGCAAGGAAATGTCTTCTTCTTCTTGCGTATGGCGTGCACAGCCTAAAGTTGTAGGACAACTTGTTCTATTTGATCTGATTTGATTGTGCACGCCGGGTTGATTGCATTTGTCTAAACAGGGCGGACCACGTGAAGGTTGCAATCTTCCACCCCAAGGAAATGTCTGGTCAAGTCTGATTAAGGAGGTAGATGTGGAGGTCAGGATCACACTCTAGCTGATGAGGGGGTTGTTCAGTTGCCTGTAAAAATAGCTGGGAAGAAACTGACCCTGAATCTGGAGTGAGTGACCGGGGTGAGACTGGCCCTTGATTATGCTGGTGGTCCTGCTGAGGCAATGTGAATGGATAGGAGATTGGAGTCAATGGATAGGAGATTGGTTTGTGTGATGGTCTGGACTACATCTGCAACTCTCTGCAGTTTTTTTGTGGTCTTGAATGCAGCTGTTCCAAAATCAGGCTGCGATGCATCCTGATATAATGGGCGGCAGAGTGGAGCCATGATCGAGATGCTGCAATAGTGCCAGAGACCTGGGTTCGATCTTGAGGGCGGGTGCTGTCTGTACGGAGTTTGTTCCCTGAGACTGCGTAAGTTTTTTCGGGTGAACGGTTTCCTCTCAACCTCCAAAGACGTACAGGTTTGTAAGTTAATTGGCTTCGGTAAATTGTTAATTGACCCTCGTGTGTAGGATAGTGCTATTGTACTGGGTGATTGGTCGGCGCAGAATTGGTGGGCCAAAGGGCCTGTTTCTGCTCTGTATATCCAAAGTAAAATGCTTTCTACAGTGCATCTGTAGAAGTTGGTGATGGTTGTTGGGGACATGCGGAACTTTCTAAGCCGTTTAAGGAAGTAGAGGCATTGGTGTGCTTTCTTGGGCATAGCTTCGATGTGGCTGGTCCAGGACAAATTGCTGATGATATTTATTCCTACGAACTTGAAGCTTTCGACCATCTCTACTTCGGCGTCATCAATGTATACCAGGGTGTGTGTACACTGCTTCGCTTCCTGAAGTCAATCACAATCTCCTTTGTCTTGCTGATATTGTGGTAGAAGATGTTGTTTAGGCACCAAGTTAGAAGGTTCACAATCTGCTTTTGGTACTCCATCTTATTATTTGATACCCGGCCCGCTGCAATGGCGTCATCTGCGAAATTGTAAATTGAGTTGCAATAGCGTTTGGCTGCACAGTTATGTGTGTATAATGAGTATAGTTGGGGGCTTGTGTTGCATCAGTGTTGAGAATTATTGTAGAGGATGATTTGTCACCTATTCTCACTGATGGTGGTCTGTTAGTCAAGAATTCGAGGATCCAGTTGCAGAGGGGAATGCTGACTCCAATTTCTACAAATTTAGAGATGAGTGTAGTGGGGATATGGTATTGATAGAAGAACTATAGTCAATGAAATGGAACCTGACATTGGTGTCTTTCTTGGTGTTCTAGGGTTGAGTGTAGGGCCAGGGAGATGGCATCAGCCATGGACCTGTTGTGGGGTAAGATGAACTGCAGTGGATCAACAGTGGCTGGAGTTAATTTTTGACATTACCAAACTCTCAAGGCATTTCATGATGATGGATGACAAGGCTACTGGACGGTAGTCATTAAGGCATGAGATCTTGCTTTTCTGTGGCAGCGGGATGGTGATGGTCTTGAAGCAGGGGTGTACATCAGAACAGTGTAGGCAGAGATTAAAGATGCCCGTGAACACTCCCACTACTTCGTCCGTGCAGTTCCTAAAGACAGGGCCAGCGACTCCATCGGGCCTGTTGCTTTCCTTGGCTTCACGCTCAGAAAAGCCGATCTAACTTCTGCCACAGGGCAGAAGCTATTTCAGTCGCAACTGCTTCCCAGCGTGCTTCCCTTTTTCCCCTCAATAGGTGGCAGCAATTCAGCTCTTTGAGTCGGGCCCCTGGCTGGCCTCAGCATTGGATGGCCTGGGAGGTGAGTGCCTGCAGTTGATGAGAGCATCAGGCCATTTGAAAGTTTGGCCCCTAGTGTTGACATTGCAAGGTCCAGGAGGACGGATCTTCGGGTTGGTTGGGTCCTGCTGCTTTGTTCTGCCATCGGGTGCTCAGGGTGGTCGGGCCCATTGTCAGCGAGGCCTCGAGGTTAGGCGGTGAAGTCATCCGCTGCCAGCAGGTTAGTGCCTATTCCTCTTCAGGCCAAGAGGTCCAGTCGTGGGGTTGTCAGCTCCGTGGGGAAATCGGTTGAGTATTGGTGAGTTGATTGGAGGCTCTGGGAGGTTGGTAGGTCGCAGGTCTCGTCGCTCGTCTTCGGCCTCGCTGGTTGGAACCTCACAGTTCCAGGAATCGTTCTGGGCCCCAGGAATCGACAGGTCTGAGATGAGATTAAAGAGAGCTTGGGTAGTGTAAGAAATGCGGTTGTCAAAATAAAGATTTTAAAGAGTGGTGCCACTGTAATGGATGAAAGCAGATCATCTTGTGGATGGTGTAATCGATCGATTGCTTGAATCTGGTGGGCCTAAGGACCTATTTCTGTGCTGTGTCTCACTCTGTATGTTGGCAGTCAAATTTATCTCAGATTCAAAGAGTCTTTTAGGCATCATCCTGGTAAATGTCAGTGCTCACATAGCCCCCAAAAAATGTCAACCACACAAGCAGTACAAACAGCACAAGCTGCAGAAACAATTTTATAATTTTGTGCATTAAGTTTCGTTTACCACTCTTCAATCTTTCTGCCTTTTTTATCCACACATTCCTCGATTGTTTATTTATTTTTTTGCAGAGAAAATAACCACTCTTTATTGAGCAAGCAAGGAGTGTCAAATGCATTGTTTTTTTAAATGAATGGAAATAGTGATTTGAGTATTAAGAATTTGAAGATCATTATACATGGCCTTATTAGCATCTATCTGTTTAGAGATACAGTACGGAAACAGGCCCTTCGGCACACGCTGACCAGTGACCCCCCGTGCATTAACAATATCCTACACACACTAGGGCCAATTTACATTTATACCATGTCAATGCACCTACAAACCTGTACGTCTTTGGAGTGTGGGAGGAAACCGAAGATCTCTGAGAAACCCCACACGGTCACGGGGAGAACGTACAAACTCCGTACAGACAACACCCGTAATCAGGATCAAACCCAGATCTCTGCTGTGAGGCAGCAATTCCACTGCTGCACCGCCTGCAATTCCACTGCTGCACGTTGCTTCCTCAAAGAATTCCAACAGATTTGTCAGGCAAGATCTCCCCTTGACAAAACCATGCTGACCTCAGCCTATTTTACTCAGAAACCTCATCCTTAATAGTGGAATCTAAAGTCATAACAACCATTGAAATCAGGCTAACAGGCCTATAATTTCCCATCTTTTGCCTCGATCCCTTCTTGAATAGTGGAATAATATTTGCTGATTTCTTCTGTGAGCACTCCTGACTAATAATTCTTGAAAGATCACTACTAATGCCTCCACAATCACTAAAGATTCCTCTTTCAGATCCCTGGACGCAGTTCATCTGATCCAGGTGACTTATCCCCCTTTAGACCTTTCAGCTTCCCAAGCATCTTCTCCTGAGCAATAGCAACTCCACTAACTTCTGCTAGGTTCACAGAGCTTCACATAGCTTTACATGCACCTCATCTACTGCATCCGGTGTTCCCAATGTAGGCTCCTGTATATTGGCAAGACCAAGTGAAGACTCGACAACCGCTTTGCCAAACTCTTACGCTTGGTCCGCCATGGCCTACCGGATCTCCCAGTCTTTAACCAATTTAACTCCCCTTCTCATTCCCGTACTGCCCATTTTGACCTGGGCCGCCTCCATTGCCAGTGTGAGGCCACATGCAAACTGGAGGAACGGTACCTTATATTTCGCTTGGGTAGCTTACAACCCAACGGTTAGAACATTGAATTTTCCAATTTTAATTAACTAACCCACAATCAACCTCTCATCATTTCACAACTCTTAAACCTCTTGGGCTGCTTCATTTGTAGCTAGAGGCTTGATTTGGAGAAAACACTTCTTAAAACTTGATTTTAGTTATTATGACAAGTCGTAGTAGCTGTGAAGAAGGCTATGGAAATGTCATGATGATTGGAAGGCAGATATATATAAGCAATGTAAGATTTAGAGGACACTAGACCAAGTGTAGACCCGTTGGGTCTGCTCCCCCAACGCACCCGTTCCCTACCTGAAGCCCCCACGGGAGGCATGGTCCTCCAACTCAAGCCATTCCCGAACGTAAGATTCCAGTACTCCCCTGCCTCCCTCAGCAGTGCTCTTTAAAAAAAAATCCGATTGCACGTGCCCTATGTGTTGCAATAGCAATTCGCCTTCCCCCTGCTAGCCGAGCTATTGTGTCGTCATCAGTTGAAGCTGGTCGTTTTTAATTCAAAGTCTTTTGTTTTTTTAAACTTTAATCAGTAATAAGTCGAGAAATAAAGCATAAAATGTTCAGTGAAGGTGTTCTCTGCCTAGAGGGGAAAAATGTGAATATGTAAAAATCTTGTGAAAGTTGGCATTTTTAAAGCTTTAATCGTGAATAACTTGTCAAATATAGGATGAAATCTTCAGTGAGGCTGATCACTGCTAGCTGAGCCATTGTGACATCAGTTGAAGCTGGTTGTTTTAATTTCAAAGTTTTTTGACTTTTTTAGACTTTTAATCAGTAATGTTCAGCGAAGATGCTCTCGGCCTCGAGGGGAAAAATGTCAATCGGAATATGTAAAAATGTCATCGTTACCGTGTTGTGTTTTCGCGAAGATGTAAAGCCAACCACATATACACACACAAACTCACACATATACACACGTGCAAGATCAGACTTTTAATAAGTATATGATGATACACAGTATATAAAAATATTATAATGTATTACATAGACCGATGACAAAATAGTTTCTATCCTGAAAGAATGACTATCCTTAAAATACTGTATAGGTATTACTGACTTTATAATGTTTAAAAAACAATATGAGAATTGTAAAGAATAAGTACATTAACAAAGTATTTTAAGTTCATTGTTTGGTATTCTAACAGGGATAACTTAAGAAGAAAGAACTTCTATCCCACCTCACACGTAAGAGAGCGTTCACCTCATAAAAGGGAAACTTCCTATTACAGAAGAGAATCTCCTCACAGCCACTCTGGATCAAGCAGCAGAAGCTACTCACCTGAAAAAAGCAAGCAGTCGTCAACCTACCAGTCCCAATTCATTCAAAGTAAGTATATAATTGGAAAGAAAAAAGGCTAACATTTGCGAAGATAGCATTTTGAAATGAGCTAATATAAAGCAAATTGAATGATTTAAAACTAAATAGATGAGTAAGATAATTAAACAGGTGCTTATGAAATGTCACATATATTCACCCCCTCCGCTATGTCACATATATTCACCCCCTTCCACCTACACTATTGAAGTACTATTTTTACCTACTTAAAGAAAACTTGGATTTTTGTAAAATCACTGGTTGCAAAAAATCTTTGGTGACTAAAGCTTGGCTATGATAAAGACATTGGAAAATAATATTTTCAATGCTCAGAAATAATTGCTGAATGAGAATCAATGTAAAATGCACTAAGAACAGACTTTCATACTGAGTGCTACCGGTCAGCTGCTTCATTTGCATTATGTTCAGCAAATGTTGCTTTAGGATGATTGTCTTTTAGTTTAGATTCCTGCAGAGTGGGAAGTTAGCGAGTTTTCCAGTGTCCCAGAGGACTACACCAGTGGAAGTGCGTCCAGCTGCAGCTCTTGACTGAAATAATGTGTGAGGAAACTGGAACTGCAGCTGGATAACTTCAGGATTCTCTGGGAGTATGAAAGCGTAGTGTGAGTTACAGCGAGGGAGTCACTTGTAAGGCAAAAAGTAGATGGGTGACCACCTAGAAAGGGAGCAGGCAGAGAGTGCATTGTGGCCATTCCACCAAAATAAATACACCCTTTTGCATTCTGTTGATGGAGGAGAGAAGAATGTCTTAGATGCAGAAGGAACAGAGGATGGAGGTGGGCAGATTGGCTGTGTAATTGTAATTGAAATAACATTTTCATTTTAATGAAACAAAAGTAAATGTTTTCAAACCCCTATGTTCCCAAAATGTTGAAAATAATTTTTCAGAATTTATCGTGCAAAATCTGTTCTTGACTTATTAATTACAAAGGCCCAATTGCTGTAATTGTATGCTTGCGGCTTCATTTTATTTCTGGCTAGATGAAGTCCCGTACTTATTAATCCAGGTGAAATTAAAGTACTGGCAATGTCCTCAAAAGACAGGAAGTCTGTGGGTGTGAAGCTCTCGACGAAAGTGTAAATTACCCAAGAAAAGTTTATTTTTGCTTTTGATCTTTGTAATTCCTTTTATATTTCCTGTCTCACATAAGTTTAGATATCTTCTGTTATTTTTGCACCAATCATTTCAAGTTTCTAAAGGCAAAATATTTTAGTGTTCTACATCTGGAATAGTTTTCAATGGGTCTCTTTGTAGAGTACAAGCACAAACAAATAATGAATGTTTTTTACTGTCTTGAAGACATAATGTTTTCAATGTTTGCTGCGTTTCAATCCTTTTGTGATACTTGTTCCCCTCTCCATGGTAGACATGTTGCCTCACAGCAATAGTGACTCGGGTTGAATCCTGACTTCTGGTGCTGTCTGTGTGGAGTTTTCCCTGTGATTCCGTGAGTTGCGTCCAGGTCCACCGGTTTCCTCCCACATCCCCAAAATGTGCAGGTTTGCAGGTTAATCGGCTTCTGTAAATTGCCCTAATGTGTACGGTGCGGACCTAACCTTCTAGGCATGTCCGCCAGTCCTGTATTTGTACTTTTTCACATTCTCTTGTCTGCTTCCTGTCTCACTGTACAACATATCCCCACAGCAATGCAGACTCGCCTCATTGAGATATCTCCTTTATCCTATATATCCTTCACCACCTTAAAACCAACTTTTTTTCCTTTTCTCTCATGACAGGTCTTTGACCTATATATTGATTTTCTCTCCACAGATCTGATTTTTATTTATAAGTGTGATGTTAATATATGTCCTGACCTTCCTATTCGGCTCGAGCAGTACGATTCAAGAAAGAACAGAAAATTAAAATCAATAACTTAATCAAGTCAAGTCAACTTTATTTATCACATACACATACAAGATGTGCTGTGAAATGAAAGTGGCAATGCCTGCGGATTGTGCAAAAACTACAGAACAGAATAGAACAGAATCAGTATTTACATGTTAGAAAATATTTTTTTACAAATGACACAACACAACAGTAAATTAGTACAGTAAATTAGTCCCTGGTGAGATAAGAGTTTACAGTCCTGATGGCCTGTGGGAAGAAACTCCGTCTCATCCTCTCTGTATTCACAGCATGACAGCGGAGGCATTTGCCTGACCGTAGCAGCTGGAACAGTCCGTTGCTGCGGTGGTAGGGGTCCCCCATAATGTTGCTGGCTCTGGATCTACACCTCCTGGTGTATAGGTCCTGCAGGGGGGCGAGTGTAGTTCCCATAGCGCGTTCGGCCGAACGCACTACTCTCTGCAGAGCCTTCCTGTCCTGGGCAGAGCTATTTCCAAACCAGTTTGTGATGTTGCCGGACAAGATGCTTTCTACAGCCTCAAAGTAGAAGCACTGAAGGATCCTCCGAGAGACTCTGAATTTCCTCAGCTGCTTGAGGTGGTAAAGGCGCTGCCTTGCCTTACTCAACAGTGCGGCAGTGTGTGGTCCATGTCAGATCCTCTGTGATGTGGACTCCCAGGTATTTAAAGCAGCTCGCCCTATCCACAGTGGTCCCATTTATCTCCAGTGGCGTGTACGTCCTCGGATGTTGTGCCCTTCTAAAGTCCACAATCAGCTCCTTAGTTTTTGTGACATTCAAGAGGAGGCTGTTGTCCTGACACCAGAGTGCCAGATCAGCCACCTCCTCCCGGTAGGCCTTCTCATCGTTATTGGAGATCAGCCCCCCCCCCTCCCCCTCCCCCCCCCACAGTAAATACGGTAAAATGTGATTTTAACAGGCCTCTTTATAATGGATTATGGTTGTAGCAATGGCTGCCTACAACACCATTGGCTCGCACTGCATCCCTGGCTGCTTGATGTGCAGAGGGATCGTGGTCAAAGTTAATAGCTCACTGAAGGTGACAGCACAAGTAGATAGGGTGGTGAAGAAGATGTATGGTATGCTTGCCTCTGTTGAATGTAAGAGTAAGGAAGTCATGATGCAGCTCTATAGAATTTTGGCAAGACTGCATTTGAAGTATTGCATGTAATTCTGGTCAACCCATTACAGGAAAGAGGTGAGGCATTGGAGAGGGTGCAGCGGTTATTTACCAGAATGCTGCCTGGATTAGAGGGTTTCAACTACAGGGAGAAGTTAGATAAACTTTGATTGTTTGCTCTGGACTGTTTGAACTTTAAGGGAAACTTGATAGGTATATGAAATTATGAGAAGCATAGATAGGGTAGACAGTCAGAACCTTTTTCCCAGGGAGGAAATGTCCAACACTAGAGGCATAGCTATAAGGCGAGGGGGGAAAAGTTTAATAGAGATGTGCGGGGGAAGTTTTTTACACTGAGTAGTGGGGGCCTGGAACGCACTGCCAGGTGTGGTGGTGGAGGCAGATACGATAGTGGTATTTAGGAGGCTTTTAGATAGCCACATGGATGACACAAAGCTGGGTGGCAATGTGAACTGTGAAGAGGATGTTAGGAGGTTGCAGGGTGACCTGGACAGGCTAAGTGAGTGGGCAGATGCGTGGCAGATGCAGTATAATATAGATAAATGTGAGGTTATCCACTTTGGCAGCAAAAACAAGGGGGCAGATTATTATCTCAATGGGATTAGGTTAGGTAAGGGGGAGGTGCAGCGAGACCTGGTCGTCCTTGTACACCGGTCACTGAAAGTTGGCTTACAGGTACAGCAGGCAGTTAGGAAAGCTAATGGAATGTTGGCCTTCATAACAAGAGGATTTCAGTATAGGAGTAAAGAGGTTCTTCTGCAGTTCTATAGGGCTCTGGTGAGACCACATCTGGTGTATTCTGTACAGTTTTGGTCTCCTAATTTGAGGAAGAACATCCTTGTGATTGAGGCAGTGCAGCGTAGGTTCACGAGATTGATCCCTGGGATGGCGGGGCTGTCATATAAGGAAAGATTGAAAAGACTAGGCTTGTATTCACTGGAGTTTAGAAGGATGAGGGGGCATCTTATAGAAACATATAAAATTATAAAAGGACTGGACAAGCTAGATGCAGGAAAAATGTTCCCAATGTTGGGCGAGTCCAGAGACTGAGGTGAGAAAAAACTTTTTCACCCAGTGTGTTGTGAATTTATGGAATTCCCTGCCACAGAGGGCAGTGGAGGCCAAATCACTGGATGGATTTAAGAGAGAGTTAGATAGAGCTCTAGGGGCTAGTGGAGTCAAGGGATATGGGGAGAAGGCAGGCATGGGTTATTGATAGGGGACGATCAGCCATGATCACAATGAATGGCGGTGCTGGCTCAAAGGGCCGAATGGCCTCCTCCTGCACCTATTTTCTATGTTTCTATGTTTGCAAGGAATAGATGGATATGGATCATGTACAGGCAGATGAGATCTGTTTAACTTGGGATCAAGTTCGGCACAAACATTGAGGGCTGAAGGGCCCATTCCTGTGCCACACTGTTCTATTTTCTAATTGAGATGGGGTGGGACAGTGACATGCAGTTTGCTGGATGTTGTACAGTTGGGAGACATCAGGGTGTTCTGGTAGTTGAGGAAGAGAGGTGGGATCAACAGCAAAGGGGCAATGGAAAATGATTGAGTTCGTGGGAAATGGTGTAAGTCTAACGGTTTAGGAGAATGCCCTGGAGATTGGGAGATGTTACAGGAACGATACAAGTGGTGTGTTGCGAGTGTCTATGAATGTAGATAATTCATTTACTTCGCTTCAGGCCTTTAATCTAAGGACTATATTACAAAGACTTGTTCTCAGAGTGCATCATAACTGGTAACTCAGGACAATGCTGGTTTACCTGCAGTGTGCCAAAAACAGGATTGCGTGAGGAATTATATCATCCTATGTATCCCTAATATGGAAATTGCATCATAACGGTGATTGATGCCAAAAAGTAACTAGATGAATGTTATAACTGACAAGCAATGCCTCTGAAATGGTCATTGTGCTTCACTCCAGGAACAACTTAAAAGGGCAGTGCAATGCAATTGAATTTTCTGGCAATTATATCATTCATGGTACGGTAACGTCAGTGCATAGATCAATTGAAGCCGCTCTGTTGTATTTTAGAAAATTATGATTGATGCTGTGGAGATTCTCCTAAATCACTGGAACATCAATAGTTATCAAACTACTTTTTCATGGGAAGCCATGAATTATTCTTTCAACGTGCGCCACTGTAAAAATCACGATCAAAATCTTACAGATGTTTTCATCATGCAACACTCACTGGCACATGGAAAATTGAACTTTTGAGTTTTACTTTTGTCTTGTAAGTTTGCTGAGAGGAATGTAAGAACAGACAGTGGTTATTTATCTAATGGGTTTTGATATGGTACCCCATTATAATGAATAAAGTTGAACAACGTGGGGTCAGGATATTTCCTGAGAGAATGAATTGCCGATTTCAAATTGATTTCGGAAAACCCCCCAAAGAGTGGGAGTAAAGGTCAGCTATTCACAGTGGAAGAGAAAGGGTGAACGAGTTCTCTGAGAGTTAGTGTTACATTCCACTCATGCTCAATATTTACATAATGACAGACAAAATTTCTATATTTTCTGATGATACTGTTTGGGGATGTCGGATGGTGAATCAAGTTCCACATAGCTAAATGCAAAGTTGAATTTTTTGGTAGAAAGTTACTTATTGCAGGGAGTCAGAAGTAAAAGAAATTGCGACTACAAACACACCAATCACTGAAAGTTGTGTCACCGGTTAGCAACTCGGATGCTACAATTTATTGCAAGCAGGATAGAATTGAAACAGAGTTCCACCTACATCCTACACCCGTATTGAGTTTGAGTGCAGAAAGTAGAGTTTCGTATTTTGGGATATGGCTATCTGAGATGGATGCAATGAGAATCATATCAGAAAAGAATGTCTGAACTTCCCCTTTCTCTTGAATAAAGATTTTGAGAGTTGACATAATAGTCATTAAAATGATATAAGATTTTTGTCGTGGTTATGGAGAAAATGTTTCCACGTAGGGAAAACTACAAGAACCGTTTAATATAAGAGTCATCAGGAAATCACGTAAAATTCAGAAATTTTTTCACTGTGGTGAGAGTGTGAAACAATACTAAGGGGAGTAGTTGAAGTGAATGGTGTAATTGTATTTAAAAAATAGACTATACAAATGTGAGGAAGAAGGAATAAAGATTCACATTCATACATTTAGCTGAGGAAACATGGAAGGAGGTTTCAGTTAAATGCCAAAAGGCCATTATATTGTATGCAATACAATAGGGACAACAATCAATGCAGATAACCTCTTTAGAGCACATGGTAACCATCTCAATCATCTGATATTGGCTCACCATTCATTTTCTCTGGATTTCCCCATAACCCTTAATTCCACTCTAGTCCTAACATTTGTCTCCACTTTGAATACACAGAATGATGCAACATCTGTGAATTTCTGGGGTGAGGCAATACCCTCTCAGAAAGGAAATTCCATTTAATCTCAATTTTAGCCTGCCGTTCCTTTGTTCGCGGATGCTCCTGTTGCTTATTATAAAACCATACATTTTTGGTAATGTTCAGATTTCATGTATTTAATTCTAAATCGTTTAAGTAGTGTAAAATGCAGAGGGCTTAGTACCAAGTTATATGGAATCTGTCGCAATCAGACTTTAGGTCATGAAAATACCGGTTGGACATTAGCTAGCAATAGACAATAGGTGCAGGAGTAGGCCATTCGGCCCTTCGCGCCAGCACCGCAATTCACTGTGATCATGGCTGATCATCCACAATCAGTATCCCCGTTCCTGCCTTTTCCCCATATCCCTTGACTCCGCTATCTTTAAGAGCTCTATCTAACTCTTTTGAAAGCATCCAGATAATCGGCCCACACTGCCTTCTGAGGCAGAGAATTCCACAGATTCACAACTCTCTGGGTGAAAAAGTTTTTCTTCATCTCCGTTCTAAATGGCATACCCTTTATTCTTAAACTGTGGCCCCTGTCACTCCGGCATTGGTCTCTTCAGCCACAAGCGACGCTGCTCCAGCCGAGGTTTGGAGCAAGCGGCCAACAACTAGGATGCATCACCCATGGTCAATCAAGAGGGGGGCCTACGACAGCCCCTGGTTCTGGACTGCCCCAACATCGGGACCATGTTTCCTGCCTCCAGCCTGTCCAATCCCTTAATAATCTTATATGTTTCAATAAAATCCCCTCTCATCCTTCCAAATTCCAATGCATACCAGCACAGTCACTCCATTCTTTCATCATATGACAGTCCCGCCATCCCGGGAATTAACCTTGTGAACCTACGCTGCACTCCCTCAATAGCAAGAATGTCCTTCCTCAAATTTGGAGACCGAAACTGCACACAATACTCCTGTGGTCGCACCAGGGCCCTGTAAAACTGCAGAAGGACCTCTTTGCTCCTATACTCAATTCTCTTGTTTTGAAGGCCAACATGCCATTAGCTTTCTTCACTGCCTGCTGTGCCTACATGCTTACTTTCAGTGACTGATGTACAAGGACACCCAGATCTCGTTGTACTTCCCCTTTTCCTAACTTGACACCATTCAGATAATAATCTGCCTTCCTGTTCTTGTCACCAAAGTGGATAACCTCACATTTATCCACGTTAAACTTCATCTGCCATGCATCTGCCCACTCACCCAACCTGTCCAAGTCACCCTGCATCCTCCTCACAGTTCACATTGCCACCCAGCCTTGTGTCATCTACAAATTTGCTAATGTTACTTTTAATCCCATCATCTAAATCATTAATATATATTGTAAATAGCTGTGGTCCCAGCACCGAGCCTTGCGGTACCCCACTAGTCACTGCCTGCCATTCTGAAAGGGACCCGTTAATCCCTACACTTTGTTTCATGTTTGCCAACCAATTTTCTGTCCGTGTCAGTACCTTACACCCAATACCATGTGCTCTAATTTTACCCACTAATCTATCAAGGTTTTCTGAAAGTCCAGGTACACTACATCTGCTGGCTCTCCCTTGTCCATTTTCCTAGTTGCATCCTCAAAACATTCCAGAATATTAGTGAAGCATGATTTCCCCTTCGTAAATCCATGCTGACTCGGACCAATCCTGTTACTGCTATCCAAGTGTGCCACTATTTCATCTTTTATAATTGACTCCAGCATCTTCTCCACCACCGATGCCAGGCTAACTGGTCTATAATTCCCTGTTTTCTCTCTCCCTCCTTTCTCAAAAAAGTGGGATAACATTAACCACCCTCCAATCCACAGGAACTGATCCTGAATCTATATAACATTGGAAAATGATCACCAATGTGTCCACGATTTTTAGAGCCACTTCCTTAAGTACCCTGGGTTACAGACCATCAGGTCCTGGGGATTTATCGGTCTTCAGTCCCATCAGTCTACCCAACGCCATTTCCTGCCCAATGTGAATTTCAAGAAAGATGTGGAGGCTTTGGAGAGGGTGCAGAGGAGGTTCACCTGAATGCTGCCTGCCTTAGAGGGTTTCAGCTGCACGGAGAGGTAGGATAGACTTGGATTGTTTTCTCTGGAACGCTGGCGGTTGAGTGGACTAATTGATAGAAGTAGCAATGTTACAACATTTTGAGATTTAAAAAATCAAGTCTGCAATTTATCCCATCAGATAAAGCATAAAAAGAAGTTTAATTTGACACCTAATTCACTTTCATATCTTCAGTATTAAAGCAGTTATGGCCATTTTCATACTCGGAAATTAGCATCTTGTTCCCTATTGCTTTTCCATTGACTTAACACAAAAGCTGTGATCAAGAACAGTCAAAAGCCCATAACTTGCTTAAAAATTAAGAGAACTTAATGACATTTTCAGTTATTATAGATTGAAGCATTCTGAAACAAATATGAAACAATCTTACTTGGATGACCTGAAATTAAAGCATATAATTAGTTAGTTACCCAATTGTAGCTAATTACAAAATTCAATTACTAGATCTAAATATCTATCCATTTCTTAAGGAAAAGTTAACATTTTTAAAAAGCCTAAGTGTCCAAATAACATTCACACAAGAATTCACAATATAACATTATTTTAAAATCTCATTGTCATTAATTTATAGGCCAAATGGAAGGAATTTAGTGTTTAATTCCTGTAAATTAATGGCCATTTAAATCATCTTGCGAGTGGGATTTTGTGGAACGCGCTGGTTTGGAACGCTGCGGTTGCACTGAATTAAACCCCAATATCGGTAGGAAAAATACTGCCGGTTGGTATATTTAAATAATCACATTTTCGCAACTTGAAATTTTTATTAAAGGCATCCTAAGAAGCAAGTTTATATGAAAAAATAAATGGTGTACCTTGCCTTGTCCCGTGCGTGAAATCCGTCCCGTTGTCGGCGTTGACGGCATTTGAAGATGATTTTAATTTTACTCCAACAATTAAATTATAAAGCGCTAATTTTAATAAACTTAATAAAACGGCAGTCGAAGCGATTTTTCTTCATCAACTATTTAGCCTGTTCAAGATCGTTTAGAACAGGCTGCCGAAATATCACATTTTAAACCCGCCCCCCTCTCAAAGGTGCCAAAGTCGCGCACACGGGCAGTGACAGAACTGCAGCGCCGCTGAAGGTAAGTTTTGTAACATACCTAATAGAAGTATGTACAATTTGGAGAGGCATAAATAGGGTAGACAGTCGGGGAAATGTTCAACACTGGAGGGCATAGCTTAAGGTGAGAGGGGGAAAGTTTAATGGAGATGTGCATGGCAAGTATTTTACACAGACTGGTGGCGGCCTGGAACGCATTGCTAGGGGTGATGGTGGAAGCAGACATGCTAGTGGCATTTCAGAGGGATAGAGGGATATGGATCATGTACAGGCAGATGAGATTAGTTTAACTGGGCATCATGTTCGGCACAAACATTGTGGGCCAAGGGCCCACTCCTGTGCCATTCTGTCTAGAAATCCAGATGTCAACTGCTGGAAGATGGGATTGGTAAAATTGGGTAATTGATGACTGGTTGAACACAGACCGGTTTTGAGCTGTGTGACCCTATCTGTGACTCTCTCTATTTTTAACTTCTGATGATAAACATTATTGATATCCAAACCATGTGTTTAATTGAGTTATTGTAATTAATATCCTAGGGCTGGGTTGGGAAATTGCCGTTCCAGATTTGCAATTAACCCTTTAAGACATATGGCACTCAACTCTAAATAATCTAAGTTTCTTTAGTCACCAACCTTTTTGTGCATAAACCATCCCTGTGGCACTGCAAGGTCAGCTTCTGTTCCTTCTGGCTCAGAATGTAGAACAGTACAATACAAAAACAGGCTTTTCGGCCCACAATGTCTGTGATGAATATGATGCCAAGACCATCTCTTATCTACCTGCATATAATCCATATCCCTCCATTCTCTGCATATCCATATGCCTATCCAAAAATCTCATAAATGCCACTATCGTATCTGCCTCAATCACCAACACCATCAGTGTGTTCCAGGCCCTCACCTCCCTCTGTAAAAATGTTGACCCGTACATCTCCTTTAAACTGTGCTCCCCTCACTTTAAGGCTCTGCCCTCTAATTTTGAATTTTTCCATCCTGGGAAAAAAAGGTTCTGACTGTCTACCCTATCTATGCCTCTCATAATTTTATATACTTCCAGCAGGTCTTCCCGCAACCTCCAGTAATCGAAGTCTGTCCAATCTCTCCCTGTAGCTAATGCCCTCTAATCCAGGCATCATTCGGGTAAACTTTCCAGTTAGCTAACCTTCATGTTTCATCTTTTCTCCCCATATTGCTTTTTAGTTACCTTCTGTTGGTTGTTAAAAGCTTCTCAATCCTCTACCTTTCCACTAATCTTTGCAATATTATATGCCTTCTCTTTTAGTTTTATGTTGTCTTTGACTTCCTATATCAGCCACGGTTGCCTCACTCTTCCCTTAGAATCTTTCTTCCTCTTTGGGATGAAAAGGTCCTGCGTCTTCTGAATTATTATCAGAAACTCCTGCCAATGCTCTGTACCGTCATTCCTGCTCGGGTCTCTTTACAATCAACTTTAGCCAGTTCCTCCCCAATGCCTCTGTAGTCATCTTTACTGAACAGTAATATCGACATATCTGATTTCATCTTGTCTCTCTCAAATTGCAGGTTGAATTTTATGTTATGGTCACAACCTTCAGCTTCCAAATCAAATCTGGTTCGTTACATAGAAACTCATTAACCTTCCTTCCATGCTTGCATGCTAACTGTTGTGTAAGAAACACAGAGGTTGCTATCGGTGTACTCCAATATTATAGCATGCAGTAACAATTTCATTGTCGTTTTAACCACAAATTGCAGTCAGATGTGTCTGCTGCAAGAGGTACATTTCATTCTACTGTTGGGTCACTTATTATCTTGAGAATGCAATTTTAAAGAAATAACTAGACTAAGTGGGACCCATTGGGTCCCATGTTTACACGGGAGGGCTAGTCCCCCAACGCAATATTCCACCTCTCCACCAATTCCAATATTGCTGGCCAGTGTGGGGGGGGGGGGGGGGCTTTCTGGAGCGCTAGTATGGACATTGTGGGCCAAATGGATTCTTGGGAAGGCAGCTCAGTCACTCGGGCCTGGTGGGCTGGCAGCTCAGAAAATGCCAGAAATTCTGCACAAAACAGGTGAGAGACTGTGTGTGAGAGAGAGAGAGAGAGAGAGAGAGAGAGAAGGGTGAGAGGGTGGAGAATCAATTTTAGAAATTTTTCATATTTTTCTGCAGATCACAGCAATGAAGGAGGAAAGTCTATCCTGGCCTGGATCTCACAGGGAGCAAATGAAGGGAGGGAGAAAAATAATGGGGTGAGGTTTAATACTTGCAGGGGGAATACTTACTGGTGGGCCGAAGGGATTCCTGGGCTAGTACAGGCCTAATGGGCCAAAGGGGTTCTTTAAAAAAGAAATCTCAGTGAAAGGCACTTTTTCTGTCCTGGCACGGACCTCTTGGGCCAAAATGCTCCTCCTGGGCTAATACGGGCATTTTGGGCAAAGGGGACTGGTTTCTCGGCTAATAGGGGCCTTGTGGGCCGAAATTACTGGTTTCAGGCAGGCCAGACAACTCCATTTCATTTCCAATTGCATTGCAATTTCAAGCACAGGGCAGGCCGAATAGCTAATTGCATTTTCATTTCACTTCCATTGCCATTGCAGTTTCAAGCACAGGGCAGGCCAAGCCAAACCAAACAGCTGATTGCATTTAAACTACATTTCCATTGCCATTGCAGTTCCAAGCACAGGGCAGGCCAAACAACTCATTTCATTTTCATTAAGGGCTAACAAATCATTTATTCAAGTACATTGCATACTCGCAGTGTTCTGTAGTTTCCCAGCTCAGACAGAGAGTCGTGACCTCTCCCTCGCCATCTTGCAGACAGACTGAGCCACGCCCACACTTCTGGGTTTTATAGTCCCTCCTCCCTCCCACCGGAAGGGGCGTGGCCTTCATGGCGGTGATTGACAGGAGAGAGAAACATCAAATTTTTAAAAACACTAATAAGTCTATTTTTTTTTTTATCATTGGGAAAAATCCTCGGGGCCTGCGCAGCAGAGGAGGACTCTGAGTAAGATGGCCAAAAAATCACAGCCATACGTGGTAGTTTTATTTTCTAAAATCAAAGCACAGTGCAAACAGGAAGTGGTCAAGATGACACTTTTAATTATATAGATATTAAAATTTGTGCTTCCAGAAGTGAAACTTTTATCAAATAAATTCATAGAATACAACCTTGTCCTTTCATTTTGCTAGAAAAATTGAAATTAAATCAGTTACATGACTTTAGTTATCTTAATCAGGATAAGGAATTGTTTGGATAAAGAGAATTGAATAATTATCTTATGCTTGAAGACTGGATCTGCTTTCAACACTTATTTAAAGTTTCTGTTGTATTCCCAGATGAAAGATCTGTTTGTTCATTGATCCCTTCTAGAGATGCATCTCCATCCATTTCAGTGCCACCAGTTTCTTCAAAGGTAAACTCAATTTTATGTGTACGTATACATTATTCAACAATCACCGTGAAAGAATGCACTGTGAAAGAGTAAATAATATGTTATGAAATATCTATCAAATAAGTTAATCTACGCAAAGCCATGAACAACCAAATTAATTATTAAATACAGTACTGTGAATTGTCTGTTACCGAGTGATTATAGCAATAAGTATTTTGCCTATGTGACTATGAGGCTGTTTTACTCGTAGTGGGATTGGCAAAATTGCAGAGGAATCTATTATATAAATGTAACAATGTAGATGGAATTTTTGTTGATTGATATGGGGATTGAATTGGTCCTGTTTGCCCTTGTTCAATTGTTCCTCTTCTCTAGTTCCACCACCTGAACAGTGCTTACTACGTTCAGTGCTCGGCAAGAACAAGTGTAAACTAGATGACGACTTCACTGAACACTTGCGCTTAGTTAGGCCTGTTGAGTCTCCTGGTTGTCAATTATTTTAACTCCCTTTCTCATTCCTGTACCAACCTTTCTATCCTGGTCGCCTCCAATGTCAGAGGAACACTACATGCAAACTCGAGGAAGAATACATCATATTCTGCTTTAGTAGCTTACAACCCAGCGGTATGAATGGTGAATTCTCCTATTATAAGTAACAACCCCCGCCACCCTCTCTCTCTGTCTCTCTCTCCTGTGCCCTTGCTCACCAATGTTTTCCCATCCCTCCTGTCCTCTTCTACTTGTATACATCTCTTTGGCTTTGCGTTTCACTCCTCTCCCTTCCTTTTTTAACGCCCTTTTGTCTCATTTTTTCCTCTTGCTTTTGACCACTGATATGCCAGTCAAACTGCCCTCACCTGTATCTACCTATCATTTGACAGGGATAAGGTTTGTCCCACCTCCACTTCTTTTCCAGCATTCTTCCCCCAACTACAATCAGTTTGAAGAAGGTCCCAGCCTGAAACGTCATTTATCCAGTCCCTTAACAGTTGCTGCCTGACCTGTTGAGGTACACCAGCACTTTGTGTTTTGCACCTGAACATTGCTGCCAGGCCAGAGAACATGTGTATAACACTGCAGGAGGTTACTTAAATTTTGAATCATGTTGTAGCTAATAGTTCATCTACTTTGCTAAATTCTGTATAGATATACGAAAGAAAATCCATCTTCAATTAGAATTGTTTATAATTTGTAGGAAGTAACTTATAAGCATGCTTACTTACTGTCACATTTGTTAGTAGGTAAGCAGCTAGCATTATTTCCTTTCTTCCCACTCTATGCACTAAGAATAGCAGAAATTATGGACCAAAAGGTTTTTGTTCTGTAAGAGCGGGGAGAACACCAAATATAACTGAAATTAGAGGCTCAGAAGTAACTTGCTTTTTTTTAAATTTAATTAGAGTACAAACTTTTATAAAAGCACCAAAACATGTGATGACTTGAATAAAGACACTGAGACTGATTGGAGTTCTGAACAGCAGCATATTCCAGAACTGGAAATAAATGAACATGATGCAGGTGTAAGTATACCAATTAAAATTATTTGCTACAATGTTTAAGCTTTTTTTCAGTTGTACTGAGTTAATCAAATAAAGTTAGATGCACAATTAAAAGGCAAACTAATTTTCATAACTTTCCACCATCTTGCTAATTTTTCTGTCTGTGACTTAAACGTATTGATTACCAACTTCCAAGAGCATCTTTCTCATCACAATCTCTTCATTTAATCTCTGTGCTGAATAATTTGTTATCCTTTGTGATTGCAGCATGGACTGAATGTCTCATCCTCAGTCCTTCAGTATCTTGCCGCTTTCTATTACTGACTGTTTTTCTTATTTACCCTCCTCTCTGCAGCCATGAATGGTGGAGCAAGCCCATTTGTCTGATGCACTTGTTTCATATGTTTTTAACCAGTCATTCATTTGACCCCACATGCAGCCTTACTTCGAAGGGTCTCGACCCGAAACATTGCCTATTTCCTTCGCTCCATAGATCATGCTTCACCCGCTGAGTTTCTCCAGCATTTTTGTCTACCTTCGATTTTCCAGCATCTGCAGTTCCTTCTTAAACATCCTAAGCATTATCAGTAAGATGATTTTTGACTTGATCTTCATTTGCACTCACAACACTTGCTTGGAAAATTTACAATACAAAGGGCACAGTAGAAGATCATGTAGTATATTGTAAACATCAGTTAAAAATAGTGCTAACTAGCTTAATCTCACCGTTCAGTGTTCTTTACCCCCAAATAATAAGTAATGTTTAAATATGATAACTTCTGCCTCTACCATCATTCATATTAAATCTATTTCAAGATTCAAGAGTTTATTGTCATGCGTCCCAGATAGAACAATGAAATTCTTGCTTTGCTTCAGCACAACAGAATATAGTAGGCATAAATAAATACAGAACAGATCAGTGTGACCATATACTATTGAATATATATATACACACATAAATAAGCAGATAAAGTGCAATGGGCTATTAATGTTCAGAGTTTTGTTTGAGTTGAGTTTAATAGCCTGATGGCTGTGGGGAAGTAGGTATTCCTGAACCTGGATGTTGTAGATTTCAGGCTCCTATACCTTCTACCTGAAGGCAGCGGGGAGATGAGTGAGTGGCTAGGATGGTGTGGATCCTTGATGATGCTGCCAGCTTTTTTGAGGCAGCGACTGCGATAGATCTTCTCTGTAATCCTTCTAGCACATTAAATCTCTGCCCCCCCCCCCCCCGGTTGCCATGACTGCAAATGGGAACAGAAAATCCCATCTCTTGCCATTCTAGATTAAACCCCCTGAATAGCACTAACATGATCATGCTAGCACAGCAGTAGAGTTGCTGCCTTACATCGAATGCGGCGACGGAGACCCGGGTTCGATACCGACTACGGGTGCTGTCTGTACGGAGATTTACGTTCTCCCCGTGACCTGTGTAGGTTTTCTCCGAGATCTTTGGTTTCCTCCCACACTCCAAAGACGTACAGGTTTGTAGGTTAATTGTCCCTAGTGGGTGTAGGATACTGTTAATGTGGGGGGATCGCTGGTCGGCACAGACCCAGTAGGCCGAAGGGTCTGTTTCCGCGCTGTATCACTAAAATAAAATAAACAAAAAAAAAACGAAACTAAACTACACCTCCCTGTAAGGATGTTGGTGCCCCATCAGTTCAGGTGCAACACATCCCTCTTGTATAGGTCACCTCTGCCCTAGAAAAGAGCCTAATTGTCCAAAAATCTGAATCCCTGCCCCCCTGCACCAACTCCTCAGCCACATATTCATCTGTCCTATCCTATTGAACACATGGCACCAGTAGTAATCCAGAGATTATCAACCTTGAGGTCCTGCATGTTAATCTTTTGCTTCTTGTTAGTTCTCAACTCACATTGAGGCAAAGCAAAAAAACTGGGTGTAGGGAATTTGAAATAAAAACATAATGCTACTGGTGCTCAACAATATTTCTCCACAGATGCTGCTTAGCCTCCTGAGTATTCCTGGCACTTTCTGTGTTTAATAGGTCTCATTATAGACTGTAATTGTTGTAATTGAGATGTATCAGCAGAGCCATCTCCATCATCAAAGACCCCTACCACCCATCGCATCACATATTCTCCATCCTGCCATCTGGGAAGAGGTGCAAAACCAGCAGGATGCTCAGCTTCTTCCCGCAGGTTATAAGACTGATAAATGGACTTTGTCCCCTGCCAAAGTATCGTGCACCAACCACCAACCTGGACACACTGCAGCAGAGCCACTGTCGTGCCGCTGCCGATCGGAACGCCTGTTGATGTTTAGTAGAGTAGAGTGTTAATTTGTTCATGATATATGTATTTTTACTTCTATTTATTTTTTACTGCACACTGAAATGGACACTGGTTGAGGAACGTTTTTTTGTTTCCTCTGGGTATGCGAATACTCAGGAAATGACAATAAATATATACAATACAATACAATACAATTGGTCACTGTAAAATAAGCTTTGCTGAGTTAGTTGAAGCCTTGTTGTAACCTGGGGAGGACCTAACCCTATTGCCAGCATTCTTGTCAAACAATCACTTAACCACTTACTTTTTACTTGTGTGTATTATGCTGTTTGAATTTCAAGCCTACTAGGTTTATGACTGAGCCTTATTTAAAAGAACAAGTAAACTGTGTACATAAAGAAAATTCTGTCATTGTTAACATCATAATTTCACTCCTAAAGATATTTATCCAGAAGTATTACAGGATGGCACAATGTTATGGCATCAAGACAATCATGCACATAGCTCATGGTTAAAGTCGGGTTGACAGTTTCCCAAGGTCGCTGATGGAGGGCTACTCCATTTTTCTTTTCATGTATGTTCAAACAGCTCAACAAGTACACCAATGAGATTGGGTTATATCACCTCATATCCATTTGAGTTCCTTCCGATGTTTACTTTATTGGGTAAACTAAAGGGGTTTTCATTTCACACTTGCACTTTATACAGTCTGTCATTCACAGTTAAAATGGGAAGATAAAAAGCACTATTTAACATTTGTCTTTTTTGACTTTAATATGCTATTCAAATGGTGTTAGCAGATAACTTGGATGATCTTGAGATGCATACACTGGGTGCTATTGAAATTATAGACCCGAGTCAAACAGATCATTGCACTAGAACAATTGCTAATTGTTCCCAGCCTGGAACATCACTTATCCAGTCCCTTAACAGTTGCTGCCTGACCTGCTGAGTTACTCCAGCACTTTGTGTTTTGCTACCAGGCCAGAGAACATGTGTACAACACTGCAGGAGGTTGCTTAAATTTTGAATCATGTTGCAGCTAATAGTTCATCTACTTTGAGTAAATGGGTCCTTTTCAGAATGGCAGGCAGTGACTAGTGGGGTACCGCAAGGCTCAGTGCTGGGACCCCAGCTATTTACAATATATATTAATGATTTGGACGAGGGAATTGAATGCAACATCTCCAAGTTTGCGGATGACATGAAGCTGGGGGGCAGTGTTAGCTGTGAGGAGGATGCTAGGAGGCTGCAAGGTGGATAGGTTGGGTGAGTGGGCAAATGCATGGCAGATGCAAGTATAATGTGGATAAATGTGAGGTTATCCACTTTGGTGGCAAGAATAGGAAAGTAGACTATTATCTGAATGGTGGCCAATTAGAAAAAGGGGAGATGCAATGAGACCTGGGTGTCATGGTACACCAGTCATTGAAAGTAGGCTTGCAGGTGCAGGAGGCAGTGAAGAAAGCGAATGGTATGTTAGCATTCATAGCAAAAGGATTTGAGTATTGGAGCAGGGAGGTTCTACTGCAGTTGTACAGGGCCTTGGTGAGACCACACCTGGAGTATTGCGTACAGTTTTGGTCTCCTAATCTGAGGAAAGACTTTCTTGCCATAGAGGGAGTACAGAGAAGGTACACTAGACTGATTCCTGGGATGGCAGGGCTTTCATATGAAGAAAGACTGGATAGACTCAGCTTGTACTCGCTAGAATTTAGAAGATTGAGGGGGGATCTTATAGAAACTTATAAATTTCTTAAGGGGTTGGACAGGCTAGATGCAGGAAGATTGTTCCTGATGTTGGGGAAGTCCAGAACAAGGGGTCACAGTTTAAGGATAAGGGGGAAGTCTTTTAGGACCGAGATGAGAATTTTATTTCCACACAGAGTGGTGAATCTCTGGAATTCTCTGCCACAGAAAGTAGTTGAGGCCAGTTCATTGGCTATATTTAAGCGGGAGTTAGATGTGGCCCTTGTGGCTAAAGGGATCAGGGGGTATGGAGAGAAGGCAGGTACAGGATACTGAGTTGGATGATCAGCCATGATCATATTGAATGGCAGTGCAGGCTCGAAGGGCCGAATGGCCTACTCCTGCACGTATTTTCTATGTTTCTATGTTTGCTAATTTCTGTATAGATATATGAAAGAAAATCCATCTTCAATCAGAATAGTTTATAATTTGTAGGAAGTAACTTATAAGCATGCATACTTACTGTCACATTTGACAGTAGGTAAGCAGCTAGCATTATTTCCTTTCTTCCCATTCTATGCATTAAGAATAGCAAAAATTATGGACCAACGTTTTTTTGTTCTGAAAGAGCGGGAAGAGAGAACCCCAAATATAACTGAAATTAGAGGCTCAGAAGTAACATGCTTTTTTTTAAAATTTAATTAGAGTACAAACTTTTATAAAAGCACCAAAACATGTGATGACTTGAACAAAGACGTTGAGACTGATTGGAGTTCTGAACAGCAGCATATTCCAGAACTGGAAATAAATGAACATGATACAGGTGTAAGTATACCAATTAACATTATTTGCTACAATGTTTAAGCTTTTTTTCAGTTGTACTGAGTTAATGAAATAAAGTTAGATGCGCATTTAAAGGCCAACTGATTTTCATAACTTTCCACTAACTCATTTTTCTGTCTGACTTAAAAGTATTGATTACCAGCTTCCCAGAGCATCTTTCTCATCACAATCTCTTCATTTAATCTCTGTGCTGAATAATTTGTTACCCTTTGTGATTGCAGCATGGACTGAATGTCTGATCCTCAGTTCTTCAGTATCTATTACTGACTTTTTCTTATTCACCCTCTTCTCTGCAGCCATGAATGATGGAGCAGGCCCATTTGTCTGATGCACTTGTTTCATATGTTTTTAACCAGTCATTCATTTGACCCCACATGCAGCCTTACTTCCTAAGCATTCATTATCAGTAAGATGATTTTTGACTTGATCTCCAATTGCACTCACAACACTTGCTCAGAACATTTACAATACAAAGGTCACAGTAGATCCATTTAGTGCATTGTAAACATGTTAAAAAATAGTGCTAACTAGCTTAATCTCACCGTTCAGTGTTCTTTACCCCCAGATAATAACTAGATTTATACATTGCAAGTACTTTTTAAATATGATAACCTGCCTCTACCATCATCCATATTAAATCTATTTCCTGATCTTCTCTGTAATCCTTCTAACACTATAAATCTCTACCCCCCCCCCCCTGGTTGTTCCTACCATGTCTGCAAATGGGAACAGAAAATCCCATCTCTTGCCATTCTAGATTAAACCCCACTGAGTAGCACTAACAGGGTCATGGTGGCGCAGCGGCAGAGTTACATAGAAACATAGAAAATAGGTGCAGGAGTAAGCCATTCGGCTCTTCGAGCCTGCACCGCCATTCAATATGATCATGGCTGATCATCCAACTCAGTATCCTGTACCTGCCTTCTCTCCATACCCCTGATCCCTTTAGCCACAAGGGCCACATCTAACTCCCTCTTAAATATAGCCAATGAACTGGCCTCAACTACCTTCTGTGGCAGAGAATTCCACAGATTCACCACTCTCTGTGTGAAAAATGTTTTTCTCATCTCGGTCCTAAAAGACTTCCCCCTTATCCTTAAACTGTGACCCCTTGTTCTGGACTTCCCCAACATCGGGAACAATCTTCCTGCATCTAGCCTGTCCAACTCCTTAAGAATTTTGTAAATGAGTTGCTGCCTTAATTCGAATGCAGCGACGGAGTCCTGGGTTCGATACCGACTACGGGTGCTGTCTGTACGGAGTTTGTACATTCTTCCCGTGACCTGCGTGGGTTTTCTCCGAGATCTTCGGTTTCCTCCCACATTCCAAAGACGTACAGGTTTGTAGTTTAATTGGCTTGGTAAATGTAAAAATTGTCCCTAGTGGGTGTAGGATAGTGTTAATGTGCAGGGATCGCTGGTCGGCGCGGACCCGGTGGGCCGAAGGGCCTGTTTCCGCGCTGTATCTCTAAACTAAACTAAACACAACTAAAGTAAACCTCCCCTGTAAGGATGTTGGTGCCCCATCAGTTCAGTTGCAACCTATTCCTCTTGTATAAGTCACCTCTGCCCCAGAAAAGAGCCCAATAGTCCAAAAATCTGAATCCATGTCTCCTGCACCAATTCCTCAGCCACATATTCATCTGTCCTGTCCTATTAAACACGGCACCCGTAATAATCCAGAGATTACCAACCTTGAGGTCCTGCATTTTAATCTTTTGCCTCTCGTTAGTTCTGAACTCTCATTGAGGCAAAGCAAAAAACTGTGGGCGTGGGAAATTTGAAATAAAAACAGATAATGCTGGTGGTTCTCAACAATATTTCTCCATAAATGCTGCTTAGCCTCCTGAGTGTTCCTGGTACTTTCTGTGTTTAATTGGTCTCATTGTAAACTGTAATTCTTCACTGTAAAAAATGCTTTGCTCGGTTAGTTGAAGCCTTGTTGTAACCTGGGGAGGACCTAACCCTATTGCCAGCATTCTTGTCAAACAATCACTTAACCACTTACTTTTTACTTGTGTGTATTATGCTGTTTGAATTTCAAGCCTACTAGGTTTGTGACTGAGCCTTATTTAAAAGAACAAGTAAACTGTGTACATAAAGAAAATACTGTCTTTGACGACATCATAATTTCACTCCTGAAGATATTTATCCAGAAGTATTACAGTATGGCACAATGTTATGGCATCAAGACAATCATGCACATGACATAGCTCATGGTTAAAGTATTGTTGACAGTTTCCCAAGGTCGCTGATGGAGGGCTGCATTTTTCTTTCATGTATGTTCAAATAGCTCAACAAGTACACCAATGAGATTGGGTTATATCACCTCATATCCATTTGAGTTGCTTCCGATGTTTACTTTATTGGGTAAACTAAATGGGTTTTCATTTCACACTTGCACTTTATACAGTCTGTCATTCACAGTTAAAATGGGAAGGTAAAAAGCACTATTTAACATTTGTTTTTTTTTAAACTTTAGGATGCTATTCAAATGCTGTTACCAGATAACTGGGATGATCTTGAGTTGAGTACACTGGGCGCTATTGAGATTATAGATCTGAGTCAAACAGATCATCGCACTAAAACAATTGCCGAAAAGACCAAGGAGATTGAAGAGGTTAGCATCTATAATTATAAATCAGGGAAAGGGCTTTCATTGTGGTGTTACCAAAATTGAATGTGGGCAGGATAAAGGTGGTGCTTCTATTTAAAATGCATGTTTGCATTAATGCCTCGTTACTACTATATTATTGATCATGTGTGCTGCTAGTTATTTGGTCTCTAATTAAAGTTAGTGAAGCGGCCAGGATTCCATATGTTCCATGTGCTCTTAACCACATCACTATTTGTTTGACTGTTTATCTGGACAGTTGCTGTGAGTAAGTTTTCAATCATCCTCAATGTACCAGTATGATAATCTGAACCAAATCTTATTCTTGAATCGCTCATCAGTTGACACATGGCAAATCATTTCCAGTTCTAACCATCATACTGAAAAATGTCCAACGGATAGAAGGTACACAGAAGATCATAAGACAGATCCTAAATAAATGTAGAATTATGAAGACAGATAAGAAAAACAAAAACTTTACAGATTGAAAGGAAACAAACAATAGATATGATTGTTAAGATATGTAAAATGATAAAGGTAATAATACCAGAATACCGAGTCCGCTCCGACTAGAGATCCCCGCATATTAACACTATCCTACACACACTAGGGACAATTTACATTTATACCAAGCCAATTAACCTGCAAACATGTATGTCTTTGGAGTATGAAGAACTTGGAGGAAACCCACGCAGGTCACGGGGAGAACGTACAAACTCTGTACAGACAAGCACCCGTACTTGAACCCGAGGCTCTGGCGCTGTAAGGCAGCAACTCTACTGCTGCGCCACTGAGGTTAAGATAGTAGAAGTAAGAGGCTAAACAAAATATAGTGAATGTAAGTTTGTATGCCCAGTAAAAAAAGAACTGCAGATGCTGGGTTACAAAAAAAGACACCATGCTGGAGTAACTTAGTGGGTCAGGCAAGATCTTTGGAGAACATGGATTGGAGTAGATAAATAGGAGCTTGGATAGCTGACAACTCAACGGTATGAACATTGTATTCTTCAATTTTAGTTAATTGCCAACCATCCCCCCCACCCCCCCTTCGGTCCTGTGCCCCACCTGGACTCGCACCTATTCCTCCACTCTCCCTTCCCTTTCACCTACATTCCTTCCTCTAGCTTCATAATTGACAATTCTTTAATCCTTTTGTCTCACGCCTTCTGTCTTTTTTAGCTCTGGCCTTTGTCCAACCATCTGCCCATCAAAAAAAAACCTCATGTATCCACCTATTACTTGGCAACCTTTGTCCTACCCCTCCCCTCTTTCAACTCCCCACCCCCCCTCCACTACCACCACAATCAGTCAGAAGAAAAGTCCTAACCCGAAACGTCACCTATCCATGTTGCTCCAGCACTGTGTGTCTTTTTCTGAATGCCCACTGTTTGGAACAATGTAGAAAAATATTAGTAACATTTCAAGTATACCTGGATGACAAAGGTGAGGAAAACAAATAAGAATTTCTTTATGAATACTGGCCTTTTCTTTTCCTTCATTGCTAACATGCTTGTATTACTGGAACGAGCAGTGCCTCAACTCCAGGGACTTAAATTTGATCCTTGCCACGTGCTCTGTGACCCAGATTTGATCCTGATCATATTTTCTGACTGCATGTTTTTTCACCGAGTACTACGAATTTCCTTCCAGTTAATCAGCTACTATAAATGACCCCCATGGTGCAGGCAAGTGCCAAAAATTCCATCACAAATTGCTCAGTTTTGAACCAGCTTCTAAGTACAAAATTATTTGGTCAGCTTAGTTCAGAAGAAGATTTATAGGTGTACTTATCAAATTGAACCGCCATTATTACCATGCCCTAGTGTAGTGCTCCTAAGTTATTGAGATTTATGATGCATTATTTCTGTTTGATCTATAACAGCAGCATAGATGAGATGGTTAATTTAGCAGAGCAGATACTAAACTTGTCTGACATTAATTTCAATAAAACACTTTTTAAAACGACGGAAGGAATACAATTTAAATTGTACATCTTCTAAACATAACTATGGGGTGTCAGAATTAAGCTTAGATTAGCCTATTAGGGAGGTAAAATGTGCTTCAAACTCTCAGCATGATATCCATGCCAGCAGCTAAAAATATTTTGTTCAACTAAAGGCTGAAATAGTTTGCTGTGTTAATTTATTTCATTTGTTAAATTAAATCTGTGGAAAAATGAAAAAACATTTTTAATCTGATAGTTATCTTATGAATTCAATTGCATTCCCTTTGTGTGCAAACATTTGCTGATAGATATCATCTACTGAATCGCAACCAACCACAAAGAGTCATACAGCAAGATATCAGGCCCTTGCAATCCAAGTTGCCCCACCTATACTAGTCCCACCAAGCCACGTTTGGCCCATATCCCTGTAAACCTTTCCTATCCATCTACCTGTCCAAGTGTCTTAAGTATTGTTTACAGTACCTGCCTCCTCTGACAGTGTGTTCCATATACCCACTACCCTCTGTTTGAAAAGGTTGCCCCTCGGATTCCTATTAAATCTTAAAACATACAGGGTTGTAGGTTAATTGGCTTCGGTAAAAATTGTAAATTGTTGCTTGTGTGTAGGATAGTGCTAGTGTGAGCGGCCACAGATGGCATTGCGAATGGCGAGCACTCTTTATGGTCGAGTCCCTCTGTCGTAAAAGAATCAATTATGCTCTCAATCTTCTAACTGTTTCGCAAAGACAATACAGTAAACCTTTGTTTTAATGACCCCCTCATACGTAGAGATAGTTGAAAGCTACAAACTCCCAGCAGTAAATATCACCAGCAACTTGTCCTGGACCACCCATATTGAATCAATGGCCAAGAAAGCACACCAATGCCTCTACTTCCTTAGACGGCTTAGGAAGTTTGGCATGTCCCCAATAACTCTCACCAACTTCTACAATTACGCCGTAGAAAGCATTTTATCAGGGTGCCTCACAGCGTGGTTTGGGAACAGCTCCATCGCAGAAAATTGTGCGTGCAGTCCAGACCATCACACAAACCAGCCTCCCTTCCATTGACTCCATTTATACCTCGCGCTGCCTCTGCAAAGTCACCAGCATAATCAAGGGCAAATCACACCCTGGCTACTCCCTCTTCTCCCCTCTCCCATCAGGCCAGAGGTATAGAAATGTGAAAACACACGTACAGATTCAGGGACAAATTCTTCCCAGTTCTATAGCAACTGAACCATCCTACCAACAACAAGAGAGCAGTCCTGAGCTAATAACAACCTCATTGGAGACCTTCAGGCTATCAGGCTTACTGGACTTTATCTTGCACTAAACGTTATTCACGTAATTCCCTTTATCATGTACCTGTACACTGTTGATGGCTCGATTGTAATCATGTATTGTCTTTCCACTGACTGGTTAGCAAGGAACAAATGCTTTTCACTGTACCTCAGTATACGTAACAATAAACTAAACTCAAAGTCAAAAATTCATATGTCGGATATAGAGGACGGACCTGCCGATCCATCCCTGGCTCGCACCAGCAAGCCCATCTTCACCCACTGAAAGGACACAAAGTGCTGGAGTAATTCAGCAGGTCAGGATCTCTGGAGAATACGGATAGGTGACGTTGGGGCCTTTCCTCAGACTGATTCAGTCAGCAGAGTTACTCCAGCACTTTGGCACCTAGTTTTAAAGTGAGACGACAAAATGCTAGCGAGCCCTTTTTCACAGACTCACACGGCTGTTGTTGCGGCTCACGGTGGTGGGAGAGAAGGGGGCGGATATGGGCGAGGGTTGGGGGAGGGGGGGTAACAGGAGGTGGCGGCGACCCGAAGTAAGCGCTGTCCCTGGGTCTACAATGTGGGCCGCAACAACAGCCATGTCACCGTAATGTGTGGTGGGTGAAGAAAGGCTCGTTGGTGAATCTTGCGTGTTCTGAGTGGAGTTGGTAGTTGGGGCACACACTGGTGAGATGGTGGGAGCTGGGGATGGGTCGGCAGGTTATTCCATTCACATTCAGTTTACATTTTATATTTGTTTTATTGAAGTTTCTGGCAGTCCTTGGTCATAAGGAATAGGAGTAGAATTAGCCATTCAGCATTCAATCATGGCTGTTCGATCTCTCCCCCCTAACCCCATTCTCCTGCGTTCTCCCCATAACCTCTGACAACTGTACTGATCAAGAATCTATCTATCTCTGCCTTCAAAATGTCCACTGACTTGGCCTCCACAGCCTTCTGTGGCAAAAAATTCCACAGATTCACCACCCTCTGACGTTAGAGACACGGGAGGAGTGTAATTAGCGGGCCAGGGCTATATTGTCGTTTCATTATCACATGACCTCCGTTGGTCTGGAAAAACGGATAATCCACAAAGGCTCTGGAACTGAGGGTGCTGGAAAATCAGTGTTCAACCTGTACTTGTACCCCTGCTGACTATCCCTAATCAGTCCTCACTTTTCCAAATGAAAAGACATACTCTCTCAATATTCCTTCCAATACCTTACCCATCATAGATTTGTGGCAGTAGAAATCTGAATATTTTTTTAGACTCGTGTATATGATGCAAGTTGAATGTAGATGTAATTTGATTTTTACATAATTTTATCAGTATTGTCATTTTGGGATACAATTGAAAACTGCTATACAAAACTGCCACTCAGATTTATGCACTCCGTGTGAAGTGCAGGCATTAATTATGGAATCCATGGCTGCATGGAATGTGTGTGCACGTACTCCTGCAGGAAATGATTAACTTCTATAACTTGTATTTAAATGAGTTTGACAGTAGGAAATAATCGTTTGAAATATAGTTAGCTGAAGTTTGTTTAATGAAGCTGATAGTTTTTTTTAATATTTTAGATAAATTTGCGAAGGAGTAGAAGTAAATGGGGATCACTCCTAACTTTAGCACCAACAGTAAATTTGAGAAGATCACTATTGAAAGTGAAAGTAAAAATTTATTCTCAGAATATCAGGAAAACACTGCTGTGCAGTTGAAAATAAATGTAACCTAGTGTGTAAAATTGCAATCATTTTATTCTGTCTGCATTCTGTCAGAAATGTGTTCTCTTTTTTTCCAATAGGTTTTTGTTCTTGGTAGAAATGTGACTTCAGCATGCAATTTGCACTAATTATGTGGGCGGTTGTATAAGCCTTTTGTTGGTTTTCAAAAATGTTCACTCACTGGTCTGAAAAATGACAGCGGTTGTATACCATGGTATAACCAATTTCTGCTAATACTGATTCTTGTGGAAGGGCCGATTACATTCAAATTGCATTTTATCTCGGGTTGCTTCGTTGTGTTCTATAGCCTCATTGCTTAGTCTACACAATATTCACATTTAAGATTGAGTTTTCCTTGCACTTACAGCCACATATCTGGATGCAAAACCAACTCCCATTAGGTATTTGCCATTGGAACTTGGGTTTCAAATTTACTACAGCAGCCATGGTAACCACATAGGAGGAAGCACAGAAAGGTCTATCTACCCATGGTTTACAAGAACCTAAATAGCAATCAGTCTTAAGAAGGGTCCCGATTTGAAACCTTGTTTGTCTATTCCCTTCACAAATGCTGCCTGACCCGCTGAGTTTCTCCAGCACTTTTTTGTTACTCAGTAATGCCTATGTGGTGCATATGTTCTTCTAAGCACTGAATTCTGATCTTATTACAAAGTGCCAGCGACTTCATGTCATTGCTGTTGATAAGTTCAGTTTTATATCCAAAACCAGGGAAACATCACAGTATGACTTCAGAAACGCACAACATTTTTAATGAGGATTGTATTGAGCATCATAACTTCTCATGCTGCACTATTTTAACTAGGACAAATTAATTTTTGGGCTTCTACAAAATTAGATTGAGATGTACTTCTAATTACACCTATCTGTCAATTACATGTCTGTTTACTGAGTTCTGAGGAAAAATGTGTGCTCTGCCAAAAGGGCCTCTTCTTGTGCTAAACTGTTCTATGTTAACACCCTTGAGCTTAATGGCTCTGCCTCACGGTGTTGCGTTCATTGTCGGTGAAGCGCGGCGTCGCCGGAAGAGGGGACCGCACGTCAACCCCGAGAGCGCCGAGTACGGCCGGTCCCACGAGCTTGCGGTGTTATAGAAAATAAAGCAAGCGGGTTATGGCGGCGGTAGTGCTGATCGCGACGCCCGTGCCGCACACGTGCCTCACTGGCGGAGGCTGTGGCGGTGAGAGTTCCACTCACGGCGCTCGTGCCACACTGGTGGCTGGCGGTGAAATTATTTTTCAACAGTGTTGACTTTTTGTGAGCACCGTGCGGTGTTGGGACCAACGCCGCACGGCCTCGGCGGCGGATGTTTGACCGAACCCGCGGTCTCTGGAGGTCCACGAGCGGTAGATACTTCCTGTATCACCGCCAATGACCGCAGACTCGTGAGACAGGCCTTTAAGTATTAAGCTCCTACTGGTTAGAATACAACATTGTAGCAATTTATTTTCTCTTGTTGAAAGTTCTTTCAAACTTCTATGAAGTCTCATCTCGCATTGTCCAAGATTCAGTCTATCTAAATCGAATTTCAGTCGATAACATAGGCTGGCCTTCCACATGGATTCTTTTTCTTGCATTTGGCAATGTCACTATTGAAATTGAATTAAGCATCACAACATTTTAACTAAATGTGTAGGAAAGAATTGCACAAGCTGGTTTACACCAAAGATAGACACAAAATGGTGGAGTAACTCAGCGGGACAGACAGCATCTCTGGAGAGAAGGAATGGGTGACATTTCGCGTCAAGACCCTTCTTCAGGCAGATTCAGAGAGGGAAACTAGAGATATGGAAGGGTACAAAGAAAATGTAAGGTGTGAAAAGGACCCTTCCCCACCCTGGTCGTCGTGCTAGTTTTAAGGGTTCAAAGGGTATTTTATTATCACGTGTACCAATTAAGGTACAATGATACTCTATTTACCATACAGCCATACTAAAAAAAAGCATCGACACACAACTACATAAAACTTAACATAAACATTCACCACAGCGGATTCCTCACTGTGATGGAAGGCAATAAAGTCTAAGCTTCTTCACTCTTTATTCTCCCGTGGCGGGGCAGTCGAACCATCCGCAGTCGGGGCGATCGAAGCTCCCACAGCCGGCGATAGAAGCCTTTGCGTCGGGGTGGTCGAAGCTCCCATGATCGGGGTGGTCGAAGCTCCTGCGGCTTGGAGCTCCCAAAGTCGGTCCACGATGTTAAGTCCGCAGGCTCCCGCTGTTGGAACTCCAAAGGTCGATCCCCAACAGGGGCCGCCAGCTCCACGATGTTGTCCACAGGCTCCCGCGGTTGGCGCTCCCAAAGTCGATCCCCAGCAAGGGGCTGCCAGTCATTCGATGTTAGGCCGCAGTGTGGACGGAGATATGATAGGGAAAAAATTGCATCTCCGTCGAGGTAAGAGATTTTAAAAAGTTTCTCCCAACCCCCACCCCCAATCCCCAGATAAAACAAAGCTAAAGAATACTAAACCATACATTTAACACATACTAAAAAACAACAAAGAAGAAAAGGACGGGGCAGATTGTTGGCTAGGCAGCCATTGTGGCGCCAACCAGTGGATCATTCTGTTGAGTTTCTCTGTATACTCCTTATCACCTATCCCACAGCCAACAATGGCCTATTGTGTACCACGCATTTCCTTGGTTATCGTTGCTTTTCGTATATCTTCCATTCATTACTCCTAAGTATCATCTATATCTCTTGCTCCCTTTTCCCCTGATTCTCAGTCCAAAGAAGGGTCTCGACCCGAAACATCACCTATTCCTTTTCTCCAGGGATGTTGCCTGACTCACTGAGTTTCTCCAGCCTTTTGTGTCTGTGTTCGGTTTAAACCAGCATCTGCAGTCCTTCCTACACAATAAGCAACAGGGTTTTCTTTGTCCCTACATAGTCAGAGAAGCTCCTCAAATAAAAACTGAAGCTTCCATAAAATGTGGTCTCTAATCAGTGTCAGAAAATGCCAGCTGGCAGGCAAGAAAATGGGATAGATCAACTTGCTGCAATTTAGCTAACACACAGAAGATGTAGTACAGAGCCTTCGTACAATCATATTATACAAATACAACACAGAAACACTTTCAGTCTACCTCATCCATATATATGTATCGAGTTTGTTTTCGGTAGGAGAAGGTGTGGTTGAATGAGCAGAATAAAGGGATAATCAGCATTGCGTTGCTTCTGAAATACTTTCTCACAATTTTGATAGAATTTTTTACGAAGTTGCTTGGATTGCAACATTTCAATAATGAGAGATTGGGATAGGCTATGCTTTTTGCTGGTGCAGAGAGAATTCTGGAGCTTGGAGGTAAAGTGGGATAACATTGAACTAGTACGAACGGGTGATCGTTGGTTCGCGTGGACATGATGGGCTGAAGGGCCTGTTTCCCAAGCTGTATCTCTAAACTAAGCTAAATTAAACTTGTCTTTAATAGGCTGACCAAATGGGTTAACATGGGCAGTTACAAAGACTTTATGCATCTTTGTCTGTGTAACGTGATGATAATGATAAGGTTGTGGGACATGCGCAGCACTCCACGGTATATGAATAAAACAACAGAAAACTGCCAAAATAGTGGCGGGCAGAAGTAGCCTGTTCTGATACAGAAAGTATGAGTTATCAGAATTAAATTATATTTAATTGTTTGCATTCAATGATACATTATAATTCCACAAAACCTTCTTGATTTTTTGGAGTTGCTAATACTCATTTTTCTTTTCTTCTTGGTCCTTTCCAATCCCACTGGCTTTGGTTGCTCTTTCACTTCACATTGAGAGTTCCTTTGGTATTTCCTTGCTCCTCTGTGTGTCTGTAAAGGTTTTCGATTTGGGTTAGTTTATTGTCATATTCATCAGGGTATAATGAAATTCCTAGTACACATGAAACTCACAAAGTAAATAGTATACATAGAGTAATGATAAATACAATAATAAATATGACATGTGCAAAACAGCATAATGGTGCTGCATTCCCAGGTGATTTATCAAAGATAAATGAGCATATAATCAGAGCATATATTCAAAGATTAGATCATATATTCAGAGATTAATTTTAAGACCAGTGCTGTTGTTCGACATGAGCTGAATGATTGTTTTATAGCAATGCTGTGAAGACAAATTATGATGTTCAGTATTTGAAATCTCTGATCAACAGTAGAACCATTAAAATTTGACAGTGTAATGTCTTGAACTCTTGACAGAGCTGCTGAAGGAGACCATTATTATCCTACATACTGGTTTAAACATTTTGAGAAAAATGTCACATGATTTATTCAGTGGCTGAAAAATAAGCTGAAAAAACTCAAAAGTTATTCATGGTGACAAAGAAATGGTGCCAAAACAGTTCAGCTTTATTTTACCCAAGGACATGCTAAGTATTTTTTAATAAAATATGACATTTTACGATTTCTAACAGAAACTATGTAAACGCAATTTTGTGCAGAATTTTTAAGAAACATTCATGTTTTGTATTGCATTTCTCAATCTGAATGATTGTAATTCTATTACAGTGAATAAGCATTAAAAACAATGTAAATTAAAAATAATTAACTGTTAAAAATGCAAATCCTGCAGATTGAGAAATGTAGGAGAATTGTGTGACAGAAATAACCAGACAGATGGAAAAAGAGATACAGAATCAAAAACGTTATTAAAATCTGTAGCAATCTATTGTCTTGCCATGAGGAGCTGGAGTTTAGAACAATGAGGAAGTGTTGAACAAGAGGACATAGTTACAAATTAGGGATGGACGTTTAAAATTGTCATACATGGGGAAAGTCCTGTTGCCTATGGTACACTCGCAGCAAATGAGCATTCCTATTTTTGTTTATAGCCATAGCCTCATTTAAACCTCATAGAAAATCATTCCCATAAATTACCCCTTGTATAGTTAAGGGCCTGTCCCACTTGGCCGTCATTTACGCGACAGGCCGGTCGTGACTGTCGCGCGCGTCATCACGCATCTTCATGCGTTAGCACAGCCGTCTGGAGCGCGTGACGTCATTTGAATACCCAGTTTATGATATTTACCCAGTTTATGATATTTATGGTGATTTTCTAAAATGTTCCAGTTTCTTGAGTGATGCTAGCAATTGGAAAACTGCAGATGTAATGCCCCTATTCAAAAAAAGAGGTGAATGAAAAGTAACAAGCTGCAGGCCAAATTAATCTGCAGGACGGAACTGCAGATGCTGGTTTAAATTAAAGATAGACAAAATTCAGGAGTAACTCGGCGGCACAGGCAGCATGTCTGGAGAGAAGGAATGGATGATGTTTCGGGTCGAGACTTCTTCAGTCTGAAGAAGAGTCTCAACCCGAAACGTCACCCATTGCTTCTCTCCAGAGATGCTGCCAGTCCCGCTGAATTACTCCAGCATTTTGTATTGCTTATCTGGTTTGCTCTTCCATTTCTACCAACTGCACCCCTTCTCATGTCATTCGTTCATCCAGCTGTAGGAGATACAACATTTGTCTTTTTAACCTCTTCCTTACCCACAATCCAGGGACCCAAGCAGTCATTGCAAGTGAAGCATCAATTCACTTTTGCACTTTCCAGTTTAGTGTATTTTGGTGTTCACCACGTAGTTTTCTCTACGAAACGGTGCAAATTTTTAAATTGCGCGCGCTTATATCCATGACGCGTAAAAGGCGTCATGGATATGGCCGGCGCGCGGCGGCGCATGGTTACGCACGGTGACGTAATCATGCGTCACCACGCGCTACACGCACGAGGTCAGGACGCCTGCGTGCAACCGCAATATGCCCGCGTGCGTACGCGATACGTCACGCCGGAGGCGCGCGAAGATTCTGTGCCCCACAAAATCCTGGAGCGCCGCGATATCGCGCGCAACTTCATACCCCTTCGCGCGACCGGCCCGCGCAGCCCACACGCTACCCATGCGTCTCAATGCGACGATAGAGGGTAACATGTCGTCAAGGTCTCCTGAAATATTTGTGTCTGTCTGGAAGTCACTCAATTTTGCCAGTATTCTTTTGAGGTGCACTCTTGTGACCACCTCTAGAAACTACTTCTCATGAAGCATTTAGCCTCCTGGATTGACCAAAGTGATGTCAGCTGTCGCTCACGCTCCAAAACCTAGAGTTCAAGCACCTTCAGCTAAAAACATCTTGCATTATTTTTGCAATCCAAGCCGGGGAAGCCCATTGGAGTTCTCTCAAGCCACAGGATGTGTATTCCTCAGTTCTGATGTGCCCTGCCATGTCTAGATTTATAAGTTTTAATGTGCTGAATTGCCTCCATTATCAAAATCCTGAATGTTGCACTTTGTGGAAGCAGCAATTCATGGAATTTGAATCTTGCTTTCCACCTCATCATGAATGCTTACACATGTAAGGAAGAGGTCAGCATTCCTTGGAATATCACCATGTTCATAAGTTTGATTGTTTCCTATACTAATCTTGCAGAATATCGCATGCAGTTCCAGAGCAGATACAGTTTGGTCTAGTCCATTAGTATTGGGGAAATACTTTACCTGGGTGGATTTCTTCACTTTCCACAGTGAATCTTTCCCTTTCTACAGATGCTGCCAGGTGTTTCCTGCTTTTTCTGTTTTTGTTTTATTACCAGGATGTTGAGTTCCCAGTAAAGCAGTGTCAACTTTGTGTTCTGCAAACAGCTGCATATCAGGGAAGCAGAGGACAGAATGAATAACTAAATGTCTTTGAAGAATAATGTGAAATGCCTAGGCAGTTGCTTACAGGTTAGGTTAATTTAGAGATACAGTGTGGAAACAGGCCCTTCAGCCCACCAAGTCCGCAGCGATCCCTGCACATTAACACTATCTTACACACACTAGGGACAATTTACATTTAAAACAAGCCAATTAACCTACAAACCTGTACATCTTTGGAGTGGGAGGAAACCCGCGCGGTCGCAGGGAGAACGTACAAGCTCCATACAGACAGCACCCGTAGTTTGGATCGAACCCGAGTTTCCGGCATTGCAAGCGCTGTAAGGCAGCAACTCTACTGCTTTGCCACTGTGCCGCCCGTTTTTTATTAGGTCATTGATTAGCAAGCACAAAATATGTAAAATTGCAGTCAAAATTACAAATTTTAAAAAGAAAAAATTAAATAAAATTGCTTTATTGTGACTGGATTTTCAGAGCTCTTCCTTGTTCAATTTGTCAAAACAAGCTTCATTCAAGTACCAGAGGAAGTAAGAAAGGTTTGAGTTTCAAGAAAAAGCAAACTGGTCTTGGGCACGTCAACCTGGAAATGAAACAATTGACAGATGATATAATGCAGGTGAAAAATGTAGTATATAGTAAAACAGGTTTTTCTGGAAGGTCATTTTTATTCAAACTATATAGGGGTAAGAGGAGAGACATGGGTTCAAAGTAGAATTATTATCATTATTGTACAATCTATTATAGTTATGGTGAGAATAAAATTCTAAAAATAGAATTTTAATCCATGGATTCTTGCACAATCCACTTGTGTCCCATAAACCTTGTGAACCTAAACATGATTCTTCTGGTGGATTTTTTTTTTTACAACTGCGTACCTTCGTGTGTGGCCTGTGCAAGAGATAAAAAGATTGTGCCTACACTGTAAATTCAAAATTAACCTAAGGAAATTAAAATCTATTCTATTTCATCTGTGCCCTTCCTGTTGGGGGTGGGACAAGAAGTCATCCATGACAGAGATTGAATTTTAGGATATGAGTTTGTTATTTTAGTCGTCTTATTAATGAGGCAAACAATATTTCTAAAAAGCAACTTTTACTCTTGAGTGGAAATATCTGATTTATTAATAAAAAATGCTGAACGGTTGCTATGTTGCTTTTATCCAGTTCTGTTAACCTTTCAAATCTTTGGGTGTTGTAATTTAGTTGAAAATGTGATAAATGAGGAAGCATTATCCTTCACTAGCACATCTGCTTAGCTGCAGACAATTGGAGCAAAACCACCCACAATGTTGTCTCCTAGGGCCAACATGATGGTGTTAGGATGCTGTAATTGTATATAGATTGGTTAGATACCTTCCTGCTGTATTCACACAGGTTTCTAGTCATGCCTAGTATTTTGTTTTTAAAAAAATCCTGATGCGGTGATCTCCAGATATCAAGATGTATATAAAGTAATTAAATTAAAAACAAATTGAAAATAGTGATTGGAGGATTATTTTGTTATGAATTGCCTCTGATTCATGAGGATTAAAATAACTCTGAGCTGCTCGTTAACTTGTATGTGGAAAATGTATTTTTGGATAAAGGTACAGTGGTCTGGGACAAGATACAACTGATTAATGAAGATGATACCAGATATAGGTGGTCTCTGAGAAAAGGTTTATTAGAAATGAATTATGAGAAATGGTACATTAAGGGAGAATTTGATGGATCCATTCCAAATAATGAAAAGAAAAAAACAGGTAAAGATAGATCTTATAATGTACCTATGTTATAAATTCTGACATCAAATCCGTATAGTTTATTACATGTACCGAGGTACAATGAAAAGCTTTTGTTGCTTGCTAACCAGTCTGTGGAAAGACAATACATAATTACAATCGAGCCATTCACAGTGTAAAGAATATGCAGGAAGTTTAAGCAAAACCAAGGTAGATGTGATCACCATTAACGGTGTAGTATGCCATTTTAAAACGTGCAACAAAGTGCAATATTTTAATGACTTTTTAACAGCAAAAATAGTTGTTAAATATCCAGCATTCTCATTAATTCACTGAGGTATGATAATTATTCCAAAGATGTTTGGAAGGGCAAAAAATCACTACTTGTGCATAGGTGTATAATCGTTACACATTACACATTACAGTTTCTCGTTGTAATGTTGGCGAATGGTGAAGGTATTACAACTTTGTGATCAAAACGGCATAAGTCTGAAGAAGGGTCTCAACCCAAAACATCATCCATTCCTTCTCTCTGGAGATACTGCCTGTCCCAGAGTTACTCCAACTTTTTTAAAGGTTGTTTTGAATAGGGAGAACGCTGGACCTTATGGGAAAGTACTGAATTGGAGTAGGGCAAACAGCAAACTTTATTAGTCAGGAGCTCGGGATGGTACACTGGGACTGATTGTAACTTACACCTGCTAAGTCTACTTATGGAAGTTATTTAAAGACCAGTTGATTGAAGTTCAGAACCGCGTGTTCCAGTGAGGAGGAGGGATAAGGATGGCAAAGTAAGGGATCCTTGGATAACCAAAGAGGTTGTACATTTGGTCAAAAAGAAAAAGGAAGCGCATGTAAGTTTTAGGAGGATGGAATCAGACAGGGGCTTTGAGGAATATCATGAAAGGAGGAAGGAAATCAAAAGCAGGTGATTAGAAAGGCCAAAAGGGGCCACAAAATGGCTTTGGCAAGTCAGTTTATAGAAAATCCAGGCTTTTTATACATATGTTAAAAACAAGGTCTTCTTCACCATCTATCTATCTGTACTGTCATATCTCGAGATCCATGGACTTTAACAGAGGGATCTAGGTGTAGCTCAATTGTCCCTGGGGCCCACGCATTCATACCATAAAAATGCTAAGTGCATCATCTCACACTTTAACGCACATTAAATTCCATCTGCCATTGCTACGCCCAATTTACCAGTTAATCGATATTGTTCCATAAAAGCTTAAGATTTTGATTTTGTGTCACACAGGAGATCCAAATTAGGAAAATGTATATTTGAAAGAAAGGGAGAAAAATACAATGATGCAAATGTTCTCTGTCACTTCCTAAATTTATTTCAATCTTTTCGAATTCTTTATTCGTTCATTTAGAGATATTAGGCGAAAACAGGCTCATCGGACCACTGAGTCTGTGCCGACCAGCTATCACCGTGTACATTAACCTACACACACTAGGGACAATTTTACAACTTACCAAAGTCAATTAACCTACAAACATATACATCTTTGAGTGTGGGAGGAAACCGGTGCACTCGGAGAGAACCCACGCGGTCACAGGGAGAACGTACAAACTCCGTACAGACAGCACCCGTAGTCAAAATTTAACCAGGTTCTCTGGCGTGTAACTCTACTTTTGCGCCACTGTGAGGTATTATAATTTTCTAAACCCAAAGTGGTTTCATGTTTGAGCAAATCATTTTTCATACATGAAAATAGTGGTATCAGTTTATTATATACTGTTTTCTTTATACGTATTTGATTTAAAGATAATTTTTAATTGCAAGGAATTTAACTTTGTGCTTTTTTAGCTGAAAATGTTTGAATGATGTGCTGCAGGTTTATAGAAGTTTAGAAAGAATCCAATATGCTGGCGGAACAATTTTAGAAACATTTAAAGGCAGCCAAAAGTACAAGTGGCTATTAAGTAAATATTTGATTTTTTTAGAATTTCAGTACTCTTGATTCGGTTTTAAAAATAATTGCTTTCCAGTGTCTAGAAGAAAGTCTTAAATAACTTCCGCAGAGACTGCCAGCGATGTTGGCAGATAAACTGTGAGGTTTGTTGTTCTAATTATATTTTAGTTGATTCTGGTAGGCCACAGTACAAATAGCTAATTTAGGTTTAAAGCACATGTGGTTTGATTGACAAATAACAGCAAAGAGGGTTATTTTATTCCAGAATAAATTCACTTCAATGACTAAGACATTTATGTTTTGCAAGAAAAGAATAACTACCAAGAAAAGAGCATTTTTATAAAAAGTGATGGACTATCAAGGTTATTTAACCAACATGAACATTACAGCAGGAGATACAGGAAAAGTAGTTAAATAATTTGTTCTGTGGGCTGTAGCGAACAATTCACAACGTAGCACAATAATGTTTTACATAAGGCAAGTTTAAAAGGAAAGGTTAACCTAGAAAGAGCATTACCATTCTTTAGTTTATATTTTTGTCCAATTCTAACGCTTTCCCAAAGTTTTTTATGAATCAATGTTTTTCAGTGTTTGTTAACTACATTTTTTATTGCATCCTAATTAAATCCTTTTTTTAAAACGAATTTTTCAGGAAATGAAAACCTCATGTTTTCAAAACAAATTGGACAGTTATTATTTGCAATGCCATTGGTCAAGAACCACATAATTCTAGTACTTTTCACCAGGGAACACTTGAGTACTGTTTGGAAGTGAAGCAGTTTATGATTCAAAATTATGCAACGTGTGTGGTCTGCAACAAAGCATTACATTTTACTGGTTGCTTCGTGATTCATAATATTCCATATATTATTTGGGGTTATAATGCACCAACGTTATTTCTCATCTTTGCTTTTTTATTTTACTCCATAAATTAGTGAAGTAAATTTATTCATTTTAGTTAGTCTGGGTAACTTGGATTCCAAATTTGAAACCATTTTCCCCATCCTCTGAGATGAAACTTGATCTGGACAAACTCTAGGTACTTTTTTGCAGGTGTCGGAATTGGTCAGAAACCTGTGTTTTGTTTGGATTGCTCCTTGTGTATAAAAAGAAGGTAGGCACAAGAGGAGTGACTATTTTGGGAGATGCTGTGTGTTGAGATGAATGCTGTGTTTGAGAATAAGTATGGAGGCTTTGACTCGAGGGGATTGCGATGAGGAGGCTGAAGGTGACGGCAAGGGTGACATATTTAATTATGTGACATTTTTATTCAGTCTAAGTGCAATTGTGATGGCAATTAAGGCATTGGTATTCTCTTCCTACATGATGTGGGAAGTCAGAGACATTTCCAGTCTGGGTGAGGGCTATACTTGGGGGAGGTGCATCCAGCAGCAGCTCCTGACTGACTCCGTGATGGAACTGGAGGTGCAGCTAGATTAACCTAGGGATGGTCCCGGAGACGGAGAGCTTCATAGATAAAAGTAACAGTGAGGTGGTCACCCCTGAGGTGCAGGCAGAAAATAGATGAGTGACTATCAAAGGGTAAAGATTGTAGGCAGAGAGTGCAAGAATCCGCGGTGGCCATTCCCCTCAAACAAGCATAATATTTTGGATACTGTTGGCGGGGATGACCATTCAGAGGAGAACAGCAACAGCAGTCAGGTCGTGGCTCTGTGGCACAGCAAGAAAGGGTGAAGTCAGACAACAGAGGACCATCGTGATGAGTGTCTTCAAAGTCATGGGGGCAGACAGGAGGTTCAGTGGCTACAAGTGGGACTCTAGGATGGTGTAATGCCTCCCTGGTGCCAAGGTCCAAGAAGTGTCTGAGCGGTTGTAGAACATTCTCAACGGTGGGGGGGTCAGCGGCGAGAAGTCATTGTGCACGTTGACAGAAATCACTTGGGTAGGAAAAAGGTTGAGGTCCTCCAGAATGAATATAGGGAGTTGGGTAAAAGGTGAAAAATCAGGATCTGAATTGTAGAAATCTCCAGATTACTCCCAGTGCTATGAGCTAGTGAGGGCAACAATAGACAGTAAGAACACATTGGTGGTTGAGTCATACTTGTATAAAGGACATGGAGGTGATCTATCCCAGGCATCAATGCAGAAGTTCTTCACGGCAATATACTAGGCTTGACAATCTCTAAATGCTTCATTAATGGCATTCCTGCCATCAAATGTCAGAAGTGGAGATGTTTTCAGAAGAGTGTGTGAGGCTCAATTCTATTTGCTGCTTCTCATTGCTGCTGATGCCTGCATTCAACAAGAGCTAAACATTCAAATGTGGTCTGATAAATGACTAGTAAACTTTGCATCACAAATACCAAGCCATAACCATCACCAATTACTCTTAACATCGAATGTCAATATACCATTGTGTAATTCCACCACCATCAATCTCTAGGAGGTCACCAGAAATTCAACTGGACCAGGGACATAAATACCATGGTAGAAAAGCAGGTCTGCCTGGTATCATGTGGTAAGTGTCTCACTTCCCTAGCATCCAAAGGCCTTTCTACCTTCTTCAAACACAGATCAGGAGTATGATAGAATATTCCTTATTTGTCTGAATGAATGCTGTGCCAATAACTCTAAAACAGCTCTGTGGCATCCTGCACATAGCAGCCCACTTTATTCGCACCCCAAGTACCCTGAACATTAATTCCCTCCACTGGCACACAGTGACTGCAGTTGGTAACAACACCAAAATGCATTTCAGTGACTGGCTCACACTGCTCCAACAGTATCTCATAAATCTATGGCCTCTGCTCCATAAAGGACAAGGGCACCCCCACTTGCAGTTTCTCCTTTACGTCACACAGCATTCTGACTTAGCAACAAATTGCAAATCCTTGATTATTTCTGGGCCTAAACCCTGTAACTTCCTGTAGCTCTGAGAGCACCTTCACCAGAAGGGCTTGAGTAGTTCAAGTAGTGAGTCAAACAATCTCTCAAGGCTTTTAGGAATGGTCAATAAATACTGTACAAGGCTCTGGAAAATTAGTTTATGAAAATGGGTTGCGAACTGTTAAGTTATAGTTTTCATTGACAGCCCTTGGACTATACTATTCCTACTGTTCTAAGCAAAAATGTAAACAGTTACCAGCTCCACAGGTCTACATTTTAATGCATTTTAAAACAATGCAAAAATATTTATTGATAATGCATTTACAGGGCCTCCATATTTTTCTGTAAGGCAGAACCCTTTTTACCCCTGGCTGGCAGCTCCATAGAGAGTGTCGGCATTGCCCTCGTCACAGGTCAGCGCATTTCTGTCTTCCACACCTGCACCATGCAATAAAAGTTATTGACAAGCTGGAGGTTGGTGCCTCGGATTTACTGCTCCGCAGCTGAATTCACCACCGAGTCCAGTGGCAAAACATGCATATACTCAGTTGGGGAGCAGGGTGCACTTAATTTGAATGGGATCACTGATCTTGATTTAAAAAGCTAAGTGCAGGTAATTGCTTTGTTTATTTTACTTGATCTTTGTTTTCAATTTATTTTGAGTTATTTGTTTTTAGGTACATTTATTTTTTAATGTTATTAATTATTTAAATATTTTTTAGCTGTTTTTTTTATGCCCCTGATTATTAAAGAGATTTAAGGACAGTCAAAGGGTCTTTGACAGTTGTGAGCTTCATGGGGCATGCAGTAGCCAGGCCTTGGGGCCAATTATTACCATCGAGATGTAAAAGTGCTGCTACAAGAATACCGTAGGGAGCAAGCACAGGCAGCTGATCAGATTGATGAATGGTCATCAAACTGAAATGTTAACTCTGTTTCTCTTTAACTAACCAATTACTTGAATTTTAGGAGGCATTGCATCCTTAAAGAAACATTCATATGCTTCTGACTTACCTGGAAAAAACATTTACATTTACAGGGTATTTTAATTAAAATGTGCTGCACAAAATTACACATCATAGAATTTTTATTGTGAATGTAATTCAAAAACGTATTACATTATGTTACACTAAAGTAATAACATTTATATTGCTACTCTTTTTACTTTCAGGTTTATGGACAAGACTGTGAAACGTTTGGCATGGTTGTTCAAATGCTCATTGCCAAAGACCCATCGTTGGAAAACACAATACAATTTGCACTCAGAGAAAATTTGCGTGAAATAGGAGAACGTTGCATTGAAGAACTCAGAACGTTCATCACCCAGTATGATTCTGCTCCTGGAGAGCATTTAGGAAGATTATAAATCCATGACTTGGGCTCCTGTTAATTCTTCTGCTTTTGTTGAAAGTCATTTTTGTTACAAACTATAATCAATTAATTAACATTAATTTGAATCTAGCAACACAAGCCTATGCTGGTGTAAACTGATTTCATCTACTGTTTGAATATCTTTAAACTTACTATCTTTATGATGGAAGTGCAAATTATGTTTAAAATGTATGGTGAACATAGAAACATATCCATATTGATCTCGGGAATCTATTCCTTACATAATGGTGTCCATAATCGGGGTGTATTTCAGAGATCAGTATGGATTGGTGGCTAAATGGATGGTTTTTTTTGGTGTATGTAAACCATGTAATATATTCCCAATGGAGAAACTTAAAAGAATATCCCAGGCTTGGGTTCTACAGTTTGGTCTTACTGTTTATGCAAGATTGTTACCAGCCCATCTGGTAAAACAAAATGATTTGAGATACTTTATTTCGAGCTCACCATGTGGGAACTAACAAATTTGTGCTGCCACACCTTACTGAAATGATAAAATAGGAAGAAACAAGAAAAATCTCCTGATGACTCATTTTGTAAGATGCTTCCCAATTTGGTTGTGAGCTGAACATAGCACGAATAACATTGATTCATGATCTGGTGGTTGGCTAGATATTAGAGGAGGGACTACACCTTGAAAAGCAGGGAAACAAATCACCATTGCTTCTGACTATTTACACTCATGAGCCAATGTGGGCAAATGCTTGGTGAGTCAGATCAGATTTTGCCAGGAAACCAAGTCACTTGTTACATCTGTTATCTGGGAATGAACATGAAGAATTGTCCCTGCGTAGGATTTATGAGGGCAGTTAGTATTCACAAGATAATACTGAGGAGAATCACCACTTAAAACAAGTCAAAAATGTCCACAATAACAATGGTGCTGTAAATTCAGATTCTAGAATATTCCTTTAAGTGATTTTATTAATACTCATTGATTAACTACTCTATTCCCAATAGTTAATTAGAATTAACCAATTAGACACCAATTAGAAAGATGATCAACAGACAAATAAAATATTGGCCGCGTAGAGCGGCACGGCGCATAGCAGTAGAGTTGCTGCCTTACAGTGCCAGCAGACCCGAGTTCGATCCTGATTACGGGTGCTGTCTGTATGGAGTTTGTACGTTCTCCCCGTGACCGCGTGGGTTTTCTCCGAGATCTTCGGTTTCCTCCCACACTCCAAAGACGTACAGGTTTGTAGGTTAATTGGCTTGGTATAATTGTAAATTGTCCCTAGTGTGTGTAGAATAGTGTTACTGTGCAGGGATCGCTGGTCAGCGCAGACTTGGTGGGCCGAAGGGCCTGTTTCTGCGCTGTATCTCTGAACTAAACTAATCGTAGTACCAAGTAAACTGTATCATAAGATCTCTGTTGTATTATGAGAAATTGAATGTAACAAAGAAGACCATAAATTAGAAATTACACCAATCTGCACTGCAACTTAGAATCATAATTGAGAGTGTCAAGTTTTTGTTTTCTGTATAGCAATTCCTTTTATTTGTAATTGAAGTATTAAAATGAAAAGAACTAAGGAACTAAAAGAATTTTGCTTTTACTGTCAAAGTGAATGATTCTAAGAAAGATGAATCCTGATTCAGTGACAACAGGAAATATATGAGGAAACAATCAAGGAAAGTTCAATCTCTAGTGAGTCATTGTTAAGGCCAGATCATTCGTTCTGTTGGAGGTGGAGGGAACAAAGCACTGTGATATTGATTAAATGATTCCAGTAAGTTCAAGCATTTTAATGGTATGTGAAAGTTCATGTTGTATATTCATCTGGCAGTTTCTGTTTAAATTTAATTAAATGATTGGAATGAACACCCCCCCCCCCCCCCCCCCCCCCCATTTGCCCAAATGAAGAGGTCCTTTGCAATATGATTGCTGTTAGTCACATTCCAGCAAATGGTGTTCACCATACATTTCTGGCCATAATGTGGAAGATTGACTGCGAGGTTGAAATAAAAATACATTTTCTGTTAATATTTGGTTTCAATGCAAAATAAAACTTGGTCTGTGCTATTTTCCCTTATTTACTTGTCGAACAATTAAAGGCAGTGACTGTTTATTACGGGATAAGTTTGGTTTTGTGGGAAACATTTTATACAAATCCTTTCATCAATAGGGAATCTCTAGATCTCCAGCACCGATTCCTGAGGTACACCACTAGTCACAGACCCCAGTCTGTTCATTGGCTCCATCTTGGGAGGGTTCTGGTGAAAAATATGGTACTATATATTTTTTTCTCCAGAATTCACCCAAGATTGCCAAATCCATAAAAAGACCAATGTTTAGCAGGATGTTAAAGGATTTGGTTCAATGATCAGTCCTTCAAAGAATTGTTAACAATGATTGTGGATCAGGCTTTATTTTAGCAATGACAGATCATGAATGATTGGTCTATTGCCCTGATCACATTCCACATTAATGCCTTCCATAGGAATTTAAAGGTTTGAGTATTTGTCGTAATCACTGCTAATCATGCCATATGCTTGCCTGTTGGTCAAGCTGAGTAGGGTCTGTATCACTTGATCGTTATCTCTGTTTAATGTTTCTTCCCAAAGAAGCAATTACATATCTGCCTCCACCAACACTTCTCACAGTTCGTTCCAGGAACCCACCATGTTCTGTGTAAAACAAAACGTATGGAATTGCCCAAAAGTGGAATGGAATTCCCATGATTCTGGGTGCTTATTCCTTCCCAAGACCTTGAAACTTGTCCTTACCTCCCTCAGTCCTCCATACCCTCCTACAATTATCTCTGATAATTATACTAATAGTATCAAAGATTAAGTACTGAAGAATGTTTGAATTATCCTTTTAAACAATATCTTAATTTTGTGCATAGAACAGAAGCTATCCGAGTGTTAAAGACAGTATATGGTCAGCTTGCTTTCATATGTTGGGACATTGAGTAGATGACTCAGGATGTCATGATGTAGCTTGATAGGACTTCGGTTAGGCCACATTTGGAATATCGCGTGCCATTCTGGTCGTCCCATTACAGGAAGAATGTGGAAGCTTTGGAAAGGGTTCAGAGGAGGTTTACCAAAATGATTCCTCGATTTGGGGGTATTAGTTATAGGGAGTGCTTGGGCAGACTTGGATTGTTTTCACTAGAATGCCGGAGTTTGCGGGGGACCTGATAGAAGTATATAAAATTATGAGAGGCAAAGATAGGGTAGACAGTCAGAACCTTTTTCCCAGGATGGAAAAATCAAATACTTGACATGGCTTTAAGGTGAAAGGAGCAAAGTTTGAGGGAGATGTGTGGGGCAACATTTTTTTTGTACAGAGGGTGGTGAGTGCCTGGAATGCACTGCCAGGGTTGATAGGTGATGCAGATACTATAGTGGCATCTAACCCATTTTTATCCATGTACTTGTCCAATTGTCTTTTAAAGGTTGTTATGGTACCTGCCTCAACTACCTCTGCTGGCAGCTCGTACTATATACCCATCATCCTCTTTTGAGAAACTTGTCCCTCATCTGCACCCTTTTGTCTCCACATCACCTGCAGCCTTTACGTGGACAATACTCTGGGTATGGTCTCAACCTTGTTCTGTACATCTGCTGCAGGATTTCCCTGTCTAGTCCAAAACTCTTGCAGAAAACATTTGCCATCTTCATTGCTTGCTACATCTCTGTTTCATGAACCAGCACAGCAACATATAAATATCACTGTATGAATGCTCCATGCAATGATGGATTAAATTATGTTAAGAGCTTGCTGTTTGATTATGAAGAATCATATGGAATGTACACAGGCAGCCATATGCATGTGCAAACAATTGTCTTGTTTACTACAATAGGTAGGCAAAATCACATGCTTACACTCAGCTATCTGTTTAATGCAGCTTACACCCAAAGCAAGCGCGCTGTTACATTCACACCAGATGTGTTTCTTTTCTGTAGATATGCTTCTGTGGTTTCATCATTAATTTTGTAACAACCTTCCCATTTTAGTTTTCGTTTTGCAACCAGACAAATAAGCACCCTCCCTTTTAATTACTTTGGATTCCTTATGCAACCTCTTGTACTCATGTTGTCATCATTGCGGATTTTGAATAGCTGGCTTTTTCTTAATCTACCTCTTCTATCACCAAAAAAACTATTCTTGACGGAGCTTGCCCACCAGCTAATTAAGTGTTCTGAACATGTACTGTCTGTGACATCATGTCATTCACAGCTGTTCCACACAAAGGCAAAACCTCAAACTGAAAAAAATTCAGGTTAAGAATTGTGGCAGATTAACAACAACAAGCAAAACACTGAAGGACTCTGACTAACTGCCAAGTTTGAAGCAGAAATGAGCAAAAGTGGCCCATTATATTCCACAGTCTGAATGTGTTTTATATTTGTGAGGACAAATACTTTTACTCTGTCATCTTAACAAAGTGCAGCTCAACTTCCTCACGGATAGGTGGCACTGTTAAGAAAGCCATAGAATCATATAGCATGGCAAGAGGCCTTTCTGCCCAACTTGTCCATTTGACCATATTCCATAGACCCATCACCCACTGTGTGGAAAAAGTTCCCCCTCAGGTTCCTATGAAATATTTTCCCTCTCAACTTAAACCAATGTCCCCTGGTTCTTGATTCTCCTTATCTGGGTAAAAGACACAGTGCTTTTACCCTATCTATTCCCCTCATGATATTATACACCTCTACATCATCACCCTCAACCTCCTGTACTCCAAAGGAATAAAATCCTAGACTGCCCAATCTCTTCCTCAGGAGGCTCAGGCCCTCATCTTCGTAAATCTTCTGTACACTTTCCAGCTTAAAACACCCTTCCTATAGCAGGATGACCAAAATTCAATACAACACTCCAAATGCAGCCTTACCAACTGTAACATAACATCCCAACTGCTGTACTCAATACCCTGACCATCAGTCACGGCAGCCTTTTCCACAAATACACGATCCCAGCATGTAGACTCCAACGCAACGTGGTCTGACTCTGCTGGGTCCTACAGCTCCCCCCCCCTCCTACACGGAACCTCAGTGGGGGTTCCACTGGTTCTTCCCCTTCCCCTTTTAACCAGGTGGCCCCAGCTACTCCCCACCCATACAATAGTCCTCATGCCTCCCTCCTCTCTGAACACCCACCATCCTCCCCCCCCCCCTCACTGGACATTGCCTCTATCTACATCTACTCACCTGCCTTCCTCCGATCCCAACCACCACCCTTGCCATGTGTTCACCTCCCCCTTTCTGATACAGAACGGTCTGTCCTCAGCTGAGGCCTCATCTTTGTTCCCCTCTGCCCCCACCTCAATGAGTTCCAGGTCTGCCACGACGTAGAGCTCTTCTTCCATCGCCTCCACATCTGTGCTTTTTTTCTATGGGAAGTGATGACCCCTTCTCCCGTCTCCACCGGACCCCCTCCTCTTGGACTGCCCCGGATGGCCCTCTACCTTCTTTAGACCTTTTCATTTCCAACTGCTGACGGGACATCAACCTCCTCAACTTTTCCACTCCCCTTACTTTAACCTCTCCCCCCCCCTCCCCCCGAACGTTCAGCCCCCCACTCACTCTGCAGCCACCCCGACTTGATAATCAAACCCGCCCGCAAGAGAGGTGCCGTGGTAGTCTGGCACGCTGACCTCTACCACCAGGCGACAACTCTCAGACACCTCCTCCTACTTATCCTTGGACCATGAGCCCACAGATGAGCACCAGACCTTAATATCACACACCATTTCTGATTTCATTACTTCCGGTTCTCTGCCCTCTAAAGCCTCCAACCTCATCGTTCCCCAGCCCGCACGGCCTGATTTTATCTTCTCTCCAAAATCCACAAATGGAACTGTCCTGGCAGACCCATTGTTTCTGCTTGTCCATGTCCCACTGAATTAATTTCCACATACCTCGTCCTCATCCTATTCCCCCCCGGTCCAATTCCTCCCTATCGATGTCCAAGACACCTCACACGCTCTTCCTCTCTTCAATTACTTCCGTTTTCCAGGCCCCCACTTCCTCATCTTTACTGTGGATGTCCAGTCACTCTACACCTCCATCCCTCGCCCGTAAGGTCTTAAATCCCTCCATTTCTTCCTTGACTGCAGAACCAACCAATTTCCATCTGCTAGCACTCCTCCCCCTAGCAGAGCTGATCCTTACCCTTAATAACTTCTCCTTCGACTCCTCCCACTTCCTCCAAATCCAAGGCATAGCTATAGGCACTCGCATGGGCCCCAGCTATGTCTGTCTCTTTATAGGGTACTTCGAACATTCACTGTTCCAGGCGTACACTGGCCTTATCCCCAAACTCTACTTTCACTACATTGACGACTGCATCAGTGCTGCCTCCTGCACCCATGCAGAACTCACTGACTTCATGCACTTCATGACTAATTTCCATCCTGCACTCAAATTCACTTGGACCATCACCCTACCTTTTCTAGATCTCACCGTCTGCATCACAGGAGGCAGACTATTGAATGACATCTATTACAAAACCACTGACTCCCATAGCTTCTTCTTCTTGCATAGGCCGTGCACAGCCTAAAGTAGTAGGACAACTTGTTCTATTTGATCTTATTTGATTGTGCACACCAGGTTGATTGCATTCGTCGAAACAGGGCGGACCATGTGAAGGTTGCAATCTCCCACCCCACTCCCAAAGCTATCTAGACTACACTTCTTCCCAACCTGCTTCCTGCAAAGACTCTATCCCCTACTCACAATTCCTCCATCTATTCTGCATATGTGCCCAGGATGAGGTTTTCCATACCAGGTCATCGGAGATGTCCTTATTCTTTAGGGAACGGGGGTTCCCCCCTTCAAATACTGTTGATGCTCTCACTAGGGTCTCCTCGATAACCCACAGCTCCGCTCTTGCTCCCCCTCCCTGCATTTGTAACAAGGACAGAGTCCCCCTTGTCCTCACCTTCCACCCCATCAGCAATCGCATACAGCATATAATCCTCCAACATTTTCGCCACCTCCAACGGGATCCCACTATTTGCCACATCTTCCCATCTCCACCTCTTTCTGTTTCCGCTGAGACCGTTCCCTCCACAACTGCCCCGCTGAGTTACTCCAGCATTTTGGGTCTACATCCCAGCTGCCTGTAGCTGTCCCGTGCCTACCGTTTCCTGACCAGAGCCTCAATTTCTCTTGTCAACCAAGCTTCTTTAGTTGCACTTGCCCTGTCCTTTTCTCTAACAGGAACATGCATGCCCTGAACTCTTGTCATCACACTTTTTAAAACGTCCCACTTTTGGGATGTTCCTTTGCCTGCAAACAACCTACTCCAATCAACTTAAGCAAGTTCCTGTTTAATGCCATTAAACGTTGGTCTAACCCCAATTCAGATTTTTAACTCGTGGGCCCACCCTGTCTTTATTCATAACAATTTAAAACTAATAGTACAGCAATCACTGATTCCATGGACACTTCAGTCCCTTGTCCTTCCCAATTTCCTAAGAATAGACCAAGTCTTCTCCTCTCCTGAGTAGGGCCCTCTACATATTGCCTGAGGAAACTTTCCTGAACTCATTTGACAAATTCCACCCTTGGCACAATGACAGTCCCAGTCTATATTAAAATCTCCCTACTATGACAATCTTATTAGTCTTCCAGCTGCTTGCATCCTGGCATTTTTGCTCTTCTAATTCCTGTTGACTATTTGGGGGCCTATAATACAATCCCAACAAGATAATCATCCTGTTTGTATTTCTCAGCTACAGCCTTACTGGACGAACCATCATAGAGCATAGAACTGTACAGCACAGGAACAACAATAGCCAACTTAAACTAATCTCATCTGTCTGTACATGATCCATTTCCCTCAATTCCTTGCACTTCCATGTGCTTGTCTAAAAGCCCCCACCACACTGTAAATCAACTTATCCCGCATATCTCCTTTAAAGGAGTATTGTGTGCAGTTTTGGTCTCCTAATTTGAGGAAGGGCATTACTGCTATTGAGGGAGTGCACCAGGTTAATTGCCGGAATGGCGGGACTGACATGATGAAAAATGGGTTGATTGGGGTTGTATTCACTGGAATTTAGATGGATAAGAGGAGATCTTATAGAAACATATAAAACTCTTAAAGGATTGGACAGGCTAGATGCAGGAAAAATGTTGCTGATGTTGGGGATGTCCTGAACCAGGGGGTCACAGTTTAAGAAAAAGGGGTAAGCCTTTGAGGAGATGAGGAAAAACTTTTTCACCCAGAGAGTTGTGAATCTGTGGAATTCTCTGCCACAGAAGGCAGTGGAGGCCCATTCACTGGATGTTTTCGAGAGAGTTTGATTTAGTTCTGAAGGCTAAAGGAATCAAGGGATATGGGGGAAATAGCAGGAATGGGGTACTGATTTTAGATGATCAGTCATGATCATATTGAATGGCGGTGCTGGCTCGAAGGGCCGAATGGCCTACTCCTGCACCTATTTTTCTATGTTTAAACATTCCCCCTCTCATCTTATAGCTATGTCCTCTAGTGCTGGACATTTCCATCACTAGAGGAAAAAGGTTCTGACTGTACTCTATGCCTCATAATTTTATATATACAAGTATATAGTCAGTAATATCATCTCAGACTACTGCTGTAACAATCTCCTTAATCAATAAAGCAACACCCCCTCCACTTTTACCCCCACCTCTATATCTCTTATATCACTTGTAACTTGATACATTAAGCTGCCGGTTCTGTTCCTCCATTAGCCAGGTTTCCATAATGGCTAACATGTCCCAGTCACTTGTGTTCATCTGCCTTGAATGCCAGGTTTCTTGCATTAAAATGTGCAATTCAATCCAACAGTCCTTCCTCACTCCCTGCTGTGCTCCTACCTATTCTGTCCACTGAACTTTAAGTTTGTCCTTGGGTTTCAGCCTTTTCTGCTCTATACCTATGGGTGTGATTTTATATAATTATAATGCACATGTGTGATCTTATTCCAATTCCACAAGCCTGTGTTCAAAGGATTGCAGCAATTTCCTTCACACATAAAAATGCAAGTTTGTTTAAGATTCTGTTTATAGCTGAAATAAAGGGTAGTTCTGCAATCCTTTGAGTTGGATTTCAAAAGTTTGACTTCAGTTTCCTGTTTAAAATCCTTGGTGGGCTTGGATAATGATGAAAGTTACTGCATGGACCTTTACTGGCTCAGATGGTTAGATCAGACCAAATGGATGGCCATATATGGTATTAACACCAACAGTTTCTCAATGAATGTGAACAGAAATGAGTGGACCATAAAGGTGAAATTATTCCATTTCCTGGATATATCTAAGCACACCTGCACAATAGAAAGCCCACAGGACCACAAGAAGCAGGCTGCTCCACTGTTCAATAGGTTCATGGCTCAAACGACATTCCTCAAGTCAGTCTTCCTAACTTTCCCCATATACTTTGATTCCATTATTGATTAGAAATTGATCACAGCCTTAAATATATGGGAGGAGTCAGTCCCTATAGTTTACTGCACAGTAAGGGAGTTCCAAGAACTCAACCCATGAACAGAAGAAATTCTTCCTCATCTCAGTCTTTACGTGTACCCATTGCTCTCAGCCCTGGCTCTGGACTGACCCAGGTGAGGAAATATCTCTCAGCATTTACCCTGTCAAGCCCTGGTGAATGTTTAATTGTCCAGTAAATTTGCTTCTTGCTCTTTCAAAATCCAAGAAGTTATGGCCTGTTTAACCTTTCCACAGAACTGAATATGTATGAATCTGAAACCATCTTTGTGAATCCTTTCCCAACCACCTCCAATGAAATTATCTTTCTTAAGTAGGGGGACCAGAAAAGCTCACAGTGCTATTGATGGGGTCATAGGTGTCTTATGGAGCTGCAGTAAAAGATATCCCTACTTTGAAATCAGGCCCAACATTTCATTAACCTTCCCCATGAAGCATTGTATGGATGTGCAAGCTTTCTGTGTTTTGTGTACAAAGACCCCAATTCACCTTGTGCCGCTGCTTTCTGCAGTTTATCTCCATTAAAAAATATATATACTTTAGCCCATCCTACCAAAATGATTAAGTTCACATTTACCGCCATTTTACCCAATTTGCCAACTTTTCTTACACTCACCTAACCTATGAGTGTCACTAAACTATAACAATTTGGCTCCCTTACATTTGCTCCATTAATATATGTTGTAAACGGCTGTGGCCCCAAACACTGTTCCCTGTAATACCCCACTGGTTGCCAATCTAAAATTTGATTCCCTTATCCCCACCTCTTGCTCCCTGTCCATTAGCCAACCCTTATCAATGCAAATATGTTACCTTCAACACCTGACTCCTATCTTTCAGAGGCACCTTGCTGAATGCTATCTAGAAGTCCAAGTGCAACACACCAGTAGATTCCCCTCTATCCACTCTGGCCGAGATGTCGTCAAAACACTCTAATAAATTCACTGGACACAATTTCCTTTTCATGAATCCACTGATCTTTCCTGTAATCTCTGCTACTTTCCAGATTACAATTTTCTACAGTATTGCAACTAATTATAAAAGAAGATTGTCCAGTGAGGCTATGTAGGTGGAACTCAGAAATAAAACAGAGTGGTCATTTTGATGGGCTTATAACCATCAGCATGAATTGGAAGAGTGAATATGGCCACAAATAGCTGTAATAGGGATGTAATGTTTGGTTATTTTAACTTTCCTAATATTGACTGGGTCTGCCATAGTGCTCAGGGTTTGGTTGCGATGGAATTTAATGTGTCCAGAACGTTTTTCTCAACCAATATATAGGTGGCCCTACTGGAGAGAGGGCATCACTGGACCTCCTTTTGGAAAATGAAACTGAGCAAGTTACTGGAGTGTCCTTGTGGAGCACTTTAGGTCCCAAAGTGAGTATCATTTAGTTTAGTTATGAGATACAGCATGGAAACAGGCCCTTCGGCTTCATGACTCCACACGGCCATCGATCACCCATTCATGCTGTTATTACATTATCCCACTTTTGCATCACCTCACTACACAGTAGACACAATTTACAGAGGCCAATGAATCTACAAACTGGCACATCTATGGGATGTAGGAGGAAACCAATGCGGTCATAGGGAGAATGTGAAAACTCCACAAAGACAGCATTAGAGACAGGTTTGAACCTGGATCTGATGCTGTGAGGCAGCAGCTCTACCAGCTGCACCACTGTGCTGCCTATAATGCTATTAATTTTAACCTAGTTATGGAAACATTATATGATTGGTCCACAAGCCTAACACCTAAATTTTGATGTCATTAGAGACGAACTTGTAAAGGTTGACTGGGAGGGGCTGTTTTCAGGTAACATCCCCAAATCCTGCCAGCCTTGTCCTTCACTCTAACAGGAACATGTTGATTCCTGCAGGTTCACCATCTCATGTTGAAAAGCCTCCTACTTGCCCGATGCAACAAGTGGAAGGCTTTTAAAAGTGAGGTCGGAAGAGTTCACAGCCAGCATGTCCAGACGAGAGTGAAGGGCAAAGCAGGCAGAAGTAGGAAACACTGCATGACAAGATATATTGTGGCTCTGCTCAAAACAGAAACCATATTTCAGATATAGACAGCTTGGATCAAACAGTAGGGGAGCTTGGATTACACTTAAAAGGGAAATCAGGAGGGGAATAAAGGACATGGAAGCTAGGGAATTCAGGGAAGAGAATAGTATATAGTGAAACATATCCCCATTACAGAAGAGGGGGAGCTGAATGTCTTAAAGCATATAAAGTAGATAAACCTCCAGGGCTTGACCCTTGGGACATTTTTGGAAATTGATGGGGCAGAGATATTTACAACCTTCTTAACCATGGGTTGCCTATTTATTTAAGAAGATCTGTAAGAGTAAACAAGTGGACCGGGGGGGAGCGAGATAATATCAGTGGTGGTGAAGTTACCAGAGGGGATTCTGAGAGACAGGATCTACATGCGTTTGAAAAGGCATGGACTGATTAGGATGATGAAGATGTCCGAACAGGGGAAGCGATGTCGGGTGGTGGTAGAGATGGTTTAGGTACATGCATCGTCTTCAGTCTGAATTGCAGCATTATTTCGGCAGCAGAGACGAGCAAAAGCTGCAATCCATACTTTCTATAGAACAAATACTACCTCAGGGTGCGGGTGGTGGCGAATTGATTCTTCACTCCGGTTGGTGAATGTGAAAGTCTTCGACACCGCACTTCTGACAGGATGACCAAATGACCTTTGAAGTAGTGAGATGCTCTATTGTCCTGTTCTCAAAATAATATAGTGGTTAATTTCGGATCTTTACCATTGGGAAGAGCAACAGCAAGAGGGCAGAAGAGATGAATCCACCATCCTTCGTTATTTTAAAGATGCAATTCCAGAAAGTTAAATAAAATTATTCTAACGCATTGTCATCCACGCTCCAAGCCTAATGGCCAGGAGCGAGTACAACTGCTCTTTGTACGTTGGTACAATTGCAGGTTCCTGTCCTTTACACCCAATAAAAATAACTTAAATTAATTAAAGCTTTATTTTCTCAGATTTTTGCATTTCCACTGTAACTATTTTAAAAAATCACAAAAAACATATCCAATTTCACCACACTATTTGTTTCATTGAATGTAATGCATTTTAGTGAAACAAATTGCATTCTTTTATATTTTTTTATTTCATTCAACCACATGTTCCAGTCTTTACATTTATACAGCACTTTGATACTTCTTTACACTATCTGAGTCACAATAAGCTCTGGTAACGTAGCAAATATCTCAGGCACACTTCTGGAATTGGGAATAGTTGACACTAGTGCACACTAAGTAATTGAACTAAAAAAAATGGGAGAAGCTGCATGTAGAAGTATTAAACTCAATACATCCTCACAAACAAAATGGTGAGCCACTGCTTAACAGGAGGGTCATTGAAAGAATGGACCTAATGTTGCAATCACTTCATTACATCTATTTCATACAACCAAACGTAAATGTTTTTTTTTTTGCAATTTAACGATATATAAAAATATCAGTTTCATAATCTGAACTTTACAATATATACAATATTTGCACTGTTAAATTATGATTAACTTTAGTTGTTAAATGCTACATTATAAATACCAACATTTTAAAATGAAATTGCAGGTCACGGCCCCTCTAATGCCTCTAGTGTGGAATTGAAGGGAGGAGGGGAAAAGACAACAGTTCATTCCGCTGTACCACAGCTTGCCTTTCTTCACCCCTTTCGCTATACAGACGCGTTGCAAATACTTCAATGTAAGTGAACATTTAATACCATAATAATATGAAGCACATTTAAATCATTAAAAAGTAACAAAAGTGAAAAAACATTTTGTTTAAATGTCCAAAGCTTTCTCAAAGCATAGATCCAGCATGAAGTGTTGTCCTGGACGGTAGCGCGCACACCATTTCTTTGCACGTGTTCACTCTGGATTGCAAGGTGGTGCAGCATTCCCAATGCCAATAGTTCTAAGCCTGGGCTTCCTGTAACTCCACATTCATTTACAGGTTGCCTCAACCAGATGGTTTAGTCATATCTGTATTCAGATTCCAGAAACGCTCTGTGCAAGTTTAGTTATCACCAACTTTGCCCTATGAAATGATACAATTCTTCCCTTTATGTCCCTTTTTCTTTTTGGCTCTCGTGGTCTGTGGTCCTGTAGTGGAAGCTGGCGTCACTGACGGTGCTGCTGCAAGGTCATCAGTGTAAAGCTGGTACCTTTGGGCTCTGGGTTGTGGGATGGGTTGACCAAGGAAATAACCGTCTTCTTCCGAATCAGAGGACGAAGAGGAGCACGTTGAGCACCAGGACTCGTCATCGTCGCCGTACAGGCCAAGAAACTTGTCCACCGCCTGGTTTAATGCGTAGTCTGGATGGTGACTGTACTGGCCGTACATGTCTTGGTTTTGAAGATAGGCTTGCCTATCGCGGGAGACCTTGGGCTGGATTACCTTGTCAAAGTCTTCGGGAGAGTGGAGATGAAGTCTCTCTCTCGGACATCTCCTATCCGCGGCCAGATGGAGAGCATTGTCCGACCGGGATTTTCTGCTCCGTCGCCAGCGATGGTGGTGCCGGTTACTGCGCCCATCGGCGTTGTATGCCCGGCGCCGCGTTCGTTCGCTCATTGGCGCTTGCCTGATCTCTACCTCCTCGTAGTTGCTGTTGTCGATGACGTCATCAGAAAACTTGACTTGCTGCGGTCTCATCTGCGACTTTGATCGTCTCAGCATCGGGGTGTAGAGGGGTTTTTGTGTCACCTCCGGCGTCACCACCTGGCAAAGGTCCGATGTCAGGCTCTTGAGGGACTCTGTGCTGCCGCGGGGCATCGACGAGTTCATTGTTCCCATGTTACTCATTTTCTCACAGCTCTCCATTTCTTGGAAGTCCTGCAGGGTGAACACTGGTGATCTTTGCTGGCTGTCCCCATCTACCGAGGCTCCTGCACAGACAAACACTGGCACTCAGATCATTTAATATCACTCAGAACTCTGGAATTACCTCCCAACACTAGTAAAATATAGGCATCATTAATTTTATTTTTAAATCATTAATTAGCCAGAGAATTATAGTACCTTCGGGCCTCTGCAAAGAACCATCTACAGTGCATCACCCACCCATTCGAACCGCAACACTGCCTCTCATTGCTCAGGTTGAACGGATCAAAACCAGTTTGTAAAATGACGATGAATGTGTTTAATGCAAAGTACCCAAAGCCGATGAAAGAATACTTTCTGGCTCATAAATGGTACAAGACAATGCAGCAGTAAATCACTGCTTTGTGGTGGGGCTGGAGTGAGCCGTCTCTAACTTGCGTTCGTTCCTCATCCTACAAGACCTCACTTTGCAAATATTCCACCCTCTCATCCCTGTACAGCCCATGGGCTTCTGAAAATGCTCCAGTTCTGCACTCTTCTCCACCACAAGGCTGTGGCGGCCAAGTCAATGGATATTTTTTTAAGGCAGATAGATAGATTCTTGATTAGAAAGTGGTGTCAGTCTATGGGAAGAAGGCAGGAGAATGGGGTTAAGAATGGAGTTAAGAGGGAGAGATAGATCAGCCATGATTGAAGGGTGGAGTAAATTTGGGGCCGAATGACCTAATTCTACTCCTATTCCTTGTGATCTTAGGACTTCTTGCCAAAGGAATAACAGCTGTACTGTTAGTTGTCCAGGCCTTAAACAGCTGAGATTCCTTCCCTCAACCTCCCCACCTCTCTGTTATGCTTCTGCTAGTGATACACTGTGGAAACAGGCCCTTTGGCCCAACTTGCCCACACCAGCCAACATGCCCCAGCTACATTAGTCCCATCTGCCTGCGCTTGGTCCATATCCCTCCAAACATGTCCTATCCATGTACCTGTCTAACTGTTTCTTAAGCATTGGAATAGTCCCAGTCTCAACTACCTCCTCTGGCAGCTAGTTCCATACACCCACCACTCTTTGTGTGAAAAAGTTACCACGCAGAATCCTATTAAATCTTTTCCCCTTCACCTTGAACCTGTGTCCTCTGGTCCTCGATTCCCCTACTCCGGGCAAGAGATTCTGTGCATTCACCTGATCTATTCCTCTCATGACTTTGTACACCTCTATAAGATGACACCCCTCATCCTCCTGCGCTACAAAAAATAGAGACCCAGCCTACTCAACCACTCCCTATACCTCAGACCCTCTAGTCCTGGCAACATCCTCGTAATTCTTCTCTGAACCCTTACAAGCTTGACTATATCTTTCCATAAACGTGCCCAGAACTGAACACAATACTCCAAATCCAGTCTCACCAACGCCTTGTACAACTGCAGCATGATCTCCCAACTTCTATACTCAATATTCTGACTGATGAAAGCCAATGTGCCAAAAGCCTTTTTGACCACCTTATCTACCTGCGACTCGACCTTCAAGGAACCATGCATCTGCACTCCTAGATCCACAATGATTTAAGATCTACCATAATCTTCCACCTGACTTTATCCTGCAAAGCACCTTGCTTCATTGTATTAAAGATGCCGTGTACCTTTGTCTTACCAACATTGTATTGTTCAAACCTTAATTTCAATTCACTGTCAGCAAGGGAATGGAGATGTCTGCGTATTTTCCCCCCACTGAAGTGGTAACGTCGTCAAATGTTTACACTGGAAGGGAATGACGACTTTCCAACTATATCTTTCTATTTTCACTGACCCCAATTTCTGGCTCTTTTTAAAATAATCTCTCCGAAGGATGACTGTTCATGTTTCAAACGGATAACCCACCCGCGCTTGACCGATACCCTGGAGGATTGTAGTGGGCCTACAATACCTGTGATGTTGGACAGGGCCAGAGAATCCACAGAATCACGCACACCTTGTTCGGCTGCCTTCAACCCACCGGTCAGGCATTCCAAGGAGTCATCGTACCAGGGGCTCTGGCCGTGTTTGTAGCCCACGGCGCCGTGTTCTGTCTCGAGGTCCTGAATCTTCCTGCTGCTGGCGGGACCTGGATGGCTTCCGTAGGCGGAATCTCCCAGATTGTCCTGGGACTGAGCCCAGAACAAGTGGGATTCATACTTGTTGCTGCCCAAGCCCTGGGCGTCACGGCTGCCCAGCTCCAACTCCAGCTTGCCCTTGGCCTCGCTGTGTGAGGACCAGGGCTCGCACTGCTTGCCCTCCTCATCGGGCTGCTGAAAGAGTCCTCGATCCCCGAACTTCAGCAGCAGCTGGGTCAGGTAGTCCTCGTGCTCGGCCCACTCCTCCTGCTCCTCCGCCCCCTCTGCCTCCACCCGGCCTTTCCAGAAGTGCTCACCGCCGAGCCTGGAGTCTCCTCTCGTCAGGCTGAGGGCGTCCATTTGCTGCGATAGGGGATCATTGTCTTTGCCGGAGAAATCGGGGCACTTGTAGTTGACGGTGGGGGAGAGGAGCAGCGACTGCCTGCACTGGTCCGCCGACTTGCTGCTCTTCCCCACGCGCACACTCCTCCTCGACTCCCTGGAGCGCGCAGACTGGAAGGCAGAGTCGGAGGAGTCGGAGGCGTGCACGTCCTCACCCAGGCTGCAGGCCTTGGAGCAGAAAATCTGTCCTTGCTTCGGCAGGAAGGGGCAGCCCAGCAGTGGAGTCCGGCACTGGGCGCAGCAGAAGCATTTATCGACAGCATGCCAGTGTCGCCCATCGTACGTCATTTGTGCGTGGTCTACACCTGCAGTTAAGACAAACGTGCATTAGTTTAGTTTAGAGATACTGCTCAGAAACAGGCCCTTCAGCTTAACAAGTCTGCGCCTACCGGTGATTCCCGCACATTCACGCTATGGACAATTTACATTCATACCAAACCAATTAACCTACAAACCCTATACGTCTTTGGAGTGTGAGAGGAATCCGGAGATCCCAGAGAAAACACATGTACGTCAAGGGGAGAATATTCAAACTCCGTACAGACAGCACCCATAGTCAGGATTGAACCCGGGTCTCTGGAGCTGTAAGACAGCAACTCTACTGCTGTGCCACCGTGCCGACACCATTATCAAGGCAACAAAGAGCGCTCCTGGCCCGAGGCACTGAGCAATGGTATATACACAGCAGGTTGTTGGGGCTCCCCAATTCCTGTTCCATCAGTCCAGTCACTCATAGAATCATACAGCATGGAAACAGACCCCCCTCATCAATGCCAACCAAGGTGACCCATCTAAGCTGGTTCCATTTGCTGAAATTCCTCTAAACCTTTTTTTATTCATTTACCTGTCTAAATTGCCTTTGAGGATGTCATTAAGCTGGAAAGTTGCACAAAGCATTCACCAGGATGGCTTGAATTATGAAGAGAGGCAGGATCGGCTGAGACCTCTTTCCCCTAACGCCTAGGGATGAACTTAAAGGTGTATATAAAATTATGAGGGGCATTGTTTAAATGAATAGTTGGTCCCACCCCCTCCCTCGAGATAGGGGAGTCTTAAACCAGGGGGCATAGCTTTAAGGTGAGAAGAGAAGAATTTTAAAGGGTTCTGTGAGGCAACTTTTTCCACACTGAGGGTTGTGCGTATATAGAAGCTGCCAGAGGAAGTAGTAGAGGTGGGTACATTGATGATGTTTAAAGAATCTAGACATGGATAGGAAAGATTTAGAGGGATATGGGCCAAACACAGACAAATGGGACTAGCTCATAAAAAACACAGCGTGGATGCATAAAGGCCTGTCTCCATGCTGTATGACTGGATGAGTATGTTTCATTTGGGGATTGGAGAACTAAGCAGAAGCTCACCACCACACTCCTGCTCTGCTGCACTTTAGAGTCAGTGCTTTAGCTTCTTGTTTAAAACCCTCCTTGTTTTCTTGGCAGCTACTAATAGACCACAACAAACTCCAGGGGTTACTGGTGAGCCCATCTCCAGCAGCTCCCATCTCCGGGTCCAGGAATTCCAGCTTACTTTAGGATTCCCCTCTGGACTACCAGGACAATGGGCTGGGATTTTGCAGCAATGGGACCAACGCGCCTGACTGCTGAGGCGGATACTTCGTGCCCACCTTTATATCTGCAGCACGTGCTCACGTACACTGCGCCTGGTGAACTGGGTTAGGGCACAATAGGAACCTCTCCGCCAACTTGCAGAGGGCAAAAGTCCACATAGCATTTCCTTTTGTCCGTTAACAACCACTTTGTTACTAAAATGCTCAAAATTAAACATGGTTTCACCTTTCCAAATAAATGTCTGCCATATATCTTCACTTAAGGTTGTTGTCAGCTATTGAAAAAGTTGGGTGAACATTCGGCCTAATATTAATGTGTGAATATACATCGAGACAGTTGGTGAAAACATTTGCATGCGGTTTCAAAGTGTGCAGTGATTACCGATATGGTTGCCGCAGGCCTCGCAATATTCCGCGTACAGACTCTCGAAGCAGCTGCAGCAGAATGGGCGTCCGTCCTTCATAATGTACCTCTGTCCCCCCAGCACAGCGTCACACTCAAAACAGCAGAAGTGTTTCATGTGCCAGTGGCGACCTTCAGCTTCTGTGCATTCATCAGCAAAAATAATCTGAAATTCGAGGAGAGTGCTTTGTTAGGCAGTTGCCCAAATCTCAGAGGTACCTCACGGATTTCTGCCGTTCATATTGAAACCGAATAGTAAATAAACATTTTTTCCACCCCCCCCAAAAAAGAGAAAGACTGGACAGTGCTTCTTTAGTGGGTTCTTTGAAACTAGCTGAAGAATGCATTAAAGGTTCTGCCAACTTCTGGGTAAACATTAGCTGGAGAACAGTAAGACTACAGTATTCTGCTCGATCACACACTTAATCACATCTCAAATTGGTTGCCATCACTCCATATTGGTGTACTCAGTAAAACTTTTATTTGTGGCTTGTCTTACAGGAATACATCCGCCAAACTAAGCCTCATTCCTTGGATTTGCATCAGCAGCTCCACAATTCCCTCATTAAACCTCCGCCTCTCCCTATGTCCCTCCTCTCCTTTCAAACATTCCTTAAGGTACACTTTGATCTATCTTATCGGGTCCCTGTCAGGCTAAATTATATGCCTTTCAGCTCTGTAATATACTCTAATGCATAGAGTTGTACAGGGAAACAGGCCCTTCAGCCCAGCTTGTCTATGTCAACTTATGTTTGCCTGCATTTGGCCCATTGTTCACTAAACCCTCCAAAAGTTGCTCCTGAGGTCCCTCTTAATTTTCTCCCTACACACCTTAAACCTATGAGCTATAATTTTAAAACCCTCGGTTATAGGAAAAGCCAATAAGGTCACTCCTCAGTCTTCTGACAAAGCCTTTCTCCAACCTCTCTGTATAATTCAAGCCCGCAAACCCAGGGAATATCCTGCTGAATCTCTTCTGCACCTTCTCCAATGTAATGACATCCTTCCTAGAGCTGGGTGATCAGAACTGCACACGGCACTCCCAAATTAGATCATACCAATGACCTGTACAGCTGCGTCATGATGTCCCGACTTTTGTACTCTTCCCAATGGATGGCAAGCTTGCCAAACGCCTTCTTCACCACCCTGTCCACCTGACTCACCACCTTTAGGGAACTGCACACCTGTACTCCCAGTTTTCTGACTCCCACGTTAAAGCAGCTTGGGAAGGTGTATTTCCTTCATATCTGCAAGCTGGCTCTTGTAAGAGCTTATGCAAAGTCAGTTCCTCTCCAAAGGCCCGTCAAATGAAAGATAAATTTGAGCATTGCCTTGAAATCAGGGGGTCACCAGTGTTGGATTGTTGTGGGGCTGCTAACAACATCCCGTGAATAGCAAATGGATGATTGATGAGGTCTCGGTGTTTCCTATTGCTACACTGGGTGGTGAGGATGTCTGGCCATGTCTCTAGTGGCATTGCCCCCCCCCCCCACCCTCCAGTGGATTAGTGGGACTCCCTGAACTGACAAGCTTGTAGTTTAAAAGATCTCTCCACATCACACTCACTGCATCAGCTGCTGGCATGCAAAACCATCTCAGCAGCCAGAGGCCAATGCCAAAGTAAACTTGTGCAGCCTTCCACAGTTGGTGGCCAAGGAACAGACTATGCTGTAGTTTCAGACAATCCCACCTACAAACACAGCACAGTTCAGAGACTGATTCCTCGACTTACTCTCACCCCAATGCACCCCTCAGACATACTCCTTTAATCTTGCCTCCAGTAGCCATCCCTACTAATAGATCACGGTCACAGCCAGGTACGGCACAGAAACAAGCCCTTCCACTCAACTACCAAACGCACATTTACACCAACCCATTTTTTTATTCCCCCTACATTCCTGTCAACTCCACCCAGTTTTTAACTGCTCACCTTCACACTAGGGGCAAGTTATAGCAGACAAATAATTCACACCAGCCTGCACATCTTTGGGATGTGGGAGCTCATGTGGGAAACCCAGTCACAGGGAGAATGTGTAAACTGCACAGACCACCCAAGGTCAGGATTGAACCTGGTCCTCTGGAGCTGAGAGGCAGCTTGGGCAAGCACAATGGCTCAGTTGGTAGAGTCACAGCCTCACACCTCCAGAGAGCCAGGTCCAATCACCTGATTTTCCCCTCACTGCTACAGCTTTAAAAAAAAAAGAGAGATACAGCGCAGAAACAGGCCCTTCGGCACACCAAGTCTACGCCGACCAGCGATCCCCGCACATTAACTCTATCTACACACACTAGGAACAATTTACATTTATACCAAGCCAATTAACCTACAAACCTGTATGCCTTTGGAGTGTGGGAAGAGACCGGAGCTCCCAGAGAAAACCCACCTAGGTCATGAGTAGAGCATACAAACTCCGTACAGACAGCACCTGGAGTCAGGATGGAACCTGGGTCGTGTAGGAAATAACTGCAGATGCTGGTTTAAATCGAAGGTGGACACAAATTGCTGGAGTAACTCAGCGGGACAAGCAACGTCTCTGGAGAGAAGAAATGGGTGACGTTTCGGGTCGAGACCCTTCTTCAGACTGGGTCTCTGGCAGCAACTCTACTGCTGCGCCACCGTGCACCCTATATAAAGGCTTGTGGCTTATACTGAAGCATACTGGGCTCATGCTGAAATGTGGTGCTGACAACCAAGCCTATGGGAGGACATCTTTTACAGGCCTGGGGAGCCCCCTCCCCCAGGGTCATCACTGAACACAATGCACGGGGGGTTGCTCGTGGTGGTCTCGCACTACTCCTGGGGAATGATCATCACTGCCTCTTCTCACCACAACTCACCAACCATGCTGGTCACAGTCACAGCGACAGCTTCCAAGTGTGGAGATGACAGATCAAATCACACTCGGGGGACCTGGTCCAGGAGTTGGGTGAATGCATGTCGCTGTTGGGCTGAGTTTCTACAGCGGGATTAGCGTCAGGGTGGAAGAGTGTTGGCGGGATTCCCTGATACCCAGCTTTCAATCAGCTCCACCAAACATACACTCGTCATTGCTCTGGGGGGAAACTGGGCAAGGTTTGGCTGTCCAATTCCCAACACCGTGTCAACACCTGAAGGATTACAAGACCCAATGTCCATTGGCAGACAATCACCTCGGGAGCTGATGAGACAATTTTTCATTGAACATAGAAAAATACAGCACGGAAGCACTCCCTTCGGCCCGTAAGTCTATACCAAACACGGCATGTTAATCTAACGCCTTCTGATCCATGTGCTTATCAGAAACCATCTTAATACCACTGTCCTATCTCCGTTTACCACTACCAAGCACTCACCATGCTGGGTCCTACACATCTTCTTTCATTTCAAAACTGTGACATCCAGTCCTTGACATTTCCACCCTGGACAAAAGCTTCTGACTGCCCATGTCTATCTATGTCTCTCATATCTTTATATACTTCCATCAGGTCTTTCCTCAACCGTCCAGAGAAAACAATCCAAGTTTCTCCAACCTCTCCTTATAGCTATACCCTCAAATTCAGGCCGCATTCTGGCAAACCTTTTCTGCACCCTCTTCAAAACCTCCACATCCCTCCTGTAATGTGGTGACCAATCTGCACGCAACACTCCAAACGCTGCCTAACCAAAGCTCCTTTTCTTTCCTGCACACATTCATCGGCCAATTATTTTGGAATCGGGATGATTTCCAAGACAGGTTGTGCTTGAGAACCAAACACCGAATCTGGTCTCGACCGAAACGTCAGCCATTCCTTTTCTCCAGAGATGCTGCCTCACCCACTGAGCTACTCCAGCATTTTGTGTCTACTGACTCTTTAAGAGAGTTTAGTTTAAGAGATACAGCGCGGAAACAGGCCCTTCGGCCCACCGGGTCCGCACCGACCAGCGGTCCCCGCGCATTACCACTATCCTACACGCACTAGGGACAATTTACATTTATATCGCCACTTAACATACAAACCTGTACATCTTTGGAGTGTGGGAGGAAACCGAAGATCTCGGAGAAAACCCACGCAGGTCAGGGGAGAACGTACAAACTCCAGACAAGCACCCGTAGTCGGGATCAAACCTGCGTCTCTGGTGTTGTAACGCAGCAACTCTACCTGTGCCACTCAGTCCACTCCATACAGTTGTACTCACCTCGTCACAGGCTGAACACCGGGGCTTCACCAGCTCCGCGTGGTGTCGGCCGCAGTGGATTCTGCCGTCTTGGTAGAAGTAGATAAGGTCCACGAGCAGCTCCTGGCAGGTGGAGCAGACAAAACAAGCCGGGTGCCAGCAGACAGAGGAGCTCGCCCTGGACACAAATATTGCAACCTCCCCACCGTTTATCTTCTCCTTGCACTGAAAGATATGATTGGAGAGGGTAGGGGAAGAATGGATGGCGATTAGGAACTATATCCTTGCTCACACTAAGGGGGGGGGGGAGAGAGGAGAGGGGCAAAGGGGTGGGGGAGAGGAGGGAGGGAGGGCAAGGGATGGGGAGAGGCACGAGCGTGTGATGCTGGGTATATTGCTTGTCAGCTGACGGTTCCTGTGTACCTGATCACAGACGGTGTGCATCAGCGCTCGGGGCAGCTGCTTGATGGTCCCTCGGCCCAGAGCCTCTTTCTTCCTCTGGGCACTAAAGAGCTGGAGTTCCTTCTTCTCCTCCTCACTCAGCGACTGGCAGTAACGCATCTGAAAATATACACGGAACACTTTATTGATTTTCTACCAACAACCCATTGAACCAGCTCAAAGCTCCAACACACAATATAGTATGTCGGGAAGATCAGCCCAGGGAGACTGAGAATTCCACAGGTTCCCCACCCATGCGATATAAAGACCCCTCACCTGGATGTCCCTTAAAGAGGGAGGGCAGAGCTCCTGGGGAGACTGTGGGAACTTGCAACACACCAGATGCACAACGGGTGGAGCTGCTGCCTCACAGCGCCAGAAACCCGGCTTTCATCCTGACCTCGGGTGCTGTCTGTATTGCCCTTAATGTCTAAATGTGCACATTTAACCTCAGCACCTTGGATGGGGCAGAAAGATCTCTAGCCATAGACAACATTCAGGACCTCCGACTTCAGTGCCAACATGCCTTGCCCAAAAAGAAGGCTCTCAAGGAGGAGACATCCCAAAGAGAGGAAGCACAGAGGAAGGAGAAATACAAATGAAACATAATTTGTGGTGGCTTTGTAGGTAGCAGAGCGATAGGCAGAGGAGACCATAATAGGTATTTAATTCCTAGAATTCAAGAGAATGTTGCTTGTTCTGGCTGGTGTGTGTAGAACCTTTCCCTTCATTCACAACTTCTGGTGAGACAGTTCTTTCATGACCCAGGATGAAGGATCTCTCGCACAATTCCTTAAAGCGCCAATATGAAGAGGCTTGGAAAATCCTACCTCTTCTATCAGAGAACCTGTGTGCTTTCACCAACAAGTAAGTAAGGGCCACATTGTGGCAAGGCTTACAGTTTTATACATAGTGTTAATTTTCCAGGACACAGCTCATATGGGATAGATGAGGTTACTGTGAGATTCAACGCCAGCTTGTGTGGAAGGTGTAGGAAGGAACTGCAGATGCGGGTTTAAACCGAAGATGGACACAAAAAGCTGGAGTAACTCAGCGGGACAGGCAGCATCTCTGTAGAGAAGGAATGGGTGACGTTTTGGGTCGAGACCCTTGTGGTCGTAATGATATCAGCTGTAGCTTCAGATAAGAGTGGGGCACACAAATTGATTGCTGTCTTCTCAGAGTGAACTTCGGGCAGCGAGACAAGAGCGGGATTTAAAAAAAGACTTAAATGAACAGAGAGGGAATTGAAATAGGAGGGAACAGTGTCGGCAGCACTCGAGCACCTCAGGTCCCTCCTGCTGCACTTTGTAATTTGTGGAACATGGACCGAGTGAAAATATGAGCTGTGGTTTATTTATTTGTGCTCCAGCAACACGTACACAGGAGCACAAGGTTTCCATCAAGCAGCAGGAACGCACTTCCACACACACCGCTGTTCCTCTATCCCCCACCCTCCCTCCCTCCCTCCAGAGCAGGGTCTATAATGTCAGCCACATGAGGAGGGCCAGCTAACGGCTGGAGGCAGCAGGTGTCCAGAGGCAGAGGCTCAGCACTAGGCGATGGCGCTCACTCACAAAGGCACAAGGACGCTGGCTCCGTTAAACAATGCAGCCTGTGCACGGTGTGCTAATTGTCAGCTTCAGGCAGTGGGCACAGTTCCTATAACAGGGTTATAAACCTGGGTAGCCACACAGACAGGAAAGGCAGTAGAAGGTTATGTCCTTTCACTAATGGTCTATAAATACCAAGCACCTGGAGTGCAGCAGTGCAGCTTAATGGTTTGTCCTACCTCGTTATCGTGGGGCGGGAGCTGGTAGAGGAGCTGCTTGATTCGCTGCTTCTCTCCGGGGCTGTTCACGTAGGGAATCTTCTCCTCCGGCAGGGACGAGAAGTACAGCTGCACCTGGAGTTGGGACACCAAAGGGCAAAATAGGAAACCGAAGCTTTAAAAGATCAACCCAAATACAAAACGTTGCAGTGTAAAGTAGTTCACCGAGTGACATTGTACACGGGTTCTGTACCAATGTCTTGGTTTTGCAATCTTTTTCCTTTCACTGTCTTGTCTTATACTTGATGTTTTTTGTGTGTCCATGTGCCAGTGACACTGTTGCAAGCAAGATTTTTTTTATTGTACCTGTACCTCACCAGACATATGACAGTAAACTCAAATTGACTCATTCGCTTTCTATACATCAGACACCAGGTTTTGCAGCAAGCGACTTCCAATTAACTAAAACAAAAACAGGGGGTTGCAATTTATGAGCTTGGTGAGATGTTACACTGAACAGCAGGCTGACAGGTTTTATGCTGCTTTGACCATTCGGAGCCCCAGAGATCATTGAAGTCTGCAGCAGTGGACTGCTTCAAATTGACCGGCAGCCAGCAGCTGCCGAGTCTGGAGTGCAACTTGAAGTGACAATTTAAGCATGGCAGATTACTCGTGCTTAAATGTGGCTCTTAACCCGGCCTGGCCCCTTTAAAGTGTGCAGAGGTCCAGTCGACCGACTGCAGATCTGCCAACAATTACCAGAGCTGTGACAAGCCTGCTTACAGCACATCCACCTGAGCCAGACCCACCATCATCTCGATCATCTCCAGGGCTGCACTATTCAACAGGCTTTTAAAAAGGCTTGGCTTTCCTGATCTTGCACAGGCGGGCAGGATGACTTCATCACTTCCATGTGTGCTCTGATATGTGGCTGCAGAAAATTCCTTCCAGCCTTGGGATCCCGCCATGATTTTACCAGACAGCGGGTTTTCTGACTGTACAGGCACTAATTGATTACAGTACAGCATCTGGCGAGAGGATATTCTAGTCTAAGGTAGTGGCTGGTAAATGAAAATAATTATTTGTAGTCAAATCAGACACAGGGCATGAAATAGAGCTCTACAGATGTACACCTCCCAACAGGGGTCTCCAGGGTGCCGGGAAGTTTAGATCCCTCCTCCATAGATCTGGAGTCAGCTGGACACTTCTGGGAGTAGGAATGGAAGACAGTGGAGAAAGTCAATCTAAACAGATTGGGAATGCAGCGATTATTTCCCCTCTGTGGATAGAATAGGACTGTTCTCAGCCCAGCCCCGGAGGAAGGGCAGGAGAGGGAGGGGAGGGGCCGGAGGGAGGTGTGAAATGGGGAGGGGCAGGAGAGAGGGAGGGGGCAGGGGAGAGGGGGAGTGGGCGTGGCGGGTGAAGCATGAGAGAGTGGGGTGGAGTGGGACGGGAGAGGACATAGGTACAAGGGGCAGGTGAGGGGTGTGGGGGTGGAGCATGTGTGGTAGGGTGGGAGAAGAGGAGGCAAGGATTAGTCCTAGAGGGGAAGGAGGACCCTAAATGGGAGAGAGAAGGAGGAGAGAGGAAGGGGCTACTGGTGATTTGGGGGTGGTTGGTACAGATGAGATGGGAGTTGTTCAAATAGTAAGTTCAAGCAGTAAGCTGACAACATCCCACCAAGACGGAGTAAATAAAACACAGAATAACAAGAGGGCAGAATGGTAGAAGTGTGGAATCTTTGGCCGTTGAGTAAATTATTCCATTATAATGGCTATGATGTTATCATTGGCCACACTGCCAAAGTTTGGTTCCTTAAATACTTGAAAGAAAAACAAATAGCCTGCAGTCGAATGTTTGGGCCAAGGGGAAGCTGACTCGACAGGATGGATGCTGGTGCTGCATTGAGCAGGGAAATGGGCGGCTGCTCCAGTGGAGGGTTTGGTACAAGAAACTTTGCCAGTTGTGCTGCTGCGACCAATAGGAAATAAAACCTTCATCAGCTGCGGAAATAAATTGCATTGCATTGCCACAGTTTAATAATGTTTCAATCCATAAATAACATGCTGGTGAAAGTTGCATTGCACCAGTTTTTTAAACTTTTTCCAGCGATTTTTTTAATCTTCATGCTAAATTGGCACACAGACACACAGACACACACACACACACGGATAAAAACATTCTTATTAAACAATTATTTCTGTAGTGTGTACATTGGACAAATTAGATGCTAGCCTTGACTGAAGAACTGCTATAAATTCCACAACTAAACTGGTGCTGAAACCTTGAACAGCTGGTTGAGACTCGACAAAGCAAACAGCCCTGGGATAACCTGTGACGTTACAGTAACATTGATGGCTCATGTCTTCAGATCTAAGCCAGCTATAAAGTCCTGCTAATCTGAAACACCCCAAAAACTAACAAAGCTGCTGAGAAACAGCTACCTCCATTGTTGACTCCACAAAATTAAACTCCGACAAGCACGTGCCCAATCTTGGAACCTGCACTACCAAGCAATAGGCCTTATCAGTGTTTGATTAAGATTTTTAAAGGAGCCAACTTAAATTGAGTAAGTGCTTTTGCTGCCAGCCACATATCAATCTCACTTATGTGTTAGGATTTTATAGGATTACATTTCTGTGACAAAAACTCCATCTCTTTAAAAAAAAAATTATTAAGTGCTGATTGTATGGTCAGATATTGATTGGCCCCTAAACGACAAGTCCTACGATACATTTATTACACTTTTCGGATGGGATGTGCCAACAAGTTGTTACTCAGAATCTGCTCATTAGGAAAGGCATGTGCTTCCAAAACAATGATCCCCATTCTCAGAAAGGAAAAAAAGTCTATTAATCCAGGTGCACCTGCACAACAGATCAAAACTTGAACAGTTCCCCACTCTTCAAAGCTCATGCTCAATTATTGGACAATAAATGACTTGCTGGAAAGTTCAGCTGCACCTATACAATCCAGTGAATTTCAACACCCTATCTTCACGCAACATCCATTTGAAACACTGCCCATAACAGAAGCCACGTTCCCCACAGATTGAGGAACAGCTAGTTTTCATGATGGGAAATGTTATTTCTCTGGTCGCACACTTGTATTCACCATAACATCCAGTACCGTCATCATTATATTTTCACATAGTTAATTGCAGGAAAGCACATTAAAACAGCCAACCTCTTTCAAGGAACACACACCAAAGGTTAGCTAGTTATAGATTGGAATCAATGTTGTCAATTTGGAAATTTATCTTCTTGGGGATTTGTAGGTATAGAATTATCTATAAAGAGGGCAGGATTGTATCAAGCTAATTCTCTTTAACGTTTGCACACTTACTGGCAGCACGATTCTGATCATTAGTGTTGATTTTGTTAACTGATCAAGCTTTAAAATTGCAGTACATCTTTTAATATGTTAATGATGATTACAAGGCCATATAGTCGATCAATAAAGATTAAAAGTTAAATTGCTGAGTTTGGCCCTGTTATCTCACTTGATGCAATATTAGCACCTTTCATTGATATGCAAAGCTGCTCCTTCTCCAGACACAGCTTTGGCCAGGTTCCTGTTTGAGCACTGAATGTCCATGGTGTTTGGGAAATAACCACCTCCCACCAGACAATGCAGGATGACAACAGTGGGTGGAGAAGCTCTTGGGGAGAAACAGATCTGCTTTGCTGAAACGAACACAGCACGGAGCCAGAGACGAGGGGACTAAACTATCAATAATGTAAGAATATAAATTAGAGAGGAAGAGGATTTTCTGTAAGCTTACATTTAGCCAAAGGTATTCTCTTTCACATCGACATTATTTTGTAGAAATTGTGCCACAAGATGGACATGCCTACCTACCTGTTCTGGTTTTAGACCTGGTGGAACCCACGCATACTCTTCCAAAACGCAGCCGGAGTCGTCATCTGACGTTGAACTGCGCTGGAATCCAAAGGTCAGCTTGCTTACTTTTTGCTCCATTTCAAAAGCCATGTGGGCACCAAGATTGAGTCCAGCAGACAGCAGTGATTCAGTACACAAAGGATCTGTGGGGAGACAAGTTGCAGGCAGTTTAATACCAAATCAGTGAGAGTCCATGCTGAATTAGCTTGCATTCAAAGTGCATTGTCGGGAATTCCTAGACAAGTTATCATTCAACAGTTATGAACAATTTCTTCAACAGAATTTGACCTTCTCTGAAGCCCGCTGGAGATTTCCAGATCTATCTGTGGTACTCAATTTATTCTGAATCATTTTAGATTGAAGCTGATTGCTTGTGTTGTAATAATAAGAGTAGGAAACTTTTCCCCAAAAATTGGAACATAAGAGTCCCAGTGCAGCCTCGGAACCGGATGTGTGCTGCAACATCACACGTCCACGGGACCTTTTCATGTTAAGGTTTGTGCTTAAAATCTAGGATATTGTCACCAGGAAACCCAGATTGGTAGCACATAAACCAAACAGAAACCTGCTTCAAGCCCTTTTGATACATCATACGATTGAGCTCCAATAAGTTGACACATGTTGCTCAGTATTAATAAGGGACATACAAAGCGTTTGTGCGTCACTCTTCTTTACCTGAGTGTAATGAAGCCAAAAGTCCCTTTCTTTATCATGCTGTTATGGCTGTGCTCAAATAGTGGACAAAACGTTCCTGCAAATGGGTTATCATGCTCCTTATTAATACTGCACAGTTTGATTCCAAGCTGTCCTGTGTCCTTATAAAGCAGCAGGCTCTCATTATGAGACTTGTGTAATTGGTAAATTCACTCCAGATGTACCCTGTTGACAAGCCATTTAATACAGCAAAACAAGGAGAAAAAAAACAACTGGTTTGTATTTCACTGTGATAAAGGCTTTATCCCCATGCTCAGTTCTGGAAAACATTGCCCTTTGGGAACTTGTCCTTCCCTATGAAACAGGCAAAAATGCTACTCAAACAATCTCTCTGTACTGTATCACCATTTTAATTAGTAATACTGCACGTGATGGACGTAGAAAATGCAGCAAATGTCGGGATAATTTCAGAGTCCAGCAAGTGCTCCTTCAACGCAACATGGCGACTGTTGCCATTGAAGAGCAACAGGTCGCCATTGAACAGTTCCATTCAATGGCAAACTGTTTCACTGTCCCTCAGTCTGACAGCTACAGTGCACAGCCTTTATGTTTTCATGTAAGTGATCAGGCGGTGGAGGGATTACAACCAATTTCTAAACAGTCATCTCTTCTCCTTTCAAAGCCGGCAGGTTTTCGAATAAAAATATTTTTTCCATGAAGGATGCCTACTAGCCCTATCAGTGTATTTTGTGCATTAGCTGACCTGTTCACAGTCACCTTCAATCCTCTTACGTATTTAGTTGAAATCTTGAGCAGACTGTTTATAGCACATGAATTAGTTGCTTAACTAACTGGTGTTCAGCACTGAATCTGTGGCAAAAGGTCATCTGGATTTATAATATTAAATTAGCTATCACATGATGGTAGGGACCTTGTGCTTAACATTTTGATTCACTCAATGGATTGGGATTGCAATTCTCATGATTTACCGAGAGAAATAAATCATCTGATTCTTTTCTAAAATGCCCCAAATATCTGTCCCAGGGTCAATGCGAGTTTCGTCAAGTAACTGAAGCAGCAGACTGCTGCTTGTGAGTGCCAGGGCTGGGTGGCTTGTTGCCCGACCACGAGGAGAGGAGACCGTGGACAAAGCATTTTCGTGCTTGCTCCTACACTGTGTCAGGGGGAGGGGGGGAGGATAGTGGGAGCGTTGTCCCCAGATAAGAGATGGATTTCAGCATGGTTCTGATGCCATTTACAGACTGAGGGGGAGCAAGCTTCACTGTTGAAGGGCACATATAAAGAACAGTCAGAAACACAGACTTTGCCGTTGATGCTTGTGTAAAGTGACCAAGTGACTCAAGGTTAAAAGTCAAATGAAAAAACATGTGAAGCATTACTATATTCCAAATATTCCAAGCATAAATATTTAACTTTGCATTTTATACATATTTTCTGTGAGCGCAAAAATGACAGAACAATCCTCAGTATTCTTTGCTTACTTCATTAATAACACAGCCGAAGGAAAAATGCAGATATCCATCCTCAACATCATGTGCATTAACTCCGACAGTTCATAAATAATCAAAACCATGCACATCAGTCAGTGGCTGGCATGAAAGAGCCAACAGAAACAGCTGAGAAAATGACCTCTGATAAAACAAGGCTCTTGGTTTGAGTAAAGTGAGGTGGTTTATGCATGAAAAAAAATAAAAGTTCTGTTTTCAGTGAAGTTTTGGAGTGCCATCTATATTTGGCAGCTATTTGTTCAGGTCAATGAAGCTTTTCTCAGCTAATTGCTTTGCAAAGTTTTATTTAACCATTTCGATATAATTAGCTGCTTCTCCCAAAGGGATGGCACCATTCAGGAAAAATGCAACAGCGGCTTTTGAAAGAGAACGCAAGGTCTCTCACTTTGGGATTCTTAGTCAGGACAAAGTGGTGTTTAGATTAAAAAATGAGTGTTTATGTAGTGTCTTTCACAACCTCAGCATAACACTTTACAGTCAACAAAGTATTTCCTGAAGTGCAGTCATAGTTGTAACATAGAACCCAGCAGCAATTTACACCTAGTCAGCTCCCCCAAACAGCGCTCTGGTAAGTAACAGCCAGGTGCTCAGGGTAGTGATGTTGGTGAATTCCGCGGTCTAGGATGCTTCTTGAAATGCAGCGTCTGTGTCACACTGTAAACATACCAAGGGCGGCACAGTGGCCCAGCAGTAAAGTTGCTGCCTCATAGCGCCAGAGACCCAGGGGGCTGACTATGGAGGCTCTTTGCGCGGAGTTTGTGCATTCTCCCTGTGACCTTGAGAGTTTTTTTCCAGCTGCTCCCTTTCCTTCCACATTCCAAAGACGTGCAGGTTTGTAGTTTAATTGGCCTTCTGTAAATTGTCCCTAGCTTGCAGGATGCAGAAGTGAAATAACATAGAACCAATGTATGGGTGATCGATAATTGGTGTGGACTCGGTGGGCCAAAGGGCCTGTTTCCTCGCTGTATCTCTAAACTAAACCAAAACTGCTAAACCAACCAATACAACTGTGTTTCCAACATTCAGTTCCATTAACACAGAGGTGTACTGTAAGCCTAGTTAAAGTCAGTGAAGCTGAGAGAATATCCATATGAGAATATTGCACAGATCTAGCTATTACAGCCATCAGTCTGAAGAAGGGTTTCGGCCCGAAACATTGCCTATATCCTTCGCTCCATAGATGCTGCTGCACCCGCTGAGTTTCTCCAGCATTTTTGTGTACCTCTAGCTATTACAATTTTTGTTGAGCCCTGCGGTTTAGGAATTCTGGAGCCCATTCCGAAGAAGCCAGAGAACGTCAGAGTTGATTGAGTTTTTGGTATCAGTTATATGATTTCACTTGACTAGTACTCTGTACATCCTGTGTGATTCTTGGCTGGATATCTCAGTCACCTTGTCCCAAAGAGAATAGAACTAAATATTAAGAGCAAGTTTTTTTCATGTCGGTGATGTGGCTGAAGTATCCAGCAGGATAGAGAGACTGCAGCTGAAATGAGCTCAGCATCCTGTGGTCAGCGCTGGCTTGCTGCAACAAGAGGTAAGTTGCTGCCACATAGCTTTCTTTCTTGCTCAACTCCTGCTGTTCAGCCCTTGTCCTGCTCAGGGGGAAATTGTTTAACAAATTCCTCTTTGTAAGAATTCTCGTTAACATGGCTTTGGCGGGTACAAGATGCATGTTAACTCCCTCAATCCATTCTGTTTGATAGACTTAAGAGGAAGGTTGGTAGGGTGGTGTCCAGCTCCATCTGTCCTGGAAACAGTGGGCAATGCTGGCGACTTATGACACACAGAAAGAGACTGGCTATACCTTCAAACATGCTCAATGCTCAAGGTCGAATCATCCTACCACAACCAGGGAGCAGTGCTGAACTACTATCCACCTCTTTGGTGACCCTCGGACTATCCTTGATTGGACTTTGCTGGCTTTACCTTTGCATAAACTTTATTTCCTTATCACATATATGGATCTACACACTGTTAATGGATCGATTGTAATCATGTATTGTCTTTCTGCTGACTGGTTAGCACGCAACAAAAACATTTCACTGTACGTGACAATAAACTAAACTGAAGTGATAAACAATTATTTCCATCACCAACCCCTTTGCCCCTCTTCATAAAGGATTTCAAATTTGCTCAACAAGATTAGTCAACAGTTGCGAAAGATCGCTTTAGTTCCAGGATTTAACTCAACACACGTGAGTCAGCTGACTGCTGAACAAAAATCCTCTCCAAGTACAGGAGGTCTGCCAAGAGGTCTCACATTTCAATCTTATAACTGGATTTAGTTTTGGTCTTAAATATGCTGGTAGGCATAGACTGATTTTTCAATAACTCAACTTCATAAACAATTTTCAGTCTGGGCAGACTGAGTGATGCAGCGCAGAAACAGGCCCTTCGACCCACCGAGACTTCGCCGACCAATACACTAGCACTATCCTACACACACTAGGGACAATTTACAATCTTTACCAAAGCCAACTAACCTGCAAACCTGCAAGTCTTTGGAGTTGGGAGAAAACCGGAGCACCCGGAGAAAACCCACGCAGTCACGGGGAGAATGTACAAACTCCGTACAGACACCACCAGTAGTCAGGATTTAATCCGGATCTCTGGTGCTGTAAGGCAGGAACTCTATCTGTGCCACCCATTATAAGGCAAAGTTATACGGCAAAAGTAGTTGCCGAATGTCTGCCAACTACTCCTTTTGCCCAAGACGACCATAAACCAGCCACTCACCCGGGTGCCTGGTATGAGTTAGAGTTATAACAGATTCATTGATTAAGCAAACATGCTTTTCAGAGACTTTGTTGCAATGAGGTTAATTACAAGATTCTGAGAATTGTGTTTGCATTCTGTTTATCTTTAACAGTTGCATTATTCACTCCTCGTTTTGAGGTTTATTTTCAACTGTTCCGTCGGTACATTAGCTCATGTACAAGGCTGAGATTGGCCACAAAATGTCTGGGACCATGTTCATTTCACTTAATCAGTAAAATTCCTTTTAATGGAAACCAGATGACTGCTTGTTTGTTCTGTAGTTACGGATCCACCAAACAGATCACATGTCTTCAAACCCACATGGTCAGTGACATTTAACTGAAAACTACAGAGGTTTGCACCCTATGGGGTGTTCAATCAAATCAGACTGTCCCTCCAATTTCTCACTGGTTTTCTCCGAGAGAAAAAAACCCTGTCATTGCCTCAGCTTTGGCACTGGCTGGATAATATCATTAGCTTAATCTCAGTAGCCTCTGGCTGCAACATTTGTGAAAGAAATGATTCCCAACATTTCTCGTCACCTGTCCCAAGGGAAGGAGAAGATTAAAAAAAAGGTACATTATAGAAAATGGGTGTTTGTTACTTTTTATAAACCACGATACGTTTCAAGATTATACAGCAACGTCTGCCTTCAGGGTTCAAAATTGGTTTATGCCTTCCAATACATTGAGCTTCTAGGCACAAGACCGACTTGTTAGCTGTGAATTGTCAGGAGATTGCACCAAGGGCCTGCACCAATGTTAAAGAGATCTGCACAAACCAGCAGTGATTAGGTAGACACAAAATGCTGGAGTAACTCAGCAGGTCAGGCAGCATCACTGGAGAGAAGGAATGGGTGACATTTCGGGTCAAGACCCTTCTTCAGACTGAGAGTCACGGGTGAAGCCGGAGTTATGGAAGGGTACAAAGAGAATGAAGAAGCTTTCTAGGTGTTCACCTCTGGAATTGATTTTGCCATATAATAAATGGTTTTAGTTTTAGTCTTAAATATGCTGGTCGGCGGTGACTGATTTTTCATAACTCAACTTCATAAACAATTTTCAGTCTGTGCAGACTTAGTTTAGTTTGGAGATACAGCTCGGAAACAGGCCCTTCGGCCCAGAGACTGCACCGACCAGCGATCTCTGTAAACTAGCGCTATCCTGGCATCTTATTAGATTAAAAGGTACAAGTACGAAGGTGGGTTTGTCTTGGAAGATGCAGGGGATGGACAAATGCAGCCTCATGCATTGATAGATGCAGGGGATGGACAAATGCAGCCGCATGCATTGATAGTTGCAGGGGATGGACAAATGCAGCCTCATGCATTGATAGATGCAGGGGATGGACAAATGCAGCCTCATGCATTGATAGATGCAGGGGATGGACAAATGCAGCCTCATGCATTGATAGCTGCATTTAATTATTACTCACAGAGCCAAGTGGATACACTGTTTGTTGATAACTACAAGCACTAAACATTGTTCTTTGGATGAAAGCAGATAAGGATTTCATTGAAAGACACAAAGTGCTGGAGTAACTCAGTGGATCAGGCAGCATCTCTGGAAAACATGGATAGGTGATCTATCAATGTTTTCCAGAAAGGACATCTCTTTTTTTTTTTGTAAACCAGCATTTGCAAGTCATTGTTTCTCCAAAGAATTGTATATTTCCAGTTTATATCCAATGCATCTGACAAGTAAGCACTCAACTCTTGAAACTGCACCAGTAATGTCATTTGAGTAATTAAGCTTTATCCCAAATGTTAATGGGGTAGCTCAAATGCATCTGCTTCAGCTGACATTTCTTGCTCACTGCCACCCATCACCACCAAACAGTCTCAAGGGCCAGCTAATATTTTGGCCACTATCTCATCTCAGTTCTGATGCTAATCATAGTCATACAGTGTGGAACCAGGCCCTTTGGCCCAACCTGCTCAGACCGGCCAAAATATCCCATCTACACTAGTTTCACCTGCCTGAGTTTGGCCCATATCTCTCTAAACCTGTTCTATCAATGTACCTGTCCAAATGTTTCTTAAACATTGCAATAGTACCTGGCTCAGCCACCTCCTCTGGCAGCTTGTTCCATATACCCTTAGTGTAAAATAGTTGCCCCTCAGGTTCCTATTAAATCTTTCCCCATTCACCTTAAACTTATGTCCTCTGGTTCTCAATTCCCCTACTCCGGGCAAGAGACTGTGCGTCTAATCCTTCCTTTTTCACCACCACCTCATGTCATATGACCAACCCAAGGTGGGGAAGGCATTCTCTTCATCAGTTTTGATGGAAACCGTACTGTGACAAATCACAAGCACTGCGTGTGGACACAGTCAAATGTTAAACTCATCACATTCATTACAGCAAAACAGGTCTGTCTCTCTTGACGACATAGGTATTAAGAAAGTATCTGGGAGCAGAAGAAGTGCACCAGAATCAGGCAAGCTACGGGACAAGCAGCTAAAACAATTCCTTACAGTGAGTTTTTGAATTAATGACCAAGGATAAAGAGCGATTTCAGAGCTTGTGAAGCACTCTCCATGAAACACAAAATGATCCTAGATTTACACTATGATTTCTGTTCGGGGCAGTGAGATGGAGCTGCCTCACAGCTCCAGCAACCCGGGTTCAATCCTGACCTAGGGTCCTGGCTGTGTCAAGTTTAGATGTTCTCCCTGTGGCCACTTGGGTTTCCTTCAGGTGCTCCAGTTTTCTTCCATATCCCAAAGACATGCGGCTTGATAACATAATCAGCAAATTTAAATCTAATGTGTGGTTGAAGAGCAGCAGGACTTGGGAAGTGTTGATAGGAATGTGGGGGAAATAAAATGGGGTCGATTTAGGGTTAGTATCAATGGTCAAAGTGGACTCAGTGGGCCAAAGGGCCTGTTTCCATGTTGTATCTCTCTATGACTTTATATGGACATTTGGTCAGTGTTGTTCATGAAGTGAATGATTCCACATTCTTGGATGGGTACATTGACAATTTGGGGGAAATGACAATCCCGTTCCCCCAAAGTAACTCTATGGCAACTGCACTCTTCAACAGATTGTGAAATTACATATGGAGTATTGACTGAATGCTGATCAGTTTCCCAAGAATAGTTTGAGGTGACCATTTGTCCCTGACCAGAACAATACCAAACATTGACTAGCTGCAGGTGTTGCTACTTGCTGCTTCTCACATGATGCAGATGTTATCAAACATTTAAGAAACTACCTGTGCACCGAAGCCACAGAAACAAACCTGAAATGTGGCAATTCAAAAAGAAAAGAAACTAATCTTTATGAATCTAGAAGCAAGGAACTGCAGATGCTGGCTTACAAAAGAAGACACAATGTGCTGGAGTAACTCAGGACAGCCAGCATCTCTGGAGAAAGGTTATGAAGAATGGTCCCAACTAGAGTCTGAAGTAGGATCCGACCCAAACCCTTACCTATCCATGTTCTTCATAGAGGCTGCCTGCCCCATTGAGTTACTCCAGCACTTTGTGCCTGCTTTATGAATCTGGAAAATAAAACTGTTGATACTCTAATTTTTGAGTTCTGATATTTTTATTGGCTCTGTAATTGTAACAAAAATAAGTATGTTGCAGTACAGCCAACGAAAAAAAAGTTTGCTTGTAATCAGATAGTTTTTACTCGAGCCCAAATGGATAGTACAGCTTCTACTCTGGAGCTTAAAAGTCCTTCTCTTTTTCCCTGACTGAGCGGCAGTGTCAGCGGTAAACCTTGTTCCAATGCACATACGCACTCAGGTTACACACTCTCACCTGTTGGCTGGCGAACAACACGCTCCTTTGTTGCAATTTACAAGTCCTGCTTCAGACAGGTTTCAGTAGGAACACTATAGGTAGCGGCGAAGCCAAGCGGATGGTGCGATATTTAACAAACTCGGGCTTCAGTGCAAGTGTGAGGGAACCCTTGGCTACGTTCCACCTCATAACTGAAAATTCTAAAGTCCTTGGCCATTTTGAAACTAAATAAAAAAACTCACCCTACATACATACAGTATATATTCGCAGCACAGATTTGGCAGTGGAAGAAAAAAAGCCAGCGCTGGTTTGGATTTTTTTTTAATTTATAAAGTGAAATCAAATCGTAGACATCTGGTTCAGCTTTACTACAGTCAATCTAATTGCAATTTGTTAAGTGACCAGGTTTTTAAAGATCCAGTGATAGATTAATTAATGTGAATTAAATATAAAGCAATACAGAACTGATCCCTAGCTTTTATACATGTGGCCTTATATTTAAACCTGAAATTACTGATGGGCACATTCTTGGCAGCAAGTCCATGGGGTTTCTTTCAATAATTGTTCCTTAAAGACGCACAGTTTCGGGATCACCTCTATAGACCTGGGCACATCTGCCCAGTGGATGGCAATAGTAGAATAGTTTCACCTATAATTCCAGCATATCGACCTTAAGCTACAGCGGGCAAAGTGCTCATGCGGCAGGGCAGCGGTCGCTACTGCACCCACACGTACGCCGGCCCGGACGCCCCACGCCCCGGCTGCGAGACCTCCCACAAGCGGGTCGCCATCGCCGCGCTTCACACGTGGATCAGACTCTCCAGCGAACGCGGATCACACGACAGAGTGAGGGAGAGAGCAGCTTTGCGCTCTCATCACTGCACAAGTTCAGGAGAAGGGGATGGGGGGTCCAGGGAGTGAGCGGGACTGGGGAAGTGGTGTGATCTGGACTCATGTTCGAGCAGGGGCCGCTATGCTGAGGGCTGCTTCATCACTGCCAGTGGGAACAATCAATGCCGGGGAAAGGTTTAAGGCTGACATTAAAATGGACTCGATGGGTAGATTATTCAAGTTGAAGTCCGCAATGATTGCACAGCCAGCAAACAGCGGTTAGATTAGAGTTACTCCAGCTTTTTGTGTCCATCTACAGTCTTTAGATTACTTTAGTTTCACCTTTCATTACAATGATAATCTTGCACCGGTGGACACGAGTCAACCTGACCTCGGTCTCCGCATCTCGATCATATTATTAACCAGTTTCTGCTCAGCAGTGGCCTCTCCTCCCGGGGATTTGAAAGCTGGGGGTTTATTTCAGCGCCCCCTGTGCCTCCAGCGACGCTCCGGTGCTGACCCCCAGACAGACCCCGGCCCCGTCAGGGAGCGGGACATACATAGCACCGGCCCGTCTCACTGCCAATCCATCGCTCCACACATCCGCGCACTGAGGCGATGACACCCCGACTCACTGCCACGGCCTCTCACAAAACAATCTGCGCTCTTACCTTGCGAGGCAGCCGAGTATTGCATCTGCGAGTAGTTTAGTGTGGTATCATGCTCGGCAGACACCGCGGGCCGAAGGGTCGGTGGCTCTCCCTGAACTCCCGCTGTCTAACTGTGCAGCGCAGACACTTGAGGCTCAGCTCCTTGCCGCGGCTAGAGAAACTACCCCACACTTACACGCCGACTGCTCACACATCCGTGTTCATTGGTGTAACCGGCCACTTAACAAGAGAGGGTCGGGCGGGGAGACAGCCCCAGAAACCCTGGTGGCACTCTCAACTCTGCGGTCCTTGCGAGCTGAGGACGCGAGGGTGGGAGGGAGAGAGAGAGAGAGGGAGGGAGAGAGAGAGAGAGGGAGGGAGAGAGGGAGGGAGAGAGAGAGAGAGGGAGAGAGAGAGCCCCGACCCACAGCAGGCGAGCAGTCACAGCACCAAGACCTACCCGTCCCTGCGCTGCTCCAAACACATTCCTCGCTCCCAGAACGGATCCACTCCCCAACTCACCGTCACCTCTATTTACATTCCAAGATAACTCTTCCTCTTTCTCCCTGAAGCACTTCTTCTAGGAAATAAACTGCCGGTATTCCCCCCCTCCCCCCTCTTTACTGGAGATTTATATCTCACACACACAAACATCCACATGCCAAGTAAATGTAGTTTGCCGGTGTGGATGGCCTTAATCCCTAGGGACTCTGCTGCGTATTTCACCCTATAATCATATTTATAGACTCCTCGCACAATCCTACGCTCCGCCACCGAGTCTGCAAGAAGGTACACAACAGCAGCGCACATACCGCAGGAAAAGGCACATTGTCCGACCTGTTGAAGAGGTTTCCCAGGCTGGGCTCCGTGTGTCTTACCTCATCTGCTGAACAATGTTTCCCTTATCTGCTCTGGGACAGTGCTTGCTGGAGACAGGGGGGGGGGGGTTATGGGATGGTCTGCGGACAAAGACTCCAGAAACTAAAGTGGACTTCCTCTTGTGCCTTTACACACACATGCACAGACATACATACACGCACAGACATACAGATGCACAGACACACGAACAGAATGTCAACCCACACGCACAAACGCAATCACAGAATCACACACTTACAAAGAATGACACACACATGCAAAATCACAATCACATACACACACGCACAAGTACACACATTCACACAGACACATAAACACACTCACATACATACTCTCACATGCACACACTCTCTCACACACACACACACTCTCTCTCTCTCTCTCTCTCTCTTTCACAGGCACCCACACTCACAAAAACTCTTCCTTCACAATTAACAATGCTGTCAGCATGCTGGAGCATTGTGCCAGAATAATTTAACATGTCTCCACAGATGCTGAAGTGGTCATTAACATATGAATTCTTACACCTCATTTCCTAAAGAGGTATCCTCTTTCTTGTGCTCTCCTTTATCACCTCTTCAAGTGGAGATGGCTAATGTTATATCATTATGTTTTTTAAAAAGTTGGCTGTGGGTTGTGTAGTTAATCAGAGGTGTTAATAGCTGATATATTACCTTGATGCCAATTCAATTGTACAATGTAATGAAAACTAAGCCTTTCATTAGTAATTTAAAGTACAAATCATCATGATTTCTTTTCAGTAATAATGAGACAGGGTGGTTCCAGGTAACAGTCCCCACTGTATGACTGGACCTGTTCTCAGGGTGGTTACAAAAGCTGCACCACGGTCATTTGGAGCACCTGATGTAGGGCCACCATGGATGCTCCACCCTCCCCACCACTGCTCTTAGTGACCATGTTATCTCAGAGGGTCAGGCTGAACAGAGCTGGTCCACAATGACCAGGAAAGTCAGTGGTTTTGCAGTGGTCACAGCATTTCCTAAATGGGAAATTTCTGTTGCAAGCAAGATTTTTCACTGTACCTGTCTGTACCTCACCTTCCTTGTGCATGTGACAATAAACTTTAACAAAACTCTGGTTTCCGACGTTTACAAGTGCAGCAATAATGGAATTGTTTGGTCAATGACAGCACACAAAGCACAAATACCAACTCCTTTGTTAGCTGATTACTTGGCATCAATCTGCTAAGAGCAATTCAATGCAAAGCAGCAATCTCACACCACAACCACTGGCTGATAATGCAAAGTGAGATTAATGCTTGCAGACATGCCTGCACTGACTCAGTAGTCCAGAGGCGGCACAGTGGCGCAGCTGGTAGACACACTGCCTCGGAGCTTCTGTAACCCAGGGTTCGATCTGTGTTCGATCAATGTAGTCTGTGTGGAATTGGTAACTTTTCCCTTCTCCTTGAGGCTGTGGTCGCATCTCAAGGATGTCGGGGTTGGTAATGAATTGTCCCCTTGCGTGTAACTGTGTGGAATCATGTGTGATTTGTGTCAATTGTTGTTACGGACTCAATGGGCCAAAAAGGTCTGTTTCCAAAAGGTCTACCTCTCTATGAGAACAAGCTAGTGTCACACCAGTGATTCCTAGGATTCTGAGATATTCACCAATGGATCACCAGAATAACATGGTTCGTGCTCATTAAGAAGATTTTTGTGGGGTATTTGTAAAAGATAGCAGTTAACGGGGAAAATACAGAGTGAGCGTTTCATTTAGCAATCCAGAACAACCATAGAATCGTAACCATAGAATTAGAGCTTAATGAATCAGGAACTAAATCTGGAAGTATCCCGACTCAAAAAAAGGCAGTGGAAGTTTATATATTTTCCCCCAATGGTCTGTGGATGATGGTACACACAGAATAAAAGGCTTTCTGACAAATAAGCACATCAAGGGATAAAGAAGAAAGGCGTTAAATGGAGTCAAGGTTGACATGCCACATGGTGTGATTGATGGTGGAGTGGGCATGGTGAATCGTATCTCTGCTTGCCCCAGTGCTGCCAGTCAGGTGGGCTGCAGCGAGAGAGGAGAAGTCTTTATACAACCCCCGTGGCCACCTGCAGAGACACAGACCTCCTTTTGTTGGTTGCGCTCCCAGCACTTTTAAAGGCACAAAAGCTTTTAGTATTGGGATACGCTCTGCACAAAGTTAACGCGGAAACCACTTTTCACGTGTTTCCACGCTGAGCCTGTGCCATGTGAACGTGTTTGTTAAACGAGCAGACCAGCCGTGTGACATAAAAGGAGGCCACTCTACCTACTCTGTCAAGCATGGAGATAAGAACAGGCACGGAACAAAGGAATGGATAGATAAAACAGTACACTGTTTGTTGCCTTTGGACACATTTATGTTTTTCACACAAGTAATTACCTTAGGCATACAGTCCTGATTGAAAGCTCTCACAAAGGATTTGTCCAGTGCTGATAGCTGTGTGGCCAAGCACCATATCTTCCATCAATGCCAGTTTATAGTTTATGCTTCATTTACGTTTCAGAACTGTTTTAAGTAGTGGGAACATTGCCACTATGCTCTTAGTTGCTTTGCAGCAACCTTTTAAACCTAACTGATCATCCTCCCATTCTACCGCTGCCCCACCTGACTCCCTTTTATATTGTGGGAATATTGCAGAGCAGTGAGACACAATTGTTCTGGTCCCAGCATGAACGCCACCAAATCCAGGCTGCTAGTTGTTAAAAAAAACTTGTTAAAACCTTTGCCATGATAACAAAGCACAAAATGCCGGTAGTGTTTCAAGGAACCAGAACTAAAAATCTGAATTATACAGTTTGTGAAACTCGCACATAGTTTATCACCACTGTCTCACAAAATAAAACATCACAAAGTAGCTTCAAGTTTATTGAAACATGTATTATCACATCAACTTCTTACCATAATGTATATCTGTGTGCCAGCATCAGTATTTGCTATTCCATTTTTGTACTAATCTTTACACTGGATTTAACCTCAAAGACTATGGGTGTTGTCTGCATGGAGTTTGTACGTTCTCCCCGTGACCTGCGTGGGTTTTCTCTGGGAGCTCCAGTTTCCTCCCACACTCCAAAGGCGTACGGGTTTGTAGGCTAATTGGCCTGGTAGAATTGTAAATTGTCCCATGTGTGTAGGACACGTTAGTGTGCGGGGAGCACTGGTTGGCGTGGACTCAGTGGGCCGAAGGGCCTGTTTCCACTCTGTATCTCCAAACTAAACTAAGATGCATCTTTGGCTGCCAGTCGACAGACAAGCTAAGAACTGGCAGTGCAAAACTACATCTAGGGTAGGAAAGAAATAATTTACTGAACGTTTCTACAGATGTCCCTAAAGAAAAATCACAAGCTAGAAACTGAACAGTGTGGAGCCTGACTCCCGAGTGCCACTTGACCAAATGCTGATTTTACTCGGGTTAGATTATGCTGGAGATCATTTCACGAGATGGAGCCCAGGCAAATTGTACTCGTTCATAACAAATCCTGGGCATCAGACACATAGTTAATAACATGCTTCATCGTGCACTGCACATTGCCGGCTGCACCTACATCACTTCGACCAGGAACCATCGTAAGAAGACATAGATAGGGGCGAAGATCCATTAGCCCTTGTACATATTCTACCATTCAATAGTACATGGCAGATCTTTCACCTCAGCACCACTTCCCCACACCATTTCCATACCCCTTTTCCCTTAATATCCAAAAAGTCTGCATTTCTGCCTTGAATTTACTCAGTGACTGAGTGCTTTAAGTGAGGGTGGTCAACAGGATAAGTTTTCCAAACATAGCTATCTAGTCAAAGGTGGCATTAGAGCAAAGAGAAAGGCTTCCAATGTTGTCCAATAACAAGTTCAGCCAGAGGACTGGTAACATTTCAGCAAATTCAGCAAAGGAGGACCAAGAATCAATAAGGAAAAGGAAAGTAGCAAATTGGAGTTGCCGAACAAGACTCTAAAAACGTACTTAGATATTCAGGAAAAGAAAGACGAGCTCGTTAATGAGAGTCCTTTACAGACAAACAAGAGAAAATGTCGCTGCAATGGAGAAATGGAAGAGGAATTCAACAAATATTTTGTACTTGAGTAAAGAGGATTGAGAAAATCTCCCAGAAATGGTGGAGAATTCTATACCTAAAGTAAACAAGAAGGTCAAAAAAATTGCTTTAGATTAAGACTGTTATTAGAGAAATTATAAGGGGCCTCTATGACACCACATGATCTACTCTCTCTTCTTGCTGCTACCATCGGGAAGAAGATAGAGGAGGATGAGAAATGTTATCTCCAGGTTCAGGAACAGCTTCTTTCCATCAACCATTCTTAAACCATCTTGCACCTCACCACAACCCTATCTCGGTACTGAACCAATACAGACTTTGCACCAGCTGATGAAGGGTCTCAACCCAAAACGTTACCCATTCCTTCTCTCCAGAGATGCTAGCTGTCCCGCTGAGTAACTCCAGCTTTTTGTGTCTATTTGCACTTCTATAATTGCTCTACGTACTCTGTTTTTTGCTCTATTATGGTCTAGTTTTTTTTAAAAAACATTGTACATTTATTATTGCACCTAATGTGCCCGTAAAGCTGCAGTGAATAAGGATTTCCTTGTTCTGGTTCATATCTTGTGCATATGACAAATAAAACAGCTTTGGTTCGACTTGTCAATTCTCCAGAATTATAACTTGCATCCCTGGGCTTTGAAGGAGGTGGCTATGGAGAGATGAATACACAGGTTGTCATCTTCCAAAATTCCATAGGGGTCAGAGTCTAAACATAAGAGGGTCATCCAAGAGGTTAGTGTGCAAAATTAGAGCACATGGTATTGGGGGTAGGGTATTGACATGGACAGAGAACTGGTTGGCAGACAGGAAGCAAAGAGTAGGAATTAACAGGTCCTTTTCAGAATGGCTGGCAGTGACTAGTGGGGTGCCGCAAGGCTCGATGCTGGGACCCCAGTTATTTACAATATATATTAACGATTTAGATGAGGGAATTAAATGTGACATCTCCAAGTTTGCGGATGACACAAAGCTGGGTGGCAGTGTGAGCTGCGATGAGGATGCTATGAGGCTACTGGGTGACTTGGATAGGTTGGGTAAGTGGGCAGATGCAGTATAATGTGGATAAATGTGAGGTTATCCACTTTGGTGGCAAGAACAGGAAGGCAGATTATTATCTGAATAGTGACAGATTAGGAAAAGGGGAGGTGCAATGAGACCTGGGTGTGCTTGTACATCAGTCACTGAAAGTAAGCATGCAGGTACAGCAGGCAGTGAAGAAAGCTAATGGCATGTTGGCTTTCATTGCGAAAGGATCTGAGTTTAGGAGCAAGGAAATCCTACTGCAGTTGTACAGGGCACTGGTGAGACTGCACCTAGAGTATTGTGTGCAATTTTAGTCTCCTAATTTGAGGAAGGGCATTAATGCTATTGAGGGAGTGCAGCGTAGGTTTACCAGGTTAATTCCCTAGATGGCGGGACTGATATATGATGAAAGAATGGGTCGACTGGGCTTGTATTCACTGGAATTTAGAAGGATGAGAGGGTATATTATATAAACATATAAAATTGGCATTGGACAAGCTAGATGCAGGAAAAATGTTTCCGATGTTGGGGGAGTCCAGAACCAGGGGTCACAGTTTAAGTATAAGGGGAAGGCCATTTAGGATTGAGGTGAGGAATAACGTTGTCACACGGAGAGTTGTGAATCTGTGGAATTCTGCCACAGAAGGCAGTGGAGGCCAATTCATTGGATGTTTTCAAGAGAGAGTTAGATTTAGCTCTTAGGGCTAAAGGAATCAAGGGATATGGGGAAAAAGCAGGAACGGTGTACTGATTTTAGATGATCAGCCATGATCATATTGAATGGCGGTGCTGGCTCAAAGGGCCGAAGGGCCGAATGGCCTACTCCTGCACTTATTTTTCTATGTTTCTATCCATTTTCAAATAAATTTCTTCACAATCTTCAGAAGTCTCCTCTAAAGGCATGCAGAAACGATGTCACTGTCTTTTCCAGTCAAGGATCTATATGTTAAGAGAATATGGGTTAGCGAAGAAAGTGTAGTGAAGGTAAAAGATCTGCCATGATTTTGCTTGATGGTAGAGCAGGTATGAGCAACATAATGGTCTACTCCTGTGTTTATTTCATATGTTCTTTTGAGATTTAAAATCCCTAGTTTGAGACACAAGCCAGAGGGAAAGCCCTCCCTTCATCTACCCGGTCACGCCTTGTAAGAATTTTGATGAGATTACACCTAATTCTTCTAAACTCTGAGGAGTATATTCACCAAAACCTCTTACTTTTTCCTCATAGGAAAAGTCAAGTCAATTTATTTCTATAGCACATTTAAAAACAACACTCATTGACCAAAGTGCTTTACATTAGTAGAAAAGCCCTCCCATCCCAGGACTCAATATGATGAACGTTGTTGCACTGGTTTGATTGCAAGTTTATCCCTCCTGAGGCAGAAAGACTAGACTTGTGCACAATATTCCAAGTGAGGTTCATCAGAACACTGGAATTTCCGCTACAAATTTGTGTTCTTGCAACAAAGGACAAAATTCTCTTTACTGTCCTAATTGCTTTTTGTACCTTCTTAATCTTCAGTGATTTGTGTATTCAGACACCCAAGTCCTCCTGAATACCAACGCCTTTCTGTCTCTCGCTATTTAATTGAACACTGCCTTTCTATTTATTTAATCCTAATGGATAACTTCATTTTTTTCAGATTTCTTCCTATTTTTGAGGTCCTCAGCCATTCACTCAGCCCATCTAAAACTGCTTGAAGTATCTCTACATCCTCCTCACAGCCAATGATGCCACCCAGTTTTGGATCATCAACAAATTTGTGAACTATAGAAACTGTTGGTCCGCTCATCTGAGTAGTGAACACTCTGTCAAACTAGGAACACATTGTGTTTCTTTGTGTGGCCAGAGTTAGTCACTGGGATGAGGCCAGGGACCTTGGGGCAGAAGGCAAAGACAAGCCCATCAGTAGGGGTATATTGGCACAGGTTCTCCAGAGACACTAGCTGGGCCTTTCCAATTAATAAGATCATAAGGGGTCTCCAACAAGTGGGCTCAGGAGGTTCTAGGCTGACATCACCAAGGTACATTGCAATTGGTGGGAAGACTTTCAGCCATGCTCTCTGTGTGGATGTCATGTTGAGCTTCAACGTACCTACCATGAAGCACTCGTTTCCCTAAATTGTTGCTATCGTAGAGCTCACTGATACACTGCTGTTGTGAAGAAAGGATCATTTACTTAGATCCCAGTAAGATGAAGTGGCAAATGGACTCTGGGATTTGTCAGCATTGCCCATGTACCACTGTGCAACCAAACGTACAAGTGAGGTGCAGGAATAGGCTGTTTTGGCTCCCATGCTCTCTCTGACATTTAATAAGATTATGGCTGATTTAATCTTAACTCAGCATTTCTGTCGCCCCTCATTAATCCATCTTCTTCAGTCTGAAGAATATTCAGGATTCTCTTTTGCTAATTTCTGAGCAAGAGAGTTCCAAAAGAACATTCAGAGAGAAAACAAATTGCCTCATCTTTATTTTAAATGGATGCTCATTACATCTTTAATCAGTGACCCCTAGTTCTTGATTCCATACAGGAAAAAACATCCTCCACAAACCCACCCTATTAAGACCCCTTATATGATTCCTCTCTCTTCATTCAACTCCAGGAGGTACATGTCCAGCCTGCACAACCTTTCCTCATAAGACAACCCATTCACTTTGGGTATCAGTCTTGTAAATCATCTCAACAACTCATTAATGTCCTTTTTTAAAATAGGGAGAGCAATGCTCTGCACAGTTTTCCAGATGAGGTCAGCACCCTGTATAACCAAAGCACAACTTCTCTAATTAGGTGAAAACAATGGCATTTGTTAGCTTTCCTAATCACTGGTGCCCCCTACATCCTAGCCTTTTATGAATCATTCACAAAAAAATCAAGTACATTCTAATTCCTAAGCGATGATCCTATTAAATCTAACACAATCAATCTTTTTGCTTAAAAAAAAGATTCAATGTTTCATTGTGGCTGCAAATTCATATCTGTACCCACATCTTTATGTCAAATTTCATCGGGCGGAAAGGATATCATCCAACAGTTGATTGATTGCAACCACTTAGGGTCATGGAAAACAACACAGCATATCTGCTACATCTGCATATCTAGAGTACACTTGTATAGAAACATAGAAAAAAGGTGCAGGAGTAGGCCATTCAGCCCTTCGAGCCAGCACCGCCATTCAATAAGATCATGGCTGATCATCCAAAATCAGTACCCCGTTCCTGCTTTTCCCCCATAGCCCTTGATTCCGTTTGCCCAAAGAACTAAATCTAACTTTCCCTTGAAAATATCCAGCGGATTGGCCTCCACTGCCTTCTGTGGCAGAGAATTCCACAGATTCACAAGTCTCTGGGTGAAAAAGTTTATCCTCATCTCAGTCTTAAATGGCCTACCCCTTATACTTAAACTGTGACCCATGGTTCTGGACTCTCCCAACATTGGGAACATTGGGATGTATCCTTGGGGCTGGGTGAGAGAGTGTGCCTGAGCATCCCTTTTTGATCATAACGAAGTAATTGCTTTTGGAAAGAGTGCAAATGAGTGAGAGTGAGAGAGTGAGAGAGTGTGTGTATGTGTGCGTGTGTGTGTGTATGTGTGCATGCCCTTGCATGTGTGTGTGTGGACAAAACTGACGATTCACTCCTCACCAAAGAATATCGAAACAACATTCACTATTGGCTCGCCGGTATTTGAATGAAAGGCATCTGATTCATAGAGCAACCAATTCCCCGGGGATAAATGCAAAGCGGAAAGACTCTTGGGTATGTTTGCAATTCATTTCTGAAAGTCAAACCCATCATTGATAAAGTATGTCAACAGGTAACGCTATTTCATAAATTTGGTTTCCCATGCAAGAATGTAAATTGCATACATGCAAAAAATAAAACAGTAATCAGCTGCGACCAAATAACCACTTATACTGGGTGGAAGAGATGATTTGACATGAAATATGTACCAATAAAATAAAAACTGCAGGAAAATGTGAATAATAAGGTCTGTTTGCATTAATCTGGAGACATTAATTTATTTGCAGATTTATAATAAAAATGCAGAGCTGTTTTGTAATGGCTTTAATTCAGGGAAAATGAAACACCCCCCTCTTGGTACCAGTTCAAAGAGATATTGTAGCTTTTAAAATTCCTGTCTTGTAAATGAAAATATAAATTCCTGCATGTAAACACAGGCACAACAGGGTATTATAAATGCCCACGGCCATAATAAAATATCTTTTTTTGAATTTAAATGCCAACATGAAAATTACATCAGTTCTACACAAGCACTTTTATTCACAAGTACCCCTACAATTCATCCAGAATACAGGAATGTTTGGCTTGCAACTCAGAAATATCCAAAGCAAGAGCTGGCTGTGAATTACAGTGGTTGGAGTTGTTCAGTTGCAGACAGCTGGATTCCAATCCTAATTCATTTTTTGCCCGAGGAAAACCACAGCCCACACGCTGAGCTTGATCAGTCAGTGACTGCGCTCAGGACAAGAGATGAGGTACGAATACTGAGTGCCAGCATTTAATTCACAGCAGTCTGATTCAGAATCAGAGACAGCATGGTGGCATGGTGTTGAAATCCAGGATCAATATACAGTAGTAATGAAGAAGGGTTCTAGACTGTAGACAACCAAAACT